>CM053791.1:407518008-408183008 GCA_028749045.1 Cupressus sempervirens
CCTAATCAAGAAGCCTATCGGTTGAATCCAACACAACATGCATAGTTGAATAAACAAGTGATAGAATTGATGCAAAAGGGTCTAGTTAGGGAAGCATGAGTCCATGTGCAGTACCCACATTATTGACTCCAAAGAAGGATGACACATTGAGGATGTGCATTGAAAGTAGAGCAATCAATAAGATTACCATTAAGTACTATTTTCCTATTCCTCAGATAGAGGACATGATGGATGAATTAGTGGGGCTAAGTACTTCAACAAGATTGATCTCCGAAGTGGCTACCACTAGATCTGAATTCGAGAGGGAGATGAATAGAAGACAAAATTTAAGACAAGAGATGGTTTGTACGAATGGATGGTTATGCATTTTGGGCTTTCAAATGCACCTCGCACATTTATGTGTTTGATGAATATAGTGTTATGACCTTACATTGGTAAGTTTGTTGTAGCTTACTTTGATGATATTCTGATCTATAATAGAAGCAAGGAAGAACACTTACAAAACTTGAGGATCATCTTGAGTGTCTTAAGGAAGGAGAACTCTTTGAAAACTTGAAGAAGTGTAGGTTCATGCAAACTAGTTTGACCTTTCTAGGCTTTGTCATTTCTCAAGCTGGTGTTCAAATGGATCCAAAAAAGGTAAAAACAATCCTAGAATGGCTCAGTCCTTCTAGTATGATAGGAGTACGGAGTTTTCATGGGTTGGCAGCTTTCTACCAAAAGTTTATCTAAATTTTTAGCAGTATTGTAGCACCCATAACAGACTGTACCAAAGGAAGCGAGTTCACATGGACAATGGATGTCAAAGATAGTTTTAAATTCTTGAAGAAAAAGGTAACTGTGGCTCCTATATTAACACTTCCAAATTTTGAAATTTTTTTTTGAGTAGAGTGTGATGCTTCACATGTTGGGATAGGTGTTGTTCTTAGCCAAGCAGGTAAGCCTATAGCCTTCTTTAGCAAGAAATTGAATAAATTAAGAAAGAATTATTCTACCTATGATCTAAAGTTTTCTGCAATTGTTCAAGTGTTAAGACATTGGAGGCACTATCTGGTTCCACATGAGTTTGTGCTATGTACTAATCATATTGCTCTGAAATATCTCAACACACCAAAGAAGTTGAATAGTCAACATGCCAAGTGAGTATCTTTCTTATAGGGATATACCTTTGTCTTGAAACATAATTCAAGAAAACAAAATCAGGTTGTTGATGCCTTCGGTAGGCACGCTACACTATTAACCACAATGGAAACTGAGGTCATTGGTTTTGATGCTATTAAAGCCTTGTATGAAATTGATGATGATTTTTGGTAAATTGTAGAATATCTAAAGGCTTCATCTTTTGGTAAGATGGATCATGTGAAAGGTGACTATTTTATGCAGGATGATTACCTCTTTAAGGGAAAACAACTATGTATACTAGGCGGATCCATGCAAGAAAATATTATCAGGGAATTTCATAGTGGTGGACTAGCTAGACACTTTGCAAAGGACAAAACAATAAACTTGGTTGAAGATAAGTATTATTGGCCCAAGATAAAGAGGGACATTACTAAATATGTAGTAAGGTGCATAATCTGTCAAGTGGCTTAAGGACATTCAAAGATACAAGATTATACATGCCTTTACCAGTAACCACCGAACCATATACTGACTTGAGTATGGATTTTGTATTGGGTCTCCCACACAATCATCGAGGTAATGATTCTATTTTTGTGGTTGTTGATCGATTTTCCAAAATGGTCCACTTTATTGCTTGTAAAAAGACTAACGATGCAACTAGAGTTGCATAACTATTCTTCTCAAAAGTTATTTGTTTACTATTGGAATTCTTTAGAATAACTAAGAGGGGGATGAATTAGTTATCCAAGGTCTAGATGTACAAATAAAAATTTTCATAGCTTAGTCAACCCATATCCATAAAACATATTCATCATGCATGCATCCATTAGATCATACAATCACTTAAACTTGTAGGTTACTATTAAATCAAGTTTGCAGAAATGTAAGCATGAAACATAATAGATTCAATAACACATTTGACACAATGATTTTACATGAAAACCTAATTTGGAAAAAACCACAAGTAACATACTACTCATTCTCACTCTTCTAAAGTGATGCCATGTGAAAGGTCAACCCTGTTAAAGGTTACAATGTACACTGTTAAATGTGACCTGGTTAGAGGATTTCAATCACCCTGTTAGGAGTGAGCCTTGTTAGAGGACTTTAGATCATTCACTTGGAATGTCACCCATTTAAAGGATTTACAAATGACTGTTAGTTCAACCTTAATCCAAAGGATTTACCCTAGATTGGTACAATGATTAGAAAGTAACAGTAAGGCTTGATCTAATAACAACTTACAACACACTTACAGATTATAGATCTCTATTTTAGTCCTCCATTCTACTTGGCTTTCACACACTTCAGCTCTGATAGCTTGTTCACCCTTCAAGCATCCATACCCTTAAGCCTTCTTGCTTTGCTTGCCAATAGAAGTCTCTTCTCTTTGGTCACTGAATGAAGCAATATGTTAGACTCTGTGTCTTCCTTAGGTTCTTTCACATGACAACCTTTGCTTCTGACCAACCATCTCTATAAATAGAAAATTAAGATTTTTTTCCATTCAACCTCTATCGTCCATTTTAGGGTTAGGTAGGATTCAATGAATCTACCCATCTTTTCATTTCATTCCCTTCTAGAAACTTCTCCTTTGATCTTCTTTGAATTCACCTCAAAATAGTTTATCTTGAATTCTATGCCACCAGCTCATCAAGCTTATCTTCCAAATGGTTCACACAATCCAAGAAATCAAAACTTTCAGCTCAGATTCATCGAACTCATGATCTTTCTCATAATGCTCTCACTCAAAATTTACTTGCTTCTGATGCCCGACACAAACTGCATTGCCCGGTATCCACTATCAAATCACTCGACACAAACTAAAGTTTACGGGTGCTTGATAACAACTAACTTTACTTGACTTACACTGTATCACTCGACATACACTGAAATTTGACTTTACCTGACTCCAACTAATTTTTTGCTTGGCTTGCACTAATTTTTCTTGACACCTACTATGTAGATTGTTAAGCTTAGTAGACTCAATTCATTTTATTTGTTCTTTTGAACTTAACCAATGTATCCATGCTTTGCAACCTTAAGTAGATAATCAATGTACTATAACATCACTGTCTTAACTGATCCTTGTACTCCTTTCCCATATCATAACTCAACCTTTCCTCTAGATGCTATTGTTACCTCATTTGATCAAATCCTCTTCATCAATCAAACAAATGATAGTACTCAAATCATTTAAGTAA
The DNA here is from genome assembly GCA_028749045.1 of Cupressus sempervirens. Lineage (NCBI taxonomy): Eukaryota > Viridiplantae > Streptophyta > Pinopsida > Cupressales > Cupressaceae > Cupressus > Cupressus sempervirens. The sequence goes on from CM053791.1 coordinate 407,521,335, forward strand.
TTATCTTACTAGCAAGTAGCAAGTTTGACATCAATGACAAAACAATGATTGAAACACATTCTCATACTTGTATCAATCTGTTTTCAACAATCTCCCTCTTTGGCATTGATGGAAAACTAGTTCAAATAGTACAACCAACAATAATATCAAAAGGAAAATAATTTTTTGTATTGAAATCTCTCCCTCTATCAACAACTTTCTTCTTTTGTATAGGTTACAAAATATTGTTCGGATCAATAGACAATCAACTCATTCTTATGACTCCCTCTAGATCACTTCTTATATCTTCCACATCATAATCTCCCTCTTACTAGGTAGATGTAATCATTTCTTACTCTGTAGTAATCAACAGGTATGTTATCTCCCTCTGAGTAGATATTCCATGTTTTTTCTATCTGTATCTTCTATAATCTCCCTCTTTGACAACAATGCCAAAGACCTGTCATCTTAATATGCAGATTTGAACATTTTTTGTTTCTCCCTCTATCACTTAGCTTGTGACTAATTTGTAGCTCCAGCTTTGTGATTACTTTAGGCAATTTTTAAAGTAAGATCCACTGCATCAATGTGCAAAATGTGTTAATCATCTCGTTTGATGTAGGGAACTTCTCATGCTTCTTAAATAGCCTTGGATAGGGGTATCACCCCTAGTTTATCTCTTAGATACTCATGAGCATCCTTAGGTAATGCTTTTGTGAAGATATCAATTATTTTATCTTTTGTGTTAACATATTACATCTTTACCTCTTTATCTTGAACTAACTCTCTCAAGTATTGATACTTGATTGCAATTTGCCTAGTCTTTGTATGCATCACATGATTCTTTGATATATTAACAGCACTTGTATTATCACAATAAAGTATCACAAGTTCAGTGATTTCCTTCTTCATACCTTTGAGTAGTTGTTTGATCGATACAATGTTTGTACAATTTACTATAGTAGCAACATATTCAGCTTCAACAGTAGATTGAGATATACAATTTTGTTTTTTGCTAGTCCATGTAACTAGCCTTTTTCCTAAGAAAAATGCTCCTCTACTTGTGCTCTTTTTTTCATCAATATTTCTAGCCCAATAAGCATCAGTGTAGGCTCGCAATTCAAATTTATCATTTTTCTTGTAGTATAAACCATAGTCTTCTTTTCCTTTCAGATATCTCATTATTCTCTTAACAACCATCAAATGATTCTCCCTAGGATTAGTAGAGAATCTTACAACTATCCCAACAGATAATGCAATTTATCAAGTCTTCTATGTACTACATATTGTAATTTACCAATCATAGGCCTATACAATGTTTGACTCACCTCAGTTGAATCATCATTCTTTGACAATTTATGTCTTGTCACCATAGGTGTGCTTACTGGCTTGGAATCTTCCAATCCAAAAGTTTTTAGTATCTCCTTTACATATTTTGATTGAGTGATGTATATACCATATTTCATCTGATGTACTTGCAAACCCACAAAGAACTTGATCTCTCCAAACATAGACATCAAAAATTATTTCTTCATTTCATTTGCAAAAGCTTTACATAAAGTATCTTGACCTCCAACTATGATATCATCAACAAAAATTTCATATCGTAAAATACATTTGCCTTTCTCTATCTTCAAGTACAGATTGTTGTTATCATCAATCCTCTCAAATCTAATTTTCACAAGATAATTTTGAAGCCTTTCATACCATGCTCTTGGTGCTTGATTTAAACCATATAAAGCTTTGTGTAGTCTACATACCATGTTTTTGTTGTTAGCATCAAAAAATCCTTCTGGTTGTTCTATATAAACCTCTTCTTCCAATATGTCATTCAGAAATGCAGATTTAACATCCATTTGATAAACTTTGAAACCTTTGTAGACAGAATAGGCAAGCAGAGTTCTTACTCCTTCCAATCTTGCAACAAGAGAAAATGTTTCTGCATAGTCTATCCCTTCTTCTTGTGCATATCCTTTGCAAACTAATCTTGCCTTGTTCCTTGTGACTTCACCATTTTCATCTAACTTGTTTCTATACACCCACTTGGTGCCAATCACATTTTTATCATCTGGTCTAGGAACTAGAGTCCATGCCTTATTTTTCTCAATCTGTTCAATCTCTTCTTTCATGGCTTTACTCTAGTCCACATCTTCTAAGGCATCTTTCACTATTTTAGGTTCATGCATGCTAAGAAAACATGTATCATTTCTCAACTTGTTCCTTGTCATTGGTCTTACATCTTTATCTCCAATAATTTGTGTAGCAGGGTGATGTCTCTTGACATACTTTGACAATCTTGGTTCTACTCTGTTTTCCTCATTTGGTCTCTCAACTTATGAATCATTAAGTGCATCTCTATCAGGTAGTTCAACATCTCTTTCATGTACACTAATCTCAGAATCAGATTGTTCCTCCACTTCATTTTGTAACTCGACACCTGAATGTAGCTGGATTCCTGAATGCAACTCAACATTCATAGTATGTGACTCGACAGTCACTAAAACTTGTTGTTAATTTGCAACTTGATTTACAACATCTTCTTCAACATGCATACCTTCATAAAAATATACAAATGATTTGTATTCATCTAGTTCCTTCATAGGTTTGGCCTTATGTGCTTCTATATATTCATCAAATTTCACATTTGCACTTTCCACAACCTTGTTAGTGTTAGTATTTAAACACTTATAAACTTTACGTCTTGTAGAATAGCCAAGGAATATGTACCTTCTTTACTTTTTGCATCCAGTTTACCATTCCAGAAATCTTTGAGAATATAACACTTTCTTCCAAATACCTTAAAATATTTTTACATTGGGTGAGTATCCATACCATAATTCAAAAGGTGTTGAATGAGAACCTTTCTTGACTTGTACACGGTTCAAGATATAGATAGATGTACTTACAACTTCTCTCTAGTATTTCAAAGCAACATTATTCTTCATCATGAGTGTCCTAGCACAGTCCATTACAGATTTGTTCCTCCTTTCAACAATTCCATTTTGTGGAGGGGTCCTAGGGGCAGATGTTTGTCTTTTGATTCCTCTGTCATTACAAAACATCTTAAACTCATTTGATGTAAATTCTCCTCCTCTGTCAGATCTCAAAATTTTTAGACTTTTACTTATTTCCTTCTCAACTCTTGTTAAGTACCACTTAAACATTTGGAAAGCACCATATTTTTGTTTCAGAAACATAACTGTCATCATCCTATAATAGTCATCAACAATAGCATAATATACTTATCACCTTTTTAGCTTTGCACATCAATTGGTTCACACAATTCAATATGAACAATCTCCAAAATTCTTTTAGAGGTATGAGTCTTACTCTTAAAACTTGACTTTGTCATTTTGCCTAATTGACATTGTTTGCAAATTATATTGTTAAGTTTCTTCAACTTAGGAAAACCTCTTACTCTTCTCATGTTACTGATACTAACCAAGTTATCAAAAGTAACATGACATAACCTCTTGTGTCATAGCCACACATCATCAAATTCTACAATTAAACAAGTAGCATCATCCATATCAAGGTAGAATAGATTACCTCTAGTTTGATCACCTTTTCCCATTAGTTTTCTATCAATATCATATATCTTAGAAATCTTGTTCTCAAACTCAACCTTACAACTTGAACTATTTAGTTATGACACACTCAAAAAATTATAGTTATGTCCTAAAACATAATAAGCATTGTCACATAAAATCTTTTCTCTGAGTTTGATAGAACCTTTTTCTTTTATCAAACAGGGTGCATCATTACCAAACATTACAGTATTTTCATCATAATAATTCAAGGTAATGAACTTACTTTTATTTCAAGTCATGTGATATGAACACCCATTGTCAATGATCCATTTGTCATTCTTGTTCACAAAAGAAACTAGTGCAGTTGCCTCATCCTCATCAGATTCATCCTCATTGCAACATACACCACTTCATCATCATGATCATCAAATCCATGTTTAGCTTTCTCTTCAGTAATGTAGCAAGACTTCTTTCCTTTGTCTTTGTAATCTTTGTTGTCTTCATCTCTTCTACTTTTGTACTTGTCTCCACCTCTGTAATTCTTCTTCTCTGGACATCTAGAAGCAATGTGACCAACCTCATTGTAATTAAAACACATGATAGGTAACTTACGTTTGAATTTTCTTTTACCTCTATTAAATTTCCTTGCCAAAAGTGCTTCAAGTTGTTCTACATCCTCCTCATATGTATCATTGTCACTGGAAACATATTTTACCTTTTTCTTCTTCTTCTCATTAGGTTCCTTCAATGACAACTTAGCTTTGAAAGCAAATTCAACATTGTCAGATTTGAAGTTATCAAAATTAGATAGATCAAAAGTAGTGAGCCTACCTACTAGACCTTCAAGAGTTAGATTAGAACTTGGTATACATCTCAGTTCTTTTATTGTAGAAACTCTAATAGCATAAATGGGCAACAGTGTTCTCGAAACTTTTCTTAGTAGAATCTCATCATCGATCTTACCGTAGCTCCTCTTATTGCATTAACAAGATCTTTTATCCTAGAGAAATATTGAGAAACATTCAAACCTTCTTGCATTCTTATATCATCGAACATACCTCTAAGAGATTCAGATTTGGCTCTTAGAACATTTGTGTCTCCTCCATAAATGGTGTGAAGAGCATCCCACATTTTCTTTACACTGTCACAATCCTTAATGTTATCGAACTCGACATAACTTAGGGTAGAGGCAATCTCCAACATTGCCTGGTTGTGTTCTTTCTTCTTTTTCAGATCTTCAACAGTTATGGCTCTAATAGGATCAACATGCTCTGTGATGATGGTAGATTGTGCATGATCTCCAAGACCTCTTAGGTGTAGCTTCATTAGAATTTTCCATATAGGAAAGTTATCTCTATTAAGCTTGGAGACCTCCCTTTTTGACATCTTGATCTTTTGCTTCTAGTACCTTCAAACTAGTCATCTTAAGCAGATGGCTTTGATACCAATTATTGGAATTCTTTAGAATAACTGAGAGGGGGGTGAATTAGTTATCCAAGGTCCATATGTACAAATAAAACTTTTAACATCTTTGTGAACCCATATCCATAAAACATATTGATCGTGCATGCATCCATTAGATTATACAATCACTTAAACTTGTAGGTTACTGTTAAATCAACTTTGTAAAAATGTAAGCATGAAACATAATAGATTCAACAACCCATTTACACAATGATTTTACGTGGAAACCCAATTTGGGAAAAACCACTAGTAACATGCTACTCATTCTCACTCTTCTAAAGTGATTCCCTATGAAAAGCCAACCACGTTAAAGGTTACAATGCACACTGTTAAATGTGACCTAGTTAGAATATTTCAATCACCCTAATAAGAGTGAGCCTTGTTAGAGGACTTTAGATCATTCACTTGGAATGCCACCCGATTAAAGGATTTACAACTTACTGTTAGGTCAACCTTAATCCAAAGGATTTACCCTAGGTTGGTACAACGATTAGAAAGTAACAGTAATGCTTGATCTGTTAACAACTTACAACACACTTGCAGATTATAGATCTCTATTTCAGTCATCCATTCTGCTTGGTTTTCACACACTTTAGCTTTGATAGCTTGTTCACCCTTCAAACATCCACACCCTTAAGCCTTCTTGCTTTTCTTTCCAATAGCAGTCTCTTCTCTTTGGTCACTAAATGAAGCAATACCCTAGACTCCTTGTCTTCCTTAGGTTCTTGCACATGACAACCTTTGGTTCTAACCAGCCATCTCTATAAATAGAAAATTAAGATATTTTGTTGTTCAACCTCTATCGTCCATTTTAGGATTAGGTAGGATTAGCTAGGATTCAATGAATCTACCCATCTTTTCATTTCATTCCCTTCTAGAAACTTCTCCTTCAATCTTCTTTGAATTTGCTTCAAAATAATTTTTTTTGAATTTTGTGCCACCAGCTCATCAAGCTTATCTTCCACACGGTTCACACAATCCAAGACATCAAACTTGTCAGCTCAGACTCATTGAATTCACGATCATTCTCATAATGTTGTCACTCAACATTTACTTGCTTCTAACGCTCGACACAAACTGCATTTCTCGGCATCCACTATCAAATCACTCGGCACGAACTAAAGTTTATTGGTGCTCAACATCAACTAAATTTTACTTGGCTTACACTGTATCACTTGACATACACTGAAATTTGACTTTGCTTGGCTCCAACTAATTTTATACTCGTCTTGCACTAACTTTACTCAACACCTATTGTGCAAATTGTTAAGGTTAGCAAAATCAATTTGTTTTACTTGTTCTTATGAACTTAACTAGTGTATCCATTCTTCGCAACCTTAAGTAAATAATCAATGCACTATAACATCACTGTCTTAACTGATCCTTGTACTCCTTTTCCATATCATAACTCAACCTTTCCTCTAGGTGTTATTGTTACCTCACTTGATCAAATCCTCTTCATTAATAAAACAAATGACAATACTCAAATCATTTAAGCAATTGTCTTACCAACAAATAGCAAGTTTGACATCAATGACAAAACAATGATTGAAACACATTCTCATCCTTGTATCAATCTATTTTCAACAGTTTACATGGCCTTCCAAAGACCATTACCTCTGATAGAGAAACTAAGTTCTTGTGCCATTTTTGGAGGAAATTAGGAACAAAGTTACAATTTAGTAGTGCCTATCATCCTCAAACTGATGGACAAACAGAGGTAGTCAATTATAGTTAGGGAAATCTATTACACTGCATTGTGGGTGAGAAACCTAAACATTGGGACTTGGCATTGCCCTAGGCATAATTTTCCTATAATAGTTCTATTAATAGATCAACCAGAAAATCTCCATTTCAAATTTTTTATGGTCAAAACCCTCAAGGTGTTCTAGATCTTGTGTCACTTTCCTTGGGAGACATAATTAGTGATGATGGAGTTGCCTTTGCTAAACACCTTCACCAACTCCAACAAGTTGTCAAAAAAAAAGTTACAAGATAGTAATGCGAGTTACAAGATTCCCATAGATGCTATTCAAAGACAAAAAATATTTGTTGTTGTTGATTTTGTGATGGTTTACTTGAGGCATGAACGGTTTCCTATAGGCACATATCATAAATTGAACTATAAAAAGATTGGGCCTTGTAAAATCATCAAAAAGATTAATGATAATGCTTATGAGGTTAGCTTACCAACAAATCTTGACATCTCCCATGTTTTTAATGTTTCTGATTTATACACATTCCATGGAGATGTTCCAAGTGCATATGATGTCTAGGGAGTGGATTGGCAACATCACCTTCCCAATAAGAAGACGGAAAAGATTGCCAAAATTATTGACAAGCAGACTACCTCCATAAGGCACGGTCAACATAACAGATACCTAATACAGTGGGATGGGTTACCTAAAATAGAGAGTACATGGTTATCTGAGTGGGCAGTAATGCAGTTAGATCCAATAAAATTGTAGCAATTCAAAGACAACCACTTGCAAGAGTTGTGTTTCTTTCAAGAAGGGGAGAATGATGCATCAACTTCCGAGAGTCATAAATTTTGACTCTGATGTGGGTTTTGGCTGAAATTTTATAGGCAGTTGCATGAGGAGGAGTTATTTGATTGTTGATGGAGCTCATCTCGATAGGTGGCCATTTCATCATTTTTTTAGGGGCCCCAAATATCATCTTGGCACCCGAAATTAGGTTTTGTATTTTTTTAGAAAGTTGTTTTTGTAATAAATCTGAAAAATATTCTTGATTTTAGAGATTAGTTGGAAATTAATCTTGCCTTAGTTGGGAAATTTTCTGGGGAAATATCAGGATTGGTAGGATGGGTTTTGAAAATTACCAAAAATGAAAAAATCTATTTTTCTCGAAAATCTGCCAAATATGGTGATTTTCAAAATTGTAATAAGTATTTGTTTTCTTTCATCATAGGGTTAGAGTAGAGTTGGATAAGTTTAATGAAGAATCTGACATTCTGAATTTCTTTGTTGTGCAATTTTCTAAGTTATTGTTTTGAAGGGTTTGAGCTACATCATTTGGTATCAGAGCAAGAAGATGGATGGGAGAGGAAGAGAAAGAGGAAGAGGAGGTGTCACTCCAATGCAAATATTTATGTTGGATATGAAGATGTAGATTGAATGGTTGAATGAGAAAATGAATAATCAAGGAATACCAATAGCACAAGGAAAGAATGAATGAGATGAAGAGGGAAATCAAAGAGGTGCTAATCAAAATGAAGAAAATGAAGAAAGAACGCTTGGAAGAGTTAAGCTATGAAGATAGAGTACTTCGGGCTTTCAAAGATAAAAATGAAGGGATCAAGATCGAAGTTTCAAAATATAATGGTAGTCTTAAGCCAGAAGAGCTGATAGACTGGCTAAATGAGATGGGGAAATTTTTTGAATGGAGGCCTATGCTGGAGCAAAAGAATATGAAGTTTGCATGCACAAAATTAAAAAGACATGCAATGATATGGTGGGATCACTTCCAAAAGGAACAAGCTAGAAAATCAAAGGAAAAGATCAAAACATGGAGCAAGATGGAGAAAAAGCTTTAGGAAAATATCTTACCCTTGGATTACTCACAAACCCTCTTTCATAAGTTCCAAAATTTGAAGCAAAATTTGTTCCCTATACAAGAGTTCACAAATGAGTTCTATAAGTTATCCATGAGAATAGAGCATCAAGAAGATGATGAGCAGATGGCTTCTAGGTACATAAATGGCCTAAAGTTTTCTATCCAAGATGAGTTGAGCATGCATCATATTAGTAGTATGGAAGAGGCCTACCAACTTGCCTTAAAGGTTGAAGAAAAAAATGATCGATAGTACAATCAGAGGAATAGAGGAGGAAGAAGGGGTCTCTCAACAACATTTTGAGGAGGTTCTAATTACAGTTGAGGAGAATCCTCCCAAGGATTCGAAAGAAATGCATATTCCAGACAAGATCCTACGAAATAGGAAAGAGGAAGGGGATTTCAGCGAGGATGAGGTTATGGTAACAGAAGAGGATGCGAAAAATAATAGAGGCCATTTACCTATTTTAGATGTGGAGAAGAAGGACATAGAGCCTTCGAATGCTTAAATTATAACATGCTAGAAATAAATCAGGGAAGACAACCTAGGGTGAACCCGGTTCAACCAGAAGAGGAGGAGCAAGAAGTTTTACCATATGTGGGAGAAACCCTCATGATGAGGAGATCAATGATCATTCCAAGAAAAATACGAAGTTCCTATAAAGAACTCTGATGAGTCATGGCTTCATACCAACATTTTCAGAACTAGATGCACTTCTGGTGGAAAGGAATGTCAAGTTATTATTGATGGGGGTAGTTGTGAGAATATGGTATCTAGAGAAATGGTAGAGAAATTAAATTGACAATTTGAAAAGCATCCTTTTCCTTATCGTATTGCATGGTTTAAGAAATGAAATGAAGTAATAGTTGATAAAAGATGTCTAGTTAGATTCACCATAGGAAAATTTTACAAGGATGAAATATGATGTGATGTTATCCCTATTGATGCTTGCCATATGTTGTTGGGAAGACCATGGCAGTATGATAGAAAGGTCATACATGATGGGGAGAAAAATACTTATACATTTTGGAAGGATGGCTCTAAAGTGGTTCTATTGCTTCTTAAAGATGAAAAGAAGAATGCAACCTTGTTGTCTGCAAAAGAATTTTTCAAAGAAATAAAAGTAACAGGTTGTTGTTATGCACCAGTACTAAAAAGTGGAGAAGAATAAGAAAACTTGGTGCCACCCGAGGCAATGAAGGTGTTGGAGGAGTTTGTTGATGTTGCTCTTGATGAACTACCTAATGGTCTCACACCCAAAAGAGGTATTCAACATCATATTAATCTTATTCTTGGATCAACTCTACCTAATCAACCAGTCTATCGGTTGAATCCATCACAACATGCATAGTTGAATAAACAAGTGACATAACTAATGCAAAAGGATTTGGTCAGGGAAAGCATGAGTTTGTGTACAGTACCTGCGTTATTGACTCCAAAGAAGGATGACACATGGAGGATGTGCACTGATAGCAGAGCAATCAATAAGATTATCATTTAAGTGCCAATTTCCTATTCCTCAGATAGAGGACATGATAGATGAATTAGTGGGGGCTAAGTACTTCAACAAGATTGATCTTTGAAGTGGCTACCACCAAATCTGAATTTGAGAGGGAGATGAATGGAAGAAAACATTTAAGACAAGAGATGGTTTGTACAAATGGATGGTTATGCATTTTGGGCTTTCAAATGCACCTAGCACATTTATGTGGTTGATGAATACAGTGCTACGACCTTACATTGGTAAGTTTGTTGTAGTTTACTTTGATGATATTCTGATCTATAGTAGAAGCAAGGAAGAACACTTACAACACCTGAGGATCATCTTGAGTGTCTTAAGGAAGGAGAAGCTCTTTGCAAACTTGAAGAAGTGTAGGTTCATGCAAACTAGTTTGACCTTTCTAGGCTTTGTCATTTCTCAAGCTGGTGTTCAAATGGATCCAAAAAAGGTAAAAGCAATCCTACAATGGCCTAGTCCTTCTAGTATAACAAGAGTATGAAGCTTTCATGGGTTGACAAATTTCTACTGAAATTTTATCCAAAATTTTAGTTGTATTGTAGCACCCATAACAGATTGTACCAATGGAAGGGAGTTCACATGTACAATGAATGTCGAAGAGAGGTTTAAATTCTTGAAGAAAAAGGTAATGGTAGCTCCTATATTGACACTTCCAAATTTTGACAAAGGTTTTGAAGTAGAGTGTGATGCTTTACATGTTGGGATAGGCATTGTTCTTAGCCAAGCAAGTAAGCTTGTAGCCTTCTTTAGCAATAAATTGAATGAAGTAAAAAAGAATTATTCTACCTATGGTCTATAGTTTTTTGCAATTGTTCAAGCATTAAGACATTGGAGGCACTATCTGGTTCCACATGAGTTTGTGCTATTTAATGATCATATTGCTCTGAAATATCTCAACACACAAAAGAAGTTGAATAGTCGACATGCTAAGTGGGTATCTTTCTTATAGGCATATACCTTTGTCCTTAAACATTAGTCTGGAAAAAAAAATCAAGTTGTTGATGCCTTGAGCAGGCGCACTACACTATTAACCACAATGGAAACTATGGTCACTGGTTTTGATGCTATTAAGGCCTTGTATGAAACTGATGATAATTTCTGGGAAATTATAGAACAACTAAAGGCTTCATCTTCTGGTAAGATGGATCATGTGAAAGGTGACTATTTTATCTAGGATTGTCACCTCTTTAAGGGTAAATAACTATGTATACTAGGCGAATCCATGTGGGAAAACATTATCAAGGAATTTCATAGTGGTGGACTAGCTAGACACTCTGGAAAGGACAAAACAATAAAATTGGTTGAAGATAAGTATTATTTGTAGAACAAGAATTAGTATGCAAAGAACATTAACAAATGAAGTAAACATTCACAAACCAAAAACTAAATTCACATATATTCTTAGACAAAGAAAGAAAACAAGAAGTGCAAACCTCACAAGAAAAAGCACTCCATGCTTTCTTGATTCTGTAGATGTGTCCTTTTGCTATGGATGTATGCTCAAGATGCTCAAAAGCTGCTTCAATGGAGATGGGTAATGGAAAATTGGTAGCTTTGTGAGCTCTCAATTTGGCATTATAAGGGTAATATTGATGGCTCTGGTTCTCAAAATAGCATGGTAACTTTAGCTCAAAGATTGTTGATGAAATGGCTTGGGATGGGATTCAATTTATAGGCTAAGGGGTAGAGAGATGGAGGGCTTAGATGCAAGGATGGATGAAGGTTTAAGGAGGGCTGAGATGCACTCAAAGGGGAGCACATGGATTGTGCTTGTTTAGCACCAATGGGAAGGTGACACTTGTCACAAGGAGGATGAGTGTGAGAGGGTAGGGTAAAGGGTTGGTTAAAATCATGATGAGTGGGGTTGAGTATGTAAGAGGGATGTAAGAGGAATGAGTGTGGAAGAGGGAAGAGTGTGGAAGATGGGTGTAAGAGTCATGAGTGGGCTTGTAAGAGTCTTTATGTTTTGTAAGAGCACTCATGACTTAGTGGTTGGGTTTTTTGAGGGGAGACTTTGGTTTGGAATAGGAAAGTCTTAAACTTGTTTAAGGAATGTGACAACATTAGGGGGTGGATTAGGCTTGGGTTTAGGATTAGCTTAGGGATGTTAGAGATGTGCAAGTGGATGGCATTAATGAGGGTGGGTGAGTTAGTTGCTAAGCTTGGTTAGTATGGGTGAATGGGGTGGATTAGGCTAAATGGAGGATTAGAGATAGGTTAGGGGTTTTTGAATTTAAGGATTTCATTTATCAAATAGATTTATTTAATAAATGGGGATTTTTGGAATTAGATAGAAGAATAGGATTTAATTGATAAATAATAGATTATTTGATTTATCAATTAGGACTATAGATGATTAATTAAATTAATCAACTAAGGGATGACAAAGGATTAATTAAATAGAAATTTAATTAATAATGCCTTTTTAGATAACTAAATAGGATTACTAAAATAGTGTAATCAAATTTAGGTGTCTACATTTTGCCCCTCTTTGACATAGTGTTGAGACAACACTATTTCAAAGAAGTTTGAATGAAGACGACACGAGGAAGATTTTTTAGCAACAAGGTTGCCCCAGTCTCGGATAAGAAGAGGAGAGACTAGACTTAGATGATGCCCCCTCAAGAAGGCGACGGGGAGATAAATGAGGCTTGACAACTTCTTAAAAAGTACAAGAAATTGAGATGAGCTAAGACACAGGTTGGCAAAGAGAAGGGGCTGAATTAGCTCAAACTCTCACTACGAGAGAATGATAAAGGGAAATCAGAGGCACAAAAGTAAAGCAAGCTTAAGACTTTCCAAGATTGGGGGGGGAGGTGGAGGAGCGGAGCGCTATAAAAGGAATCCATGGTAGGGAGATGGATGATAGAATGATAAAAGCTGATGCAACAGGATTTCAAAGAGTCAGACTGGTGGAAGATGGGCTTCGGAGATCCCTAGGACTAGGATTGTGGATCTCGAAAGATGAGGCTTGGTGGATTGATTTGATTGGTGGATCCCTAAGACTAGGATTGTGGATCCCTAAAGCTAAGTGTGAGGAGTGATTCAAAGAGATACTGATGCATAAGCTGGGGTAGGAGCGACAGATGTAGGATATGGATGGGGGATAATGGAGATGAAGGGAATCCATTGAAGCTTTTTGAGCGGGGGGATACTTCAAAGAGAAGTACCACCATGTAGTTGAGCACTAGATTTGCTATAGGACTGTTGGTTAATTGCCAAGGTTACCAAGAACATCAAGGCCTTTTCACCAACTGTCCAAAGGACTGACGAACTAACTCAAAACAAACACACAAGATTGCCCCAGTATCACACATGAATCCCAGAGGAAGCAGCATGGAAACGACACTAGGTAACCCACAACAAGAAAAAGAAAACAAGCAAAAGACCTGATCAAGACCTTACGCTCTAATTGCCCCATTCGCAACATATCATGATATGGAAGATCGTGGCAACCTTGAGGAGGGAACAAGGAGATTGCTTGGAAAAGATATTTCAAGACCCAAAAGGGAAGATCCCAAATCAAAAAAAAGTGAAAATCCAAAAGAGAACTGTTTGCCAACGAGATGGGTAGGATGAGGTACTAACGGACCAAGATCAGACATGAGAAAAGCTATATCCTGCAAGAATCTATCAGAGAGCACCTAAACTGATGGATCTGGATGAGTGATGCGTCTGGCAAGCTGAACTAAGAAGGATAACACTTTGGTGATAGGAGATCTAGCTAAAGGATGCATTGGAATATCTAACCAAGGTGTGCGATGTGTGCCAGATGTTGACCAAGGATGAACTAACACAAAAGTCAGATAGATACAATGATACTAAGCTAAAGAGGATGTACAAGCTGACGGACCAAGATATGTTATAAATGTACAAGTTTGTTCATGTTTTGGTTTTTTTGTGAGATGGAAATGTTTGTGAAGGATGGGATGTCTATAATAGTTGATAGGTGGATAGGTAGATGGTTTGTGAAAAGCTTAAGGAAAATGGAATTCTGTGTGTGCATGTGATAGGATACAGGCTAGGATACAAGATTATTTACAAGTTGGAATATGGTACAAGCTTTGGACAAGATTCGAATATATACAAGGTATGGTACAAGATTTACAAGGTATAATACAAGCTTTGGTATGAGATTTACAAGCTGTACAGGAGGTATTGACAAGCTCCATCAGATTTTGGATATTTGATCGGAACACCAAGGGAACAAGCAGGTGTTTTATGGGATGGTGGGTGGATGGATGAGGGATATGATAGTGATAGATAATGGATTAGTCTTTAGCACACAAGGCACCTGAATTACCAGGTTTTTACCAAGGTACCTATCCAAGGCGCTTGAATTGCCAAGTTTTCACCATTGGACGCTTATTTCTCTTTACTATTTTTTTGTATTTTTCAAAAGCTGGGTATACCAAAGATCTTCAAGCATAGAACTTCTTGAGATGAATGATGTTAGTGGGATCATTCAAGAGTTCTCCTTCTGGTGTAGATAATTGATAGGCTCCGGAGCCAAAGGAGGCAGTAACCACATAGGGACCAAGCCATGTAGGTTCAAACTTGCCTTTCTTTTCTCGATCTGCTTGGACTTTCATATTTTCTTTGAGGACCATGTCACCTGGCTGAAAGTGTCGTGGGAGCACCTTCTTGTTGAAATTCCTTTTGAGACGAGTTTGATAGAATGTGAGATGGTCATAGGCTTGTTGTATCTTCTCATCTAAGAGATCTAGCTGGGTGAGTCGAGCTACTCTGTATTCTTCATCTGAGATTTTCCCTCGCAAAGATATGCGTAGTGAGGGAAGTTCAACTTCTATAGGTAATACTGCTTTGGCACCATAGACTAGGGAGTATGGAGTTGTGCCTGTGGATGTACGGAAGGAAGTTCGATGGGCCCATAGAGCCAGATTTATTTGAAGGTGCCAATCACGGCCAGAATCATTGACAAATTTCTTTAGGATTTTGAGGAGGGTTTTATTAGTTGCCTCTGCCTGGCCGTTACCTTGTGGGAAATATGGGCTAGAAAAGCGGTGATGGATGCGGAGGGAAGTGCATAATTCTTCCATGTTGAGATTTTCAAACTTACCTCTGTGGTCAGTGAAGATGGTGGATGGGATGCCGAAGCGGCAAACAATGTGGTACAAGATGAACTTGGAGACTTGAACTCCTGTAGCTGAGACTAGGGGGACTACTTCCACCCACTTATTGAAATAGTCTGTAGCTGTTATTATCCATTTATGTCCATTAGATGAGAGAGGTGTGATAGTTCCAACTAGATCAAGGCCCCAACAAGCAAAAGGCCAAGGTGGTGCAATAGGCTGTAGATCCTGTGCTGGAGCGTGCACAAGATTTGCATGTTGCTGACATGCGAGACACTTTCTAACAAAGTCACAATAGTCTTCTTCAATGGTAGGCCAATAGTAGCCTGCTCTAAGGATTTGTCGTGCTAGGACAATACCACTCGTGTGGGCACCGCAAAGTCCAGAATGTACTTCTTTTAATGCCATCGAGGCCTCATTTTCATCTAAACATCGAGAGAGAGTATCGTGATAACCCCGACGATATAGGTTATTGGCTATGATAACATAGCGGGATGATTTTCGGATGAGGTTCTGGCGTTGGGTACGTGTGAGGTGAGGGGATATGATACCATTGTTAAGGTAAGCGTGAATTTCATGGTACCAAGGGGATTGGGGACCAACCAAGATACAAACATGGTTTGAATCCTCATTCGCATAGGCAGGTGTGAGGAGCTGCTCAACTAAAAACTCATACTGCATAGCTTCTTGGGGAATTTCCAAGAGCGAGCCGATAGTGGCCATGGCATCTGCTGCCTTGTTCTGCATTCGAGGCACTTGTGTAAACTGAAGCTTTGTAAAATACTGGGTCAACTGATCAACTAGCTCTTTGTAGGGTAATAGCTTTTCATCTTTGGTTTGATATTCATTTAAGACTTGTTTGATGATGAGCTGGGAATCACCAAAGACTTGTAACTCAGTGATATTCCATTCTGCAGCTATCTTTAATCCTGCTACAAGAGCTTCATATTCTGCTATATTGTTGGTGCTAGGGAATTGTAGCTTGAAGGCTTTTGGAATGTAATCTCCTTGAGGTGTAACTAATAATATTCCTGCCCCTGATCCATGAGAGGTGTATGAGCCATCAAAATAAAGCTTCCATGGGGGCTGCTCTTCAATTAGGCAGATATGCTCGTCTGGGAATTCTGTGAGCAAAGGATATGCATCTACTAGAGGTGCATCAGCTAGGTGATCTGCTATAGCTTGCCCTTTGATTGCCTTTCTGTCCACATACTGGATGTCAAACTCACTTAGTAGCATAACCCATTTGGCCAAACGGCCTGTAAGTGCTGTTCTGGAGAGCATATACTTGAGAGGGTCAATCTTGGAGACTAGTTGGATGGTATGACTTAGCATGTAGTGGCGAAGCTTTTGAGTTGAGAAAACAACTGCCAAACAAGCTTTTTCCATAGGAGTGTAATTGAGTTCATAACCAACTAGGGTTCTACTGATATAGTAGATGGCTCTCTCTCTGCTATAATCATCATGTTGTGCTAGAAGTGCCCCAAGAGCAGTAGGTGTTGCTGATATATACAAGATCAAGGGACGACCAGGAACTGGTGGAACCAAGATAGGGGGATTGGTGAGATACTGCTTGAGCTGATCGAAGCTGCGCTGACATAAAAGATCCCACTTGAAGTTCTTATTCTTCTTTAGCAAGTGTGAAAATGGTGTACACTTATCTGCAAGTTGGGAGATGAAGCGCCGGACAGATTGAAGTTTTCCCTGAAGAGAGCGAAGCTGTCACAGTGTCTGGGGAGGAGGCATGTCTAAGATAGCCTTGACCTTTTTGGGGTCAATCTCTATACCCGTTTAGAAACTATGAAGCCTAGAAGCTTGCCAGATGTGACCCCAAAGACACACTTCTTGGGATTTAGCATGAGATGATATTGGGCCAACCTATCAAAGACTTTTTCTAGGTCAGCAAGATGATCCATGAAGGTGTGAGATTTGACCAGGATATCGTCCATATAATCTTCCAAAATGCTATGGATAAGATCATGGAAAATGGTTGTCATAGCTCTTTGATAGGTAGCCCCAGCATTCTTTAGGCCAAAAGGCATCATGGTGTAGCAAAAGGTTCCCCAGGGGGTAGTGAATGTTGTCTTATGCTGATCCTCTTCTGCAATCTTGATCTGATTATACCCAGAAAATTCATCCATAAGGGACAGGATTTCATGTCCAGCTGTAAGATCTACAATCATATCTATGTTGGGCAAGGGAAAATCATCCTTTGGACAAGCTTTGTTAAGATCTCTAAAATCAGTACATATTCTGATGTCATTGGAAGGCTTAGTGACAGGGACCATGTTGGAGATCCATTCTGAGTAGTCGATAGGTCGGATAACCTTAGCAGCTAACATTCTTTCTAGTTCAGCTTTGACTAGTAATGCCACCTTGGGGTGCATTTTTCTAAGCTTTTGTCTGACGGGCTTGATCTTTGGATCGACTGCAAGATGATGAACTACAAGCTTTGGATCAAGTCCTGGCATGTCCTGATATGACGGTGCAAATCGGCCAATGTTCTCTCATAAAACCTCAAAGAGGAGGTCAGCTTGGTCTTGTGATAGGGATGCAGCAATGTGAACAATTCTAGGGATCTCTAAAGAACCAATGTTGACTTCTCTAGTATCCTCTATTAGAATAGAAGACACCTCTGGTCAATTATCTTGAGGAGGCAATACTAAATCCTCATGCTCTGCTTGTGGCTCTGGATTTTCTTGCTGAGGGGTTCTCTTCGCTGCCTTAGCTAGTCCCAGATTTACCTTAGTTCCAGTTTTGGGTGTATCGAAACTAGGTTGGGGATTTTCTCCAAAATACCCCTTGGGATCTAGCTTGTAGATGTAGGCAGAATCTAGCTTTGTCTTCTTATGAGGAGTTTCAGCTCCCATGAATCTTAGAAGTGCTTCCTCTGATGCAAACTCATCAATATGTATGACACTTGGTTGGTTCCAATCTATGAGTTGTGGATGAGCAAGTGGTAGGTCAATGAGATGGATGGATAGTTCTCGGAGAATAGAGTCTCCTAGGAAGATTTGGTCTGGGATATCGTCATAGGCTCTCTTTTCAACTTCCTCAGGAATGTCTTCAATTTCGACAAGGTTGCGGTGGATGTTCGAAAAAGCGTGACCGTTCTCGTTGGTGCCCCTAGTTGTGGGTATGCCAAAGCCAAGACCTGAATTTATTTCCCAATTATGTGCTTCGATGGGACATTGCATGCCCCTTTCTTCTGGTCCTAGTCCACCTCCTTGATAGTTCCATTTTTTAGTGATGAGCTTATGTTGTTGGGGATACTTCTGGCTGAAGTGATCAAGGCATGCTTGATTTCTTGGAAGTGCATCCTTATGTAGCCAATTGTTGATATCTGGAGTGAGCTCCTCATGAAGAGGGGTTTTTGAGGACACAAAGGTGGTTGGGCCAAATTGTTTGTATCGAGGAGGTGGAATCTCCTTAGCTTTGTGATATGTTGGCCGTCCATGGGTATGTGGATCAAGTGGGATTGCTCCGACAACAAATGCATCTGATAGACTATATTCTCCACAACCTTTGTTGTTGATCTTTACATTAGATAGGGTGGAGGCAAGGATGGTTTCTGCGTCATTACAAGTGTGGGATGGGCTGGTGATGGCTGTGCCGATGTCTATTCCAGGGAAATGGTTTGTATATGAAGCTTCAAATGCATTGCAGTAAGCAAAGGGTTCTAGATCGGCATGGATGGTTACCTCAGTGCCCTGATGCAGAAATTTGATGCACTGATGGTAGGTGGATGGAACGACCTTCATAGCATGAATCCATGGGCGACCGAGGAGGATGTTAAATGGTAGGTTTAGATCAACAACATGGCAAACTGTCTCTTGAATGACTGGCCCAACCTTGATTGGTAGCAAAATAGTCCCTTCTGTGGTCCTTTCCAAGTTGTCATAAGCTTTGATGGTGATAACCTCACTGATCATATCTGCCTCAGTATACCTAGCTTGTTTTATGAATTTTAGGGTGCAAATGTTCAAGGCTGATCCATTATCTATCATTACTCTTTTCACGGAAAAATTGGATACCATGATGGCTATGCGAAGCAGAAGGGTGTGATCTGGCTCAACCGCGGGTATGTCGGTGGGTTTGAAAGATAGGGCACATGAGGATGAAAGGTGTCCAACAAGATTACGAAAATCAGTAGCATTGATATCATAAGGGACACGGACACGGGATTCTATGAGAGCACTGTCAAGGATGTCTTTGTACACAGGACTAGTGCGGAGAAGGTCTAAAATGGATATTTGGGCTGGCATGTTCCCAAGGTGTTCCAAGATATTGTACCGGCTTTTTGATGGAGCTGATGGTGTTGATGAAACTGGTGGGCCTGCGATGTTAAATCGTGCTCTTCGAGTGGTGACCGCACACTCATTGTCTGGTCCTCGAATATTGATAACATTGACAGAAGGCTCTTTCTCAAATATACAACCTATAAGGCTACCATAGTCTATATAGGATGAAGTGTGGTCATTGTTCTTCCCATGCTGTTGGTTTGGTTGGCGGTTGTTGGTGTTATTTTGGATAGGTGCTTTTCCAGGATTTTGGTTGTTGTGTGGAGGAAAAGCATTTTGATAAATCTGTAAGCCTACATTGGGAGAGGTTTGGGCACCAACAGTGATTTCCTTCCGATCAATGAGGTCTTGCACATAGTCTTTCAGTTTCATGCATCTGAGGGTGGTGTGACCGTTTACCCTATGGAACTTGCAATACTCATTGTCCTTGTACCATGCAGCTTTGGATTGGCTTGGATCAATTTGCTGGGTAGGAGGAAATTTGATGAGGTTTTCCTTAGCCAATTTCTCAAAAATAACATCCAATGGCTCACCAAGGGGTGTATAGTTTCTAGGTGCAGGTTGGAATCTGGGCTTTTGCCCTGCAGCTACATTGATGGCATTAGCTTGATTGTTAGACCCTTGAAAGTTGGGTCTTGTATTGTGGTTTTGATAGCTTTGGTTATTTCGTTGTTGGTAATTGGTAGCTTGTTGGTTGTTTGTTTGATATGGTGGGTTAGACTGGTTTTGAGAAGGACCAACGATATTCACATGTCGGGTGTCAGTAACCCCATCTGTTGCAACATGCTTGTTTTTGTTCCAATACCTAGACTTGTCATTGTAATGTGATTGATTTTGGTTGGCCTCTTTGTAAATCTTTACCACACCATCTTTGATGAGTCTTTGCTCAAGAATCATTCCTTTCTCTTTGATATCCTTATAGGTCTGCAAACAGTTCATGGTCATGTGGTGAGCCATGCTGGGATGTGCATTATCAATAAACATTTTCACCACATGGTGTTCTGGCAAGGTGTAGGATATGCGGGTGGTAAGGGTTTGCCATCTTTGCAGGTATTCGGCAAGGCTTTCTCCACCTTTTTGCTTGGTGTGGACAAGATCAACTATTGATAGCTTTGTTTCAACAAGATGGGCATATTGGGCTACAAATGCCTCAGATAATTCAGCAAAGTTTTTAATTGTGCCATAGGGGATTCTATAAAACCATTCAAGAGCTGGTCCAGCCAAGCTTTTGGGAAAAAGGCGCAAGAGGAAGACATCATTGTATGTCACGTCCTGGAAATGCATGTAAAATTCTTTGATATGTGTGACAGGGTCTCCTTTTCCTTTGAATTTGTCAAATTTAGGTACCTCAAAGTGTTTGGGAAATGGTGTCGTGGTAATGGCTCTGTCAAATGGGTAAGGACACACATTCTCAAACTTGAATGTCTTTGGATCATTCCCTTCTAGGATGGCTTTCAGAGCTGTCTTCATTTGCTCCCACTCTGAATTGATAGGTGATGGTTGGGGTGCCCCCAATGTAGGAGTGCCTTGAGGTAGGTATGTGCTGGATGGGGTCATTGAATATGGATGGTTATGAGGGATTTGCTGATAGGGATTGTACATTGTTTGGGCAACTGCATGGTGCATGATGGGTTGTTGAGGGGGAGGTGGCGCATATTGCTACATGTGCTGCGAGGCTTGCTGTTGATATGGGATTTGATGTTGGGATTGAGGAACATAAGCTAGTTGTGGGATAAATGGATTGCTTTGTGGAGGTAAGGTATAAGATGGTTGTGAGGCTTGAGAAAAGGATCGGGGGGCTTGTGGGGTTTGACCAATATATGTGGGTTGTGCCCCCATTTGGGATGGTATCTGCAAATAATTGGTGGTTGGCTGGGGTGGTGGATTACCTCCTAGAAGTGGCATTGAAAAGTAGTTGATAATAGGAGGTAATGGATTAGTTGGTGGTGGAGGTGGTGGGAATTGAAAGCTTGGGAATGGAATTGATGGGGTTTGATAGCTTGGTGGCTGGATTTGGAAGCTTGGTATAGTGGTGGCGGGAGCTGGGGTCACTTGGGAGCTTGGTAGAAGATTGGCAGTAGCTTGTGGGATTTGATAGCTTTGTGGAGTGAAGGTAGTAGCTTGTGGATTTGTGGCTAGTGGTATTGAGCTCCCAAGACCTAATGGAAATTATGGGATTGTGCTTTGGGATGTGGTGAACAAGCTGGGGGCGATGAAAGGTTGATTACTTGGCCCCATGGGTGGCATCCCTGTTGTATATTGCTGAGGTTGGCCAAAGATGCTAGCACTGATTTGGGAGATGGGTGGATTTGGAAGGCTGGGTTGGGGAGCAGCAGCAATAGTGAAGGGGGTGAACGGTGAGATGTTTTGGGTAAAGGGGGTTTGGAGCGGAGAGGTATGAACCAAGGATGGAGTGGTGGTCGCTGGGTTGGCTTGCGGCATGGAGATTTCAACTTGGGTGGATGATGGTATGTTTGGGTCTGTTGGGTCATATGGATTGGCTGGAGGCTCTTCTTTTGGAATATATTGAGGATAATTTGGATCATAAGAGCCTATGGGTGGTGGCAGCTGCCCAAACAACGGGTGAGATGGATCTGATAATGGAGGGGGTCTTCCAAAGTCAAAGGTTCCTACATTGTCCCTTCGAAAATTAGCCATGATTGTCTCTTTATTTTTGTCTATAATGGCGTTTACCAATACTGCATTTCCTAGTTGGTTCATGAAAGCTTCAATGTCAGTAGGTGATGGCATAGCTGGCTCTGGGCTGAAGGATGGCTGAGTGCTCAAGGGGGGTGAGGTTGTTCGATCCAAATGATAGGGCTCCATTGTTTCTTTCTTCTTGGCTAAGCGAGTGACGGGTGGCATGAAAAATGCTCCTAGGGATGAGATGCAATAATGCTAATGGATGCAAAAGGGGGAAGGCTTTTCTATGCAAATGATTTCCTAGGTTGAGGCAAAGCTATATGACAAAACCTAAGGAGGATTGGGTTGGGGATTCTAACTTCAAAGATATGTTGTCAAAGCACAAAAGGTCTGCTTTCCTATGTGCAAGCTTGGTGGTGATTGTGTCAACTTAAGGATAGACTGATGATCCTTTAGGAAGAACACGAGATTGACCACTTGTGAATCCTAACCTTTAGCTCAAGTTGATGAGGGATAACAAGTGACAAAGCTAGATTACCCTAGACAAAGCTCTGTCAAAGGGATAACCTTGGTGAGATTGGTGGATTTGGAAGATTTTAGGAATGGCAAACTTTTAGCAAGGTGACAACAATTTTGAAAGCTTAGATGTGCAGATTTTCGATTATTGGCTAGATGGTATGATTCTAAATGAGATGGATGAGCTAATAATGCTTAAGGGGATAACCTAAGATGGCTGGCTTTTCTACAAAGATGACTCTAAAGTGAAGCTTATCCAAGAAGATGTGGAGAAACAAGGGTGTCTAATCATAGAAATCATGCCTAGTTGGTAAGGCATAAGCAGGATTAACTCCTGGATGTTGGCTAAATTTGACGGTGCGCTCTAACCATGCCTCTTGAAGTGCTTCATCGGTAGCTTTGTCCTCTGCTTTGTGGAGTTTGGAAATTCGTGGGCTTGGTGTTATTTCTTTTCTCTTGGCTGAAAGTTCTTGGTATGGTAGAGATGGCTTGAGTTTGACCTTGTGAAACTTCTGTTTGGGTTTGGGTTGTTCCGACATAAATTCCTGAATTTGCTTGGCTTTGGAAAAAATCTCTGTTGTTTTGCTTCAACTTGTTCAATCTTCTAAAATAGGCAGTGACTACGCTAAGTGTGCCCTAAGCTAGGATTGACCAAGTTTGGCAAACATTCATTCAACAAGTAAAATAAAAACAAGCAATAGATAGGAACACCCAGATAGAAGTTTGTGGTTCTCAGAATGTGATACTTGCACCAAGGAGTGTGTATGTTCTACAAATGTTTCGATCAGTCACTCCAAACACATTAACATCCTAGATGGTTTTCTACAAGGCAGACAATTGGTTTAGCTAGGGAGTCCTCAATATACGCAAGGTACGTGAGGCCCAAATCCGTAGATGAGACCAAAAGGATGTCACACAACCAAGAGGAGCGGTAACCCACTTCTCCTCTTTCACTTCTCAAGGGTATAAAGTTCCTTGAGGCTTAGCCCGAATGACAAAATCTTGATCCCAAGAGAGGTGTCTTTCGATTCACCTCCCGATTTTTATACTCTGCCGGAATGCTGGAGTTGAGGTCGTCCAAAGGGTGATGAAATCCCCAAGCAGGCCTCCTAAAAAGAAACAAGGTTTTGGATCCTAATCTTATGCACCTAAGATGGCCTCGAAAGACGACAAGGGGAGAGAAGACTTGGATGACCTTGGGCTAAAAAATATGCTTGTTCTTTTACCAACTGACTCTTATGTGTGCTAATCTAGACTTTGCAAGCACTCATGTTTAAGAGACAATGTTCAATTCCAATTTGAAGCGCCAACAAAAGTAAATCAATCGAAGAATGCAAACAATAAGAAGAGTTAGGGTCAACAAAAGCAAACTCGCGCGCCCGGAGGCCCTCCACGTCAAGTATCAATTAATTTTATTTAAGGCATTCAAGATTGAGTGTGAGTTTGTTTTAAGCCCAAAACAAAAGTGTGTGAGATTCGATTTCAAGCGCGCGCCC
Organism: Cupressus sempervirens; assembly: GCA_028749045.1. NCBI lineage: Eukaryota > Viridiplantae > Streptophyta > Pinopsida > Cupressales > Cupressaceae > Cupressus > Cupressus sempervirens. The sequence goes on from CM053791.1 coordinate 407,545,450, forward strand.
GAAGGCTCTCCACGTCAGTTGTTGTTCAATTTTAGTGCCCAAACTTGAAGTGTGATCGATTTAATCTAGAGTTTTGGCCATTTAAGAATTTTGATAAAGTTAAAGCAAACGCTCAAAGACCAAGTGAGTGAGTTAGATTGTGGAACATTTAACACCTTTTTCAAGTAGACCCATCCCCATAAATGGCGCTGAGATTGCAACCAATGGTTAATATTTGATGGGTGATTAGAAAAGAGGTGAGTCCAAGGAACTACTCAAATTGATTTTTGTAAATTTGTATTTTAACTTAACAAAGTTTCTTAAATGTCCAAAAATCAAACTTTACCTAGATTGCATGTGAAAAAGAGATTTGTTTTGTTCAATTTTAGAAGCTCCAAATGAAGTGTTTGATATTGTAATAGTTAATTGATCCTTGGCATTCAAGATTGGATTTTTTGTTTTAAGCATGCATTCCAAGGAAAGTTTATTTTAATCCATGACATTCAAGAGTGTGTTTTGAGCAACATTCATTCAATGGAAAATGTGTTTAACCATTCAAGTTCATTTTTTTAGCAACATGCATTCAAAGACAAATGGTTAAACATTCAAGTTCATTTTTTAGCAATATGAAAACCTGCAAGAAACATGGTTAGTGGTTCCATATGTGCTCCAACTTGCAATGAGACAAAAAAAAAAAGCAATTTAGTTAGTTAGCCAAAATCTTCAAAAATGAGAGCTTAACTATGGGAAAATTTTTTTTAACTTTTTTTGTTGTTTTTTCTACGCGTAAAAATGCTTAAAATGGTCTAAATCCTACGGAACAAAGTGCAGAAATAAAAATTTTCAAACAGAAATGCAACATAAGCAGGCAGAGACGACAGAACAGATTTGCGGCATGGAAAACAGGTGACAAGCAGAGACGCCGATTTGTGCAGATGCGAATTTTTGCAGACGACGATTTTCGCAGACGCGGATTTTCGCAGATGTTGATTTGCGCAGACGTGGATTTTCGCAGACGTCAATTTTTGCAGACGCGGATTTTCAAAGATGTCGATTTGTGCAGATGCGGATTTTCACAGACGTCGATTTTCGCAGACAGAACAGGTTGCAGATGCCAAAACTGCGCCAAAAAAGCTGAAAAATGCGAATTTTTTCTTTTAGATGGTATTTCTTTTTCCTAAGTACGTTCTTTAACCTGCAAAAACAAGAAAAACACCCTCACAACACACTCAAACAACAACAAACATTAGATGGTTAGAAAAATGACATATAGATGAAAATAGATGATTAAATGACCCATAATGGGGTCCCACCGGGCGTGCCAAAATGTAGAACAAGAATTAGTATGCAAAGAACATTAACAAATGAAGTAAACATTCACAAACCAAAAACTAAATTCACATATATGCTTAGACAAAGAAAGAAAACAAGAAGTGCAAACCTCACAAGAAAAAGCACTCCATGCTTTCTTGATTCTGTAGATGTGTCCTTTTGCTGTGGATGTATGCTCAAGATGCTCAAAAGCTGCTTCAATGGAGATGGGTAATGGCAAATTGGTAGCTTTGTGAGCTCTCAATTTGGCATTATAAGGGTAATATTGATGGCTTTGGTTCTCAAAATAGCATGGTAACTTTAGCTCAAAGATTGTTGATGAAATGGCTTGGGATGGGATTCAATTTATAGGCTAAGGGGTAGAGAGATGGAGGGCTTAGATGCAAGGATGGATGAAGGCTTAAGGAAGGCTAAGATGCACTCAAAGGGGAGCACATGGATTGTGCTTTTTTAGCACCAATGGGAAGGTGACACTTGTCACAAGGAGGATGAGTGTGAGAGGGTAGGGTAAAGGGTTGGTTAAAATCATGATGAGTGGGGTTGAGTATGTAAGAGGGATGTAAGAGGAATGAGTGTGGAAGAGGGAAGAGTGTGGAAGATGGGTGTAAGAGTCATGAGTGGGCTTGTAAGAGTCTTTATGTTTTGTAAGAGCACTCATGACTTAGTGGTTGGGTTTTTTGAGGGGAGACTTTGGTTTGGAATAGGAAAGTCTTAAACTTGTTTAAGGAATGTGACAACATTAGGGGGTGGATTAGGCTTGGGTTTAGGATTAGCTTAGGGATGTTAGAGATGTGCAAGTGGATGGCATTAATGAGGGTGGGTGAGTTAGTGGCTAAGCTTGGTTAGTATGGGTGGATGGGGTGGATTAGGCTAAATGGAGGATTAGAGATAGGTTAGGGGTTTTTGAATTTGAGGATTTCATTTATCAAATAGATTTATTTAATAAATGGGGATTTTTGGAATTAGATAGAAGAATAGGATTTAATTGATAAATAATAGATTATTTGATTTATCAATTAGGACTATAGATGATTAATTAAATTAATCAACTAGGGGATGACAAAAGATTAATTAAATAGAAATTTAATTAATAATGCCTTTTTAGATAACTAAATAGGATTACTAAAATAGTGTAATCAAATTTAGGTGTCTACATTATTGGCCCAAGATAAAGAGGGACATCACAAAATATGTGGCAAGGTGCAAAATCTATCAAGTGGCTAAAGGACATTCATAGAATATAGGATTATACATGTCGTTACCAGTACCCACCGAACCATGGACTGACTTGAGTATGGATTTTTTATTGTGTCTCCCACACACTTAGCGAGGTAATGATTCTATTTTTGTGGTTGTTGATCAATTTTTAAAAATAGTCCACTTTATTACTTGTAAAAAGACCAACGATGCAACTAGAGTAGCAAAAGTATTATTCTCAGAAGTTGTTCATTTACATGGGCTTCTAATGACCACTACCTTTGATAGAGACACTAAATTCTTAAGCCATTTTTGGAGGAATCTCTAGAGGAAATTAGGAACAAAGTTATAGTTTAGTAGTGCCTATCATCCTCAAACTGACAGAGAAATAGAGGTAGTCAATCGAAGTTTGGGAAATTTGCAATGTTGCATTATGGGTGAGAAGCCTAAATAGTGGGACTTGGCATTGCCCCAAGTAGAATTTTCCGATAATAGTTCTGTTAATAGATCCACCAGAAAATCACCATTTCAAATTTTCTATGGTCAAAACCTCAAGGTGTTCTAGATCTTGTGTCACTTCCCTTGGGAGACATAATTAATGATGATGGAGTTTCCTTTGCTAAACACCTTCACCAGCTGCAACAAGATGTCAGAAAAAGTTACAGGATAGTAATGCGAGTTACAAAATTGTTGTAGATGCTACTCGGAGACAAAAAATATTTACTATTGGTGACTTGGTGATGGTTAACTTGAGGCATGAACGATTTCCTACAGACACATATCATAAATTGAAGTATAAAAAGATTGGGCCTTGCAAAATCATCAAAAATATTAATGATAATGCTTATGAGGTTAGCTTACCAAAAAATCTTGACATCTCCCCTATTTTTAATATTTTTTATTTATACACATTCCATGGAGATGTTCCAAGTGCAGATGATGTCCAGGGAGTGGATTGGCAACATCACCTTCCCAATAAGAAGAAGGAAAAGATTGCCAAAATTCTTGAAAAGTAGACTACTTCCACAAGGCATGGTCAACATAACAGATACTTGATACAATGGGATGGGTTACCTGAAATAGAGAGTACATGGTTATCTAAGTGGGTAGCAATGTAGTTAGATCCAATAAAATTGCAGCAATTAATAGTTAGCCACTTGCAGGAGTTGTGTTTCTTTCAAGAAGGGGAGAATGATGCATCAACTTTTCGGGAGTCATAACTTTTGACTCGGATGTGATTTTTGCTGAAATTTTATAGGTAGTTGTGTGAGGAGTTATTTGGATTTCCAATGGAGCTCAACTTGATAGCTAGCTGTTTTGTCATTTTTTTGGGACCCTGAAATATCATCTTGGCATGTGAAATTGGGTTTTTGTGTTTTTTTCTAGTTTTTTAGAAAGTTGCTTTTGTAATAAATCCGAAATTATATTCTTGATTTCATAGATTAGTTGGTAATTCATCTTGGCTTATTTGGGGGCTTTTCTTGGGAAAAAATAAGATTCGTAGGATGGGTTTTGAAAATTACCAAAGAAAAATATGTTTTCCCAAAAATCTGCCAAATATGGTAATTTTCAAAATTGTAATAAGTAGTTGTTTTCTTTCATTGTAGGGGTAGAGTTGAGTTGGAAAATTTTAATGAAGAATCTGGCATTCTGAATTTCTATGTTGTGCAATTTTCTGAGTTATTGTTTTGAAGGGTTTGGACTACATCACATTGTGGGCAATGTTGGGACACCCTTCTCCATAGATCCCTTTCAATTCCTTAGAGATGTGCTCTTCTATTCGATGGTCACAAAGACATTATTTTTTCTGTGTCTTACCAATGTCATTTTCCTTTTGTAGGAAGCTACACTTATCTTCTTCTACTCCTTTCTTTCCTTGGTTTTCTAAATGGATCGCATTAGGGAAATTGGTGGCAATGATGATTCTATAATGGAGATGAGTAGAAGAGGGTTTTGTTGTGTAGCTAGTGCTGATGTATGTGGTTTTGGAAAGAGTTCTGAATTGGAAGAAGGCAACAATGAATGAGGTTTCATTTTAGATGGATTTGGACCATAATTGGCATTTCTTATTATATTTGAGACAAATTGGGAAATGTATGATTTTGTGGAAAGAAAACTAAAAAGAAAGATTAAATTTTCTTATGTAAAGTAGTCAAGTTTTCAATTTAGTCATCTCTAAAGTAGTCCTAAATTTTACTCGATTATATTAATTTAGTTATTTTAGCTTTATAGTCATGGATTTTCTTTTTGTTTGGCATTTTTCATGATTGCATTGTGAAAATAGGTTTAATTATTGGCATTCTCCGTGTGTTACCCAAACATACAATTTTAAAAATAGGTATTTTCATGGTGAAATTTTGTTAATTTTTTTCTTGTCTATTTTTATTATAGATATTCTCTTTTAAAAAGGGTTTCAAAATGAAAGCTAGAAAGTATTCTCCATATGATCTTCAAAATCGAGTTAATAAATAATCTTTCCAACTCTTTTTATTTTGTCTCTAAGCATTATTTATCTAGAGATTTCAAATATAGGGTCTCGAAATTAAATTTGGAAAGTCTTCTCTTCATTATCCTCAAAATCTAGTGAGGAAAAAGTCCAGCGAACTTATTTTACATGTGCATTATTTATCTAGTGAATCAAGATATAGAGTTTAAGAATGAAATTTAGAAAAAATTTCTTTCGTTACCTCAAACTCTAGTTAGGAAAAAATCATTTCTATCTTTTTTTTAATATGTGCATTATTCATCTAGCGAATCATGGTATAGAAGACACAATAGTTTTCCAAGAATATGTAGTACATAGTTCTACACAAGATAATCTAGATACTAAGGCATCTTTAATCTAGTTTAATTTTCAATGCCCTTATTCATCAATAACTCATCAGATATTCAAGTATCATAAGATTTCCTTCCACCAATATATAAATTTAAAATTGCATATATGCAAGAATCACTTGTTTGTATGATTAGATTTGAGATTTACTCTAATGCTAGAAATCTAACATACCTTAGGGCCCGTTTGGCTGTAGGAATATAAAAATGAGAATAGGAATACTTATTTTGGACTACTTATTCTTGAATAGCAAATGGGGTTACGTATGCCTATTATTGTTTGGTTCACCCAAGATTTGATGCGGAATTAACGAACTCAAAAATTTATGTTTTCTAAAATTAAAAAATAGGAATAGGAATACATATTCCAATTCCACCTATTTAGGTGGAATAGCAAATGCTCATTTTTGGGCCAAAATTGGAATACGTATTCCAATTTTACTCCTATTCCAATTCTAATTTGGTGCATCCAAACAAAGAATTCAAAATTTTAAGAATATACATATGCCTATTCCATTTGTATTCTCTTTGCCAAATGGACCCTTAGGGTTGAAAATGGAATGAAATTCATTTACCTTCTTTTCAAGCTCTCTTCAAATCCATAAAATGATGTATTGATTTTCATCAATACTTCCATGCATTTTTCTATTTGGAAAATAGTTGTGATGAAATAGTTCTAGATTTTATTAATCTTAAACTACGATTCTAGAAATTATTGCCTTATGTTTGTTACTACGATGCTGGTATCAGATGATGGAAAAAAAATATTATGGTTGTGTTGATGGAAAGGTTAACCTAATCGTTTCTCATAAATTACATTACCCTTCCTAATCATAAAATATTTTTCATCTAGTAGCATTAATATAAAATAGTAATTGACCAATAGATGTTAATTTTGTAAAGAATGAAATTACAACTCTGTAGAGCATTCGAATTGAAGAACTTTTATAAAAAGAAGCTCCATAAGGAATCAATTTTCCATTTAATCTTAACAAGTTTCTCCATTTGTCTAATAAGCTTACACTTGTTGAGTAGTAAATTGTATGGCTTCCTACATCATAATGTATTTAAATCTAGCTACCTCAAGTCAATGCAATTTTATTAAAAAAGAAAGGCATTTCCAATTGAGGGAAATTCATTTTCAAAATACTAGATCCTTGGTGAATTCAAATCAAAATCAAAATATAAATGATGGTACACTTAATGCCTACAACTGAAAAAGAGGTCTACATAGTGCAATAGTGCAAATGTTAATAGTTTTTTTAACATTTCTAGCTCTTTGATTTGAATAATACATTAGTCGCTGAAGATTAATAATAATTTCTTACTCTAATCTTGTAGAGAATCATATTTTATTGCTTATAGAATTGACCCTAAGAATGTTACTAGGTTTTTCTAGCATTCCTATGTGTTTGATTTCAATACTAAAGTAGCAACTCAAGAATAATAATCATGTCTCATTCTAATCTTGTACAAAACCACATTTATTTGGCTCACTTTGCCTGAAAGTGTGATACATCAATTTTTCTAGTGTATTTGGGTTGATCTGATAATTTCTGATATAGACAAAGGAATTGGAAAAGAAACCAAAAGTGTAATACTCTACGTCACACCATTTTTGTATTGCTATAGGAAAGCATGCTTTTATCTTCTCAATCATAATAATTACTACACATGGAAGGGACTAAATCTCATAGAGATCTTGTTTAAGTTCGCTAACTTCTTTTCTTGTCTTATTTTATTCACCACTTTAAATATTTTTTAATTATATTTTTTATTAATTCTCTCATGTCTATGCTTTCCTCATACTAGCTTCTCATTTTCCTTATGTCTTTATCATATAGCTTCTATGATCTCCACCTTTTTTGTACTCCTTATTTATTTTAATTGCATTAACATACTTTCTTGCACCTTATCATTGCCTTCTTTTTTTGTCCATTCTATTCCTGCTTTACCTTTCTATCCTTATCGTTACTTATATGCAATTATGTGTCTATGGGGGAATGGGTCACGACCCATTAGTGGTTCACTTATATTTAGTATAAAGTTTAATGACCCGCAACATATAGATCAGTTCCATTCTACCAATGGTTAAGTCAAATATTTATTTTATGGCTATTTCATTTATTGTTATTCTCATAAATTATTAATTATTATTTCTTATAATAATTTATTTGACTATTTGTTCTAGAAATTATTAATTCATTTACTTAATCTATAATAATGATCTTTTAACACAAATGCGTTTGTATATATTATTATTTACTATTTAGTAATCAATTGATTTTTATGTATTGCATCTTAAATTGAGGCTAGTTAGATCATAGGAGATCTATGACTCTTATTCAAATTTGAATCTAATGATATGATCATGAGTTTGAAGGGTGAAATTAAGTGCAATTAGTTTGAATGATATGAAAAACTTTAATTAGATGGTACATGTGTTATTCATATTGGTTAAGGTAGGATCAATTTTCATTTACCTATGACTGATTGAACATCATGGCGATCACTTTTGATGATTGAATGACATAGCATGATTGATAGATTTCATGATGTTGAGGTTGGTGAGTTGACCAAGTAATTCTAAGCATAATTTAGTTGATATGATATGATTGATCCTCATAGTTTCAATGTCTCTTTGTGGATCATTTCAATTTAGCATATTGGGCTTAATTATTTTTCTTCTTACATGACCTCTTCGAGGATGAAAATTTCATTGTTGCATGGTGCTAGATACTCATCTACAAGTAGGCTCTCGCAAGGTATTGGGACTACATATTTGTACCCACCTTGGACTCTTTCCTCAAGGCTTTTGAAATCATGTTCTTGCCCATCTTGGACTCTTTCCTCATAGCATTCAAAAACATGTCCTCACCCATCTTGGAATTTTTCCTCAAGGCATTGGAACCCATGTCCTTACCTATCTTGGAATCTACCTAATTTATGATGATTTACTCTTGTCCCTTCTTGACAATAAATGTAGTCATGTCTCTTAGCTAAATTTTCATGTGCATTCAATAGTTTGATCTTTTATTGATTCAAATTCTTATAATCATATTTACCCTATAGATGGCAAGATCATGCTCTAGTACCACTATAATGTCTCATTTTTAATATAGACTCATAAAATGCAATTTATAAGGAAGGACTACAATATCACCAAATGATATGTTTAAATTTGACTTCTTTGAATCTTGTATCAGCTTATTTATCTCTTTTTAGTATTTTACTTCATGCACCTACAGATTAATATTTCATCTAAAAATTTGTCAATGAATTCCTCATGTTTTACATTTCCTTCTTTTACTTTATTTATTTTGTTATTATAAATTTCATTTAGTTATGACGTTCTTTATTTATTTCTTAATACACATACTCCATTCATATATAATAATACATTCAAAATATGTAAATTCTTCAACTTTACTTTTATTCCCTTATTTTTCTTATCACACACACACACACACACAAGTTGGCAGCATATACTTTTATTTTTCATAGTCTTCACTTTTTCTTTTCTTTTTGTCTCATACATGGCATATAAGGCCTTCCGTTTACTCCTTTTAAATATTTATCTCCATCCGGTGCTCATATATCCTATTAATGTTGGCTACTAAACTTGGATGCCTTAGCATACTTACAAAGACTTTCCATTTATTTAAGTTTGCTAACTTCTTTTCTTGTCTTATTCTATTCACCACTTTAAATATTTGTTTTAATTAGCTGATAGGCTTTCCCACTTTCCCATTGGAGTTCACTCCAATCGGAAGTTGTCTCACATCAGAAAAAACTTATCAGAAAATGGTTTCCATCTGAAAGAAAATAGTTTTCAAGTCATTAACATCTCATAAAGGCCGCAAATTTGAAATCTCCTGTCACACGGGCAACGGCTACCCAGGTAGGAGGATCGACTGCCTGGGTATCCCCGGCCCCCATCCTCATGCCTCATGCCATCATTCAGGCATCGCCCATGACATCCTGCGGCCGTACTCTGCAACAGACTGTGACAAACGAAAGTACAAACGCGTAGAGGAAGGAAGGTGGTGAGTTTAGGCAGCCATTTATGCTAAGATGGGATCACCAGCTCCAACCAAAATTTACACGCAGCCAAATCCAATTTATGCTGAGATATAATCGCCGCCAAACAAAATTTATTATATTTATAGCCCAATTAAGTTTGTTCACTGATTTAGTACTTTTAATATATTATATTTATAGAATTAATGAGAATGCCTACTTACAAATTTTGATTTTAATAAATAATTTTTTTATTAAAACTATAAATTTTTTAATCTTAATAAATAATATAATAATAAACATAATTATAAAAATTTTATAAGAAAAAATACATATTATATTAATAGTTTTACATAATATAATAATAAACATAATTATGTTGAAAAAAATATTTTAATAGAATGGTTTTTCTTAAGAATGCCTACTTACCAAATATAATAATAAAATACATAATTATATTATATTAGTTTTAATAAAAAAATTATAAGTTTTATTAAAATACATATTATATTTATAGTTTTACATAATATAATAATAAACATAATTATGTTGAAAAAATTACTCACAAATATTTCAAATGTCAAATATGAATAAACCATGCTTAAAATATTTTTGTTATATGTAAATCTAAATTTATATTATTTAATTTATTATATATTTAAGCTAAATATATAAATATATATAATTATTCAAAAGATTTATTATATTTTTAAAAATACATAAATAATTTAATTGTTTCAAACTGAAACTTATATTAATTAATAATTTCAAACTCATTTGTTGACAAATTTTTTAATACATATTTAAAAATTAATATTAAATTCAATAATGTTATAATTGACAAACTTTAGTAACATTTGTTTTTAAATATAAAAATTGTAGTGCCTGCCCCTAGTTCGCATTTCTGTTATCATTGTCAAATTCTTTTAGGTTGATTTTATGCATTGATTAGTTTAGAGATATTGGATTTACAATATTATGATATTATTTTATGTCTTGAATTACAAATGCATCGGTTATTATTGCTTAGTTGATTTCATTCATGGGTTGTTAATGGTATTTTGATGATCCTAGTTAGTAAATGTGATTTCTTTCATAAAAATGTTAACATGATGTCTTTAATGATGATTATGTTGTATTGATAGAGATGCATTATTATATGTACGCATTTGATCTTAGATTTGTGATTATTATACTTACCCCATACTTGCATGTGTATGGTGTGTGTGTTTATTTTATCTTTCTGTCTGACGTGTTTGATGTGGTTAAGGGAGGGAGTCGTAGTCACCTGCTAGTCGGGATCTACACGATGAACCACTCCCCGCCATTGTCTGTTTAGTTTAGATATATTATATGCATGTACATGCTCGTCTTTTATACAGGATGCAAGTACCGGGCATCGACTTCCCTGAATTGACAGGATGAGCATGCCCTATTACAAATACTCAAATGGTGAGAATGGGAAGATAATGATCAGGTCCAATCCTAGCCATAGCCTAAAATACTTGTCCTGCAAGGAGGACTCATAATAGACTGTCTACCCTTTTTAAACTTGTGAGTATTTTATGTGTATGTTGTTTTGTGAGTCTTTGATGTATTTTCTATTAATTAAGTCTAATTAATAGATTAAATTAATAATTTAATTTAATGGAAAATTATTATGATATTATGAATATTTAATTATATTTAATTAATTGAGAAATTAATTAAATATAAAGAATTAAATTGAAGATAAAAGTTTTAAGATTAAATTTAGAACGTAATAATATTTATTAATTTAATAATAATATATTTAGAGTTCATTTTTAAATAAATGCTAAATATTATTGTTATTTAAGTTAATAAATATTTATCAAATTAAAACGTTCAAAAATATATTAAAAAGGAAAAAAAGATATTAATTTATGGAAAAGATTTAAGTTCGCATGAATGAGTTTTAAATATAAGAGATTAATTTAAAAGATAAAAACATGTGAACTTGAATAAAGGTATTTTAATAAAGTACACATGAGATTAAAATTATAAATTAACTTTAAAAGAAAAGTCAAAGTGGAAAGTTAAATAAAGTAATTTAACAATTCACTTAAAGTGCATGAAGGATTAATAAAAGAATATCTTAATTAAAAAGAAAATTAATTGCGCATGAATGAATTAATTAAATAAGAGAGAATTAAATATTGGAGATAAAAGTTAAAGTTTAAATTTAGAACTTGATTATATTTATTTAATTTAATAATAATATATTTAGAGTGCATTTTTAAATAAATGCTAAATATTATTGTTATTTAAGTTAATAAATATTTTATCAATTAAGTTTCTAAAAATGAAATTAAAAGTGAAAAGATATTTAATTATCATAAAGATTATAGTTCGCATGAATTATGCATGAGTTAAAAATAAAATTAATTAAAAAATAAAAATGTGAACTTGAATAAAGATATTTTAATAATGTGCACATGAGATTTAAAAAGTTATAAATTTATTAAAGTAAAGTGGAAAGTTAAATAAAGTAATTTAACAATTCACTTAACGTGCATGAAAGGAATAATAAAATAATAATTTTAATTAAAAGAGAAATTAATTGTGCATGAATGAATTAATTAAATAAAGTAATTATTATTTTAGAGTTGTGGGGACAGAAGCCCTAAAAGGTAATTAGATTCTATATTAGAGGGTTTTGGGTCATTATTGCACACACAGGTTTTCAGGGAACACACTTTTGGAAAGGGGAGCAAAGAAATCTTTGGAAGCTTGGAAGGGTTCGGATTAGCAAGGGTTTCACCAGATTGTTAGCATCAGATCAAGGTAGGGTTTGTGAACCATTCTAGAAACACTTTCGGATCTTTGTCTTCTTCGTGCTTGTTGGAAATTGCTTTCTCAAATTTTATTGAATGAATCTTGCTACCTTTCTTTTGAATCTTTTGCGATTTGATTTCTTCTGAGAATCGAGATTGAAAAAAACTATTTAGAAAACCTTGTTTTACTTCTGAAAGAAATTTAGTATTAAATTGAAATTTGGGTTTTGAATTAAAATGGAATTAAGAAATTTAAATTTGGAAGGGGTTTGTTTTTGGAAATGAAAATCTTAGGATTGAAAATTCGAAGGGTTCAATTTATTTTTCCTATCAGTTTAATATCGTAAATGTTATTAAAATATGTATATATTAAAATAATATTGTTATAAAATTCGTTGAGAAAAATATTATAAAATAAAGAATATAGAATTATAATACAATTCTTAAAATTTTCATATATAATAATTTATCTAAATTTATTAGAAGGGTTGTTCTTCTAATAAACAAAATTATTGAAATTTGACTTAGTTAAAAATAAATAAATAAATAAATAAAAAATAATAATAATAATAATAATAATAAATATAAATAAAAATAAAAATATTTTTAAAAAAATTAATTAATTAAAAAAAAAGAAAAAAAAAAAAAAGAATTTTTTTATAACCACTGCCGGCGCCGTACGCTGCTGACGCAGGCTACGACAGCATGTGAAGAACCTCCTTATAGCAATATCGTGAGAATGCTCGAAATAACAGAATACAAAGTGATAGCAGAACTCAGAATGAATCTACTGATCGCAGACCACTTCGAGGGGGTAACCTTCTTTGAGCAAGCTCAATACAATAAATTCGTCCGTGCCCATCAAGGGCCTCAACCTATTCTTATATACTGAGTACGATCTAGAAAAGTAATACTACCTATGCATGTGGGATAATAAAATATACTCATGGGACGACTTACAAAGCATATGCGTCCAACAACACTACTCTGACAAAATAAACAGAAGGAACACACAGGTTCCTAACATCCACTCTCCCTTAGAAAAAAGCTTTGTCCTCAAAGCTTAAGGTGTGGAAATTGTTGTTGAATCTGAAGAAGGGGTTCCCAGGTAGCATCCTCTGGTTGCATGCCATGCCACTGAATCAAGACCTCAGAGATGGAGCGAGAGCGAAGCTGGCGAGTGCGCTGGTCAATGATTGCCACCGGCTCCAGGATAATGGATCCTTCCGTATCCATTTCAGGGAGAGTAGTTTGTGCTCTGACAGTGGTACCCAGAACTTTCTTTAGACAAGAAACATGAAAGACTGGATGAATGCGGGAAGAAGGAGGAAGTTCCAGTTTATAAGCAACTGAACCAATCTTCTGCAGAACCTTATAAGGCCCATAAAATTTTGGGGCCAGCTTATGACGCCCTTTCAGCTTTAGGGAGGATTGTTTGTATGGCTGTAGACGAAGAAAAACCATATCCCCAACTTGAAATGAGCGCTCAGAACGGTGTTGATCTGCTTGCTGTTTCATCCGATTACGGGCCATGTGAAGATTATCTTGTAAGGTACGAAGAATCTGATCCCTGCTGCGGAGAACTATGTCAACTGCCTGGACTGGTGAGCTGTTGGGAGTGTAGGGAAGGAGCACTGGAGGTGCCTGACCATAGACTGCTTCATATGGAGTCATTTTAGAGGCAGTGTGGTAAGAGGTATTGTACCACCATTCAGCTAAAGGGAGCCACTTGGCCCACTGATGTTGCTGTTCGGAAGTGAAGCAACGAAGATAAGTTTCCAAGCATTTATTGACAATTTCAGTTTGACCATCAGTTTGTGGGTGATAGCCCGAACTCATCTTCAGTTTGGTGCCAGTTTTCTGAAACAGTTCAGTCCAAAAATGACTGGTAAAAGTTGCATCACGATCAGAGACAATGGAAGAAGGGAGTCCATGAAGACGAAATATATGGTCCATGAAGATTTGTGCAACAGAGGAGGCAGTATAGGGGTGGCTGAGGGCACAAAAATGACTATATTTCGAGAGACGATCAACCACAACCAAGATCACTGTCTTGCCACCGGATTTAGGAAGCCCTTCAATGAAATCCATAGAAATATCAGTCCAAATCCGTGTAGGGATGGGCAATGGTTCGAGCAAGCCAGGAAGGAGGGTCGTTTCACCCTTGTGGCGTTGGCAAGTATCACATTCAGCCACCATCTGTTGAATCGTCTGTTTCATCCCTTTCCAAAAGAAGTTTCTCCTTGCGCGCTCATAAGTTTTGAGGAAGCCTGAGTGCCCTGCTGAAGGAGAAGCATGGAGTTCATAAAAAATAGCCTGATGTAGAGCTGGGTTCTGAGGAAGCACTAGTCGACCCTTGTATCGAAGAGAAGCACCATCCCAAGAGTAATGTGGTATAGCAGAAGGATTATTGGCTAGCTGGTGAATGATTTGAGATAAAGAAGAGTCACTGTCATAGCCCTGCTGAACAGACGCTAACCAATTGGGAATGGGCATAGAAATAGCGGAAAGGGAAGCTTGATTATCAAATGTGCGAGAAAGAGCATCTGCCACAATATTCTCCTTACCCTTCTTGTAGGTGATCTCATAATCATACCCCATGAGTTTGCTGACCCATTTCTGTTGTGTAGGAGAGGATACCCGTTGTTCCAGGAAGTATTTCAGACTTTGGTGATTGGTTCTGATGCAAAAATGACTCCCTAAGAGGTATGGCCGCCACTTCTGTACAGCATGCAAAATAGCCATCATTTCTTTTTCATAAGTAGAGAGGGCTAGATTCTTACCAGAGAGGGCTTTGCTAGTGAACGCAATAGGATGGTCATCTTGCAGGAGAACAGCACCCAATCCATTGCCGCAAGCATCACTCTCAATAGTGAAGGGTTTGGAAAAATCTGGCATCGCGAGAACAGGTGTACTGCACATAGCCTGTTTCAGTTGTTCAAATGCAGTCTCAACAATAGAGGTCCAGGAGAAGGCATCCTTTTTTAACAGAGCTGTCAATGGTGCTGCAATTTTCCCGTAATCTTTGACAAACTTGCGGTAGTAGCCAGTCAACCCCAAAAAACCCCGAAGGCTCTTGAGAGTTTTAGGATGCGGCCAAGTTTTCATGGCATCTATTTTTGTAGGATCCACCCGCACTCCATGGTGTGCAACAATATGCTCGAGATACTCCACTTCCTCCTGGCCAAACACACATTTAGATAGTTTTGCACAGAGTTGATGATCAGAGAGAAGTTGCAAGACAAGCTCCAGATGATGGAGATGCTCAGCCCAAGTTTTGCTATATATGAGGATATCATCAAAGAAGACCAGAATGAATTTCCGGAGGTATGGTCGAAATATGTTATTCATCACTGCCTGAAATGTTGAAGGAGCATTCGTGAGGCCAAAGGGCATGACTAAAAATTCATAGTGACCATCATGTGTGCGGAAGGCAGTTTTAGGTATATCCTCCTCATTAACCCGAATTTGATGATACCCAGAACGAAGATCTAACTTGGAGAAAAAATGAGCCCCATGAAGTTCATCAAGAAGTTCATCAACAACTGGAATGGGGAACTTGTCCTTTATAGTGAGATGATTAAGTGCTCGAAAATCAATGCAGAGTCGCCATGACCCATCTTTTTTGCGAACAAGCAGAACTGGAGAAGAAAAGGAACTGGTACTAGGGCGAATAATACCTTGCTTCAGTAAGTCACGGACAAGTATCTCGATTTCGGTCTTCTGATGAAATGGGTAGCGGTAGGGCCTGATGTTGGGCGGAACACTGCCAGGAAGGAGCTGAATACGGTGGTCCTCTGGACGAGAAGGAGGTAATCCCACAGGTTCAGCAAATACACCAGAATACTTGTCCAAAATGTGTTGGAGATCGGCAGGAGTGCTAGAGACTGCTGATGGCTGCATCTGAATGGAATGGAGCTGAGCGATGACACCATGTGAATTCTTCTTAAGAAGTTTTTCCATACGGTGTGAACTGATGATGCTGAGAGACCCTGGTTGTAAGCCTTTCAAAGTGTGTTGGTGCCCCTCGGCTGAAAACTGCATCCAAAGTTCAGCAAAATCCCAGAGAATGGGGCCAAGAGTGCGTAACCATTGGGCACCCAAAACCACATCACAGCCACCTAAGGGTAAGGCAAACATGTCAGAGCGCATGTTATAATCTCCAATAGAGAGACGCACATTGCGACATTTCCCTTTACAAGGTAAAGTGCCCCCATTGGCAATCATGACTTCAAAGCTAGAGCAGGGATGGATAAAGCAATCAGCCTGTTTGGCTATTCGTGGATCAATGAAGTTATGAGTGCTACCAGAATCAATGAGTATAGTAAGAGGGATCTTCTTGAAGAAACCCTGGACCCGCATGGTTTGTGGAGTAGTGACTCCTGCCAAAGCATGGACAGATATCTCTGGTGGAGCTTCTGGTGAAGGAGGTTCAGGCTGGTGAGGCTCAACCGCATCATCCACTGTTTCCTGAGCATCTACATATTCTTCCAGTTCCGGTGGAGAATCCACATCCAAGAGATAGAGCTTTTGCTGAACACATCTATGGCCCCGAGACCATTTCTCATCACAATTATAACAAAGCCCTTTGTCTCGCCTGACTCGCATCTCTGTTTCAGACAAGTGCTTGATCGGAGTAGTTCTGGGAGCTGGTATGACTGGAGGGTTGTGAGAACCTGTATTTCTGAATGGAACAAAATTAGATCTGGAGCGTTGTAGAGCACTAATCTTGTCTTCCGCTAACTTAGCCAACCCAAGGGCTTCCATCATTGTAGTAGGTCGAAACATTTTGACTTCTGAGCGAAGTGCATCCTTCAGACCACTGACAAAACAACTACGAAAGAATTCATCAGACAAGCCCTCTGTGTGATTAGCTAATTTTTCAAACTCTGTCTGGTATTCTCTTACAGTGCCTGTTTGACGCAGTTTAGTAAGTGCTCCTGTGAAATCATCAAAGGAACTAGGGCCAAAGCGCTCCAAAATGAGGGTGCACAATTCTCTCCATGTTGGGCCTACATTAGCCTTGATGTACCAACGGAACCATTGAAGAGCTTCATGTTCCAAATGAAAAGATGCAAGGGGGACTTTGTGGTTATCCAAAGTATTATGCAAGCTGAAATACTGCTCTGCCCTATAGATCCATCCAGTCGGATCAGAACCATCGAAGCGTGGAAAATCAAGCTTTGGTCCACGGAAATTGCCAGAAGAGGACCCAGTATCTCCTGAATGGTTTCGGCTCATGGCTGACTGCTGAAAGTTAAGACCCAGAATTTTGTCATCCAGATCTTGAAGTTTGGTTTTGATTGATGCCATTTCTTCTTCCATGATTTTTGCTCCTGTACGCATAACAACCATAAAGCAAGGTTTTTTTTTTTTTTTTTTTTTTTTTTTTTTTTTTTTTTTTTCTTGGAATGGGTAGAAGATGAGAAACAAAAACTTTTTTAGTTACGGCAAACTTGGATTTGGGTAAAACTCAGATAGGAAATGGGTGTTCGACGGGTGGTGGGAGACTATCTAGGGACAAGGGAAATAGAAAAATGAGGGTTTCAAGGGTAGGGAGGCGAAATGAGGCGAATAGTCCAAGAGGGATAAGGGAGCAAAATGAGGAATTGAATCTTGTGGCTCAGTTTGGTGGCGATTGGATGAGAGGTGAAAAAGATAGGGCAAACCCTAAAATTAGATAAATGAGGGATTTAGGGCTTTGATATGTAAAATTTGGGGTTGGGTCGCCAAGGAAGGAAGTATGCGAAATGATATTGCAGACGTTCTGCGAAAGTATGAGCAGAAACAGAAAGCAAACAAGGAAGCTACGACTAAAAAACAGAAAAAATTTTACTCTTTTTTTTTTTTTTTTTTGAACAGTCGACTTAGAAAAATTCACGCACAGACAGAACAACTGAAAAGAGTTATTGCAATAACAAGAGATATTGGAAGTGAGAGGAACCTGAAGGCCACGACAGAAAAAAAAAATTTGATGTAATTTCCACCCAGCGAGCCCAAGAGAGTGCTCTGATACCAGATGTGAAGAACCTCCTTATAGCAATATCGTGAGAATGCTCGAAATAACAGAATACAAAGTGATAGCAGAACTCAGAATGAATCTACTGATCGCAGACCACTTCGAGGGGGTAACCTCCTTTGAGCAAGCTCAATACAATAAATTCGTCCGTGCCCATCAAGGGCCTCAACCTATTCTTATATACTGAGTACGATCTAGAAAAGTAATACTACCTATGCATGTGGGATAATAAAATATACTCATGGGACGACTTACAAAGCATATGCGTCCAACAACACTACTCTGACAAAATAAACAGAAGGAACACACAGGTTCCTAACACAGCAGTGGTATGGTTAATAATATTTACTATTTAACCATTTGAATTATTAATGGAATTGGAAAATATTTCTATTTAGTAATCGAATAATTTAATGAATGATTAATATTACTTCTAAGTCTTGATATGTTATTATATGAACAAGAATGAGTTTAATTGCAAGAGTTAATTATGAAGGTTAACTGAAAAACTTACTTACTTGAAAACATGTATTAAACTGGAAATTTAAAACCTTAATTCAAACAAATACACGGGTGTATTGTATGAGTAATACTGAGAATCGCATACACTTGAACATACATTGAAACGCAAATTGAAACTTATATTGAAAACGAAAATTGAAACCTTACATTAATTCAACAATATATTATCAATCAAATCCAACTGTGAGACTATGATGTTTTCTATGTACTGTCTATATTTCTTTTTGGATTTTGGTGTTGTTTAGATGTCGACCAGTCTAGGATGTACACCAGAGGTTTTGTGAGATTTCTTGGATACTATTATGTGGCTAGATGTTATGATGATTCTTGTGATTCAAATTGGAGTTTATACTTATGAGATTTGTTTTGTGAGCATTTATGTGTATTTGGATTTAGTTTGATCCACCTTATTATCAGGTTGCCTATTAAGGAACCGAGTTTGATCTTTATGGGTGTTGTGGTATGGGACACAACTGTGTTTTTATGTGCTTAGAGGTTGTCTAGGTACGTGACTTGGGAGTGGCTTGCATAGGGGTCCGGGACCCAAAGTGGTCAGTACCAGGGTAACCTAATGCAAGTTATGTAATAAGTGATAACCTAGTAATTAAAATTTATGGGGGGGAAAACACACTAAAAAGATAAGTTAGAGATTTTTTATTTACCCATGCCTTGAGTGCTTGTATAGACTAAGGATGGGAATGAGATGAGTACCTCGTCTTCTTGAGAGGGCTTTCTAGTTTTCCATATGTGTGATGTTGAGGGTCCGGAGTTCAAAGTAACCAGTCCTGGGTAACTCAATGCTTGAGGGTCCGGGGTCTATTAAGAGATCAGTCCAGGGTAACTCAAGCAGCCATGTGATGACACTCCCTAGTATGTAGCCTAAGTCTCCTCTGTAGTTTTTGTGTATCTCTGGTGGTGTACTTATTGTTGGATGTGGTGTACTTATTGTTGGTGGTGTATCTATTGTTGGATGTGTTTATTGTGGTTACTTACTTTCATTGATGATGATTGGTGTTTCATTATGTTGTACTTTTGACATGTGGTTTTTGACTTGAAGAGGATTATCTTTTGTTGACTTTATCTTGTGATCTTAGTATTTGGTTTATACTTGGTTTGTGTATGATGTTTGGTTATGTGATGTCAGTATTGGATTGAGTGTTCTTTCTTTCTGGTTTATTTTATCTTCTTGAGTAGTATGTGTTACCTTTGAGATAGTTTTGGCTAGTAGGTATTCCATGCCTAGGAGTGTTTTATGTTTGATAATCGTTTGTGGATCGTTCATTATCTTCCCTACACGGTGGGAGTGGAAGCCTGACTAGGTAACCACGCGGTCGAGAGGTAGTGCCTTCTTACCATTTGGGTCCCCCTTCACATTGCCAGCTGTTGGATGTTCGTTGTAGAAGATGTACCTTTATCATTCTTACTTCTTATCTCGGAGACTTCTTTTCAGATGAAGTATATATGTTATCATGTATTCTGTTGTACAGTATCTATTTTCACATACCCTGCGACATGTGCAGTGGATGTTATTGATTGGATGTACTTTCATTGTATTGTTTATACTTATGCATTTGCTTATGCGATCTTGTATCGGTTATTTCTTTATGATCATAGACATTGTACTTGGAAACTTAAACTAATTAATTTAAAATTATTAAATGTGACTCAACGTAAAGGAACCTTTGAGGAATTGAAACTATATCTGTAATTGCAAATGTGTATTTGTTGTGTATGTTCTTATTGCTTCCGCATTAATGTTATCTTGATGTTGTTTAAACTTTTAAAAAAAAAATAGTTCAGTAAACATTGTAACATTTTAGGTTTATTTCTCTTGGGTTCCCGAGCGGGGCGTTACAAAAATAAATTTAGTAAATGTTATAAATCTTGTTAAAATTTTGAAATGTAATTCTAACTATATATTTAGAATTATTGACTCTTATTATATAGATTCAAATGAGCAATTACATCAAGCAAATCTAAATATACTAACAATATTTTCTAAAAACAATAACTAGTAAAATTAAACTAATATTTATCTCAAACATGAAAAATTTCCTTTTAAATATTTGTAAATGTCTCAAATATTAAAACCTAAAAATTATGCCATTTAGAAAATAAATTATAAAGTTGGATCATAAAAGTCACACACCTAAATGTTTAAATGAATACGAATCAAATACATTACCGAATCAAGGATAAAAATAGAGAATTTTAACTTAACAAAATAAACTTTGTGCATCACAAAACCAACAGTGTATTTCTTCATCATGCCTAACATACAACAAAATATCACAAATTTATTTGATAGAAGTTTTACGGATAGCTTACTCCTAATATCTAATCTAAGTTCAAAAGCATGAGCAACCAGTTTTTTGGGCACCGCCCTCATTTCTTTCCTTGCGGCAAAAAAAAAACAATTATCTAACATTTATTTTTCACCGCCAGTTTGTGGCTGTCAGATTTGGCAGAGGGGGCATATTTGCAAGAGTGTGAAAAGACAGTAGAGTATGTCCGTGTAGGCGTCATTGCAGGAAGGACATTGTAGTGTCAGAAAGGACGGAAAGGGCGGGCATCCGGGCAGTCTATCCTCCTACCTAGATAGCCGTTGCCTTACTAGGTAAAAGTATTGTAGACTAACTTGAATACTAAGGGTGATATTTTATTAGTTGTCATAATTAATTATTGAAGAATACTAATGGTATAGTATCCTTGTTAATGCGGTATAAATTAATAGTGTTGAAACTATTATATAAATAAAATTAATATGTTATAATGAAAATGTTATTTAAGCAAAATACTAATGAGAATTGCAATAAATAATTCGTTATAAAATTATATATATTTTATTTTCTAAAAGTTATTTACATATTTAGAATTAATGTTTAGTGTTTTATTCATTATATTTAAACACTTGCAATAGTTGTGTTTCTTTTTTCAATTATTTTTCATTTTTTATTAGTTTGATAGTTTCATAATGAATAAATTCAAACTGACAAGTGGCATTTATGTTTTGTTACTTGGGTTCAATTAGAATCTCGAATCTCTAAGCCCAATTTTTGAATGGCTCTCAATTGTTTAATCATGTCTTACCAATTCTATGTCAAACTCTAATTGTTTAAATACATCCTTCGTATTTATTGTTTTAATATTTGTGATATAAAAAACTTCATCATATTGCTTTTAATGTTGAATTTCCCCAAAACTTTCAAATAGAGAGTAAAAATGTAACTCATAGATATACACTCTTATAACTTTGTATTGCTTGTAGACTCAAGAGCTACCTTCAATTTGTTATGATTTGATTATTTCTTCAGTATATAATTTGTGTTCCTCGTCCATAATTTTGGATAATGTATCTGGCCAACTATTTTACAATACTTATTGAATATTGAATGGATCCAATTTTACAATACTTATTGAATATCATAAAATATTATAATAAATAAATTGGCTCAAAGAAAGCTCCTGAGGGAAAGAAACATAAAGAAAACTCTCATTCATTACTCATAATATACAAGATGTGCAAAGTGTAATCGCAAAACTAAAATTGTCGACGAAACCAAAAGGCTTGCCTTATATCCTCTAGATACTCAAACTCTCACCACATATTGGAACACTAATGAGGCTTTACAAAACAACCATATAAAGTGTCGATACAAATATAATCATGAATTCATTTATATAAAGTTTGATAAACTATAATGATTATCTCAAGATTAATTAATTAATTTAGAGAGAGAGAGAGAGAGAGAGAGAGAGAGAGAGAGAGAGAGAGAGAGATGACTTATTAAAAGTAATTGACTAGTTATAAAAAATAAGAGGTGGAATTTCCATGTACATACTAGTGGTCTAATTTCAATGAGTGTTATTATTTTTCTTAACAAGAGTAGAATATCACCATATATTATAATAAATAAACTGGTTCAAAAAGAGCTTCTGAAATGGGGTTATAATATCCTATTGAGACAATTGGTGATGTGTTATGGTCTCTAAAATTGTGCTACCTTAAATACAAGAAAATGAAATTCCTTCAAATTTTCTTTGGAGTTCTGAAATTTGTTGGGGCTTGTTCTAATCTAGAAAAATATGAATAATAATATCTTAGGGATAATCAACCTCAAATTTTAGGGTTAAGATTTCTAGAGCCTTCTTGGGTGATTAAAAATTGCTGATAAAAATAAGGCATGTAGGATTGTCTAGGTCAGTTCTGAGGGTCCATGATATAGTAGCTCTAGCTTGTAGAATATTGTAAGCAAAGTTCCCATGTGGTTTTTCATGTCACATTTTTTAATGTTGTAATTCCATTGTATTAGAGATAATAGTTCTAAACAAGTTTCATGTTCTTGCAATTTGTTGCTATTTCTCTATTTTGTTGTGTGTATTTGTGGTAAGAGGGGGAGTACCCTTCCTTAATCATATATTTGTGTACCAAAAACCTTTACATATAAAGTTTTTGAAAATATTTGTTTTCATCATGGTTGGTCTATTTATAATAGTTCTAGTTATTCTACATAAAAGAAACGATATGGTTGTTAAAATGCAAACTGGTGTACTATATGTATTTTTACTCTGGTATTGAGGTACTATAGGTGGTATAAACTTGTATTGGTTTTCTCTATGTTGTGGTGTTTGTGTAATATTATTATTGGCTAAACAAAAGTGTTAAAGTAAGAATGATATGCATGTGTTAATGATTAGAGTCACAATTCAGATGAGGGTTAGAAGAATGATATTGTTAAGAAGGGGATTAGAAATATTACACTAGCATGAATAGCATAATGTTGTTGATGAACAATTGAGGTATTTTTTTAATCATTATAGAATATCAAAGTGTGTGTTTTCAAAGAAGCACTCTAGAAACTACCTAGAAGAATATTTTGCACTCTTCCATGTTTGATTATATATCCTTTTAGTTTGGCATGTAGATTATATGTTCTTCAAGAATGTGGAAATTCTATATTTTTAGGTTCCTAGTGTTTCCACAAATGATATGAAGAGTGTGATTTGTTGGCAATTATATTGCCTATTAGGAATGGTCCAATAAATTCTCTCTGAATTTCTCCCCGTTAAAGTTTGTAGTGTTGTTCCTTGGAGGGAATATTCAAAATATCTATGTAATTTGTGTCAATTAAAGTTTTATAGTAGATATGTGTACCACAATAATGTCTTCTATTATATGTTTCATGACTACACTTTTCTTGTTGTCCAATTTTGAAGAATTTTATGCAAGAATAGATGTTATATCCTAGATCATTTAGTAAATATGACACACGATCTTGGGAATTGTGTTAGATGTTCAAGGAACATCTCTACTTGATTCAAATAGAAATAATTGAGCTCTTTGGTCTTGCATCATGTGTGAAGTTGGATTATAAGATTATTTATGACTATCTAACTCATAGGGGTTTTTCTCTTTTTTATGTCATGTTCTTGGTTATGGTCTTTGATATGTTGGTAGGTAAAAGTGCAAACTCGTGCCACACTTTTATGAAGGAAAAAGGCTAACAACACCAAATCTGTTAAACTTCAACATGGCTTAAAAGTGGTATTTGTGTTCAAAATTAAAAGATAATGTAAATTGATAAAATGGGTAGAAATAGATGAAGTTTATCCCTATTTAATTTAATTTAATTTTTTTAAGTTTAAAATTTGATACATTAGTTTAATTTTAATGTCCATTTTTTAGTTGTTGAAAGATATTGCAAATGAGGGGGTATAATTCCCACCATAAAACTATATGTTAATAAAGGTTTTTTAATCTGATTTTAAAATATGTTTTAGATGACATATATAGCTTGTACAAAAAAAGAGAGATTGGTCTATGATGTATATTTTGTCTAGTATAACTACTCAAAGTCAAATTTTCACCTCCTACCATATGTCCCCTGTCAAATCTATGTCAATCAAAGAAAAGAGTATACATTATCAAAGAGGAATCTCTCCTCTAGGGTAGTGTATAGTTTTTATTTTTTTTGATATCATCTAGTTTTCTTTTCCTTTTTTTGAATGAGAATCTTCTTTATGTTAAACTAACCAATTTTAATATATTGTAATTAAAATATATTATATGTAGTCAAAACTCTATAAAATTTATATGAGCATTATCTTGAATTCAAGCTCTATAAAAGGATATTTTTAGTTTTTTAGAAACTTGGTTTTTTATGAACTTGGTTTTAGAGGTCTAAATTTCTACAATTCTACAAAATTTGTTGATTTGGCTGCCACATGGGATGATAAATAGGCAATTTTGGCTGAAATGGGTTTGGTCAAACCTAATTTGACATAAACCCTCTATACAAATATGCACCAATTATTCATTGATTAAAATATTTCACTTATATACACTCTGTTTGCATGTTCTGTCAAATCACATCTTTAACATGTGTGTGGCACCACATACAATCATTGCCACATTGGTCCACCCATAACTGGTTTAGTCATATTGATTTTGGTCAAACCCCTTTTTGGCTAAAACTATTGATTTAGCCTAAAGGGTGACACAAATTTTTATGGTTACCTTGATTTGATTTTGGGTCTCACCTTTCTATGTGGGGATAGACATTCCGTGTTTTCATATTGAAGATTCTTCTAGGGTTGAATATTTATTCTTACATGTTACCTAATCTTGACATTTTTTGGATCACATTGGATATTATGTTATGATGATTGGGTCTCTCTATCTCCTAGAAAGGACCACTTTTGTAACATTTAATTTTTGGTGGCTAACAAGTTGGGACTACCCCTTGTCCCCTTTTCTAGTTGAGCTAATTGATATTCATATTTATTTAGATTTGGTAAAAATAGAATATTGAATTAGATGCAAAGTGTGTGTGGTATAAATTATGGAAGATGCAAATTTGAATAAGTAGAAGAATATGGTGGAAGTTGTTGGTATGAATTGATAATGGTTTCGTAAGAGATGATGTTAAAAGAATCTACAGTCTAAAGAGAATGTTAGAAGTGGTTATTTGAAGGCCTATTTCAATAATTCATCTCATGTATCTTATTTTGAGATAGTGAGTCTTATCTTTAGGTCCTTTGTGTCTTTTCCTAATATAATGTATCTTGGAAGTAAGTTTGGTAATAAGCCTCTTGCAAAAAATTTATCATTGTGAGTTAATTATCAATATTTATTTTTCCTCATTGGGTTTTCCATGTAAATATGGTGTTTTCTTGTGCATTGTATTCAATATTATATCTTTCATCGTTTCTATTTAAAGTTACACATGTTCGAATCAAAGTTAAAGTTAAATTTTTATAAGGCACTGATTATGTGAGAGTCCCCTTCCGAAAGTAAATGCTACACCTTCAACCTAGTCACTAGTTCAACTATAAATAATGTCACACATAATGTTTTTGATGTCTCATAAAAATTGATGTTGATTCATCCCACTTCTTGTTTTCTCCATTGATCCAAATCTTTAAGTAGAATTAACCCTTGATGACTCATTGCCGAGTAAGTGGGGGAAGATATTCATAATACTAACATGGAAATCACTTTAAATTTTTAAAAATAGAAAATTTGGTGATATTCTATATCTAAAGACAGTAAAGACAGTATACTATCCGCAGTTACTGTGACCAGAAGACAGTATACAATATGCATGTTTGAATTCAACAATGGCTGAAATGCATGTTTGAAGCAAAACTATATGGACATGGCAAAATCAAAACAAAACATGCTGCGCACATACCTTTTACCAGCGTAGCAACAGTAAGATTTTTGGAGGGTTGAGAAGCTTCAACAGAACACAATATGCTCCAAACAATATGCAGCACACAAAATGCTCCAAACCAGAACAGGGATGGGTATAAAGAACAAGAAACGCACAGAGGAAAGGAGCAGGCTTCCCGCGTCTTCTTTTTAAGAAAGTTGGTGTGGACTTTAGTGACATTGATATCAAGTTGGCGTGTAAATTTTGGTTGGTGCTGGCGATCCCATCTCAGCATAAATTGCTGCCTAAACTCACCACCTTCCTTCCTCTACGCGTCTGTATTTTCGTTTGTCACAGTCTGTTGCAGAGTACGACTGCGGGATGTCATGGGCGATGCCTGAACAATGGCATGAGGCATGAGGATGGGGGGCGGGGATACCCAGGCAGTCGATCCTCCTGCCTGGGTAGCCGTTGCCTGTCACACGCCATGTCTATTTAATGAGACTAGAATAGCCAGTTGGACTATAGCCTGCGAAAGTTGTCATGCTCCATGCCTCATTAATGACATTCAGATGTGCTCAACCCGTCCCTTTCAGACCAAATCAATTTCTACTCAAATAACATCTCTCATAATGTAGCAGACACGCCTCTCCAACTTTCATTTCCATTAGATGAATCTCAGGAATTTAGCATTGGCGTAAAAATATTTTTGAAGCCATGGTAAGGAAATTGAAAGTGGGTGTGAAATAAACGAATTTCTGGACTTACTATGCAAGGAGAAGAAAAAATTTCATTGTGAGCAAAGGTTTTTTTTTATCGTTTTGATTATTGTTCTCTTCTATAGATTGTCTGCAGAGAGAACTCCATGAATTTGCAGAGGCGACATCTGAATGGCTGCGCTAGGGCCCATATTGGCTCTCTTTCTGACTTGGCTCCTCCTTTGGTTGAAATATTTGTTACCGATGTAGATCGCTCAAGAAAGGGTCCACGATGATACAAAGGAAGAGGAAAATGGTAGGGCTCCTCTTCATCTTTCTCTTGGTTCAGTCATTGTTTTGGGTCCCTCTCGAGGATTCTATGCAGCCTTTCATCACTTCCATACCCATTTGTAGGCTCCCATGCTACTATCTCTTCTCTTCATAGCACTGAAAAGATAATTGTTGTTCTGTCTTTGAAGAATATTGAGCATAGGATTCTAGTGAAACACTATTTTAAGTCGAGCTAGCCCATTCCCATCAGGTCTACAAAACTACCTACAGAGGGACTGGAAGAAGAAGAGTCAGCAATGGAGTATTTTGAGAGTTATACGTGTATTACGTCCCATGGCCCTAAAACTATTATACGACAGATTTCTGAGTATCCTGCAGAAGCCGATGGAAGGAGTAGAAAATATTGCAAACCAACGAGTTTTGAGGCTACTAGCTGCTGCTATTTAGAAGCTCCAATTTTTCTTGATACAGATTTTCTTAGCATTTATTAGCAATGCAAGTGACAATTATGTCATAGAAAGCATATATAAATGTACATGTGTGTGTATAATATGCACTAGACAAGAGAAAATTTTAGTTCATCTTTTCTTAAATTGAAGCCCTGAAGAAAACCTATTTAGGCTAAATTTGTCTGCAAAGATGTTATTTGTTCATTGTTTATCAATCCCATCATCTGCTCTTTTATGAGCTTTTTATTTAAGAATTCAGAGGTTGTCAGTTGTATATTGGCTATTCAACCTAGATGATAATTATCTAGATAAATGTATTCTACATACCCAATGAATGTCTTAAAATATTGATCATTATTGATGTTGTCTCTTGGGCAGCAATGGCAACTTGTACTGCAGATTCCAGCCTGGCTTCACCCGTGACTTGGTAAAAACCGAAACCCGTCTTTAACCATTTTGTTTATTTTTATTTTAATCCGGTTTAGTGTCCTGCAAGCTAAGTCAGTCTCACTGGCCCAACTCATAAATTGCTCTTTCCTGTATTGTTCATGCCCATCAGAATTCAATCTCAAGCGTAGTTGTGTGGTTTTAGCTATAAGATTTTAGATTCCATGGCGAGCGTAGGAAAAGTAACTGGTTTGTTTTGGTGGGCTTTGAGTATTACTGTTGTTGTAATGGTGGGATTGGAGGGGTTGCAGTGTGTTGAGTTCAATGATTTCTTCTACCCCAGTTGGGCAGAGGATCATGTCATGTATGAAGAGCAAATGCTCAAGCTTAAGCTTCATAACACCTCTGGTATAGGACCAGCCATCCTTTATCCTGTTTCAGAGTTTTAAGAATTTCTCGTGAAGTTTTAACAGTTAAAGAGCAGATAATTTAGCTTTAGGTAGGCATTGCAATGCACCTTTAATTGCAATAATTAGCTCTAAACAGGTGCCCTGTTTCAAATTGTGATTCTGTGTACGATTGTGAATTTTGAAATATTGTATTATGACTTGATGGCTTGCTTGCTGGATTGAATGTAGTTGCAATGAAATGGGTAGCCATTGAAGTGTGCCTACTTACAATCATGAATGCTAAATGGGAGTCTTGTTTCTAAGTTGAACATGTGATTGTGTGCATATGTTATCGATCTTGAAGTATTGTTTACCTACTTAGACTTGATATCTTGTGTACTGGATTGAAATGTCTCTGCTTAGATGATGAAAAGTACATCTTGACGAGTAGCCCTTTTAGAAGGAAGCCCAATGGGGAATGGAGAAAACCAACAAGATTTGTCTGAAACATGGCCTCAGAAGAGCAAGTGAAGCCGTTGCTCATAAAAATGAGTCCCTTTGCAATGAGCTGTGCCCTTGCTCTCAATTACAAGGCTGTTAAATTCGAGGTTTTGGAGGAGAATTTGCGTACTAAAAGTGAGCTACTTCTCCAAACAAATCCTGTATACACGTAGGTCCCTGTTCTTCTCCACAACGGAAGATCCATCTCACAGTCTGGATTTAACTACTAAGACGTGCAAGAGAAGACTTATTAAGAGGATGCTCTATTTCATTTTCTGTTTATACTTGAGGATGTCCTGTTTCTTTTTCTTCTTGAGGATACTCTATTTCTGTTTCAACTTGAAGATGCTCTATTTCTGTCGTATCTTTATTTATTTGTGCATCGTAACAAGGGATCATACCTGTGTTTGTGATCATATTTTCTTCCATTACGCCCATATCTTGTTGGGTATCTGCCTCAGGAAAAATATTGCATTCCTTTTCTATTGTTTACTAAATCAGTTACATCTTCAGAAAATTCTCGACACAGATTTAATAGGTAATGATAATGTTTATCAAATAATAATGGTTTATACCATATTGTCTATGTAGTTAATGAAGACAAGAACATAAGAAACCTAAAACATGAGACCTAAACCACATAATTCAGCAGTGTAGGACCAAGGAACGATAGTTACAAAAAGAGGTCTCTACCTCTGGTAAAGAGAGGACTCAGCAACAGATGATGAAGATACAGCTTAGCATTTAGAAATTCCACAAGAATGGGTGATTAGGGAAGAAATTAAGAAAGGTGATACTAATACTCACACTAATTACGATGAGAATGCTCTAGTAATTCAACAAGAGGATCTTGTGTCGAGAATTTGCTGGACGATGTAAGGGCCCGTTTGGTGAGCAGAATAGGAATACGTATTCTGGAATAGAATGTATTCCTGTTTTCCGTTTGGTTCAGCCAATATTTGATGGGAATTTGCGGACCCGAAAATTTATGTTTTCTAAAATAAATAAAAATGGAATAGGAATACGTATTCCAATACCACCTATTTTGGTGGAATTGCAAAACCCCATTTTTGGGCCAAAAATGGAATACGTATTCCATTTTTGGTTCATATTCCAATCCCGTTTTGGTGCATCCAAAGAAGGAATTCACAATTTTTGGAATACGTATTCCTATTCCGCTCACCAAACAGGCCCTAACTCGTTTAGCAAATAATAGAGAAGGAATGCACTATTTCTCCTTAGGCAGATGCCCAACAAGATATGGGCGTAATGGAAGAAAATATGATCACAAACACAGGTATGATCCCTTGTCAAGATGTAAAAATACATAAAGATATGATAGAAATAGAGCATCTTCAAGTTGAAACAGAAATAGAGTATTCTCAAGAAGAAAAAGAAATAGGACATCCTCAAGTATAAACAGAAAATGAAATAGAGCATCCTCTTAATAAGTCTTCTCTTGCACGTCTTAGTAGTTAAGTCCCTATTGGCCATATAAACCTTATTGCCCTAACAATATAATATGATTTAAATCTGGTTGTGACAAAAACTTGTAAAATCACTCAAGTTTTTGAAGAAGAACAGGGTATACCACCTATTCCGATGCACAGTTATGGTAGGGCATCACTCAACTCCATGGAAGTCTTTTGTGTGCAATCTATTTATGGTCATACAAAGTTTTTATTTTTTAAAATATATTTTCTCATAATTAAGTAATTTGTTATGTTGGTGAATCATAATTGTAGGATATCACATAAGAGTAACAATCAATTTCCTTTCTGATGATCAACTATTTCTAACCTAAGTGATTGATTTTCAAACCAAGTGATCTATTATGAGAATTCAAAGACATTTAGAATTATTGGTGGGGAATGAGAATGCGAATCGCAACTACATTTTCCCAATGCCTTGCCTATGTTTCCTTTAGCCAATCTAGTTCCTTTATAATTTGGCATTCAAGGGGAACATTGTTGTTTATGTGCCATTGGAATGCTAGGGAACTAATTCATTGTGAGTCAAAGCAAGGCTAGTTAAATTGTTTATCTTGGTGCCCTTTTTAATTAGTTCTAGTTGGTAGTTAGGTTATGATACTATTAGTTGCTATATAGTTAATATTTTTGTATAAATATTTTAATAATTGTAAATTTAGTTGTTATAACTATGTTTTTAACAAATGCTCTAATAGTTGTGTACTATTGAATCAATAGGGTTGCACAATTTTTCTATTTTTTTTTCCATCTACAAGACATATAAATGAACTAATATTAACACACTTGATAATACTTTAGTGCTATTTTGATTGCTGAAATGCAATGGATGGATTATTTAACATGGAAAGAAATATTGAACAATATTGCTTCCCTTATCATTTAAAATTTAGTTAGACTTGACCTACAACTTATCATTTGAGATCTCTCTCTACTCTTTATCATCACTACTCATAAATCATAGATCTGTGCCACCCATTTACCTCAGGTTTGTTTCCCTACTCCTCTATAATGCACCTTTCTCAGTTGCTTCACTGATTGAGGATTTTGTATTGGTATTTATTCGAGCCCTTCATATTTCCAATTCAATGCTCACAATTTGAGCATGACTATGCCACACTTTATTTAATATTTTAATGCTCAGGAGTTGCATTATAGTGGTGCGAAAATGTTAGACCAGTTTTACTATCGATGGAAGTGGAGGGCTTTCACCTCATGCCAATGGTCTCTTTGAGGCGTGGAAGACGTTGAAGAGATCTGGGAAGCTCCCAAACTAATTTTGTGTTATAATGCTTCCAAAATTGTGTTATAAAATCTTTAGTATGATTTTTTTCAAATCTTTCAAGACCAAAATCTGATTGAGAAAAGTGATATATTATGTTGAAGGTGAAAAGTGAGATTTCCCTACTACATTTTTTTAAAATGTATTGAAAGATTTGAAAAAAAATCATACTAAAGATTTTATAACCTTTATTTATGTACACAGGACTTCATTAGCATGACTGACATGTAAGATTGTATTCTCACTTTACATCACTTCATTAGCATGACTAACATGTAAGATTGTATTCTCACTTTACATCGTTGCTTAAATGTAAACCCATATCTAAGGTTGCAAATTTCTATTATTATAGATATATATTTTGAAGTTAAGATTAAAATGATTGGAAAATAAATATAATAGTAATTGTAGCAAAGCCCTCAAATTGAATAAATGGGAGTAGGCCTTAACTATAAAAAAAAGTTCAATATTATAAAAATAAATGTCAAGTATGTCATTTGTTTAGATTTTAAGTTGAGACTAATTGCAACTATTCAATTCTAAAATATATGTATTCTAAAATAATAATAAAATTAAAAACATTGTATTTATATATTTCATAATACACACATTTTCAATTGAGTTGGATGGATGGTTTTATCCTTTAACTAAAGAGATTATGTCATTGTGCATCTTCTATGGAAGTTGATGGTATTGAAAGATTGGCCATGAGTTTCAATTGTGCGTTGGTTCTTCCCATTCGAATAATTTTTCTTATTTTAGGGCAGCCAAAAGTGGGTAGTGACAAGAGAGAAGATTGTTCTTTTGATTAAGAGAATGAGCTGAATTCATAGATCCCTTTGAACTATGAAAGAGAGCTCATCAGAAGGGATATTTGTCTCCCTTACCTATATACCAACTGCATTTCATAGCAGGGTACAAAGAATAAAGTTCGTTCCAATTCCCTCTTTTAATGCCATTCATTATGAAAGTTTTCATTAAACCTTTCATCAAAGGATTGGTAATAAAAGAAATACAAAATGATAGTTTCATTTTCTTGGTAAATTTTGGCTGAGATCAAACTTTAGACCATAATGGGGTAGGGAAAGTCCTCTTGCCCGGTAGCATAAGTGAGAGAAACTATTGAATTTATACTCTTTGAAATGTTTGGATAATTCCTTCCATGGTTTAGCATAATCACTAGCCTGTGCAAGTTAGGGCAAAGACATGCCTACTTGTGAGAGATTGTTCGAGTAAGTGGGAATGCAATGTTTGGTGTAAACAGGATGGAATGGATTACATCATATTCATAAAATTTATGAGCACAGGTCCCACTTGGCAGGTCATATTCTTAAGACTTTAAAATGAGGCTTTATTCTAAACCTAGGAGTGAAAAACAAAGCATTTCTCATGGACACTGCAGGCCAACTTCTTCTTACATTGTGGCGCAAGGCATTCTTCTTCTTCTTCTTCTTTCTATCCAAATGAGATGATTACTAAAACGAAAAATTAAGCTTGGGAAAAATTAGTCAATTTTATCTATTTCATACTTTTAGTATTTCATTTTTTTTTTCTAGTTTAATAAATGCATATGATTAATGATTAGTGGAACCTTAACAAGGAATACAAGACAATAATGTAGCTTACAAAAAGAGGAGAAGTTTGCATTGGAAATAAGTGTTCTAAATTATAACACAACTAGAAAAAGGTAAAGATGTGATTGATTTCTATTTTTTCAATTTCTTTTGTGTAGTGAATTATTGATTGACAACAATGATAAAATATGGAGAAAAGATGGACAAATCTATTCAATACTATTTTTAGGCTTAGAAATTTATATTTAAAAAAAAATTATGTTTCAATATATTAATTAGTGTTAAGGTTTTCTTAAGTATTTAATTATATCTTATTTTCCTTTAATTATAGTTCACTTAAAAATATATATTTAAATACAATGTTACAATAACAGATTTTATGTTCCTCCTTAAAGGTTACTATTATGCTCATGAATCACTTCTACAATTCAAAATATTTGTATAATATTTCCTTCTATTATATATATCTTTAATTTTTTTTGTAAATCAAAAAACTATCGGCGTACCCCTTGCACCTCCTTTTGTTGCAAGTGCTAGTTATAGTTTTGACTGATTCTCTGGTGTCTATAGTTTCCTCGTATTAGCTTCTCATTTTCCTTATGTCTTTATCACATAAGTTCTATGCTCTCCACCTTTTTTGTACTCCTTATTTCTTTGTATTGCATTAACATACTTTCTTGCACCTTATCATTGCCTTCTTGTTTTGTCCATTACATTCTCCACTTTACCTTACTATCCTCATTGTTACTTATATGCACTCATGTGTCTTTAGGGGAATGGGTCATGACCCATCAGTGGTTCACTTATATTTAGTGTAAATTTTAACGACTTGCAACATTTAGATCGGTTCCATTCTACCGATGGTTAAGTCAAATATTTATTTAATGGTTATTTAATTTATTGTTGTTCTCATAAATTTATTAATTGCTATTTCTTATAATAATTTATTTGACTATTTGTTCTAGACATTATTAATTCATTTACTTCATCTATAATAATGATCCTTTAAAATATAAACATATTTGTATATATTATTATTTACTATTTAGTCATTAATTGATTTTTATGTATTACATCTTAAATTGAGGTTCATTGTAATGACTTTACTCTTGAAGTATATACTTATGCAAATTGAGCTAGTAATGTTGATGATAGAAAAAGCACAAGTGTGGGGCTTTCTTTTTAGGAAAAAAGACTAATTACATGGTTGAGCAAGAAAAAGAGTTGCATTTCACAATCTACTATTGAATCTGAGTATGTTGCTATTGTAATTAATTGTTCTAATATTATTTGGATTAAGAAACTGTTAGAAGGAATATAAGAGGGGATAACTGAACCTGTTACTATTTATTGTGGTAACATTGTTGAGAATAGATTGAAGAAGATTATTAAAGAGGGAGATTGTTAAGAATATACAACTATGATCAATATGATTAAATCATTCTAATATTATTTGGATTAAGAAATTGTTAGAAGGAATATAAGAGGGGATAACTGAGCCTGTTACTATTTATTGTGGTAACACTATTGAGAATAGATTGAAGAAGATTATTAAAGAGGGAGATTGTTGAGAATATACAAGTATGATCAATATGATTCAATCATTGTTTTTTCACTGATGTCAAACCTGCTATTTTCTGGTAAAACAACTGCTTATATGATTTGAGTACTATTGCTTATTTGATTGATGAAGAGGATTTGATCAAAAGATGTAAAAATAGAACTTAGAGGAAAGGTTGAGTTATGATTATGTAAAGGAGTACAAGAATCAATTAAGACAGTGATAACATGATGTATTGATAATCTACTTAAGGTTACAAAGGTTGTTTACACTAAGAAAGTTTAGAAGAACAAGTTACACAAAGTTTGTTTGCAAAGCTTGATCGAGTGGATAGTAGGTGCCGAGCAAAGTTAGTGCAAGCTGAGCAGAAAATCAGTTGGAGCCGAGTAAAAGTTTATTCTAGTGTATGTCGGGCAGAATAGTGGACACTGAGTAAAGTTTAGTTAATGTTGAGCACCAGTAAACTTTAGTTCGTGCTGACTAATTTTGCAGAGGATGACGAGCAACGCAATATGTGCCGAGCATCAGAAGCCAGATAATAGCAAGTGGCTGTGTTATTTAAAAGATCATGAATTCAATGAATCTGAGTTGACAAGTTTGTTTTCTTCGATTATGTGAACTAGGTGGAAGATAAGATTGATGAGTTGGTGGCACAAAATTCAAGGTAAACTATTTTTAGGCAAATTCAAAGAGGATTCAAGAAGTTCCTAGAAGAGATATGGAATGAGGGGTAGATTCATTGTATCCTACCTAATCCGTTTGAACCCTAAATTAGACGATGGAGAATGAGCAGCAAAAGATCTTAATTTCCTATTTATAGGAATGGCTGGTCAGAAGCAAGGATTGTCACGTGTGAGAACCTAAGAGAAGACAAGGAGTCAAGGGTTTTGCTTCATCAAGTGACCTAAGAGAAGAGTCTACATTGGCATGCTAAGCAAGAAGGCTTAAGGATATGAATGCTTGAAGGGTGAACAAACTATCAGAGCTAAAATGTGTGAAGGCCAAGCAAAATGGAGGATTGGAAGATTGATCTGTAATTTGCAAGTGGAGTTGTAAGTTTTTATCAGATCAAGCCTTACTATTACTCTCTAATAATTGTATGAATCTAGGGTAAATCCTTTGGATTAAAGTTGACATAACAATCATTTGTAAATCCTTTAACCAGGTCACATTCCAAGTGAATGGTCTAAAGTCCTTTAACAAGGCTCACTCCTAATAGGGTGATTGAAATCCTTTAACAGGGTCACATTTAACAGTGTGTTTTGTAACTTTTAACAGGGTTGGCCTTTCACAGGGCATCACTTTAGAAGAGTGAAAAAGGGTAGCATGTTACTAGTGGTTTTTCCCAAATTGGGTTTCCAGTCTGTTATGTTTCATGTTTACATTTCTGCAAGTTGATTTAACAGTAACCTGCAAGTTTTAAGTGATTGCATAATCTTATGGATGCATGCATGATGATAAATATTTTATGGGTTCACTAAGCTGTGAAAAGTTTTATTTATACATTCAACCCCCCCCAGATATTCTAAAGTATTCCAACAAACACTAGTGCAATAAATATATCAAAAAATATGGTGATGCATGCAAAGACAAATCAAATATCAATTGAGTATCACTAATTAAGGGAGCATGTACAAGAGAAACAAGTAAGGCTTGAATACGTGAAGTCTAAATAACAAATTTTGTAACATATTTACTAAGCCATCGCCTAAGGATTTTTTTGAGTATCTAATAGGTAAGATGGGGGTCATTCCCCTATCCAAAATTTACTAAATGAAGATGCATATTACACCAATTCATGTATTATCATATATATCTTTATGGAGTTGATGCAAGAGTTCACTCTTTAGGGATTGTTTCCTAAAGTTTTGAAAATGATTGTAATGAAACTGATGTAAAAAATACATGCAAGTTACAAGGTGCAACTACAAGGTTTTATATGTTTCACATTGGAACTTATAGTTACCTTTGGCATTTTTGTCAAAGGGTGAGAGAATAAGTAAAGGGAGAGAAAGAATAAAGAGGATGAAGAATGGAGAGAATTAGAAAGAGAACAAAATGAAATATCAAAGGGGGAGTTGATACATTAAGGAGAAGAATGAAGATACTACTCAACAGAAAGAGAACATATCCTAAGGAAGAGAAAAGTTGAAGAATGATGCTACTCAAGATTCAGATTGAGTATACCTGAATGAAGTTATCTAATGTGAAGAGTTGTGAACTGAAAGTTGTATTGTTGTCAATGCATACATTTAATTATCTTATGTGTAATATTTTATATTATAAAATCATATGTTTGTATATTTTCATCAATGCCAAAAGGGGAGATTGTTAGCCCTAACGGATAATGTTGATAATGTATGTGAAAGAGTCTTATTAGTTGTTATATATTCATTGATGTCAAGTCTTAGTTGGCTAGATATTATGTTAATCCAGTAGAGTGCTATATCATTTGATTGATGAAGAGGATTTGAAGACAATATATGATGATGATAGAGTTGATAAGTATTGGTGTTCAATAAGAACTTGAATGAGTTGGACTATGATAATATAATGTTGGTTTGATTTTTTTATGATCATGAAATCTTGTAATGTAATCATGAAGTTTATGTATTCAACAAGATATACAAGTTACACAAAGTAACAAGGTGAAAGAAGGAATATGATATTTATGGTGTGACTACAATTATCACCAAGTAGTTGGAAAATATGAGGCCTGCTTATGATGAAAATAAATAATGTTTGAGAAGTTCAAAGGATAAAGTCAAAGTTAGTTGCAAGATCTATGATTCAAAAAATGTAATGAAGATATAATGATGGAGATTGATGCAAGATAAGGATGAGCACAAAGTTCAATAAAAGTTCTATTTTCTAAGTGACTAAATACATTGAATTTGAGATCTACAATCGTGATTAAGTGGAAAAAATATGGAGGATTCTAGAAGGTGGAAGATTACTACTTAAGGATATGATCAAGCAAGTTTTTGGTTGATTTTTCACTAATTGTTGATGCTAAACTATTGTTGAAGTTAAAAAGAAGAGAAGAGCAAGGTGAACCAAGAAGGGGAAAAGGAAGATCAAGCAAAGTTAGAGAAAAGTGAAAGTGTGAAGAATTGAATCAAACAAAAGGAGATCAAAGAAGGGAGAAGATAGAGAAAAATAGAGATTTGAACTAGCAAGATAATACTAAACCTAATAGATCATTTGAGTGTTACTTTCTTACCATTGTAGCAGAAAAATCTCTTAACTGAGTGGACCTAACAAGTCTATGAAATCCTATATGGTAACATCAATTAGTGATGTTTGTAATTCCTTTAGAGTAAGCCACTCTTTATACATGATCAAGGATTGATAAGGTCTAGATAATCTTTATGTTAGAACCCTCTAACCAGGTCACGCTAGAAATGTGCATGTAACCTTTAACAAGGTTGGTTCCTAGTAGAACTCACTTTAGAAGAGTGAAATTATTTGGGTTGTCGGTCCTAGGTGGTATTTTCCTTTACAGGGTTTTCATGTTAAATCACGGTGTCAAATGTGTGATTGTTTTTGTGTTCCAAGTTTATTTACATGTTATTTACTTAATACTTATATTGCTAAAAGCTAGGTAAAAGATAAGTTATATCTATGATACTCAGTAAAGTTGTGAACAATGGAATAACAATTTGAAGTAAATTGTTCACAAATATGAATTATGAAGTCGAATGAGTTTGTCAAGTTATTGTTATTGAGGTTTATGAATTTTGAATTGGTACTCAAGTGTTTGAAAGGCCTATAGGATAACTAGACATAATTGATCAACCCCCCGCCCCCCACGCCTCAATTTTATAACACGTTTATCTTGGGGTATCTATGTATGCACCACATTAATTGAGGTATTACTAGTTGAACAATCTAGAATCTTAGAACTCATGGGTTAGACACTTTAGTTACCTATTCAAGGGTGATCCAAATCTGGTGATATCTAGTCTTTAGATCTATCTTTGTGAAATATACATCTCCGCTCATACCATCCATAAAATAATATATCCTTGGAAAGGGAAACCTTTACTTGGTTTTGATCTTATTGATAACCCTAGAATATGTATACATCATCCATTCTTCATTCATCTTTGGTTCTAATACTGCTAGTACAGCACATGGACTTAGACTCTTTCAAATTAATCCCTTTTGCAATAACTTTTGTACTTGCCTATTCAATTCATCACTTTCTACTAGTGTCATTCTATGTCTTTCCTTATTTGGAAAAATGGCTCTTGGAATCAAGTCCATTTGATGACTAATATTCCTTATAGATGGTAATTTGTCAAGCACATTATCAGATACAATATCCTGAAACTAATCCAACTAATCTACAACTTTTGTAGGTACATCTTTTGGAATTAAATAACAATACATATGCTCATGCCTCATACCATCTAGGAACTTTCTTCCATCAACTAAACATATCCTAGAATTTCTACATACCCTTTTTTCTATGTCCTTCAATAACTTTAGCTAACGTCTCATTCCTCCTTTGTTAGAGAATAGGTATGTTTATGACCATCATGTAAATCACATATGTCAAACTACTACAACTTACCTAGAAACATATGACATGCATCCATGAGTATGATATCACATAGTACCTAATCGTTGTAGCTCACAATCTTGAACTTTACTAGGAATTATTCATTTACCATGACCTTGTGGTCATCCTAAACCTAGGCAATCTAGCATGGACGTGGGTATTTCTACCTCTTGAGCTTTAACTTTGTGACCATTTCCTATGACACCAAATTGTTAGTTCTTCTACTATCAATGATTACATTGCAAAACTTATCCTCACACTTGCACCTGGCGTTAAACAAACTCCTCCTTTTCTCAGGTTCATTCTCACCACTTAGCAATACTCTTCTGTTAACTAGGACTTCTCTTTCAAGATCTTCAGAATGTGATGACTTGATGTCCTCATCCACATGTACAAATATTTTTTGGCCTTCATCTCTCCTATATATTCTTCCTTGGTTTTGAGGAAATTCATAAGACCTATGACCTTCTTCTCTATAGTGAAAACATGTTCAATGAAAACTTCCTCTTCTAGGTCCTTATCCTCATCCCCTTCCTCTTTGATCCTTATTATTCTAATCATGGAAATGATTAAAATTATTTCCCCTTGAATTATAACTATTGTTGGCCTCGTCTTTCTCTTTTTATCTTCATTTCAACCTCTAGAAGACCATTCATTGGATCTTCGACCATGACCTCTTCAAAATTTTTGCATTTCTACATACCCTTTTTTCTACGTCCTTTAATAAGTTTAGTTAATGTCTCATTACTCCTTTGTTAGGAAATAGGTATGTTTATGACCATCATGTAAAGTACATATATCAAACTGCCATAACTTACCCAGCAACATATGACATGCATCCATGAGTATGGTATCACATAGTACCTCATCGTGGTAGCTCCCAAACTTGAACTTTACTAGGAATTATTCATTTACCATGACCTTGTGGTCATCCTAAACCTAGGAAATCCAGTATGGACGTGGGTGTTTCTACATCTTGAGCTTTAACTTTGTAACCATATCCTCTAACACCAAATTTTTATTTATTCCACTATCAATGATTACATTGCAACACTTATCCTCACACTTGCACCTAGTGTGAAACAAACTCCTTTTCTCAGGTTCACTTTGTCCACCTAGCAATACTCTTCTGTTAACTAGCAATACTCTTCTGTTAACTAGGACTTCTCTTTCAAGATATTTAGAATGTGGTGACTTGGTTTCCTCATCCACATGTACAACTCTTGTTTGGCCTTCATCTCTCCTATATATCCTTCCTTTGTGTTGAGCAAATTCATAAGCCCTGTCACTTTCTTCTCTACAATGAAAACATGTTCAATGAAAACTTCCTCTTCCAGGTCCTTGTCCTCTTCCCCTTCCTCTTTGATCCCTATTATTCTAAGCATGGAAATGATTAATATTATTTCCCCTTGAATTCTAACTATTGTTGGCCTCATCCTTCTTTTTTTTATCTTCAACCTCTATAAGACTGTTCATTGGATCTTCCACCATGGCCTCGTCCAATTTGTCTTCTCTCAAACTTCTTGTTCATATTTTTCTCTACTCTTAGGAAAAACCGGTATGCCTCTTCAATGCTCTTCATTCTGACCAAACTCGACTCCTCACAAATACTTAGCCTCAACCCTTTAAGGTAACAAAAAACTTTCTCCTTGTTAGCTTTTGCATGGCCTTTTTTGACGAGGACTTCATAGAATTCTTATATATACTACTGAAAAAATCTTGCCACTTGCTTTAATCCTTGCATTTTCTTCAGTAGATCAAGATCATAATCAATGGGAATGAATTTTGTCTTCAATTTATCCACCATCTGAATCAATATTACAATTTTCTCCTTTCCTCTTCTATCTCTCTTTAATTGAATATCCTACCACCAATTTTTGCATGACCCTTCAATCTAGCCTTTGTATACTTGACCCTATCAGGATCTACAATATCTTCATACTCAAAATATTCTTCTAATTCATTTATTTAGTTGATTATTTCATCTGGGTTAAGGTTTCAAAAAAATGTGGGGAGTTCAATCTTGGGTCTTTTCCTCATCTTCAAAATGGTTTTGAAAAGCCTTTCTTCTTGTTGGTTCCTAGCATTGTCTTCTCATTCATATTCAACACTTCCCTTTTCCTTGAATTCATCCTCACTTTCATCTATTACTATAATATTCATCCCTTTGTGGATCTCTTTTTGCTATGTTTTTGCTTGTCTGTAGAGGGCTTTAAAACTCTCAACTATCACACCTCTTACTCTTCTGCCATGTTCCCTTCATGGAAGAATTTTTGAATTTATCATTGAAACCCTAAGCCATGGTCCTAGTGCAAACTACCTCGCAATTAGAAATATTTCTACACACTAAAGAAATCTCACTCTAATACCACGTAATGAAGGGTACTCCTTGTGATACCACTAACATATAACAAAAATATAGACACAATAGTAATTTGCAAGAATAGAAAATGGGCTTCTTATTATCTCCAAAAGTTTGGAATTAAAGATTTTCAAAATGACAACATGCCAAGCCACATGGGTATTTTCTTACAATTGTATGTAAGCTAAAGCCACAAAAAGCCACGGTGAA
This sequence comes from Cupressus sempervirens, assembly GCA_028749045.1. Lineage (NCBI taxonomy): Eukaryota > Viridiplantae > Streptophyta > Pinopsida > Cupressales > Cupressaceae > Cupressus > Cupressus sempervirens. The sequence continues at coordinate 407,587,559 of CM053791.1, forward strand.
CTATCCTAGACAACCCTATGGGCCTTCCTTATATAGAAAATTTTCTACCACTCAAGAAGGTTATATAAATTGAGCCTTAATCTGTGAGGCCGATAAATAGTAAATTATTTTATATTCCATATTTTATTACATAGATTCGGCTCAAAATAATTTCAAATTATATTTTCAAGTAGCCCAACTTTTGGAGACCATAACTTTTTAATTATAGCTCTAATAGGCTATACCAACCACATTTTGGAAATAACAGCTTCTAATCTACATCCCCTTATCCGCGTAAGTGCCATCAGTTGGGGTTCAACCTCATTTTGGAGCCTATAAAGCCTTCAAAACTAAGCTCAAAAATTTTGTACCAAAAATCCTCCATAACTCCACCAACACATATGGCATTGCAATGAAGCTCAACTGGTAGGCTAATATATCTAAGTTGAACCTCCACTAATGAAATCATAACATTATGAGATTGTATAACCAACTTACTTAAAATTGTAAGTTTCCACAAATAGTAACTTTGCAATAAAAAACTCTTATTGAAAAAGACAGAAACAAAAATATTTTTGGGTGATGTTGTTAGCCTCAACTAGTCATGTTGAAGATATGGGAGACTATTATCCCTAATAACAAAACTATAATGTATGTGGAATGGTTAGATCAATTGTTATGTTGGCATTGATGTCAAGCTTGAAAAGCTAAGACTTTATGCTAATTCAGTAAGGTGACAAATCATTTGAAGGATGTAGTGTTAACTGATGAAGATGTTGGTAAGATAATAATGATTGAATAATGGAGAAGAAAATGGAATGGAAAAAAGTGTTGATAAGTATGTGAATTTCAATGGGCACTTGATGAGTTAGACTTTGGAAAGATAATATTGATTTGATTATTTTACATGATTTGTGTTAGTTAACAGATTTTTCTTTTACAAAAATAATCTTAAAATGACTCTTTAATGCCCAAACCAAGAAGACAAATATGTGTGACTAACCGTTGGGTCACTTTGCAATTAAAATATAAGAGTGCCCTTTGAATGTTCTAGGGTACAACTCCCCGTGTGAGATTTTTAATGAATCCACTGAGCTACAAACAAGAATTGTTTCAACCAAAAAGTACAAAAGGCACACAAAAACCTACCTATAAACACAGAATAGATGTGAAAGACAACAAACAACTAAGTTGACCAAAGAATAAGACAAAGTCCATTTATTCGAACCTTACATTACAGAGAAAATACAAGAAGAAATACATATCATTCTCTCCAAATACACTAATAAGCAAGGCTCATAGACTAAATGATAAACATATATGTAATCACATGAAACATTATTACATTCACAAAAGACTAAATCAATTCACAGATTAGTCTCAATCAGAAAATAAGTATCCAGCCTCAAAGATTTGTCACATAAATATCTTCTTTCTTTGAATACACAAAAAGATAGCATGGATCTAATTGCCCCTTCATTCACAAATTACAACTTAAGAAAAATAAAATATTTCTCCTCCCTACCATTACAATTACAAACAATAAGAAAAACCCCCTCCCTGTAGCTCACAATATTCAACCCAAAGGCGGAATCTGAAACCCTTTCTTTTTCTCTGGAATGCATATTTATGCTTTTTCACACCCAATAAACTTATGTTCAGTTTTATAACTGATTCTAGGGAAGGATAATCAATTAATTTTTTCACCATATTCTATTGATCCTTCCCTTTGATAATTTATTTACATTTTTACCTTGGGACTTTATCTTTTTTATATATTTTGGATTTAAAGTTTATAAAAATATAATTTGAGAAATGTAACCATGGTAGGACAAGTGGCAGATTCAGATGATGACAGTAAAATGGAAAATCCCTTCTAGTTTAACTCTTTTATGAGAGAAACTTTCAATACCTATGTCCTGAAAACTGATAAAGGTACTCCTTCAAAGAAACTACATCACCATGCACTTACAAATTTTGGTCTGATTATATGCTGACAACAATTTGGAATTTGGTAACATTGTGTTCATGTTTCCTAAGACTGGATCTATGCCTAGGTCTTCTCAAAGACTTGACCACTTGATTGTCAGTATTTCCCATTCATTTACACGTGATTGAATTTAATTTGCAGGGTCAACTATGACCGTGTTAGAGGCTCCATTATTTAAGGCTTGACACTTGTATTTCATGTCTACCGCTGCATCTTTTTCACTGTCATAATTGAACACCATTTGTCTTTAATTCCTAATCAGGGTTTCTCATTCCCCACATTCGCATATTAGTACAGAGATGAATATTTCAAACATGAGGTGTCTGATAGTGGAGAGTTTGTGAGATAATTGTGAGATATAATCAATATGATAATCGGGTGTCATTGGGTGCATCTTTTGTGCATTCACCTCTTGCTAACCTCCCTACAATACATGCCTTTGGATTTCTCCTTTCAAAAGGTTCAATTCCCTCTAGCAACTTCTATGTTGAGGCATTTTATCAAACATTTATCTTGTCTCCATATGATTAACATTAGGAGAGAGACCCACAACTTGAAACTTCTGTGTTGATATTTTGTATCTGTATAAACATTTTGTCAAATAGTTCAAGGCCAAATTTCATACTTTCTTAGTTGCTCATATTCTTGACCTGCACTACAATCATTCCATTGAATATATATTCTAATCCCCTGACTTGTAAATTTCCTGAAGTGAGAAGTAATTCCCAGTTCACGCAACTGTTGGTAAACCTTCAGCATCGTAATCCATGTTTCTTTTTCCTAATCCTTAGTCTCATTATTTGTGGTTTAGATCAGCACTAACATGTTATTAATGGCATTCATAGTGGGCTCGACTTCTCTATTTCCTCCTACAAGTTCTAGCAACTTCCATTAAGTCACCATCCGCTGCGACACCATTGATTGGCTTGAGATGTGGACTCCTTTATCGACGGTGGTTTGATGATCTGCATATGTCGGTTTATATGTTCCATCTCCAAAATACTATTTCTACTCGCATCATCTCCCATGACCAGTATGGAATGAGCACAATATATTATATAAATGAATGTTGGTCTTATAATTTGGTATATTTAATTCAATTGAATGTGGGAGTGATAGCCTAAGAAAGAAGGATGATTTTCATTTTTTTGAATTCACAACCCTTTCTAATTTTTATGTATTTTACTATTACTCTAGCATCATAATGTGTGTTTCAAAATTCTTTGAGTTTGATGCTTCACACAAGTGATCTCTATTGAGGTGCTAAGTTATATAAAATCTCCCCATACACATTTCTCGAACTCATTGGAACAATACTTCTAATATATGTGATTTACAATTTTACATTTGTAAACTTCCCCATAGCTTCTTTCCAAAATCTACTGCATTTTATAATTCTACAAACATTTATGTTGAAGTTGATGAAAGATCAACCCCACAGCTCCCAAGAATCACCTACAGGCAAACACCTGTCACAACAAGAGAGAAGAAAAAGTTAGAGTTTGGAATTCACAGATCCACAGATGAGACAATCTTGTGAGCAAAAAGAGAGATCACAATTTATCCGAAGTGAATAAAATGTGATTACAAAGAAAGATCATCCTTATAAAGGAGATCAATACCCTAAAAGGTAAAACCTAAGTTGTATGATAATAATTAATAAAAGAACTAATAATTATGTGTCTAAATTTTAGCGTAAGTAGAAAAGAGCTAATTAGAAAATATCTAATTACTCTAACACCACTCTTAAGATAAACTTAGGGAATAGCTAAAAACCTAGAAACTACTATTGAAAGTAGATTTGGGTCTTGACAAACGAGGTCTAATGAGTTATCCAAGCACAACCAAATCTCTATAAAGAGAAGAAATAGGGGAAACTACATTGGAAAAATCCTACTCCAAAAAGAGATATAAATAGTGATGAAAGAACTAGTGAAGGACTGCAGAAGCCTCCAAACTAGAGAAGACTATAATCTACATGAGTGATCTCAGAAGACATTACTCAAATTAGGAGACACACAAAGGAAAACAACTAAACTTGAAGATATATATGGAATAAAATACCAAAGCCCGAAGAGGTGGTCAATCGAACATGGAAGGTTGCAACCAAAGTAGGAATGAAAAGAAAAGTATCTATATAGTAAATGATCCATCTCATAAAAATGCATAGGTACCCATCTACTACATCTACCTAGTACATAGGAACAAATATTTAATAAATAGCTCACTCGATCGAACTAAGGAAGCATAAAAAATAACAAAAAACCCCCCTAATGCACGCAAGGGTGAGGTGATACGCAACTGGAAAAGTGGGCCAATAGAACTACATGTCAAGGAACTATGGTCATGATGCACAAAACAATACATATATGTGTACTAAGGTGATCAATTTCAAACACATCATGAGGCTACTTTCATGGAAGGAAAACTCACTAATAGAGGTAGATGGAATACAAGGAAAAAATCAACCCCTCCAACGTCAGATGTACCCTGTGCGATTTTGTTTTTTTCACCCACATTTCCAAATTGGTGAGTAGTTTCCTAATTATGGGCGGTTTCCCAAGTTTGTGGGTTGACTACCCTTCTTTATTGTGGTATCCACCACCATTGGATGTTAACATCAACCCTATAGCTCTGAAGAATTATCTACATGCAAACACCTATCACAGAAAAAGAGAAGAAAAAGCTATGCAGGCTAGAATTCATAGATCCACATATGAGACATTCTTGATGAGAAAAAAGAGAGATTGTTATTAATCAAAAGTCAATAAAATGTGATTACAAAGAGAGATCATCCTTATAAAGGAAATCAAAACCCTAAAAGGTAAAACCTAGGTTGCATGATAATAATTAATAAATTAATTAATTATTAGATGCCTAAAGTTTAGCTTAAGTAGAATAGAGTTAATTAGAAAATATTTAATTACTCTAAAATTTTATTTATATCTTTTCATGGAACATCAATGAGTGGGATTTTTCCATATTCCAAGTATGGATAGTGGAAAATTTATTAAACAAATTGAAATCTTATAGAGTGTATTCCTTGTAATATCTTTAAGATCGAATATATAAATCAAGAAGAAAGAGTTGCATTGACTTTTGTCTTCCAATGAGATTACTATTTTTGTTGTCTAATTGTCTTATATTCAAACTATCTGAACCTAGAGGTGCTTTTCCACATCAAGACTTTTGCAAACAATGTTGAGTTCTACTTAGAAACCTATACCCTTGGAACTTATACTCCTATAATCTAAACTTGCATGGGGTAAGTGCACCAAGTTGTGGTGCCAAAAAGGGGGGTATAAGTGGACACCTTTTTTCTAAAATCGGCAATTTTTGAACTTCAACAATAATTTGAAGATAGTTACATTCAAAATTTTAAGATATGACAAAAACAAGAGTTGTAGTCCTTTGAATCTAGTTTCTAAACTACTAATTTATTTTCAAAATGGTTTAGTTTTAGGTCCTCAAAAAAGGGGGCCACAGAAAGTGGTACTTTTTATTCAGAAAAAAACATAACATAGTACAAAGTGTGGCCCTCCCAAAATTTTAACTTTAAAAAAAAAATTCTTTAATCATTCTAGTCAAAAGTTACCAAACACTGTGTAGTTTATCCTAGATTTTTTGGGTAATTTTATAATGTGTATTTTTTAATAAATTTTTTAATAGGACACATCCCAAAAATGTGAAATATCTGTGTGCTCCCCTTAGAAATGATTGAAAATTAATCTAAAAACAAAACTTCTTTTTTTCAAAGTGTGTAGAATGGAGTCTAGTTTCTAAAAAACTAAGTTGTTGTGAAATTCGATGAATGAGCAAAAATCTACAACCCAATTAGTACATGTTGGTTTTTGACAAAAAATGGACATACATTCAAAAGAAATTATAGTTGAAAGGCTTGAAATAGTTCAAATAAAAAATAAATTATATGGTTATATAGCTAACACAGAGACCTACAATGTCATGTAACCTTATTTTATTGATGCTCAACCATGAAGAAACTTGAAGGAGAGCACACACAAAAAATCAATCATTTTTTGTATGTTTGCAGCAAAACACATCTCAAACCAGTTTAGAGACTCCAAACCTTTGGGTTGGATCCCCAAGGCAAAACCAAGCCTTGGGCTTAGTAGAATGCAAAGCTTTAAATAGTGCATACACACTATAGCATGTGCGCACTATTTAAATTTTTTTAAATTTGGGTCTTAATAGCGCATGTGCGCTTTAGTGCGTATGCATTTTAGTTTGCACGTATTTTAGTGTGCACACACTATTAAGACCTAAATTTCAATAGAGAGGGAAGGAGGGAGGCAGAGAGGGTAGAGAATGAGAGAGATTAGAAGATGGGAAGAGAGTAGGAGGTGAGATAGGGAGAGAGGGAGGGAGGGAGAAATAGAGAGAGAGAGAGAGAGAGAGAGAGAGAGAGAGTAGGGGATCGGAGAAAGTGGGATAGGGAGAGAGGGACAGAGAGAGTAGGGGATGGGAGAGAGAGAGAGTAGGGGATGGGAGAGAAAGAGAGAGAGGTGTGGGAGTGTGTGTGTGTGTGTGTGTGTGTGTGTGTGTGTGTGTGTGTGTGTTTTTGTGAGAGAGAGAGAAGGGGATGGGAGGGAGGGGGAGAGAGAGAGAGAGAGAGAGTAGGGGATGTGAGAGAGAGAAAGTAGGCAGTGGGAGAGGGAGAGTGAGAGAGAGTAGGGGATGGGAGAGAGAGGAGGGGGTGGGAGAATGAGAGAGAGAGTAGGGGATGGGGGAGAGAGAGTGGGAAAGAGAATAGGTGGTGAGAGAGGGAGTGGGAGAGCGAGGGTGAGAGAGAGGACAGGGGGGATGTGAGTGTGTGTGTGTGTGTGTGTGTGTGTGTGTGTGTGTGTGTGTGTGTGTGTGTGTGAGAGAGAGAGAGAGAGGAAGTGTCAGAGAGAGTAGGGGGTGACAGAGAAGGAGAAAGTAGGGGATGGGAGAGAGCGAGAGATAGACAGACAAAGAGAGACAAAGATAGAGAGATAGAGACAGACAGAGTAGAGAGGGAGAGAGAGAGAGAGAGATAGAGAGAGTGAAAGAGAGAGAGAAAAGGCGGTGGGAGAGGGAGTGGCAGAGGGAGAGTGAGAGAGAGAGAGGGGGGATGGGAGTATGTGTGTGAGAGAGAGAGAGAGAGTAGGGGATGGGAGAGGAGAGAGAGAGGGGGATGGGAGTGTGTGAGAGAGATAGAGAGAGTAGGGGATGGGAGAGAGAGAGAGAGAGAGAGAGAGGGAGAGAGAGAGAGAGAAGGCAGTGGGATAGGGAGAGAGAGGGGGGATGGGAGTGTGTGTAAGAGAGAGAGTAGGGGATGGAAGAGAGTGTGAGAGTGAGAGAGAGAGAGTAGGGGGTGGCAAAGAGAGAGTGAGAGTAGGGGATGGGGGAGAGAGAGAGAGAGAGAGAGAGAGAGAGAGAGTAGATGGTTGGAGAGGGAGTGGGAGAGGGAGAGCAAGAGAGAGAGAGAGGAGGAGGAGGAGGAGGATGAGAGTGCGTGTGTGTGTGTGAGAGAGAGAGAGAGAGAGAGTAGGGGATGGGAGAGGGGAGAGAGAGAGAGGGGGGGATGAGAGTGTGTGTGTGTGTGTGTGAAAGAGAGAGAGAGGAGGGATGAGAAAGGGGAGAGAGAGAGAGAGTAGGCGATGGGAGAGGGAGTGGGAGAGGGAGAGAGAGGGGGGGATGGGAATGTGTGTAAGAGAGAGAGAGAGAGAGAGAGAGTAGGGGATGGGAGAGAGTGTGAGAGATAGTAGGAGGTGGCAAAGAGAGAGAGTGAGAGTAGGGGATTGGGGAGAGAGAGAGTAGAGATGGAGAGAGTGAGAGTGACAGAGAGAGAGAGTAGGCGGTAGGAGAGGGAGTGGGAGAGGGAGTGAGAGAAAGTAGATAGTGAGAGAGGGAGTGGGAGAGGGAGAGCGAGAGAGAGTAGGGGATGGGAGAGAGTGTGAGAGATAGTAGGAGGTGACAAAGAGAGAGAGTGAGAGTAGGGGATGGGGGAGAGAGAGAGGGAGAGTGACAAAGAGAGAGAGTAGGTGGTGGGAGAGGGAGAGCAAGTGAGAGAAAGTAGATAGTGAGAGAGGGAGTGGGAGAGGGAGAGCGAGAGAGAGTAGGGGATGGGAGAGAGAGAGAGAGTAGATGGTGGGAGGAGTGGGAGAGGGAGAGAGAGAGAGAGAGAGAGTAGGGGATGGGAGAGAGAGTAGGCAGTGGGAGAGGGAGAGAGAGAGAGAAAGGGGGGATGGGAGTGTGTGTAAGAGAAAGATAAAAGGGGATGGGAGAGAGAGAGTGAGAGAAAGAGTAGGCAATGGGAGAGCGAGAGCAAGAGAGAGAGAGAGTAGGGGATGGGAGAGGAGAGAGAGAGAGACTAGGGGATGGGAGAGAGAGATTGAGAGAGATAGTAGGAGGTGGGAGAATGAGAGATGGGAGAGAGAGTAGGCAGTGGGAGAGGGAGAGGGAGAGAGAAAGGGGGGATGGGAGTGTGTGTAAGAGAAAGATAGTAGGGGATGGGAGAGAGAGAGAGAGAGAGAGAGAGAGAGTGAGAGAAAGAGTAGGTGGTGGGAGAGGGAGTGGGAGAGTGAGAGCGAGAGAGAGAGAGAGAGAGAGAGAGAGAGAGTAGGGGATGGGAGAGAGAGATCGAGAGATATAGTAGGGGGTGGGAGAATGTGAGAGAGAGTAGGGGATGGGAGAGAGTGAGAGAGAGAGAGAGTAGGCAGTGGGAGAGGGAGAGCGAAGAGAGAGAGAGTAGGCAGTGGGAGAGGGAGAGCAAGAGAGAGAGAGTAGGGAATGGGAGAGTGAGAGAGAGAGAGTAGACAGTGGGAGAGGGAGAACAAGAGAGAGAGAGGGGGGATGGGAGTGTGTGTAAGAGAGAGTAGGGGATGGGAGAGAGAGAGTGAGAGAGAGAGAGAGTAGATGGTGGGAGAGGGAGTGGGAGAGGGGGGGATGAGAGTGTCTTTCTATGAGAGAGAGAGTAGGGGATGAGAGAGAGAGAGTAGGGGATGGGAGAGAGAGAGTAGTGGGGTGGGAGAATGAGAGAGAGAGTAGGGGATGGGAGAGGAGTAGGTGGTGGGAGAGGGAGAGTGAGAGAGAGTAGGGGATGGGAGAGAGAGAGTGAGAGAAAGAGAGTAAGCGGTGGGAGAGGGAGAGTGAGAGAGAGAGTAGGGGATGGGAGAGAGAGAGTGAGAGAGAGAGAGAGAGTAGGCATTGGGAGAGGGAGTGGGAGAGGGAGAGAGAGAGAGAGGGGGGGGGGGATGGGAGTGTGTGTAAGAGAGAGAGTAGGGGATGGGAAAGAGAGAGAGATTGAGAGAGAGAGAGAGAGAGAGTAGGGGGCAGGAGAATGAGAGGGAGAGAGTAGGGGATGGGAGAGAGAGTGAGAGAGAGTAGGTGGTGAGAGAGAGAGAGAATAGGGGATGGGAGAGAGACAGTGAGAGAGAGAGAAAGAGTAGTGGTGGGAGAGGGAATGGGAGAGCTAGAGCAAGAGAGAGCGAGGGGATGGGAGTGTGTGTCTGTGAGAGAGAGAGTAGGGGATGGGAGAGAGAGTAGGGGGTGGGAGAATGAGAGAGAGAGAGTAGGGGATGGGAGAGAGAGTGAGAGAGAGAGTAGGTGGTGAGAGAGGGAGAGAGAGAGAGAGAGAGAGAGAGAGAGAGGGAGATGGAGTGGGAGAGGGAGATAGATAGATAGAGAGAGTAGCCCAAGAGAGAGAGAGAGTAGGGGATGGGAGAGGAGAGAGAGTAGAGGATGGGAAAGAGAGAGTAGGCAGTGTGAGAGCGAAAGCGAGAGAGAGAGTAGGGGGTGGGAGAGAGAGTGAGAGAGTAGGTGGTGAGAGAGGAAGATAGATAGAGAGAGTAGCCTAAGAGAGAGAGAGTAGGGGATGGGAGAGGAGAGAGAGAATGAGAGAGAGAGAGAGAGAGTAGGCAGTGGAAGAGGGAGATAGAGAGAGAGAGAGCGAGAGAGAGAAGGGGATGGGAGAAGAGAGAGAGTGAGAGAGAGAGAGTAGGGGATGGGGAATGGTGGGATAGGGAGAGACTATTTTTCACATAGTGTGTATGCACTATAGTGCGAATGAAAACACCAAAAAATGGTCATAACAAAAGTTTGGGTCCCTACTAATCCATATTCTGGTTTTTGTCTATTGTGTATTCTGTTGTTCCAACAGAACACACAAGTTTCATGCTGTTGGAAGTTAGCAAACACTATTTGAGTGCTTTTTGAACATTCTTTCATTCTATTTGAAGCTAGCAAACACCAAATTCAATCATTGGATACACTATTTGAAGGCTTTTTGAATATTCTTTCTATAGAAAAGGTTAGTGGAGTCCTTTTTAGATATTCTTTGTTATTATATAGAGACAAATTTGATTATAATTTGACATATTGTTTAATATATAGTGTATTCATTGAAATTTGTATGTTTGAATGAATTGTTATTTGAAAATGGTTAGAAATTTGACAAGTTGTTTAATATATATTGTGTATTCATTGAATTAATTGTAATTTGTATACATATTTGAATGATTTTTAATTTGCAAATTGTAAGTAATTTAGATGTTTGAATAATTTGACACATAGAAATCATTATCATGCCAAGGAAGAAACCAAAAACTCATACAACGGAAGAGAGGGGAAGAGATTTGGCAATTAAAAGAGATAAAATTAAACTACTACATGAACAAAAAAAATTGCAAAGCAATAATGAAGAATTGACTTTTGAAGAGGAACAAGAACCATTGATACAAAGAAACAAAGAGGAAGAATTGGAAAGACAAAGAGAATGAATGAGATTGTTATGCTCAAGAAGACAATTGAATTGTGAAGCGACACCATCTTCCAATATTGGAGTCATATCATTATCTCATGTTGAAGAGATGCTAATTTGTAGATCTGACGATGTACACACTTCATCATGTTATGTTGAAGGCACAACATCAATATATCAAGTATGTGATATTCCATCTTTTGCATCTTATTGCCAAGGCACATCATCTTCGGTTCAAGGTAAGCAAATCACCCAACCTTATGTTGATGTTCAAAATGTTGATGGAATGGAAGATATTATAACACCTTCTAGAATTCATTTTAGAAGACCAAAATATTTGATTGATATTGATACTAACATTTTGAAATCAATGCCTGACAAGATTAGCAAGTGTGTTTGTCAAAGAAAAGTTAATTGTATGTGGAGATTATTTTTTGAAGAATTAAATATTATAGGTCAATGTCAATTATTTATTAAAATGATGAAAAATTTGAAATTTAGGCCTATCATGAAGATTCTTGGGCTAAGAATGATGGACGATTCAAATGAAAAAAGCATTGTAAATAATCTAATGAGTGCTTATGACAAAGTGGGTTCTAAATCACACACCAAAGATAGTAATATCACATGACGAGTACTTACATTGACAATAGTAAGTACCCAAATGAAGAAAGCTCGACTCATGAGAAAGACAAGCAAAACATTGAAAATTGATAGAGGTATTCTAAGGAGAGCCATGCTAAGGCATGAGAGATTAAAAGATTCAACAAAAAATGAGTTATGGACATTTAGCGGTAGACTACCGCGAAAGGATAAAGAAATTAGTGAAGCTTTGAAATCATTGATCGAAGATTTTTGGACAAATAACACACATGTATCCCCTAATCAGAGAGATGTTATAAGGAGGAGGATTGGTAGCCAAAATCACGATCCACATGCAAAACATTTTTTGGACTCAACTCAGACACATTTTTTTGCAAAATTTATTGGTATGTATCCTTAAATTTGAATAAGTCAAAGATTTTTTGAGATGGGTAAACCTTTTTATGTGAAGATAAATCACACACGCACAACTTGTTGTAAGATACATATTAGATTTTCTAACCATTTTGATATTTTTAGGCATATATGTATGTTTTTGCATTCTAAGTTTGTTTTACAAAATTGTGACATGAATGAGCCACCTAGATCTTCAAGGGAATTCATATCCAACATTTTCTGTGAAATAGGGGATGACCAACAATTTGTTTGGATGGTACATACTTATTTTATAGTTCTTTGCAATTTTTATCAACTTGTGAACATATGAATAGTACACATGCAATTGGAAATGAAATAGTAGATTACAGAAAATATAAGACAGTGACATATGCTCTAAAAGATGGGAAATAGGGTAAAAGATGTGATTTATTTATTGAAAAGATTTCAGTGGATGAGTTCATGAAGATTTTTCATAAAAAGATTATTTATGAGTATGCAAGGCATACACATAGAGCTCAATGGCTAGATTTGCAATGCAAATTGTGTAAGGATACATTTCCATTGGATACCATTGTTTTGGTTGTAGACTTCGCAAAGAACTAGACACTACAACCACAAAATGAAGTGTAAGCAAAGTATTATACTTCTCAATAGGTTTCCATATTTGTTCACATAAAATTCATGCATTTACCTACAAGTATAGAGAATGACAGAAAGATTTTGAGGGAGTTCCATTTTTACATCAGTGATGATTGATCACATTCTACAGAGCTTGTACATGGTTGCTTTCAACTATTTTTTGGAGATTTGGCTAACAAGGGCATACCATATCATCAACACATTATTTGGTCAAACAACTATGCATCTCAATTCAAGAATGCATGGATGTTCTATTGGTTGAGAAGGATGCATAGGTTGTCCGGAATTCAATATATGTGGAATTGCATAGAGGTTGGTCATGGACAGGGAGAGCATGATGGTGCAGATGCATGCTTGAAAAGAGCCTTAGCTCGTGAAGAACTAAAGTACAAAGATGGAGTAATATTGACAAATTCAAAATCCATTGTCTAGTGGTATAACACTACAATGGGTCCAGGTAAGGAAGGTGAGTCTATGGTTCATAAAAAAATTTGATTGATAGATAATACTAACATTGCATCATATGAGGATTGTTGCACACTAATAGGATCAAGTGAATTACACTCTTTTAGAAGCTCTAATGCAAGTTCATGGAGTATCCACACATGAAAAATGACATGCTATTTTCCATCATGTACAAAGAAAAATTGGGATGAGTGTGAGTCGACTGAATGGGTGGACAAATGGGATATACAGGTTTTGGACCCAACTGACACCTATCATCTCCAACAAGCACTAAAAATGGTAGAGATGGATTTGTCCATTGACTTTGATTGCTTCTCTAATCTAGTGCAACTTGGTTTTATATATATATATATATATATATATATATATAATTTCAATATGTAACTTTATAACTTTTACCTAAGTATTTTTTCAATTAGTGATCGCATTTTGTACATTTATCACTATAGGCCATGTTTTTGTTGTTATTGCACCTGAATACATTGAAGAAGGGACATATTATTATTTGTGTCATTGTGTCCAAGCCAAAAAAAAATTGGATCACTTGGTTATAGATGGTGAAGGTTTAGAGTACCATATCGGTATGGTGGTTGTAACTAACACGTGGCTTAGACGATATTCTATGAAGAACCCTAACTTGTGGTTATTCGAGGATTGGCAAACAGAGAGGAAGATTCTTCATTATTTGAACCTTTTTGTTGCATCAAATGTCCACTTGTTAAAATATAGTGGAAAACCACATAATAAGACTCTTTGGAAAGTTCACGAGTCAGACCACGAGGCAATACTTGAAACATTAAAATGTAGAGCAGATCCAGTTGGTTCATTAGATTGAATAGGGGGAGAGAGAGAGAGAGAGAGAGAGAGAGAGAGAGAGAGAGAGAGAGAGAGAGTGGTGCAGGGGCACCTTGAGTCATAGGGCTCTCACCTTTTCATTTTTTTGTGTTATGCTCCAAGTGAGCCTTGTAAGTAGAATAAGGGTCATTGGACCTAGGTGTGGTAGGTAGGGTATTGGATGTCATTTAATGTCCTTAGAAGAGTCACTATTTTAGCCTAAAAATCAAGGCATACATTTCCATGGGGCAATGTGTAACATAAGGGATGAGTCATTAGCTTAGGGAAGGGTCCCTAGCATGGAATTGCTAAGGGATAGTCTAAATAACAAGTTAGAAGTGTTAAGAAGAGAAAGTAAGAAAAAATCCAAAAATTGCTATATTGCAATTTTGCAATTTTTGCAAAATGTTGATTTTGCAAGAAATTTTAAATTTTCCTTTAAAACTTGAAGGAGGTCAATGCAAACAATAAGGATGAAGGGGAAAGACCTAGGAGGACATATAAAGACTTTCCAAACCCTAAAATGAGAGAAGTTAATATCATTATGTATGGTCAACATGTTATAACATGATATTTAAAGGAAAAATTACTAAGTTTCTGAGTTTTAAGGCATTTTTTACATTTTTTTTGTAGGCTATACTAGTTTCCATGGTAGATTGGGTTGTTTAGAACAATAATATTTTAGGAAGTTTGGTTTGATTGTCTTTCTTTTCATAGTTGCTCAAAAAGTTGTTTGACAACTTTTGAGCAACTTCTTAAAAAGTTGTTAAACTTTCAAAAACTCTTCCACAAATGGCTAGTCGGTTCAAACCAACCTTGTAACCTTTGGGGACAACCTATATTAGCCTTTACAGGTGGGAGATAGGTATGATGTACTTATTTTGGCAAGAAATCAATAAAATAACCTATTTTTCCTACAAAATTATGTGTTTCAAAGCATTGTACAGATTGGTACAAATGTTGGGACATGTTCCAGTGACCCCAAGAGTTAGAGGGGTGAGTTACCTTTCATTTGCACTTGGTTTCATGTTTTGATCTTTTGTAGTTTGCAAGTTATTAAAGTTTTGTTAAAGGTGCCTAGAAATCAGCATTAAACCAAGGGTTTCACCTAGGGCCTTGTTGTTTTGGCACTTTACACCATGGGAATTTGATGCCTCTTGGTGGAATGCAAGCCCTATCAGTTTACTTCATGATTTTGTAGGTTTTACAGATGGCCAAGCAAGGAATGAATTTTGCCACCAAACCCTAGGTGTATGGCTCCATACATGCACCATTCAATATTTCACTGTAGTCACTATAACTTTTGCTCCAGAGTGATCCAAGATATGTAACTTTGGATTTGGACTTGTTTCACATGCTCCTAGATGTTCCAATCTTTTTTTTACAGATTGGCATATGTGAAAGGGTACCTATAGTGTAACTGCAACCTAATTAGGCCTATCAACACTTTACAAATGTTGTTACAGTAGTGGCTTGTAGTCTCTTCCATTTTGTGAGATTTAGATATGTTTTAAATTTCCTAAAAGGGTGTTTGAATCTCACTTTAAACTATGTCTTCATGTGGGGTTTTTCCATATTATGTTCAATTTATAGTTTGAAGGGCTATTAGCTTTTTCAATGGCAAACTGTTGTAACTATATATCAATGTTGTTTGGACACAAGAGAAACACTTTATCTGCTATATACAGACCTTAATAGGTCTAAGGTATGTTTTTATTCCATTCCATGGTCATTGTTCTCTTTTCATTCATGTTTGGGGGTATGTTCCCTTATTAGGCTTTTGGAGAATCCTTATGTTTTGGTGCTTTTGAACTTAGGCAAACCTAGTGATTAGGTTCCTTGCCTTGTTTGGGTTGTGATAACCTATGATAAGTTCATCATTGATGCTTGTGATAAGTGTCCCAGCACTAAACCCTCTTTTTGGGAAATTTGAAGGATTCCAACCTTGTCTAATTGCCTAGTGGCTTGCCTTTTAGAAGCTTCCACTGTGCACTACTACATCACAACCTATCCTAAGTGAACTATCTAGGATCCTTAGGTGCCTCCTTTGATGAGTCTAGAATGGGTGCTCCTGCACCAGTCATCTACTTGACCGGGACATGTTTGGGAACTAACAATCTCCATTTAAACTCAAGTCTCCATTTAAAGGTGGCAATGAGCTTTTTGTTGTTCTATTAAGATCATTAATATATTTCGATGAGAACTTTGAGGGATCATGCCCAACTTGAGTATCTTGGCTTTCCAAGTCCTATAAATGCAAGGCCATTAATGAATAGGTATTTATAATTGAAACATCTATGGTGTTGGAATGAAGTGTTTGACCAGATTCTTTGCCTACTAATGAGCCAATTTGAGGCTTCACTTCACTTTTCTTCGTGGACAATTCTATAGCACTTGTTACTTCTCTATCTGAAAATTTTGTGTTTGTGTACATGTGCACTCTTTCTCAATAGTTTTAGGTTCGGTCTCTACATCCTAAGTAATTGGCATACACTAGATGGCACTAAGATAACCTTTTTCTATTGAAATGTCCTTTTCTCTTAGATTAATCTCTCTATTAAGCAAGTTTTCTATATCTTCCTTTGTATATTTAATAGATGTAGCTACAATTCCTCTGTATATAGTCCTCTGTATATTAAGCTTTCATTCATAGAAATGAGAAGGCATGGGGAGTGAGACCAAATTTTGATCATTGTATTAAAAAGGTAGTTCTTGGCCATGCCACTGATGGGAATTATTTCAATCTTATTTTCAGAATTGGTACCTCATTTTTCTTGAAAGAATAATATTATTTTTTTCAATGTCTTTGAAATATCTATAGCTGGTAGCCAATTTCTTATTCATTGTCTTTCAATATTCATGGGAAACTAAGGTATTTGGTTACCTAATAGGTCCTAAGAATCTTAACTAGGGTCCTAGAATAGTCCTAGATGGACCCGTTTGACCTAAATATGTAAAGAGCAAAAATTGCTCAAAAAGTTGCTTGAGAAACTTTTGCAATTTTTGCAAAAAAGTTGCAAATGGAAGTTTGGGAAGTTGTAACTATCCATGCTCGTGTATATGAGAATGGAAAACATATTTTTGAAGGTTAGAAGGTTTCCAACTAGATTTACATTTCTAAGCAACTTTTACAACTTTTGCAATTTTGCACAAAAAGTGCAACTTTTGCAAAGTTCACTAGATTTCACTTCTAGGACTTGGAAAAGGTTCCAAACTATTAAAAAACAACTAAAAACACCTAATCCTTCTATCTTGACTAAAAAATCAAAAAGACCCAATTTTGCCTAATTAGCAACTTTTGCTCATATCTTGCACAAAGTGGCCTAGGTATACATATCTTGCTCATATCTCTCTCACCATTTGTCATGGGATCCAACTATCTATTTTGTTAGCTCTAGATGACTGGGTAAACCCTATCCCCAAGCTCATCCCATCCCATTGAGCACTCAAACATTCTCAGGCATGCTGAACAAACATTCCTAAGAGTCACTAAATGCCATAGGGCAGTGATCTTTGATGGGACCTATCTCGGAGCTCGTGTAAGGTATGGATGTTATTCTAGGTGCTATAGGACTATGTTGCAAATACTTATAATAACCTCTCTCACTTTTTGGAGATCTTATTCCATTTTGATTTTGTGACCCCATCTCAGGTGATGCTAAAACTTGTAGTGTTGGCTAGTAGAAAGTTGCCAACTGTTGAATCTCCCTCACCATTTGTCATGGGATTGAACTATCTATTCTATCAGCCTCAGGTTGCCAGGTAAACCCTAGCCCCAGGCTTGTCCCATTCTATTAAGCACTCGAACATTCTCTAGAACATTGAATTGAATTGTCCCTAAGAGTCACTAAGTGCCATAGGGCAGCGATCTTTGACAGGTAATATCTTAGAGCTTGTACAAGGTATGGATGTGATTCTCAGTGCTATATGACCATGTTGTAGAGATCTACAATAACCTTTCACTTTTTGGAGATCTTATTTCATTTTGATTTGGTGACGCCATCTCGGGTGATGCTAAAACTTGTAGTGTTGGTCAGTACAAAATTGCCAACTATCGAATCTCCCTCACAGTTCGTTGTGGGATCAAACTATCTATTCGGTTAGCTCTGGGTGGCTAGGTAAACCCTAGCCCCAAGCTCTTCTCATCCTATTTTCAGGCACGCCAAACTGAAACATCCCTAAGAGTCACTAAATGCCAAAGGGCAACGATCTTTTACGGGGAACATCTCGGAGCTTGTGTGAGGTATGGATACAATTTTGTGTGCTATAGGACCGTGTTGTAGAGACCTATGATAACCTCTTTCTCTTTTTGGAGATCTTATTCCATTTTAATTTTGCAACCCCATCTCAGGGGATGCTAAAACTTGTAGTGTTGGCTAGTACAAAGTTGCCAACTATCGAATCTCCCTCACTATTCATCATGGGTTTGCACTATCTATTTTGTTAGCTTTGGGTGGCTGGGTAAACCCTAGCCCCAATCTCCTCCCATCTCATTGAGCTATCAAAAATTCTCTGGCACACTGAAGTAAATCGTCCATAAGAGTCACTAAGTGCTATAGGGCAGCGATCTTTAATGGAGCATACCTCAGAGTTTGTGTGAGGTATGGATTTGATTCTAGGTGCTATAGGACTGTGTTGTAGAGACCTACAATAACCTCTCTCACTTTTTGAAGATCTTATTTCATTTTTATTTTGTGACCGCATCGCGGGTGATATTAAAACTTGTATTGTTGGCCAATACAAAGTTGCCAACTATCGAATCTCCCTCACGGTTCTTCATGGGACCAAATTTTCTATTATGTGTAAACCCTAGCTCCAAGCTTGTCCCATCCTATTGATTGCTCGAACATTCTCAGGCACGTCGAACCAAAATGTCCCTAAGAGTCACTAAGTTCCATATGGTAGCAATCTTTGACTAGGCATATCTAGAGCTTGTGCAAGGTATGGATGTGATTTTAGGTGCTATAGGACCATGTTGTGGAGACCTACAATAACCTCTCTCACTTTTTGGAGATCTTATTTCGTTTTGATTTTGTGACCCCATCTTGGGTGATGTTGAAACTTGTAGTGTTGGCCAGTACAAAGTTGCCAGTTGTCGAATCTCCATCACTGTTCATTGTGGGATCAAACTGTCTATTCTATTAGCTTTGAGTAGCTAGGTAAACCCTATCCCCAAGCTCCTCCCATCTTGTTGAGCACTCGAACATTCTCCGACACACTGAACTAAATTGTCCCTAAGAGTCACTAAGTGCCATAGGGTAGCAATCTTTGAAAGGGCATATCTCGAAGCTCGTGTAAGGTATGGATGTGATTCTAGGTGCTATAGGACCATGTTATGGAGACCTACAATAATCTCTCTCTCTTTTTGGATATCTTATTATATTTTAATTTTTCAATCCCATCTCAAGTGATGCTGAAACTTGTAGTGTTGGCTAGTACAAAGTTGCCAACTACTGAATCTCCCTCATCGTTCGTCGTGGGATTGAACTGTCTATTCTGTTAGCTCCAGGTGGTTGGGTAAACCCTAGCCTCAAGATTTTCCCTTCTAGTTAAGCACTCGAATGTTCTCAGGTACGTCAAACCAAAAAGTCCCTAAGAGTCACTAAATGCCATAGGGCAGCGATCTTTGATGAGGCATATCTCAGAGCTCGTGTGAGGTATTGATGCAATTTTAAGTGTTGTAGGACCATGTTGCAGAGACCTACAATAATCTCTTTCTTTTTGAAGATCTTATTTCATTTTGAATTTGACATGCAATCTTGGGTGATGCTGAAACTTGTAGTGTTGGCCAGTACAAAGTTTCCAACTACCAAATCTCTCTCACCTTTCATCGTGGGATCAAACTATTTATTTTGTTAGCTCTAAGTGGCTATGTAAACACTAGCCCCAAGCTCCTCCCATCTTGTTGAGCACTCAAACGTTCTCGGGCACACCGAACCGAATCATCCCTAAGAGCCACTAAATGCCATAGGGCAGCAATCTTTGACGAGGCATATCTCAGAGCTCGTGTGAGGTATGGATGTGATTCTAGGTGCTATAGGACCATGTTGTAGAGTTTTACAATAACCTCTCTTTCTTTTTGGAGGTCTTATTCTATTTTAATTTTGCGACGCCATCTCGGGTGATGCTGAAACTTGTAGTGTTGGCCAGTACAAAGTTGCCAACTATTGAATCTCCCTCACCATTTGTCGTGGGATCAAATTGTATTTTCTGTTAGTTCCAGGTGGTCAAGTAAACACTAGCCCTAAGCTCCTCCCATCCTATTGAGTGCTCAAACATTCTCAGGCATGCTGAACCAAATCGTGCCTAAGAGTCACTAAATGCCATAGAGAAGTGATCTTTGATGGAGCATATCTCAGAGCTCGTGTGAGGTATTGATGCAATTTTGGCTTCTATAGGACCATGTTGCGGAGACCTACAATAACCTCTCTTTCTTTTTGGAGATCTTATTCCATTTTGATTTTGTGATGCCATCTCAGGTGATGTTGAAACTTGTAGTGTTAGCTAGTACAAAGTTGCCAACTACCAAATCTCTCTCATCTTTTGCAGTGGGATCAAATTGTTTGTTCTGTTAGCTCCAGGTGGCTAGGTAAAAATTAGCCCCTAGCTTCTCCTATCTTGTTGAGCACTTGAATGTTCTTGGACATGTCAAACCAAATCATTCCTAAGAGTTACTAAATGTCATAGGGCAACGATCTTTGACTGTGGCAACTGGATATGTCATTACATTCAATGATGGAGACTCATGATAGAAGGTAAAGGGGTGATCATACACCTCATTTTGAACATGTTATTTTTTTATGGAAATAAGGTAATCCTTGTTTGTAAGGTCAAGGAACTTGAAGTCACCTATAAACCCAAGTTGCCTTAGTCCTAACAATTTTATTTTTTTGGTTTTTTTTGTTAATAAGTTGACTCAATAAGTGTTTTGAGAATCATTACACCTTGTATAGATCCTATGTGTTACCAAAAACCACTTGGTTAATTTCTAGAAAGAGTTAATGCAAAAATTGCATTTTGCAATAAAAGTTGCTGACAACTTTTTGGCAATTTTAGCAATTTTTTGAAAAATCTTGAAATTAACCTTGTAACCAATCAAACCAATTGGTAATCGGTTGGAATGGATGTCAAATGATGAAAGTACCCTCTATGAATTTAGAGGAGACATAAGGTGTTGGTGATTATTAAGTTTTTTTATATGGCAAGGAATCACTACTGATGTTAAACTTGTATATAGGATCATTGAGTTATTGTCAAATGTCATTACTTCTTGTTTGGAACAACAAACTCATACTTTGTTAGAATGAAACACCACTTTCACTAAATTTTATCACTAAATTGAGTTAGTGGAAGATGTTAAGGATCTTCTTGGTTGTCTTAATAGCCATTTCATGGGTTTGAAACATAATCTCTTCCTTTTGTGAAGAGTTGTCCGAAAATCAACAAATTACATGTTGTTGCAAAGAAAATATAGTCATAGGATGTTGGAAGATTGTTTTCACTCATAAGATGTTGAAGAATCTCTTTGAAGGATAGAATAGATGATAGACTAAAGTTTGTGAGATAGTTATTAGATGTTCCTTGAAGTGTCTAAGATGTTAGTTTGGAGCAATAAGTTGATTATGATCTATTTTTCAAATATGCTCATTTTTCCCTTATTGCTTCCCAAGTCTTGAATAGGGAAAGTGATCAAGTAGTTTTGTGAAGTTGGGTAGAAGTTTGTTCAATGTTGTAACCAAGTTGGAAAGAGTTTTTAAATATACTTAGAAAGGTGGGAAAGGTAGTTTGCCTTAAAAGTGTTCTCGTTGGGAATCCACTAGCTTTTGGTGTGAGCACTCTGCATTATTTTGGATGCAATTTACATTAAAATGAAATACATGAAATGTACTTAAACATAAATAAGAAAAACAAGATATATTATGATAACCAATAATATCATACATGAACAAACATATAATATATTATGATAACCAATAATGTCATACATGAACGAACATATAATATATTATGATAACCAATAATTTCATACATGAACGAACATATAATATATTATGATAACCAATAATGTCATACATGAACGAACATATAATTTATTATGATAACTAATAATGTCATACATTAACAAACATATAATATATTATGATAACCAATATATGTCATACATCAAATATAAAATGTCATATATATACATCAAATGTATATCAAATATGTCCACTGACATAAAATCCAACATATATGTCCACTAATGCCTATACATGTGTGTCTATCAACTATATATTCTCCTTCCCACGAGGGGAAGGAAACAAATCCCTAGAGGTCTTTGGTCATTGTGTGGAAGGAGATAATGGGGATGATGGGGTCTTCCTCACACAATTGCTCGTCCTCTTGTTTAGGCTCTTCTCTAACTCAAGCTGATAAAAAAGTAGATATGAATCAATAGTTATTATACATTGAAATTAAATATGTGTACACACAAAATTAATTATTTTCTCACCACCATCAAATAGTCACTCTGTATGTCCACCTCAAAGGCTTGTGGACAATTGGGTGTAATAAGGCCCTACAAAAATTCAATCAATATAATCACTTATAAATAACATTAGAAATTTCAATACTAACTATTATAAACAATAGCTAAAACCAAGAAAATTATGTCATACCTCGGTCAATGGCTCTGAACTAGCCATCACTGCAGCAACTCCACAATCTATGGACACGCGAAGATGAGGAGGAGTCTCAAACATCAACAACTGCATGTCATATAATAAAATTTACATGTAACATGAAACATGAAACAAATATAATCAAATGAATTAAATTAACATGAAAAAAAATGTACCTCTACGAAGCTCATATCATGCCTAAGCTCAAAGTCCCTTGTGAATGTCAATGGTCCAGTAGAGAACTGATGCACATGCATAAATTCTTTTTTGTCAATCCTTCATATGATTACTTAATAAATATATTTATTAATTTAAATGATTAAATTGATACATACCTCTCGACTTGTCGACGAGATGAAAAATGGGGCTAGAGAATCTGTACTAGGGCCAACAACACTCTTACCCTGAACTTTGAAAAATGTTAATACATGTTGATTAATTAGTCATTCACTATACATATGAAATGTGATCAAATTAGTTTATTATAATTGTAATTTACTTGTGTGTCCATGCCAAATGTGTCACTCAAGATGTCATCAGTGACTAGCCCATCATCCATACTATATCTAGCATGACTGCCAAATGTGCATAAGGATCCACATGATGTGCACATGTGACTGTGATGCACAAAAGGCTCCTCCTCAACTAATGGACTAGTGCAATGAATGAATGTCTATGTCAAAGCATTGATAGTCCCTAGAGTGATGGTCTCTACATGTTTCTTTGTAATTGAAGGAATAATCACATGCTATCCCTATGGCTAGACAACAGGTGCCCTAACTACATTAGGGTCACGATGTGCCCCTAGCCTCTCAAATGATGACCCCCCACCTCTACCCTGAGATTTTGATATATCAAAATAATTAGGGATCTCCCCAAGGACAAATTCACAATAAAATTTATTTAAGAAATACATTGAAACCTCATGATTATTGCAAGGAGGGGCATCAAAGACCATCCACCATCTATCCCATAAGTTATTTCTAATACCATCATGTATGCACCAATGGATGGGAAACCTTTTAGTGGTACGTTTAACATTATCTTGTTCTTTAGGCTTTTTAAACAATGCACAAATGCTCCCTTTTTCTATTTCATTTTTTTTACATCTTGATATGATAATTTTTTGCATAATATCTTCTTTGTTCATCCCTCTTAACATGCCAAATATCCAACTAACCACTACCATAAGCTACATGGGCCATAATGGACTCGAGGGAGGAAGCCAATTGTGCTCTCATTGAATTCATTTGTTCACAAGCTTTCAACCTACCAATGAGTGCTTCTAATTCATTTTTCCCTCTTTCTATTTCATTCATTAAGTTGTCTTGGGTACCAAAAGGATGTCTTCCAATTGGTGCAGGTTGTGGAATTTCTTGCTCTTGTTGTGGAGGGTTTTGATTTTCATCTTGTGGAGGGTTTTGATTTGGATCTTGTGGAGGGTTTTCATTTTTAATTTGTTGATCCAGTTGGGGATTTGGCGGTTCATTATTCACATTTCCTAATAAGAAACTAATTTCAATCTAAATAAATAAACAAATTTAAAGCAAAATTGAAAAAACCTACAAAACAATGTAAAAACATATAAAACAATGTAAAAACAAGAGTAGAAAACATACTACGTGATCCTAATCTTGATCTTTGGTGATGAGAAGGGATTTTGAGGAGGCGGGTGTCAAAATTCTTCAATTTTTTTAATCGATGTGTGCGTTGTTGAGGAGAAACGCAAAACCCAAATAGAATAAAATGGGTCACAGATTTGTAACCCATTTATAAAAAAATTACTTTTCCAAAGTGTGTATGCACTATAGCGCACACACACTTTGAATTTAAAATTAAAAAAAATTGGTCATGTTTTTGGCACCACAACTTGGTGCACATACCCCATAAATTTATTTGAATCTAAATTTGCGAATCTACACTTCTAAATTGATGAGCCCATGGACTTTCTCTAACCATTATGGGCTGGTCTAAACCAAGTTAAAGTAGATGGAACCTATGAGGATTTTATTGAACCATTTTGAACCCAACTAATCCACATTGAACCCCTTGAACCATTTGTACCTAGTATAATGAGGTTATAGACACATGCATAACACATCAAATGTTCACTTGGGCAAGGATAGACATAGAGGGGACCTGAAATTTTAAATTTTAAATTGGGTTCTTTGTGAGGGCCAACAATTTGATTAAGTGTTGAGATGATACACAAGCAAGCTACTTTGGTTGGTAAGGAAGGAAATAAGCTATGAAGTGGAATGACAAAGAAATAGTGAATTGCACTATGCTAGACAATAAGGATGGTCAATGAAGGGCTAATAGTCATTAGCACATGTTAAGAAAGTGAAGAATTCATAGTATTACCCAAGAAAGTATAGTGTTAATTGAGCAAGTGTAGTATTAACTGAGAAAGGGAAAGATGAACAATCTCTTAAAGAATAAATCTAAGGCCAATATTTGGAGAGAATATAGATTGATCGAGAAGTTTCTAAGATAAGTAAAGTAAATAAGAGAATTTAATACATGGATTGAATTAGTTATGATCTAATGGTGGAGATTTAATGATCAGAAGATAAGTTCAAAATTTGAGGACAAACCATGTTCACCAAGTGTCTAGATTCGATTTATCCAAGTTGGAAGATGATTGCACAGTTGTGATTAAGGAACAAAATATTGGATAATATGATTAAGTGGAAATAGTCTATCTATTTAAGGGGTGAACAAGATGTTGATTGAATTCATTTGTGAAGGTGATGATAGAAGAGGATACTAAGCATAACTATATTTCTAGATCAAGAAAGTGAAGTGTAAATTTTATGTGTGTCAATGGACCAGTCAAAGAAGAATAAAATAGGACAAAGGATGAGTGAAATGTAGATCTAAAATAGAAAAGGTAGTTGCACTATTTATTAGATCATTTCACTATTACTCTCTCATGATTGTATCAAAAAACCTCTTAATCAAGTGGACTTAACAATCTTTTTTGTAAAACATTTTTAAGATGGCATTCCATTCAATGTTTATAGGTCCTTTAAAGTAGGCCACTCAATTGAGGAGTGATGAGTTCTAGATGATATTTGGTGTAAATCCCCTAATATGGTCACATTTACAATGTGTATTTCACCTTTAATAGGGTTGGCTCCTAGCCAAGCTCACTTTAGAAGAGTGAGAATTTTGGGTTATCAGTCCCAAGTAGTTTTTCCCTTAATAAGGTTTCCACATTAAAAATAATTGTGTCAAAATATGTGGATGATTGTGTTACATGTTATTTCATGCTTATTTGATGTTTACTATTTATTGATGAAACTTGATACATGAAGTATGCATTTGATAGTTAACTACTCTAATATTCAGTAAAAGCTAATAGTTTTATAGTAAGGATTAAATTTGATATTAATGTGAAGTTTGGATCTAGTATCTGAGTTTGTATATTGGATGTTTGAATTGTTAAGTTTTTGAAAATTGGTAATAAGCACTTGAAGATAACTGATTCACCCCCCTCTTAGTTATCTAATAGTTACTATCTTAGTAGAGCTCTTGAAGAAGAAAGTTTAAATGGATTTAAGCTAAAGATACGAAGATGTATAAGAGAGAGGTACCTAACATGAATAGAGAGAACTTTACATCATGACAAAGTAAGATGAGAATGTTCCTGTCAATAATTGGATACTATGCATTGTACTACCTAGATAACTAATACACTTTGTTGCCACTTGGACCAATGATAGTTGAGAGGATGAAGGAAATGTAAGAGCACAATAGTGTGATGATAGAGATTTCTTCTTCTCTTAGTAATGATAAACTTGATGGTGTCAAGGGTTGTGCTACTTCCAAAGATATGTGGGATGAGCTTGCACTTGTCTATAAAGGAGATCAAAATGTACATAGGGAAAAAGATGAGAGTCTAAGAGGAAAATTTGATGAAATGTGGATGTAAGAAGGAGAGAACATTGAACAATAGAAAAATTGAATCAAGGAAGTGGTAATTAGTGCAATTAAAGTTGTCGAAGGAATCATAAGTGATGAATATGTGGTATGTAAATTTATAATAAATTGGTTACCTATTTATGCTATTAGAGTTTCAACTATTCAGCTATTAGATTGACTTATTTTGAGTTGAGTAACTTTGATAACAATTTACCTAAGTTAGAAAATACTTTCAAGTTATCATTTACTATCAGAAGCTCCAAGAAAGATAAAAGTACTCATTGTAGAAAAGATGAAAATAAATATAACTCAGATGAGAAAGAAAAAGATGAGCCAGAAGAACTGTTGGATAGGAGGCTACAAAGAGGAAAAGGAAAGTTCCCAATTAAATTACCCTTGATATGCTTCAAATGTAATGAAGTTGGTCATATTTCATCTAGATGTTCTAACAAGAGAAAAGTGATAAAAGTGACAAGAGTGAGAAAATACGAAAGGATCAAGGATTATAAAGATAAGGGAAATGAGTCTTGTTATGTAGCTGAGGAAGAACACACTAAGTCAGAATATGATGATAAAAATGAAAATGAGGAAGTTGTGTATGTTGTTCTAAAAGAAGACTAGAAGGAGGAAATGTATGAAGAAGAAAAAGATCTTATATCTGACGTAAGGATAAGGAGGGAAAAACATCAAATATGTAGAATAAACTCAATTTAACCTACCAATACTTCCCTTTCCAGAGTTACACATGGAAGCTACACATAGAAAATAGATAACCAAAGAGAACAGAAGGCCAGATGAAACATATTCATAGGTTTAATTATTTAACTTCGCATATAAACAACAAGATGCCCATTTGTGAGGCCTTCTAAGTTGTAGTTTTATACAAAATAAGAATTGCAATTTCAGAGTCTTAGCTTTCATCTTCTACTTTCTCCCTCTTTGAATCTTCATTGCCTACATCTAACCAAGCTTCTTTTATAGCCAGCTAACCCACAAGTCATCTAATCAGGCATTTAATTACAATATAGGTCCAGTCTTGGAAGAGTAAATCAAAACCCAAGCAAAGGACAATATGAAATCTTTTTCACTTAAAGGTAGGTCCCCACGTGTGTTAGGAGTCACTAACTATGTAAAATGTAATGTAAGTATAGGAAACCACACCAATTGAAATAACATGCTTCACTAGATGAAAATAAAGAAACAAGAACCACAAAAGATGGCACAAAACTCAAGAGATATAGAACATTGGAACTCGTGCACTTAGGAAAAGGATCATGGATAGGTCCTCAACATGATAGAAACTATGCACAATATGAAACCAAAAGTAGCAATAACTATTTTACGAACAGTAGATTGGTATAGAAAAATAAGAAATATTTTTGGTTGATACAAGATTGTTCAAAGACCCAAGATGCTCCTGCATCAATATCTCATGTTAGTAAGAATGATACTTGGATTATTAATAGTGATTGTTCACATCATATGACTAGTGATATTGATAAGTTTTAAAACCTAAAAGAGTATGATGGTAGATTTTTTAAACTTGGAAATGATGTTTCATGTCCTATGAAAGGAATAGGTTCACTAATGTTGAATGAAAAGATTAGGTGTGATGATGCTTATTAGGTTAAAGGTCTGAAATATATTTTTTGAGTGTTGCACAACTAAATAATACAGGTCACCAACTAGAGTTTAAAAATAGAAAAGTGAAAATATTTGATGTTGATGGAGAACTAATTGGGACTGATGAAAAAAC
Source organism: Cupressus sempervirens (assembly GCA_028749045.1). NCBI lineage: Eukaryota > Viridiplantae > Streptophyta > Pinopsida > Cupressales > Cupressaceae > Cupressus > Cupressus sempervirens. The sequence continues at coordinate 407,615,536 of CM053791.1, forward strand.
AAGAGGTAACCTATTCTACCTAGATTTCGCTATAAATGTTTTTTTTTTTTTTTGTTGCTAAATTTGAAGATGTTTGGTTATGACATAAGAGGCCCTATCATGTGAACTATAATAATATGGTTGAAGTAATTAGGAAAAATAAAGTGAGAGGTTTTCTGAGCTTACATAAGCCTAATAATGCTACATGTAAAGATTTTCAACTCGGTAAGATGGATAAGTCAAGTTTCTCAAGAAAATCATATGTATCAAATGATATATTAGATTTGGTCCTATGAGAGTTGAAATTTATTATGGTTATAAATTATTTATTCTAATTTTTTATTATTATTCAAGAATGATGACTATTATGTTTCCAAAAGTTAAATTGTATGAATTTGATATGATCAAATGGTATAAGGAAAGAGTTGAAAATGAAACTAGTAATCAATTGAATAAGTTAATATTTGATAGAGGAGGTGAGTTCATGTATGATGAATTTTCTAACTTTTCTAATGAGAATTGAATTAAAAGGAAATTATTTGCATAAAAGACACCACAATAAAATGGTATTGCTAAAATAAGAAACATATCCATTGTTGATTGTGCTGGAATACTATTGATTGTGCTAGAACACTATTGATTGAGAAAGGAGTGGCACAAATGTTCTAGAGAGAGGCAATTAATACCTTATGAAATCTTATATGGACACACCAAATGTGAGTTACTTGAAAACATTTGGAAGTAGATGTTATATTGATAATGATGCTAAAAATGGAAAGTTTGATTCAAAATGAGATTAAGGAATATTCCTAGGATACTGTACTAGGAGCAAAGCATATAAGTGTTTGAATGAAGTTACTCACACTAAAATGATCTAATGACAAGGAAAGAAAAAAGGAACCTAAAGACTATAAAATATTTGTCTATGTACAGGAAGGGACACCTAACACTTTAACAAAGCAAAAAAATAAGTCGGAGAAAAGCATGTCCAAACAACAGTAGAGAGCCACTGAGAAACAACTTTTAGTACTTGAAACACAAAAAGAGCACATTGAGAAAATTATTAAGCCCCAATCAAATGTAAAAAATGATGGAGAACCTAGAACTAGCCTTATTCTAGCAAAGTATTTCTAAAGGCACCATTCACAGAGTTAGATAATTAGAGATAAGAATATCGGAGTCATGACAAGAAGTAAGTTAAGAGACAATACATTCTTGTTTTCAAGTATGAGCCTAGAATAGTTAAAGATGCACTTGAAGATGAAGATTTAATTAATGCCATGATTGAATAGATAAATGAGATTTAGAAGAATAACACATGGACATTGGTATTGAGACCTAAGGACAAGAATGTGATTATGACAAAATGGATATTCAGGAACAAGTTGAATGAAAATGGAGAAGTTGTAAGGAACAAAGAAAAAATAGTATGTAAATGATATGTTTAGGAAGAACGAAATGACTATGGTGAAACATTTTTCCCTATTGTAAGATTGGAAGGAGTGAGAATACTACTTGCATAAGTAGCATACAAAAGATTCAAGGTCTATCAAATGGATATCAAATCTACATTTTTGAATGAGATTCCAGAGGAAGAGGTCTACATTAAACAACTTGAAGGATTTGTTGAAAAGGATCAAAAGAACTTGGTATATAAACTACACAAAGATTTGTATGGATTGAAGCATTCACCCTGAGCATCGTGTGAAAGATTACATTCTTATTTGATCAGAACTGGTTTCATTAGAATTAGTGACAATAGTCATGTATACTTGAAGACTGAATCTAAGACCTTATCCTAATAGTAGAGATATTTGTCAATGAAATTATATTTAGAGGAAATGAATCAATGTGTAAGTTATTTGTTGATGAAATGAGCAAAGAGTTTGGCAATCAATGTTTGGTGAGATAAAAATCTTTATTTTCTTGCAAGTTCAACAAGTTAAAGGTCGAATATATATTACTCAGTCCAAATACATCACAGAGATACTTTTAAAAATTGGTATGGAAGAGTCAAGATCAATAGGTATACCAGTGGTCACTAGAGCCAAATTGTCTAAGGAAGATAAGCCGACAAAAGTGAACCGGACACTATATAGATTTATGTTATAGAAGTTGTAGTATGTATTTCATAGAAGACCTAATATTGCACATGCAATTAGAATAGTAGAAATATTTATAGCTAATCCTAAGAAGACACATTTGACTATGGTAAGAAGAATCTTTAGATATCTTAAGGGAATTGAAGATTATAGATTATGGTACAAGAAAGATGGAGATTTTGAGTTGAGAGTCTATGTTGATGTTGATTGGGTAGGAAATATTGATGACTAGAAAGAGTACTAGTCTAGGAGCTTTCTTTTTAGGAGAAATATTTGTGACATGGATAAGTAAGAAATAGAGTTGTATCTCATTGTCTACTACTAAATTTGAATATGTAGTAGCTACAATCAATTGCTCAAATATTAAATGGATCAAACAATTGTTGGTAGGTATGTAAGAGAAAATCACAGAACCTATAATAATTTATTGTGATAACACTAGTACTATTAACATATCAAAGAATCATGTGATGAATGTAAAGACAAAGCATATATCAATTAAGTATTAGTGTCTCAGAGAGAAAGTTCAAGATAAATAAGTAAAGTTGGAGTATGTGAAGTCAAAAGAGAAGATTATGGCTATATTCACAAAGCCCACATTACCTAAGGATACCTTTGAATATCTAAGAGGTAAACTAAGGACCATTCCCCTATCCAATATTCACTAGAGAAAGATGCAATAATGACATCAATTCATGCTTTATCATAATATCTACGTGAGAGTTGATGTAGTAGTTCACTCTTTAAGAACTATCCTAGAGTTGTGAAAATGATTGTGATGTAGTAGATGTAATCAGTACATCCAAGGTACACAATATAACTACATAAAGATTGAAAGGGAAATAAAAAGGTAAAGTATAGTTACAATGTTGGAAAACCTAAACTTGATGGAATTTGGCCTTTGTCATTTCTTTCAAAAAGGGAACGATTGCCTGAGAGTGATTTCCTATGAGTGAGAGTGTAGAATGACTATTAAAGGAAGAATAATATGAAATGAATTCTTGTAAACAAAGAATGGATTATGGAGTGATTACCTATAGGGGGAGAAGAAGTGAGAAGATCTGAATAAAAGGTAGTGCATATATCTAAAGATGGAACATAATAGAGGACTTGATCAGACCATGTTATAGAATACATAACCAAGCTACAACGAACAAGTTGAATGATTGGTATGATGATTTTAAGATAAGAATATGTGTTTCCATCAATTCCAAAGGGGGGTATTATTTTCCCCAAATGATCATGTTGAAGATAAGGGAGATTGTTAGCCCCAATAATAGAACTATAATGTATGTGGAATAGTTAGCTTAGTTGTTATGTTGACATTCATGTCAAGCCTAAAAAGGTAAGACATTATGTCAATTTAGTAAGGTGTCAAATTATATGAAGGATGTAGTGTTAATTGATGAAGAGGTTGGTAAAGGTAATGATGATTGATTGATGAAGAAGAAAATGGAACAGAAGATAATTTTGATAAGTGTATAAATTTCACTGGGCACTTGATGAGTTAGACTTTCACAAGATAATATTAATTTGATTGTTTTACATAATTTGATTAAGTGTTGATATGATACACAAGCAATTTTCTTTTTTTAGTAAGGAAGTTAAGAATTTATAAAGTGGAAAGAAAAAGAAATAATGAGTTGCTTCAAACTAGACAATGAGATCGATAAATGAAGGAATAATAATCGTCAAATACATGTTAAGAAACTGAAGAATTAGCAGTATTACTTGAGCAAGTATAGTGTTAACTGAGATTAGTATTTATTAAGTGAGTGTAGTATTAACTAAGAAAGGGGGGGAAATGGAGACTTCTATGACCTGAAACAGATTAAGGTCATCTGAAGGGACATGTTGTCATGCATTTGTGAGTATTTTATTCTTGATGGTAGAGCAAAGAGAGCTCATAAATTTTGCTTTGTTTTCCTAAATTATTTTAGGCATAAATATAGGATCTCCTTTTCATTTTACTTGAAGTATTCTCTACTTCAAAGCCTTTATGCTCATAGGAAGAAAGATTCTTGTCCTATGTTGCATGAAGGTTTAATTTTACTCATAGAAAATTTATGTAAAGGTAAGGCCATTAACCCTCTCTAGTTTTGGAGAAGAAGCAAAAAGTGTCTAGAAATGATCCTCATTCTAAAAGAATTAAGGTTAAAAGCGAGGAGGGCATTAGTGATAGCAAGAAAAAGGGTTTCAAATGAGTGAGTAATAAGAAAAATGTGCAGGAAATCATGGAGTCTAAGAATTCTAACAATGATGACAAAATAGAAATGGGGGACCTTAGTTACAACCTAGATGGATATTCTAGGAGCAAAGGGGTGTTGACTGGTAAAGATAATGTGGAGGGTAGCAAGGACAAAATTAATGATTCTAATGTTGCGTTGGAAGCCTTGGGGGAGGATGAAGAGAAGCAGAGTGTTTTCCCTTTCCATTTGAAGAGGAATGCTAGTGAGGAGAAAATGGAGGACACTGGTAAGGAAAATGAAGGTAAAGACCTTGTTGCTAAGGACAACAACCTGAGTAAAGAGGAAAAAGAGGAGAGGACAAAGAAGAAAGATATCAACACTAATATCCAGATCAATACAGTTACCACTGCTACTGATTCTGAGATTAGAGTTGATGATGAAGACAAAGAAGAGTCTCATGAAGCAAAATTATCCTTCCTTCATACTGCTAAGTTTAAAACGAAGGCTTCCCTTCAAAGCGAGTCTTGGCTTTACAATGAGATCATGATACTCAAGAAAAAAGTGGGGATTATGTAGAAAGAGTTAGACTATGAATGTACTATGAGAACTCAATTGGAAATACAAGTTGGAAACATCCCTAAAAAACTCAAGGAATATGAGAAGGAGCTATGTTACTTAATAAAGGAAAGTAGGCAAAGAATGGGATAGGTTACATCTAGTTTATGTGCAGTAGTGGCCAATATTAGTAAGAAGAGCAATGAGGAGGTAATGTCTCCAGATAATGTTTGGATGGGGAGTCTAGGAGGACCTAGTAAGAGAACTAGGCAGAGCTTGAGGGAAAAGGTCACTAAGGCTCTTGAGGCTCCTGCTTTAACTTCGGCTGAAATTATCTAGAGTACAGAAAAAGTAGGTAAAGAGGTGGAAAATATCATCAAAGAGTTGTTGTAGGTGCTAGTTGTGGGTGATGGTGTGCTAGTTGCTAGTCCGTGTGGTTTTTCTAGTTTTTTTTTTTTTTTTTTCCAACTTGTTTAAAACTCTAGGTTCTAGGTCCTTATAAAACTTGGTTGCTTTTATTTGGTTTAAACTTGTGGTTTCAGGTCCTTGTAAAACCTAGTTTTTTGTATTAGTTTGTCTTTTCTTCAGGTTTCAGGTCCTTATAAAACCTGGTGGTGCTTCATGTTTATCTCTAGTTTCTTGTAAAGGGTTTTGGGTCCCTTCAAAACTGGTTTTTACTATAATCTAAAACTAAGCAAGGGAAAGATGAATAATTTCTGGAAAAAATAATTTAAGGCCAAAATTTGGAGAGAAGATGGATTGATTAAGAATTTTAAAAGATAATGATAAAGTAAATGAGTGATTTTAATAAAGGGATTGAATTAGTTATGATTTGACATTGGAGATTTGATAATCATAAGAGAAGTTTAAAGTTTGAGGATAAACCATGTTGATTGGGTGTTTAGATTCAATGTCTCCAAGCCAAAAGATGATTAAATAGTTATGATTAAGCAATAAATAATTACAGAATATTATTAAGCACCAATTATATGTCTATTTAAGGAATGAAAGAGATGTTTACAAATGTTGATCAAATTCATTTGTTAAGGTGATGATAGAAGACGATACCAAGCAAAATTATATTGCTAAATCAAGAAAGTGGAGTGCAAAGTTGATGTGTGTGAGTGGACCAGCTAAAGAGGAATGAATTGGGACAAAGGATGAGTGAAATGAAGATCTAAAATAACAAAAGGTAGTTACGTTATTTATTAGATCATTTTAGTGTTACTCTCTAATAATTGTAGCAAAAAATCTCTTAATTGGGTGGACTTAATAGTCTTATTTGTAAATCCTCCTCCTCCCACAAAAAAATAGGGGCTATCTCCTCTAGTTTTCAGGGATCAATTTTTGGTGTTTTAAGTACCCATTGGATTTACTTAATTTTCCATGCTTTGAAAAATCTTAGATTCATTTTTCTGTTGTCATCTTGGGTTTCCATTTTCTGTTTGTGTGTGTGCGTGTGTGTGTGTCAGTTTAGGTAGTGGCATTTAGAGATTCGTTGGTCAATGGGATTGTGGTTAAGTCTTCTATTGCGATCATTGTGATCACTATATGATGTTTTTGTGTGCACTCATACTATATATATATATCTTGGCTTATATTTATCCTTGTTTCCAAGGATCTTTGGGTGGGGCATTACATCTGCTATTTTTAAGGTAGCATTCCATTGAATGTTTTTAAGTCCTTTAGAGAAGGTCACTCAATTGAGGTGATAAGGTCTAGGTGATCTTTGGTGTGAATCCCCTAATAGGGTCACATTTAACACTACGTATGTAACCTTTAATAGGGTTGGCTCCCAATTAAGCTCCCTTCAAAAGAGTAAAAATTTTGGGTTACCAAGTACTTTTTCCCTTAACAAGGTTTCCACATTAAAAATCATTGTGTCAAAATGTGTGGATGTTTTTTCCTTAACAATGTAACATTCCATTGAATGTTTGCAAGTCCTTTAGAGAAGGTCACTCAATTAAGGAGTGATAAGATCTAGATGATCTTTGGTGTAAATCCCCTAACAACATCACATTTAAAAATGTGTATGTAACCTTTTAATAGGGTTGTCTCCTAACTGAGCTCACTTTAGAAGAGTGAAAATTTTGGGTTACCAGTCCTATGATGCAGAGCCTCACCTTGGAAAACTCAAGAGGAAAACAGTCACTCAACTAAGTTACATCAAGGGGCACATACACCTTCAGGAACAATTAATAAACTTCATTTAGATTGTTAAACAGTTGATTTTCTCAATACCCATTGAAAACTGTCCTACGACATGAATTTTCTTGACCTCCTGTCGCCACATTTCAGTTTCCTGTAGCAACTTAGTGCAACCCGACCACTTCCTCATTTATATTAAAATACATGGATGCCTTGGTCATCTACAAATATAGAAAATGGAACAACAAACTGACTACAAACTGATTATTAATCAACATAGTGCTATATAACTCGTAAACCTCAAATCTGAATATTATGTCCAAATCTGATTTTTCCTTGTGCCAAATTAGAAAGAAATCATAACTTTCCAAACACTCAAATCTGAATTTTATATCACTTGATAATATCCAAAGACCAAAATCTTAGTACCTGATCACATTTTCCATCCTCTTCAATCAATACTAAATGAACTTTTCCCAGAAAATACATTAAATTGATAACGTGAATCATAGAGAGTATGTAAAAAATAGAAAATGCAATAACATAGAACTCTAAGATTTATTGAAAATACTTAAAACAACTACAACTATCACCATGACTGTCAACAGCCAGAGGGTGGGATAAATTTTTACATTTTTTCTCTTCTCCCTTTGAACTCTCTCTTTCTCTCTATCGATCATGTCCTTTTTATAATTATTTTTTTGGGCAGTTACAAATGACTCTTCATATTCTTGTCGGTTGCATGATTCTTTGGATTCCTTTTCAGTTAGAAAAGATTTCTCATTACATTTGGCACATCCATCATGCATATTTCTCTCATAAATAAATATTTTCAACATTATAAAACTTTTGCATAATATTTTCTGCAACCTCCTATCAAAAAATTGTTGTATTTTACTGATATTTCAGGTTGCCTTCCTGTCGCCATCAGAGTTCCTGTCGCAAATGTGCTCCTGCACCATACTTCCAAATTTGAAAAGTTTCCATGTCCCATGGAAACGTGCTTGACTGAAACCTGCAAAAAAAACATGAACCTCTACCTCTTCCTCTTCACTTTCTTTCACATCTCTACTGAACCATTTCTTCAAACTAAATTTCTCACCACTGAAATTTGTAATGGTTGCCTCCAAAAGTCCACTTCTACAGTGTTGCATTTCTCACACACAAACAACTTCTATGCCTCACCTGGGAGTTCCTTCCATGCCTCTCTCCCCAAGACTTTGGACAAACAACTTGGACCTCCTTCTAAGACCCTCATGGTAGACCTCCATGTCCACCTCTTGCAGCAAGTGAACAAAACATCTACAACCAATAAAAACTTCACTAACAAAAAATCAAATCAAAAAACTCTTCCACTTCCCAAATCTTTTACTCAACTCTGATACCAAAAATGATGCAGAGCCTCACCTTGGAAAACTCAGGAGGAAAACAGTCACTCAACTGAGTTGCTTAATGGGGCACATGCACCTTCCAGGATCAAACTAAAATCAAACTCTACAATTTATTAATTGATTCTCTTTATACATATTTAAATGAGAACGTGCAACATGAACTTCAAGAATGATCAAAAACTCTTGCAGACTGTTAACAAACTGATTGCAAACTGATTATTAATCAACACAATGCTATATAACCCGTAAACCTCAAATCTGAATATTATGTCCAAATCTAATTTTTCCTTGTGCCAAATTAGAAAGAAATCATAACTTTCCAAACACTCAAATCTGAATTTTATATCACTTGACAATTTCAAATACCAAACTCTTAGTACCTGATCACATTTTCCATCCTCTTCAATCAATACTAAATGAACTTTGCCCAAAAAATACATTAAACTGATAATGTGAATCATAGAGAGTATGTAAAAAATAGAAAATGCAATAACATAGAACTCTAAGATTTATTGAAAATACTTAAAACAACTACAACTATCACCATGACTGTCAACAGCCAAAGGGTGGGATAAATTTTTACATTTTTTCTCTTCTCCCTTTGAACTCTCTCTTTCTCTCTATCGATTATGTCCTTTTTATAATTATTTTTTTGGGTAGTTACAAATGACTCTTCATATTCTTGTCGGTTGCATGATTCTTTGGATTCCTTTTTAGTTACAAAAGATTTCTCATTACATTTGGCACATCCATCATGCATATTTCTCTCATAAATAAATATTTTCAACATTATAAAACTTCTACATAATATTTTCTACAACCTCCTGTCACAAAACTATTGTATTTTACTGATATTTCAGGTTGCCTTCTTGTTGCCATCAGACTTCCTGTTGCAGACATGCTCCTGCACCATACTCCCAAATTTGAAAAGTTTCCATGTCCCATGGAAACATGCTTGACTGAAACCTGCAAAAAAAACATGAACCTCTACCTCTTCCTCTTCACTTTCTTTCACATCTCTACTGAACCATTTCTTCAAACTAAATTTCTCACCACTGAAATTTGTAATGGCTGCCTCCAAAATTCCACTTCTACAGTGCTGCATTTCTCACACACAAACAACTTCTATGCCTCACCTGGGTGTTCCTTCCATGCCTCTCTCCCCAAGACTTTTGGAAAACAACTTGGACCTCCTTCTAAGGCCCTCATGGTAGACCTCCATGTCCACCTCTTGCAGCAAGTGAACAAAACATCTGCACCAATAAAAAATCCACTAACAAAAAATCAAATCAGAAAACTCTTCCACTTCCCAAATCTTTTACTCGGCTCTGATACCAAAAATGATGCAGAGCCTCACCTTGGAAAACTCAAGAGGAAAACAGTCACTCAACTGAGTTGCTTCAAGGGGCACATGCACCTTCTAGGATCAAACTAAAATCAAACTCTACAATTTATTAACTGATTCTCTTTATACATATTTAAATGAGAACGTGCAACATGAACTTCAGGAATGATCAAAAACTCTTGCAAATTGTTAACAAACTGATTGCAAACTGATTATTAATCAACACAATGCTATATAACCCGTAAACCTCAAATCTGAATATTATGTCCAAATCTGATTTTTCCTTGTGCTAAATTAGAAAGAAATCATAACTTTCCAAATACTCAAATCTGAATTTTATATCACTTGACAATTTTAAATACCAAACTCTTAGTACCCGATCACATTTTGCCATCCTCTTCAATCAATACTAAATGAACTTTGCTCAGAAAATACATTAAACTGATAACGTGAATCATAGAGAGTATGTAAAAAATAGAAAATGCAATAATATAGAACTCTAAGATTTATTGAAAATACTTAAAACAACTACATCTATCACCATGACTGTCAACAGCCAGAGGGTGGGATAAATTTTTACATTTTTTCTCTTCTCCCTTTGAACTCTCTCTTTCTCTCTATCAATCATGTCCTTTTTATAATTTTTTTTTGGGCAGTTACAAATGACTCTTCATATTCTTGTCAGTTGCATGATTCTTTGGATTCCTTTTCAGTTACAAAAGATTTCTCATTACATTTGGCACATCCATCGTGCATATTTCTCTCATAAATAAATATTTTCAACATTATAAAACTTATGCATAATATTTTCTGCAACCTCCTGTCGCAAAACTATTGTATTTTACTAATATTTTCAAGTTGCCTTCCTATCACCATCAAACTTCCTATCGCAGACATGCTCCTGCACCATCCTAGGTGGTTTTTCCCTTATTAAGGTTTCCACATTAAAAATCATTGTTTCAAAATGTGTGGATGGTTGTGTTACATCTTATTTCATTCTTATTTGATGTTTATTGTTTATTATTGCAACTCAATAAATGAAGTCTAAATTTAACAATTAACTACTCTGATATTGGATAAAAGCTAACAATTTATTAGTAAAGATTTAATTGGATAAATTATTGTGAAGTTTGGATCCAGCTACTAAGTTTGTCTATTAGAAGTTTGAGTTGTTAAGTTGTTGAAAATTGGTAATAAGGGCCTAAAGGTAACTAATTCATGTCTCTCTCAGTTATCTAACAAATGAAAGATTACAACTAGGATGCTCTTGAATCATAAAAAATGTATTTATGAATACCACATATTCATGATGTGGATACACACAAAAAGTGACTAATAGGGGTTAAAAAAATTAATCTACTAAGTTGACACAAACCTATCAAGGTAGAGTTGATTAGGATAGCACTATTCACTAGAATGTTAATTCTCCTTTATCTCTCTTCTTTTTCTCTCAAGCATCACCTAGTGCAACATAAAATTATCTAGCCTATGTAATCTATGATTTTCTTGATCTCTCTATTACAAAATAAAGTCCACCAGTATAACTTTTGGGCCGGCGGGGGGATTATTTATATACTTTAAACAACTTTAACAATCTAAAATATATGATCCAAATATATAACACCCAAAAAAACTGTGTAATGTGACATATGTTAACTAGGGAAACACTTGATCAGGGGGGAAAACCTCAATGGGATTGATGCCGACAAAATGATGTACTAATATAAAGGTTCCCTATGAAAGGACATGACCCTATTACAAGACAAATAAATATAATTAATACATATGAGTCCTTGTTAGGAGACTTTGAATCTCTATCAAAAGATTTCAAACTTGTTAGGAGTTGAAAAGAAGACAACTGAACCCATTTTCCAAATTGCTTTAGAACTATTCTCACTCAAAAATTTAGGATAACCTATCCAAGGAAAATGAAATAACTAAAATAAAAAATTATCTTTTCCAACACATTCCTTTAAAGTCCACACTTATCCTTAGCATCAAACACTTCTCTGACCTTCACAAATTTGCATCTAAATCCCACATAACATATGATCTCACTAACAAAAATGGTACTACAACCAAGGAAAATATATTTCTTTATACCAAGTCCTCATTAATAATTGATATGTATTTAAGGCTTTCTCAATGTACAATGAATAATATAAGACCATCATAAAATATTACATTTAGGTTCCACATGTTATAAAGCATATTACATCAATAATACAACATAGTCAACATCCAAGGAATAACCTGCATGTTATCCTTCATAAGTCTTCATACAATGTAAGAAAAATTCTTCCATCTTGGACACAACATTGTGAGCATGTATCCGACCAAAATCCAATCTCTCTAAACAAGATTCAAAAAAACCAAAAAGATACAACACGACCAACAACATACAATTTCTTGCAAATTATCTTATAACTAGTCTTCAGAAAAACTTTTGTAGCATACTTCAAACTTAATAATTATTTCTATGCACTTATAAATAAAATCTATAACAATCCATAAGAATACTAATAAATTTATGGAAAGAAACTCAGCAACAAAAAACCTTTCCGAACAAAACTATCTATGTAACTCTACCAGAACTATCGAGAAGGTTAATATGTTGACATTAATGACAAACCAAGTTGAAACACATAAGCACTTAATCATCCCAAAGAATACTAACAATATCCATAAGGAATTCATAAAAACAATATCCCCCTTTGACATTGATGGAAACATATAATAAAAATCATCAAAGTTCCAAAAATACCAAAGTATATTTCTTCCTCATCTACCTTTACCCCCCCACCACCCTCCCAAAATTATGTTCCTCAATGTATGTATAAACATATCTCTTCCTCATAGAAATAGAAATTTTGTAAAGAGATTTTCATGTTCTAATCGCCCCTATTGATTAATATTTTTTTTTTTAATGTATATCTCTCTCCCATGACATCAATTATAAAAATTTCATTATGTCGATTCTCAAAGTTCAATCATCTCTAATACAATCTAGAAAAGCTCACCAAGTGAACTAAAAGACACTATTAAACAATGCACAATAGTTCTTAGAAACTCTACCCAAAAGTGACTACTCCCCCAAGGAATCATCACCAAAATAAATTCTATATATAAGATAAAGATCTGAATATATTGAAATTATTTGATCTTATTAGAAATAGGGAATATTAAGAGGGGGTCGGGGTGTGAATCAATGTTCCACAAACTTTTGCCCAATTTTGAATAGTAATAACAATCTTTAAACTTGGATAGATGATCAAACTAAAAAGAAAACATAACAACAACACAATGCAACTCATAACACCATTATTTTTTAATTAGGATAATCTTGGCCAAGAGAAAACCCCAGTGGGGATGGTATCCCAAAAATGATCCACTAATTAGAAATATCTTGTAAAAGATATTGACCCTGTTAGGAGTCTAAAGTGTATTTATCCTTGTTAGAGGACTATGCCTTGTTATAAGCCTCAACCCTATTAGGAGTTGGTATTACAATACAAAAGAGTGCAAGAAGAGCCCACTGCTGAAATAGTCATATACAGATTTACAATGTTATCAATAGAGATGGATACAAAAACCTTTATATATTGCTAATATCTTCAATATTTGATCTGTCATTTTGGTTCCTTCTTCAAAATTGATCATACAAATGTTATGCTCTGTAATAGCACAAAATTCACATCTATATTGATAAAAAAGAGAGTTTGGATTCAAACATTATATCATTATAGTACAATGCCATACTTCACTAAACAAAATGTTCTTCCTTTTATACCAAATTTGTTATCCTACCAGCCTTGTTGCTTGATACTTTGAATTGTATTTTTCCACTTTAGGGTTAATATCTAGGATTTTGTCCCTACATTGTGAAGAATTTTTTTTGGTAAACCAAAATAATTCCTTAACCAAAAATACATTATATTGTCTTTAACTGTGTTCAGTCCTAGTAAAGTGTACTTGGTAAATATGCCATAACATCTTCCATACATAACCAAATCTTTAAAACTTTTAGCCACATTTCATATACATAATGTTCTATCTTTCTATAAGTTTACATAAGCTTAAGTGTCTCCAGTAAACTACACTAAATATAATATGATGATTGTTCTCTATTTTGCTATTATGTACTTGGATAATTTTTTGAGTATTATGCCTTCAAACTTATCCTTTCATTTTTCTATCTAAAAATAAGCTATATGTTTCCATAAATGACAGCCCTTACATATCACCTTAGCCAAATTTTCAACATTCTCCCCTTTTGGCATTGATGGAAACATATGGGAAAAATTGGCTAAGTATCTAAAATTTCAAAATTTGTGAAGTATTTCACATGGCCATCAAAATTCAAGATTTGTCGATCATCTCTATTTATTTCCCATAGTTTACATATGTTATCCCCCTTATATTATACTCTAGCTTATATCTCCCTCTATATTGTTATATATTATGCATGCTATCTTTTTACAATTTTTTATAGTAAGATTCCCCCTTTGACATCAATAAAAAAAGGTGAGTCAAAAAGGATATATACATGTCAAAATTTGTTGTTCTACCTTGATGTATTTATCATGTTGGATGGATGGAAAGAAGTGAAATGCAATCTGCAAAGTTCTTTTTCAAACTAGTGAACTCTTTGTCCCAATTATCCTTGATTGCATATGTTATGCTAGTAAAAGAATAGAGTCCCTAGAATGCCACCTCTGTTACATCTACGTCTAGATAACCAAATCTAGCATATGATTCCTTTTCTTCTAAATAGGTATCCAATTTTCTTTGGACAATATGAATCTTTAGTATTATATGTTCTCTTAATAATGAGAATCCTTTTAGGATTATTTCTCTATTTAGCTCAAGGATCCTCAACTCATCATTGATCTAACTAATTTTATGTCCAATTTCAAGAATATTCATCTTAGGGCCCTTTAGCCCATCAACAACTTTCACCAACTCACCTATTTTATCTCTAATGTCTTTGGATATACCTTGGGAGTATTTTTGTGCAAGAGCACATTTTGCATATAAGTTTTTTCCTTCTATGAAATAGTTTCTCAACTTCTTGATGCATAGGTCCAATGTTGTTAGATCATTTTTTATGTACCCACATATTGTGTTAGATAGATTTGCCTCATGTTGTACTATTTTCTTCACATTTTTCTCATTAATAGGAATTATTTCATTGTTTCTCAATCATGTTACCTTATGGATTAGGTCATTGGTAATTTTAACTAGTTCATTTTCAATCCAAAACATGTTATCATGTACTTGACTCAAAATAATTCTTGCATGTTCCTCATTCTCAACTTCATGATGAAATATATATTGTGCAATCTTAAGTTGCCCTAAGTGATTAAAACTATCATTAAATGTCTTATCTTCTTTATAAACATTATCAAATTCATTCATTATGTCTGAATCTCCTATAATCTCAAATTTGTAAAGAATATATGCCCACCATGATCAAAACTCCATCTGAAATTTGCGAGAATGTCTTGGTAGGGTAATCTTCAAAAGGTGCAGTTGGGTTTCTCTTAAACTTATGTCTAGGTTTCTCCAAAATATCATGAACTAATGAAGGATCCATTTCCATAACATTCAGTCTTAAATTTGCTTCAAAAATTGACCTTGTTAATTAAAAAATACCTCTAAAATTGTGATTTAGGGCTTTGATGGAAAATTGATCAAATTGCTCTTCAATTACTCCAAATCACCTTCCAATCTCCTTACTAACTCCTTTAAATATTCAATTCATCAAATGGTGTCCAAATTAATTGATTTCAACCCTTACATCTACCAAGATTTGCATCTGCATTAATTGTACAAGTATGCAAGAATCAAAAAATTGTTACTAAATCCAATAGACCTTCAAATCTTTTGCAAGCTCACACATCTTAACAATTTTTTATGCACTCATAACCATAACAACTTCATACTTATTCCAAGCTACTACCAATTGCACAAAATTTAATTCTTCAAATACGGGATATGATGAATATCTAGTGTATTATATGATGTTTCAGTCAATGATAGCTTAATTTGATAAGTGGTTCTCAACAACAATCACTAATTTTATTTTATTCTCTAATTTTCTTTTGTCTTTTCTACCCATACCTTAGTTCTTTTAGTTGTTCCTTCTCTAACAAACATTTTATTAATACTTTCAACTTTCTTTCCTTTCATATTCTCATTCCTTCTTGCATTGTTGTTCATATTTCTTCTAGGACTCATATTTTGTGATCTTATGTTAGGTCTTCTCATGTTATTCATTCTACACTAATCTGACTTGCTATAACTTTGCTTCCATATCTAGGTCCAAATTGATTGGTCTATAGTGTGTAATCCCTAGCAATATGCCCAAAATTGTTGCACTTATAACACATAACTCAATTTCTTATGATATTTGTCGCTCCCAAAGGTTTACTAGTTAAACATTATTACTTCCATACATTATATTATCATCATAGTTATATCTAGGTTTCCTACATTCATTAGAGTTGTGTACATAAGCAAAGAAATAATAACAATAACCAAAAAAGGGTTTAGTGTACTTACCTGTGTAGTCATTCTTCATGTGTCGAAGATGAATACATGCAAAGAATCTTCCATTGAATTGTTTCTTTAATTCTCTAGATTGTTCAAGTTAATTAAGTACTTCATTGTTCAAATCTTCTTGTTTATTACATTGTTGATTTACTAGATTTTGTTCCTCAATAACTTTATATCCTTTAGTTGATTCTCCTTCAATATATCCAATCCATATTTGGTCTCCAATGTGTCTTTATGTCATACTTTTCTCATCAAGTTTTTAACTAGTTGAATGTTAGTCTCAAATTGGTTTTGACATTTGAGTTTCAACACACTTAACCAAATTCTTCAGTTGATGCCGA
This sequence comes from Cupressus sempervirens, assembly GCA_028749045.1. Lineage (NCBI taxonomy): Eukaryota > Viridiplantae > Streptophyta > Pinopsida > Cupressales > Cupressaceae > Cupressus > Cupressus sempervirens. The sequence continues at coordinate 407,632,144 of CM053791.1, forward strand.
GTATAATATAGAAGTCGAGCTACAATGTATGTCGAGCCAGAAAATTCAATAGGTGCCGAGTGAACTTCAGGTGCCGAGCAATCTTTAGGTGTCGAGTAAAGTTCAAGTGTAGAGCTAACTATAGATGTCGAGCCACTATAGATGTCGAGTGAAACAGAATTACTATAGGAACCAAGTGAGCTAGTTTTCCTATATGTGCCAAGCATCAACAACTAGTATGTGCCGAGTAACATAGAATCAGCATATAAGTTTGTGCCTTCACAAACTCAGTGTAAACCATTTTTGGAGCCGACATAAGATGAATCTCGAAGGATCTTGAAGATAAGATCAAATCTTTTGCATTACTTATGTAATCAACATGAAGCCAACAAGAAAAATGGAGAAGGCATGCAACCAATATGAAAAGTGCAAGAGTTGAGCAGGAAATGAAGATTTAATATTGATCGTAGATTCATACCTAGCCCTAAGTCTTTGAAATCTTTAAAAGGTGGACAAAACTCCATTGTATGTGTGTAAGTGAGAAGTGTATGGGTGAATTATAGTGAAATTCAAAGAGGAGTTTAAAAGACTCAGTGAAGAATAGAGTAGCATTTCAGAATCTAGTTATTGAAGAATAGAGTATCAGAATCTAGCAGAGTGACATATGAAATCAAGAAAGGATTAGGTCAGTTACAGTAGAACAAGGATCTGGAATCAACAATTGAAGATTGCAAAGCTATTAGGTCAAGGACTTTCTAATACTCTCTAGCAATTGTATTAGGTATGGAAATCCTATGGAATTAGGTTGGCCTAACAACCATTTTTAAATCCTTTAACAAGGTGGCATTCCAATTGAATGTACTAAAGTCCTTTAACTACGCCTACTTTTAGCAGGGTAGTGAAATCCTTTAACCAGGTCACTTTTAATAGGGTGTAAAGTCTTTAACAAGATAGGTCTTTCATAGGGTAGACCATTGGAAGTGGTCAAACATTGTAACCTTGACTAGTTACACATTGTTGTAGTGATATTTTGTGGGTGTCATCCCCACCCCAGTTTTACCTTCTCATTTTGAAGGGTTTCTGGGTTACCAAATTTGTGTGTTATATATTTTCATGCATGTCTTTACTTTCATGTTTATTATTTAAATTAGATGCATGTAAAATGGTTTCAGAATTTGAAAAAGTGTAAAAACTAGTTACTTCTGATTCACCCCCACATCCCCCGCCCCTCTAAGAAGTAAATCTTCCCACTTGTTATTTCCAACATTGAATATAAATTCTCAAGATGTTTCTTTGTTTTTGTAAGTTATTCTTTAATAGTAGTTTTTTACTTCTCAATTTATGTATACTATAATTTAGTAGTCTCAAGTTCAGATGTCACCTTGGCAAGTTTGGATTTCAACTTTACATTCTCAAATCTCATATCTAATTAATTTTTCTTTTCATCTTCCATCATGCTCATCTTCAAATTTGTAATTCCAATTTCATGTCTTATAATTTCATTTTTCTTCTTAAGCCTTGAAACTACTTCACAATCCTTGATCTAATCATGTCTCTTTCTTTTTCAATCTAGATGAGTCAATTTTCTCTTTCAATTCTAAATGAAATCTTGTACATCTTTAAGTTTGATCTTTTATTTATTTATTTCCTCTATAACTATATCAAGTTCCTCAAGATCTTCCTCAAGATTATTTTGCAATTGATCCATATCCATGGATATATTACTCAAGTTTCTAGGTCTACTTTGAGTAACTATTATATGATACCAATTATTATAAATAAGAAATATTGAGAGCAATGAGGAGGGGGGTGAATCAGTGTTCCACAAAATTTTGCCCAACTATGGATATTATTAACAATATTTAAACTTGCATAGATGATCAAACTGAAAGGTAAACATAAACATGACATAATGCAACTCATATCACTATTATTTATTAACTATGGAAACCCTAGCCAAGGTAAAAACCCTAGTGGGGATGGTACCCACAAAATGATCTACTAAGAAAAACTATATTGTGAAAGATATTGACCTTGTTAGGAGTCTATTACATCTCTATATTGTGTCTATCATTGTTAGAGGACTAAGCCTTGTCTTAAACCTCAACCCTATTAGGAGTTGGTATTACAATAAATAATAGCATAAGAATAACCCACTATTGAAACATGCATATACAAATTTACATGCTATCAATATATATAGATATGAACCTTTAAACGATGCTAATATCTTCAATATCTGATCTGTTCTTCTGGTTCCTTCTTCAAAAATGATCATACAAAGGTTTTTATTTGTACTAGCATCAAATTCACATCTATAATGAGTGCACATTCAAACATTATATCACTATAATACAGTGCCCTACTTTTCTAAACAAAATGTTCTTCATTTTATAAAAATTCTTTATTTTGTCCACCTTGTTGCTCAATATTTTTCTAAATCTTTTGAATCGTCTTTTTCCACATTAGGGTTAAAATCTAGGGTGTCATCCCTACATTGTTAAGTAATTATTTTCTTAAACCAAAAATCTATTATACTTTCCTTAACTCTATTTTGTCCTAGTAAATTGTACTTGGTAAATCTGCCATAACTTCTTTCATATATATCCAAAATTTTAGCTCTTTTAACCATGTTTCATATACACTATGTTCTATCTTCCTATAAGTTTGCATAAGTCCAACTGTCTCCAGTGAACCATGCTAAGAAAAATAAGTTGATTGTTCCCTCTTTTGATGATATGTACTTAGATAATTTTCTAGGTATTATGCCTTCAAACTTATTCTTTCATTTTTCTATCTCAAAATAATCTATATGTTTCCACAAATGACAACCCTGACTTATCACCTTAGCCAAATTTCTAACAAATCTTACATCAATTACTTTGAAGAAGGTTGAGGCATAACCCTAAACAGACCTCACAAGTACTCAAAAGTATCCTTAGCCAAAGGTTTTGTTAAAATGTTTTCTACCTACTCCTTTGTGCTAACATACTCCAATCTTATATCTTTCTCTGGTACCTTTGTCTTAAGAAATCATACTTTATTACAATGTGCTTAGTCTTTGAATGGAACAATAGATTCTTTGACATGTTAACTATGCTTTTGTTGTCATAGTGAATGATAATAGGCTCTAAAAATTCAATACCAATGCCTCTTAACATTTGCTTCATCCAAATAGTCTGATTATAATTAATTGTTTTTGCTACATACTCTTCTTTTGTTGTAAATTATGATATGCAATTTTGTTTCTTATTTAGACATGAGACCAATCTTCCTCCCAAAATAATGCTCCACCACTAGTGCTTTTCCTATCATCGACATTTCTTGCCATCAATATTTCCTACCCAATCTACATCTATATATGAACATAAGGTAAATTTGTGTGATCTATCATATAATAAGCCATATTTAGGTGTATTCTTCAAATATCTGAAAATTCTTTTTATTGCTACCAAATGTGTCTCTTTAGGATATTCTTGAAATTTTACCACAATTCCAACTACATTAGATATATCAAGTATTGTATGAGTCAAATATTGCAATCCTCCTATCATAGATCCGTATCTTGTTTTTTCTACACTAGGGGATTTGTCCTTTCTTGATAATTTTCATCCTATAACTATAGGTGTCCCAAATGTCTAACAATTCTCCAAAACCAAACTTTCCTAATAAATCCATAAGATATTTAATTTTTGATATGAAAATTCCATCCTCATTCTAATTTATTTACAATCCCAAGAAATATTTCATCTCACCAAGCATTCTCATCTCAATTCCATTCTTCATTTCCTCTAAAACTTTTCTTGCGAGCTTCATCATTTCCTACAAAAATAATTTCATCAACAAATACAACAACAACCTATAAACCATCTTCACTCTCTTCCAAATACATGTTATTTTCTGCATTACCTTTCTTAAATCCCAAATTGTGTAAATGATTATCCAACCTTGCATACCAAGCTCTAGATGCTTGCTTCAATCCATACAATGTTTTCTTCAATCTGCAAACCATGTCTCTTTCTTTTATTAGGGGAAATCCATCAAATTGTTCAATATAAACTTCTTCCTCAAGATCTCCATTAAGAAAAGAAGACTTAGCATCCATCTAATAAACCTTAAAGTTCTTGTTAGCTGCATATGCCAAAACATTCTTACTCCTTCAAGTCTAGCAACAAGGGAAAAAGTTTCCTCAAAATCAACTCCTTATTTTTGTGAATAACCTTTGATTACAAACCTTGCTTTGTTTCTTACCACTTATCCTTGCTCATTCATCTTGTTTCTAAATACCCACTTAGTTCCAATAACATTCTTATCTTTAGGTCTAGGAACCAATTCCAAAGTCTTGTTCTTCTCAATCTTCTCCAATTCTTCTTTCATAGCCTTAATCCAAAACTTGTCGTTACAGGATTCATCTAATGTCTTGGGTTCAAATCAAGAGATACTAAACATATTTCTTTAGTCACCTTATTTCTTGTCATCACTCCTTTGTTTGCACTTCCAATGATCTTATCCACGGGATGATTCTTTGCAACATATATGTTAGGTGTTTCCTACTCTATTATGATTTATGCTCTTGGTTTTGATCTAGGTTCTTTTCTATGTTCTTCTCTTTGTATTTTAGTCTATAAATCAATATTAGTTTCATAAAAAAAATCATGCTCAACATTCTGATTATTAGTCATTTAATTAGTATTTTCATCAAATTCATAATCAAGCATTCTTTCCTAAATTTTGAACTTTTAATCAACTTTCACATTAGCGCTCTCAACAATAGTTTTCAATCTCTAATTAAAACATATTTATTCCTTACTCTTCAACAAATATCCAAGAAACATACCTTCATCACTTTCTAGATTCAAACTTCCCAATATCATCATCCATTTTGATATAACACTTACCTCCAAACATTTTAAAGGATTTCACAGTAGGTGTATGTCCAAACCAAAGTTCACAGGGTCTCTTACCAATGCCTTGCCTTATCTACACTCTGTTCAATTTGTATAATATGGTGTTCATTACTTTTCTCCAAAAGATATGTGATGCATTATTCTCAAACATAATTTCTCTAGTTGATTCCCTTACTAGTCTATTCCTCCTTAGTGTTATCCCATTTTTCTATGGTGTCTTAGGAGATGAAAGTTGCCTCTTAATTCAACTATTGTAACAAAAGATGTTAAATTCATTTGAAATTAAATTTCCTCCTCTATCTGATCTCAGGCACTTAATCCTCAAACTAGATTTGTTCTCTACTCTATTCTTAAATATTTTGAGCTTCTCAAAAGCTTCATATTTATATTAAAGAAATGCTACCCACATCATCCATGCAAAATCATCAATAAGAAGCATAAAGTACCTTTCACCATTAAATGTTATTTTTATTTTTCTTGTAGGAAAACGTAGATTTATGTGTACAATTGTTGAAAATGTAGATGGAGTAACTAAGAGGGGGGGGGGGGGGGGTGAATCAATTAGCACAAAAACATTCCCATAGATCCCTTAGATGTCTAATAAAAATTCTTATTGCTATCACTCAATAAACATATTGAAAATGGTATAACTCAGTAAATGCAGAGTATGTTTTACTTTTAACTGAACTTAAACATTCACAGTGATTAACTTGCAAGCACAAAAGAAATAACATGAACACATGAGATGCCAGACTTAACATGGAAACCCAATATGGGAAAAACCACCAATGTAACTAGTTACTAATTTTCACTCTTCTGAAGTGAGCCCTGTTAGGAGCCAACCTAGTTAAAGGTTACAAAACACACTATTAGGTGTGACCTTGTTAGAGGATTTAATCACCCTGTTAGGAGTGACCTTGTAAGAGGTCTTAAAAAAATTCAATGGAACTGTCATCGTGTTAGAGGATTTACAACTAGCTGTTAAACCAACTCTGTTAAGAGATTTTGGAATCACTGCTACAATGGTAAGAAAGTAACAATGAAATGATCTGATAGAGATGCAACTAAATTTTTGATAATAGATCTCTATTATGCTTGATATTAGATCCTTCTTGATCGAATGTTACTTTGCTATTCCACAAGATATCTGATCAACCTTCAAGTTTACTCACACACTTTCCTTCTTATTGAATCAATACACTTGCATACTTTCTCATACTCTAGAATCTCAACTTGACCTTTCATATATACCATCTAGATTATCAAGTTAGCTCATTTATAACTTATAATGACCAATAATTATTACCTCAATCAGCTAAAAACAATACTTGAAATAATTAAAACTCATTTCCTAGATCAAAAAAATCTTTCAATTGCTGACCCTGCTCAGTAAACACTGGTCCTGACATGATTTCCTATGTTGACCAATAGATTCTTGGTTAACACTGCGAACTTGCAAAATCCTTTTGGCAACCAAGTGAACTTGGTAAACACTGACTCTAACCAACTTTTCCTTCATTAACCATGAGAGCTTAATTAACACTACTTTTTGCCATAAGTTCCTTCGATGCTTGAGTGAGCTCAATAGACACTGTCTTTGCAGAGTAATCTCTAGGAATGCTCAGTAGACAAGAGAAACTGTCTTGCTGACAAAGTGAGCTCAGTAAGCACTGTCTGATAGCTGATATGACATTTCTGTAACATCAAAGACAACACACACTTAGACAATTATATCCTACAACAATATCCAACTTTATTGTGTTAGTAAACATATTTCTTGTAAATGAACTCTTCTTCTAGTTTTTCATTGCACATTCCCTACAAATCATGTTAGAAGGTTTCACAATCTTAGAAAAATCTCTAACTACATGTATGGTAATTATCTTCACAATGTTATCAAAGTTAACACAATAAAATCTCTTCTACCATAGCCAACATACTACTACATTTGCACCCAAATTGTGATAGTAGATTTGTCACAATTATGGTGTCACAACTTCTTGTCGTTGCAATTGTGATGGTGATAGGATTCGACATCGTAACTGTGACAAACTTATTGTTGCAATTTGGGAGTAAATGTAGTAGTATAATTATCATTAATCTTTGTAACCAAACTTGTCATCTTAGTAGGATTCAATTGAAAAAAATTACCTCTTTCCCTTGTTTCCCTACCAATCAACTTACCATCTTTATCCTAATGCAAGTATTTTCTATGAATTGCAATAGATATCCCTTACCCACATGTTTTCCAACACTCAAGAGATTATGTCTTAAACCATCAATAAAGTAAACATATTTAGTGTTAGTCTTTCCATCAAGTGTAATAGACCCTTTTCCTTTCATCTAACAAGATGCATTATTCCCAACTCTAACTACTCCATCATAACTATTAAATTCAACAAAATTATTCATATCTCTAGTCATATGATGAGAACAACCACTATCTAAAATCCAATCAGATTTCTTGTTTTCAACATGTGATACTAAAGCTTTTTCCTCTATTACTCCTTCTTTCTCAAGAAATCCTTCTTTAATAGAAATGAATCAAAGTTTATCATCTTCATCATCACTTTCTAAGAAGTTTACCATTTTAAAATTTAATTCATCATCCTCATCAACATAGAAACAATCTTGTGTAAACTTTGACTTATAAGGCTTCCTAGTTTTTGTCTTCATTACTCTCTTAGGACATTTATATGAAAAATAACCAAAATCTTTACAAGTCTAATAAGTAAAAGATTTCCTACCTTTAGGTTCTCTCTTCATTATTAATGCAAGTCCTTCATTAATCTTATTTTCTTCTTCTTGTTTAATCACCCAACCTCTAGCATAATCTCCATTGGTACTTACACTCCTTGTAAGTTTAGCTTCATCTTCCTATATTCTAAAAGTTGATTCTATCATTGTCACTCCTTGGTTTTACTTCAAAGTCTATTCAAAAATTTACAACTTCCCAAGTAAAATTTCTCTTGTAAAATTTGGTGTTACAAAGATAATCTCTTTAATGATCTCAACTTTGTGTGCATATTTAGGGGTTAAATATTTCAATATCTTCCATACAACTTCATCTTTAGTTGTGCAGCTATTTCACAACACTTAATTATTGCAACAATCTCAACAATTCTACCAAAATATGTTCTAATAGGCTCATTTCCCATCATCTTAGCATTACCCTAACATATTCTTCCAATTCTATAATCTAGATTTTGTTGCAAATTTATCTCCTTCAAATAGATTTTGTAACTTAACCCAAATTTCATTACCAAGATATAAACCTTTTACCTTAACATACTTTGTTTGAGGAAGATCTAGTAATAATGCTTCTCTTGCATACATATTAGACATGAATAGATTCTTTTCTTCTGGTATGCAGTTCTCCAAGTCTTTCTCCTCAATTATATTCTTTCTTTCCCTTGTAACTAAATAGTAATATGTTCCCATGTATAGCAAGTGATTCTTCATCCCATCATTCCACTTGTCATAGTTAACTCCATTAAATTTTGGACTTCCTTTCCTAAATGTAGCCATGGAGCTCCTTAAGGTGTTCAAATTTCTCTTCAAAGATATAATGCTCAAATACCAATTGTTAGAAAGTAAAGTCCATCTATAAAAATGGGGTTGTGGGGCTTTAAACAACTGTTATCAACTTTACCAAATCTGAAACATGTAATCAAAAGATATAGCAACCACAAGATAATGACCATGCCATGTGATACAAGATACGTTAACTATGGAAACCCTTAATCAAAGGGAAAACCCCAACAGGAATGATGCCCACAAAATAATGTACTAATATAAGTGTTCTATGTGAAAGTATGTGACTGTATTACAAGCCAAATAAATACAATCAATACACATGAATCTTTTTCATGAAACTTTAAATATCTATCAAAAGATTACAATCTTGTTAGGAGTTGTGCCAACCCTATTAGCAATTGAAAAGAAGACAATTGAGCCCATTGTCTAAATTACTTCTAAACTATTCCCACTAAACAATTCAAAATAGCCTATCCAAGAAAAATTGGCTGACTAAAATAATAATTATCTTTTCCAATATAGTACCTATGAAGTCCACACTTATCCTCAGCATCAAACACTTCTCTAACCTTCACAAATTCGCATCCAAAACTTGCATAACATATGACTACATATGATCTCATAGACCAAAAATGATACTTACAACCAAGAAAAATATATTTCCTTTATACCAAGTCCTAAGAACTAATTGAGTTGACCTTGAGGATTTTTCATTGTATAATGAATAATATAGGTTCATCATAAGATATTACATTTAGGCTCTACACATTATAAAGAATATTACATCAATAATATAAAATAGTCGACCTCAAAGGAATAACTTGTATGTAATCTTTTACAAGTATTCAAAGAACATAAATCAAATTTTGTCACCTCAAACATAGCATCACGAACGTGTCTCTGACCAAAAGCTATTCCCACTAAACAAGCTTCAACCTCACCAAAAAGATACAATGCAAACAATAACATACAATTTCTTACAAATTGTCCTACAACTAGTCTTCAAGAAAACTTATGTAATTTACTGCAAACCTCATAATTTTTCTTGCCCACTTAGAAATACCATCTATAAGCATCCACAAGCATACTGACAACCCCTATGAAAGAAACTTAGCAATCTACAATCTTTCCAAATAAAATTGTTAGAATTATTTAGAATAACTGAGAGAGGGGGGGGGGGGGGGGGGGGGGGGGGGGGTGAATTAGTTATCCAAGGTCCAAATGCCCTATTAATACCTTTTTACTACTTTTAATGAATCCATACACTTTTCATCCATCTAAATTTAAATCAATCATATAAGCAAGTTACAATAAATCAATATGCAAAGATAAAACATCCAAGATCAACACATGACACAATGATTTACGTGGAAACCCAATTTGGGAAAAACCACCAGTAACATGCTACTTGATTCTCACTCTTCTGAAGTGATGCCCTATTAAAAGCCTGCCCTGTTAAAGGCTTACAACACACTGTTAAATGTGACCCTGTTAGAGGATTTCACCAAACTGTTAGGAATGGGCCTGGTTAAAGGTCTTTAGAACATTCACTTGGAATGTCACCCTGTTAAAGGATTTATCTTATGGCTATTAAACCAACCTAAGTCCATAGGATTTAAACTTACTGTTACAATTGCTAGAAAGTAACGATAATGGTCTTTTGATCTGATATAACTTACAACATACTTTGCAGATTTCAGATCACACTTTCAGTTCAATCCTTATGCTTGGCTTCAATCACTCCAGCTCTGACTGCTTGTCTTCCTCTCAAGCTTTGTCTCCTTGAGTCTTCTTACTCATTTTTCCAATGCAATCATCCTTGTGGTTGTCTATCCAAACAGAGTTCTTGTGCTTTCTTCTCCTTAGCACCTTTTTCAGTAATTCATGCTTTTATGCTTGACCACCTCTCTTTCTCTCTCTTTTTCATTAACTTATGTCTTCTTAAATAGAAATTTGATTTGCCTTTGCCGCTCAATTCTCCCTCTCCAATTTTAGGGTTTCAAAATGGATTAGGTAGGATACAATGTATCTACCCCATATCTTGTTCTCTTCTAGAAACTTTGCCAGTTGTATCCTTAAAAATGTTCTACATGGTGTTCTGTGCCACCAGCTCATCATTCTTATCTTCCTTTTAATTCAAAAATTTCTAGATAACAACCTTGTCGGCTTAGATCTGGCGAATCTTCGATTTCCAAAATAATGCAGCAACTCAGCATTATTGAGTTACTGGTGCTCGACAGGCACCTCTGTGTTGCTCGGCACTTATACCTACTCGGCACTTGATAGACTCTGTGTCACTCGACATCTGAACTTGCTCGGCATCTAAAGTTTAATCGGCATCTGAAGTTTACTCGGCATTAACTAGGAATTTGCTTGGCTCTTACTAGCTTGCTCGGCTCCTTCTCTCTAATGAACTTAGTTGAGCTTTACAAAAGACTTAGCTAAAACCTTAAATCTTTGATATGTTTCAATGTGCCCATTCTTTGTATCTTATAGTATGTCATCAAATACACTTTTTCATCAATGGCTTAGTTGATCCTTGTACTTCATTACAACATCATAACTTCAACCTTTCTCTAGGTGTTCTAGTTACATCTTATTGATTGCCTCCTCCTTGACAATCAACTAATTGATAGTATTTGGATCACTAAAGCAATTGTCATTCCTGCAAGTAGCAAGTTTGACATCAATGACAAAACAATGATTAAGGACATTCTTTACCAGTTCCATATATTATTCCAACAACTTTTCTTATGATCATTTCAATCATTTCCAACAATCTCCCTCTTTGGCATTGATGGCAAACCAAACTGATCAATTAATCAACTTAGTTACCACCAAGATTGTATACGTTGTCTTGCTGTATTTTTACTATTGATCTCATATATCTCCCTCTTTCATATATATCTCCCTCTTTCTTTGTATTAATCAAATTTCTGCATATTTCTCCCTCTTTGACATAAATGCCAAAGATGTAGCATCTTTATCATGCAAAATATAAGCTTTGGCTTTTTGTTGATTTTCTCCCTCTGTCACCATGCTTGTGACTGATTTGGAGTTTCTGCTCCTGTTGTCATCCTTTGCATCAACCTGTTAATATTTCAATGATTTATTCTTGTTGATGCAGGGTAGCTTCCTTGTTGCCTTAAACTGCTTGAGTTAGGGGTATTACCCCCAACTTGCCTCTAAGATATTCATAGGCATCCTTGGGCAATAGTTTGGTGAAGATATCTGTAGTTTGTTCCTTTGTGTGAATGTATTTCAGCTTTACTTGTTTGTCTTCTACCAATTCTCTGAAATAATGATACTTGATTGCAATATGCTTGGTTTTTGCATGCATCACTAGATTTTTGGATATGTTTATAGCACTTGTATTATCACAATACAATGCACCTCCACTTGTGCTTTTTCTATCATCAATGTTTCCTCCCCAGTCTGCATCTGTATATGCATTGAGCTCAAATTTTTCATTATTTTTGTAGTATAGACCAAAGTTATCAGTTCCTTTAAGATATCTCATTATTCTTTTTACTGCTATGAGATGATTTTCTTTAGGATTAGCAGAGAACCTAGCCACTATTCCAATTGCTAATGCTATGTCTGGTCTACTATGTACAACATATTGTAGTTTTCCAATCATGGATCTGTATATTGTTTGATTGACTTCAGCTGACTCATCATTTTTGGATAGCTTATTTCCTGTTGCCATTGGTGTGCTGACTGGTTTGGATTCCTCCAATCCAAACATTTTTAGAATTTCTTTGATGTATTTTGATTGTGTAACAAATATTCCATGTTTGAGTTGATGTACTTGCAACCCAACAAAAAATTTGATTTCTCCAAACATAGACATCTCAAATTCATGTTTCATTTTATCAGCAAAGCCTTTGCAAAGTACTTCCTTACCACCAAAAACTATGTCATCCACAAAGATTTTGGATACAATAATGTCTTTACCTTCTTCTGCTTTGATGTACATGTTGTTGTTATCATTAGTTCTTTCAAATCCAATTTGCACTAGATACTTGTGAAGTCTCTCATACCATGCTCTAGGTGCTTGTTTCAAACCATAGAGTACTTTATGTGGCTTACACACCATATCCCTGTTGTTTTTATCAACATAACCTTCTGGTTTTTAAATGTAGACTTCTTCTTCTAGTATACCATTTAAGAAGGTAGATTTTACATCCATCTGATAGACTTTAAAATCTTTGTAGGCAGCATATGCAAGTAAAGTTCTTACTCCTTCCATTCTAGCAACATGAGCAAATGTTTCTCCATAGTCTATTACTTCTTCTTGAGCATAACCCTTGCATACTAGTCTAGCTTTGTTTCTGGTAATCTCACCATTCTCATCTAGTTTGTTTCTGAATACCCATTTGGTGCCAATCACATTCTTGTCAGTTGGTCTGGGAACCAAACTCCAAGTTTTGTTTTTTCTTATTTGATCAATTTCTTCTTCCATAGCTTTATACTAGTCATCATCTTGTAATGCACCATATACTATCTTGGGTTCAGATTTTCTAATCAGACATGATTCATGTCTTAGTCTGTTCCTTGTCATTGGTCTTGCATCTTTGTCACCAATTATCTGTTCAGCAGGGTGATGTCTTTTCACATATTTTGATAACCTTGGCTCTGTTCTTGTTTCCATATTTGATCTTTCAGATTCAGGATCACTATGCACTTCATTGTCAGGTTGTTCTTCATCATGTGTACTGTCTTCAGAATCAAATTGTGCATTTTCTTCATTCTGCAACTCGGCTTCTAAATGCAACTCGGCATTCACTAGTTGTGACTCAGCTGAAACTGATACCTGTTGTTGATTTTCAATTTGATTGGCATCATCCTCATCAATAGTCATTCCTTCACAAGAATACACAAAGGTTCTATATTCTTCCATTTTCTTTGGTATTTCAGCTTGGACTTTTGTGTGCTCATCAAAATTTACGTTTGCACTTTCCACAATTTTGTTAGTGCTAATATTCAAACACTTATATGCCTTACTTCTAGTGGATTTTTGCATCAAATTTTCCATTTCTAGCATCTTTATGGATAAAACATTTGCAACCAAACACTTTGAAATGTTTTACATTGGATGAGTGACCATACCATAATTCAAAAGGTGTTGTATTTGTACATTTTTTGACTTGTACTCGGTTCAGTGTATGAACAGCTACACTTACAACTTCTCTCCAGTATTTTAGAGCAACAGTCTTTTCCATCATTAATGTTCTAGCACAGTCAATCACAGATATGTTTCTTCTCTCAGCAATTCCATTCTATGGAGGAGTTCTAGGAGTTGATGTTTTTCTTTTGATTCCTTTATCATTACAGAATATCTCGAATTCATTTGATGTAAATTCACCACCTCTATCTGATCTTAGGCATTTCAAGCTTTTTCCAGTTTCCTTTTCAACTCTAGCCACATACCACTTAAACATTTGAAAAGCATCAGGTTTTTTTTTTAAGAACATAATAGTCATCATCCTAGAATAGTCATCAACAAATAGCATTATGTATTTATCTCCTCTATAGCTTTGTATTTCCATTGGACCACATAAGTCAGTGTGAACTAACTCAAGTATCTCTTTAGATGTATAGTTTTTGCTTTTGAAACTTGACTTTGTCATCTTTCCTAGCTGACATTGTTTGCACATGATATTATCAGGCTTCTTCAATTTTGATAAACCTCTGACTTTCTTCATTTTAGTGATGTTGACTAGATTGTCAAAGTTGACATGACATAATATTCTATGCCATAACCATTCATCATCAAATTTTGCAAATAAACAAGAAACATCATCCATATCAAGGTAAAACAAATTACTCTTTGTTTGATCTCCTTTTCCTATCAGTTTACCATCAGTATCATAGATTTTTGCAATTTTGTTTCCAAATTCCACTTTGCAACCTATATTGCCTAACTATGAGACACTCAGTAAATTGTAGTTTAATCCTTGAACATAGTATGCATTGTCACATGAAATTTGTTCTGTGAGCTTAATGGAACCTTTTCCTTTGATTTGACATGGAGCATCATTACCAAATCTAACACTATTTCCATCATACTAAGAAAAGTTAACAAACTTATTTTTGTCTCCTGTCATGTGATGTGAGCATCCACTATCTATGATCCATTTGTCATTCTTGTTTATACATGTTACCAGTGTTGTGGGCTCTTCTTCATCAGATTGGTCCTTCATGGCTACATAAACAACTTCATCATCATTGTCATCAGAATTTTCTTCAACAATATAACACTTCTTACCTTTTTCTTTGTAATCTCTCTTGTCATCATCTCTTCTGTTCATGTATTTGTTGCCTTCCTTGGAATCCTTTTTCTGTGGACACCTTGCAGCAATATGACCTACTTCATTGCAATTGAAACAAATTATAGGCATCTTACCTTTGAATTTTCCTTTGCCCCTATGAAATCTTCTAGCCAGCAATGCTTCCAATTGTTCCACATCTTCCTCATCAGTGCTATTGTCACTAGATACATACTTCATTTTTCTTCCTTTCTTTGATTTCACATGTTCAGCATCTTTCAGTGATAACTTGGCCTTAAAAGCATATTCAACATTTTCAGGTCTGTAGTTGTCAAAGTTAGATAACTCAAATGCAGTGAGTCTACCTATTATACCTTCAAAACTTAGATTATTTCCTGGTATACATCTTAGCTCTTGTATTGCTGATACTCTAATAGCATAGATAGGGAGCAAGGTTCTTAAGAACTTACTATTAACCGTATCTTCATCCAATTGACCACTCAAGCATCTTATTGCACTTACCACTTCATTTATTCTTGCACCATACTGAGCAGCATTCTCATTTTCTTCCATTTTCATGCCATCAAACTTTCCTCTGAGACTTTCTCTTTTTGCTCTTTGTACATTCTGATCTCCTCCATAGATGTCTAATAGGGTTTTCCACATTTTGAATGCAGTGTCACAACCTTTGATATCATCAAATTCAACATAGCCGAGTGTAGAGGCAATTTCTAGCATTGTATGATTGTGTTCTTGCTTGTTTTTCATGTCTTCTGCAGTAGGAGAACCTGTTGGATTTACATGTTCAGTCACAATTGAATTTTGGGCATAATCTCCTATGGATCCAAGATGTAGCTTCATCAAACTTTTCCATGCAACAAAGTTGTCTTTGTTGAGCTTGGGAACTTCTCTTTTTGGCATTTTGATCTTTTATGCTTGTAGTCCCTTTAAACTGAATCAACAGTCAGGCTCTGATACCAATTGTTAGAATTCTTTAGAATAACTGAGAGGGGGGGGGTGAATCAGTTATCCAAGGTCCAAATGCCCTATTAATACCTTTTTACTACTTTTAATGAATCCATACACTTTTCATCCATCTAAATTTAAATCAATCATATAAGCAAGTTACAGTAAATCAATATGCAAAGATAAAACATCTAAGATCAACACATGACACAATGATTTACGTGGAAACCCAATTTGGGAAAAACCACCAGTAACATGCTACTTGATTCTCACTCTTCTGAAGTGATGCCCTGTTAAAATCCTACCATGTTAAAAGCTTACAACACACTGTTAAATGTGACCCTGTTAGAGGATTTCACCAAACTATTAGGAATGGGCCTGGTTAAAGGTCTTTAGAACATTCACTTGGAATGTCACCCTGTTAAAGGATTTATCTTATGGCTATTAAACCAACCTAAGTCCATAGGATTTAAACTTACTGTTACAATTGCTAGAAAGTAACGATAATGGTCTTTTGATCTGATATAACTTACAACATACTTTGCAGATTTCAGATCACACTTTCAGTTCAATCCTTATGCTTGGCTTCAATCACTCCAGCTCTGACTACTTGTCTTCCTCTCAAGCTTCGTCTCCTTGAGTCTTCTTACTCATTTTGCCAATGCAATCATCCTTGTGGTCGTCTATCCAAATAGAGTTTCTGTGCTTTCTTCTCCTTAGCACCTTCTTCAGTACTTCATGTTTTTATGCTTGACCACCTCTCTCTCTCTCTTTTTCATTAACTGATGTCTTCTTAAATAGAAATCTGATTTGCCTTTGCCGCTCAATTCTCCATCTCCAATTTTAGGGTTTCAAAATGGATTAGGTAGGATACAATGTATCTACCCCATATCTTGTTCTCTTCTAGAAACTTTGCCAGTTGTATCCTTAAAAATGTTCTACATGGTGTTTTGTGCCACCAGCTCATCATTCTTATCTTCCTTTTAATTCACAAATTTCTAGATAACAACCTTGTTAGCTTAGATCTAGCGAATCTTCGATTTCCAAAATAATGCAGCAACTTGGCATTTTTGAGTTACTGGTGCTCGGCACCTCTGTGTTGCTCGGCACCTATACCTGCTCGGCACTTGATAAACTATGTGTCACTCGGCATCTGAACTTGCTCGGCATCTGAAGTTTACTCGGCATCTGAAGTTTACTCGACATTAACTAGGAATTTGCTCGGCTCTTACTAGCTTGCTCGGCTCCTTCTCTCTAATGAACTTAGTTGAGCTTTACAAAAGACTTAGCTAAAACCTTAAATCTTTGATATGTTTCAGTGTGCCCATTTTTTGTATCTTATAGTATGTCATCAAATACACTTTTTCATCAATGGCTTACCTGATCCTTGTACTTCATTACAACATCATAACTTCAACCTTTCTCTAGGTGTTCTAGTTACATCTTATTGATTGCCTCCTCCTTGACAATCAACTAATTGATAGTATTTGGATCACTAAAGCAATTGTCATTCCTGCAAGTAGCAAGTTTGACATCAATGACAAAACAATGATTAAGGACATTCTTTACCAGTTCCATATATTATTCCAACAACTTTTCTTATGATCATTTCGATCATTTCCAACAAAAATTATCTCTACAACTCTACCAGAACTATCCATAAAGTTGATACATTGACATAAATGAAAAACCAAATCATGAATGCAACACATAAGCACTCAATAATCTCCCAAAGTATATTGAAAATATTCATAATGTATTCATGCCAACACTCACGTTCATGATTCCATACCATATCATACTTTTCTATTAGATTGGATCATTAAGTCTTATCTTATCCTTGATGTGTGTTCTTTCTCTTTTTAAGTGACCACTTGTTCTCTAATTGTACCATCTTAAAAAGTGTGCACTTTCTTTGTAAGACCTCTTAGCCCTCATTAGTGTAGTTTGGTACATTAAGACCTCCTATTGCATTTAGTTACTTAAATCAAGGTTCTTCTTCTTCTTTTAATTTTGATCAAAACTCTAATTTGGCATTAATATCTATAAATGGATTATTTTTATTCCTCCAGTCACAAAAATTGTGATTTAAATGCATTTCTAACCACTTTTTCCACATATCTCATCATATTTTCCGTGACACCACAATATTTCTTAGACTCAAAACTTTTCCCTAGAAGTTTGCACCTTTAGGTAAGGGATGAGATCAACCCCTACCCCATGTAAGGGTCGAGGTCATCCCATACCGAGAGATCAATTTCTATTAGCTTTTTATCATAATGAAAAAAAAATCATTTTCATGTCTTGTGCAATCAAATCTTTCTAATTTGATTCTCAATATTGATATAAAAGTAGGCCTTGGTCTTAATAGCCACAATTTTTATGGGGAAAATATTCATAAGCATCTATTCTTGAGAATTCAAACAAGTGCATTCAAGGACTCTTCAAGAAATCAAGACATTCATTCAAGTACTCAAGATCTTCATTATGCATTTATTCTCCTAGTTCTAGATTCTTTCTTAATTGGAGTTTATCATTAAGGAGGAGATCCACTTTTATGCATTTTAACTCTTCAGTTCATCATTGACGAAAATTACAAGCATTCACACATGTGAGGTTTTGTCTTGCATTATTTCCTTTTGGTTTATATGTTTAGTCAAGGCTATTATATTAACACATTTGATCACGTATTAAACTTAATTGCATCTACATTGGTATGATATTATCCATTCGTAGATTTACTTTTGCTAAACATTAGTGTATACCCCAAAAAATAGGTATCTTACAAGTTCACATTTAATGTGCTTATTATTCCTCTATTAATCAATAGATCCTTAATCATTTGCATTCTTCCTTATATATTCTTTTAATCGCCTAATCATGTCTTTAATATTTTTTTATTCTTTTTTTATTTTTATTTTTAAATTCCTTTTAGGCAAGAGCCTACAATACACGGTAACTTGTGAGCCTCTCATGTGGGAGGTCTTGGGTTCAAATTCACTTATCACATAAAAATAATTAATTACAATAATTAATCTAGGCTTCGACAGTTAGAACATAAACTTACAATATCAAAAACATAGATGATTGAAAAATTATGCATATCAAATGTGCTCTAACATATTAGATCCATACAAAAAGTTGCTAGCATATGTCCTTCTTAAAAAAATAACCAATCCATTGCTAAGAATATTCTTCAACTATAGTGACTACTACTCTATTGGCATTTCCATTATAGAGCTATCTTGATGCATTCTTCCAGCAGCAGCAGCATCGGTAATGTTATGAAACTAGAAATCTCCTTCATTTAAGTTAGGGACTGGAGCACCTTGAGTTTGAGATTATCATGTTGGCATCTAGGAGGATAAAATTTGTAAACACCTTAACATGAGTGTCATACCAAGAAATCCTTTGTGGCATTGCAAGACATGTCTAACCACATGGTAATCCCAAACCTCAAATGCCAATTTGATATTGTCATAAAGGGCCCATTTGGTTGTTGAAATAGGAGTAGAAATTTTGGAATTCATTTTCTATTCTCCATTTGGTTTGTCAAATGAAATAGGGAATAGGAATACATATTCTCATTTTACATCTAAAATGAGCTTATACCCATTCCAAAAAATATCTATTATTGGAATAGCCATTCCTATTCCCAATATTGCATCCCTTTTCTCCATTCCTATGCCTCCAACCAAACAGGCCCAAAGGAAAATAACATTTACAAGTGTTTCCAGTAAAAAATTCCTTGGGAATAGACCACCCATAAAACCCTTCCCACATGATAGGTCTTACTTTTCCATAGTAGTATAAAGAGAATTCACATATTCTAGAAGAAAACATTTAGCAAATAAGGTCTCAAAACTAGATGAGATTGTACCAAGTCCATCACATTTGAAGGAAAAACCAACACTTATTGGTGTGGGTATAAAACTCTATAGGTGACTGGAGATAAATGTCTTCACCAATTATAGTTTTCACTAAGCATTGGCATACGTGATAGTGGACAATAAAGATCAACCCTAGTTTCTCATCAATTATTTTCTCTAGGAATGGGACGTCTTGTGGCTCTGGTTCAATAGGGACATGATAATTAAATCTAGGACTCTATACTTCATCTTATGTCACTCAAAAACCATACAGACCAAGTAGTGGGAAGGCTTATATTAAAAAAATTCTAAGGAACTCAAAGAGATCATGGTGTATATATAAAAATGGTATGTGCATGGAATTCCCTCAAAAACTCATAGTCTCTTAAGCCATAAAAGATTAGCAATCAAAAAGTCTTGCATAATAATTATATGATTCATCCATTGATGAGGAGAAAACCATGGAAACAATTACACAAGAAATTGTCACATATGATGATGAGGGAAATCAGGATTATATGGGAAATTGTGATATTCTCCATGCAAATATATAGGCATATTATCACATATCCAATGAAGAGGTATCCTTGGCATTCATGCCATCTCTTATAATAGTTTGGTATTCATAATTTGTACAAATCTACATTTGCACTTGGACAAGCCTTAAGAAAGTAGTTCTCTATGAGAAAATCATAAGATATTTCTTTGGCATGCCTGTTTTTGAATTACATGTACTATCTTATAACAAAACATGTCTTGATTATTCAAATTCACATTGTAAACAAGTTCATTGCCAATAGTTAAAGAGGAAATGAGGTAGAGATGTATCAAACTTGAGAATAATAACAAAAGAAAATATAGAGTAAGAGTTAAGAGGAATATAAATATATTTAATAAATAAATAAAATTATATAAAGGAACAAAGAATGAATAAAGATAGAGATGTGAAGTGATTTATAGAGATATGTACCAATAATAAAAGAGATAAATAATAATTTTTAAATTAAGAAATATAAATTTAAGCTTTAAACTTACAATAACCTTATATATTCCTTATTTTTTTTCATTTTGTATTCATATACTATCAGGTACAATCATGCACCATTATTATATCCACATAATAAATACATATTATGAAATAAATTATTATATCCACAAAATAAATACATATTATGAAATAAAAACAATGGTTTGAGTCACAAAATATTTACCATTCATTAATGCACTCAAGAACTTCAAGTTTTGGAGTACGTTTATATATATTAGGTTAAAAGGTTATGTTTTATGTATCCTTGTAGATTTAATATATTGTTGACTTAGAGGATTAATATCAATTCATATAGTTTATGATGCATCAAAACTATCCTCAATCATTTTTGAATTAAAAAGAAACCAAAACAAGGGGGACGACCCTTACAAAAGACAAATTGGCAAACAACTAGCAGATTACCACCTGACAAAATTACCCCCTACCGCTACTAATCCAAGCAAAAACAACACTTGAAGGATCATTAAAAAAGTTTTATCAGGCAACAAATTACAATTGCCAGCAACAGTACTACTTAAACTGTAAAAGTTTATAAACAAAGGCAGAACTGCCTTAAACCATATTAAGTTCAGTAACCAAGAAACCATAAAACACAAGAAACCAAGGAGAGTAGGCCCTAATTAGGCTTCTTCTCATCCTTCCCTTTAAGAAGGATGTTGGCCCAGTCCTCTGCCAAGAAGTCAAAAAACATTCTAAAGTCTTCATGGGTAAGGTCCCCCTCCTAGTTATCCTTCAACAAGTACAGGGCAGTGGCCACCGCGTGTGTCACCTTGATGGTGAACTTTGCCAAAAGTCCTACTCTTTCCTCCAAGGCGTGCACTCTCTCCCTTAGCTCTTTGTTAGCCAGCTTGGACTTCTCCTCGGAGACCTCCTACTTATCACTTAGATTACCATCCACAATGTCCTTGTCAATTTCCTGCAAAACTGGGGAGTTAGAGATAATCTTATCTTTATGAACAATTCAAGTAGGTAAAGACACCATCATAGGGGAAGGGGCTCTTTCCATCATATCAAGGAATTGGTCCTTCGTGAGGTCCACACACCCCATAGTGATTGAGGCTGAGACATGGGTCCTCTCCTTACTACCTTTAGTCACACCACCCAAGCCAGACTTGAAGAGTCGAAGACATCCACCTTGTGAGGCCTCGCCCCAACCCTCTGTAGCTCTAGTTGTTATTTTATCATTTTGTTACTCACGACTTGAGATGGTCGAGACACTATCAGATACTTGAACATATCATATTATTTCATGTTGTGTGATGTTGTTTTCAGATATTGATGTCCGTCATTTAATGCTTTATGTATATGTATGTGATGAATTAAGTAAAATGTAGGATTAACACATTGATTTTGGAATCTTTATGATTAAGGATATAAGTAGGATGCAAGAAATCCTGATTTATGTATGTTTCAATTTACGTAAATTTTTGATACGTATGTATGTACATGTGATTTTTGGGGACTACTGATGTGTGCAATGAGTGTGTAGATATTTTAGTCAAGGAAACCGATGGAGGAACAGAACTGATCTCCGTGTGCTAATTTTGGAAACCTTGTTGTTCGTAATTGAAGTATTGTATTGTGAGATGTATGTATGTATCTCTTTGTGTTCAGTAAATGTTAATGTTCGTAACTATGTTCTTTCAGTGTCGCTTGACACTCGTGAATTGTTTGTGCTCTTCAGCGTGTTGATTAGGGTTAGTTGTGTACCTTTTGGACCTTAGTTGGTTTAAGTTAGTGTCAGTTGCTAATTTAGGTTCTTAATCGAGTGTAGTCATCCTTAATCCGGTTTAGAGCTTAATCTGCATTTTAGTGTTGTTTGATGGTCCTAATTATTTCTTAGCTTTTGGTTGGCTCTAAAACTTTTCCTTAGGCTTCAAAACATGAAATAAATATACCCAATGGGGTATGGGTATGGGTTAGGGGTCTTTTCCAACCCCTAAGCCTCTTTTGTTGACTTTTGAGGTCACTCAAAAAGTCTCTTTTTGCCTTTGTGTGAAAATTGCTTATGGTCATCATGAGTTGTCTTACCCCACCTCCTTTTAGTGTCTAACCATAGTGAGGGTAGAGTTAGGAGTTTCTAGAATTGCGAGTGGGTGGGAGAAGTTATTGATCCCCTTTGGTGGTTGAGTTGGAGGCTTATTTAGAGGCCTTTCTTGGTCTAGTAGAGGTTGTTACCCAATCTCTACATTTAGAGAGGAATTTTTGAAGGTTGAAGGAAGGAAAGGGATACTCTACTCAAACTTGTTCATTGCCATTACCTCTTTGTGAAGGTAGGAAATTCTCATCTCCCTTATTCAGTTTTTATGTTTGTTTCATGTTCATGTTACCTTGTTGTTGTTTCAAGGTTTGTATGTTTGTGGGTATGTTGGGAAGCTTGGAAACCATGTTATTTTTGGTTGATTTCCTTTCATGTTATGTTGCAATTTTGAGATTTTTCTTGCATGGGTGTTTTGGTATTACTCACCCTTGGAGAGGGCAGAAGTGACCAATTTTGGGAAAGGTCTGTTTAGTCGGACTCCATCTAGTGTAGAGTCTCTTCTAAGGATGAGAAGAGGGAGAAAGGGTAGGGTGTTATGGGCCCCTACCTGTTAGCACAAACCTTGTATGATTTTGGTATGTTGAAATGGAAGAATGGAAGTTCTTGGTATATAGCCCCGATTGGGCATCTGTTTGGTGTTGTGCTTGACTTCTCCTGGCTGGAAGAATCCATCTTTCCCTAGTTTTGATTCATTGTGAATCATATTGTGTAAACCATGTATGATTATGCTTGCTTGATCATCTCTTGGTTATGCTTGTGGTCACCTGATCAGATTCTATTCCCTCCATGGTTCCAGAAATGTGTTGCAGAAAACATCATAAATCCCTTGATTAGGGTCATGAAGAAAACTCAATTAAATTGTTGAAATTGGGATTGATATCCTATTGTAAATTGTATTTTAAACCTTGTTGTAATTGGCAATGAAGCCGGGTTTTCTTCCTGGTTCTTTCCCGGCTGAGCCTTGAATCAGGTTTACCAATAAAATTGGTGTTGAGTATAATTGCTTGTAATGCGATTTAATTGTAATTTTAAATGGAATGGATGCACATCAAATTAGGATGGATTTGATGATAGTTTAATTGAGCAAATTTTCAAGTTTCCTTTTATGTTCAAAATGAAAATTATGTTAAGAAAAAGAAAATAAATGGATATGGTTGATATAATTTAATACAAGTTTGTTTTGGAAATCAATTTAATCATGCATTGTTGTGACACGATCATTAACTTCATGTTTAAATCCATTCAATTCTACTCCCCTTTATAAATGATGGAAGGATATTGCTCAAAGTATGATCTTTGAACGCTCCTACATGAGTTCAAGTGTGAATGGAATGACGAATTTAGTCCCTGGGTTTAATCTATTTTAGATGTGATAGAAAATTGTATTGAATCCTACCTAAATCATCTAATAGATTTAAGAGATGCACTATTAGTTTTGTAAGCCATAAGAAACTTTAGGAATTAAATTTTAGCTTTAGGGATAATAATAGCATTATGTTAGCTTTTCAATTTTTGATCCAACTTAAAGAAGATTAAATTAACTTTTCATACCATCCCTAAGAGAAAATTTCCAAAACACCCACCTACAGGATGCTGGAAATTGTATGGAGAAATAATTTATTCTCTTGTTGAACAGAGAATATTCCATTTTGATTCTTTATTTCAAATTTAATTTCTAAATTAATAATCAATAAAATGAATATAAATAACTAAAGTAATGCTATGCTAGTCTCTAATATCCTAAAATATCTAATTTGCTACCCATAAATCTTTATAACATTAATGCCCTATCTCCATCTTGGACATTAGTATAGAGGGGGGAATTAAAAAAATGTTTTATGTTTTTATGTTGGTCAATGTCATCACATGGGATGACGTCACCCCTGCACTAACCTCCTGTACTCACCGCCACCTCCTTGTCTGCACGTCTCCTCCCACTTGGGCAGCGCGCTGTCCCAAGTGGAGCGCTTGGGAAGCGCAGCCTGGGATGGGATGGGGGTGTGGGGTAGGGGGTGATGTGGCAGCTAGGGGGTTTGGTAGGGTTGAGGGTTAGTGGTTAGAGTAGTTAGTAGGTAGGTTAGTTTAGTTGTTATGTATTATATTGTTTAATTTAATTAATTTTAGTTAAGTTTTAGTTAGATTAAGTTATAGTGTTTAGTTTAGCTTTTAAGTTAAAATTAGTTAGTTTTAAACTTTAAGATTAGTTTTAGATTTAGTTAGTTATTTATTTATTTAATTTTAGTTTCCTTATTAGTATTTTCTAATAGTTAGTTTAAAATGTAATCTTAATTTGTTAAGTAATAAGTTGTGTTAGTATAGGTTAGTTTATTTATTTTAGTTTATGATTATAGTTTTTTTCTTAATCGTAGTTAGTTTGTTTTAATTATGTTAGTTTATGTTGTTTTGTCATTTGTGAGTAGTATTAATTCATAAGTTTGTTTTAGTATTTAGTTTAAAATGTTTTGTTTATTATAGGTATTGTAAAGACAGTTTATATATATATCTATGTTGAATTTGTGTAATATTAGTTTAAAAGTAATAGAGTTTTCTTTTTGTTAGTTTTAGAACTAAGTTAGTTTAACATTAAATGTAATATAGTTTTAGATTTTAAATTAGTTAGCATTTTTTTTATATAGAGCGAAATATAATTGAGTTGCAATTATAGTCGAAACTTAGTGTTAATAGAATGTAGTATTGGATTGCGATTGAACTAGAATTAAAAATGATACATTTAGTTTTGTTAGGAATTAAATATGATGTTAAATTAATATTAATTTATAGGTTCTACCATCATTTAAATTAGTGTAACGATTAGTGCTGTACTGATATGATTTTAACTAGTTTAAATGTATGATTGTTTTATATTTAGTTAGTTTTCAATTTCTTTAAATTTAAATTTAGTAAAATTTTGATGGTTTATTAATATGTTAAAAATAGTTGGAATGTTTAAGTTAATAAATTTTAGATATATATATATTCAGTTTTGATTTTAGTTAATTGTTTTCTTAGAGTGACTTTCCTATATCGATTAAGATTGTCAATCGATAATTGTCTAAGAGATTCTTTTAGTTGATGTTGATTAGATACTTTCAATTAATCTAAACTCGAATACATTACATTGTCATTTAAATTAATTGTATCTTATTGTTGAAGGTTAATGTAGAGAACCTGTACTAAAACTTTTATCTATCATTCCAACTTAGAGCATGCTTAATTATTAATTATTGTTCAAAAAAAAAATTTGGAGTGTGTTTTTGCCCTCGTAGTTTGGGCATGACACATCTCCCCTTCCTCATTATTCCCCACACTATCCTCAATTGTTATTTATGAAAAAATTATATGATGTAAAAGTTGATATTCTAATAAATTTTTATTTTCAAAGTATAGATAATATTCAAATTATTAAAGTTAAACTTCTCTTGTTAAAACAAGAAGGAAACTATAAAAAAATATAGATTTATTTTAAGATTTTTGATATGTAATTTTTTAAAATATACTTTGATATCATAAATATGCAAATATCTTTTAAATGTTACTAAGATTATTTTAAGTTGTTTAAATTAATAATTTAAAGAAAATCATTTAAAAATAAATATATTTTAATTTTTATATGAAATAATTTAATAATAGTAATAAATTCTTAAAATTATTTTTAAATTAAAAGATATTTCATTTTAGAGACTTAAACTATAATGTAAAATCGAATTTTCAATAAATATTAAAATGTAATTGCCTGTAACGCTAAAAAATGTAATTGCTTATGACACTAAAAAAGACTAGCTTGCCTTATAGTGCTAAAATGCTTTATTGTGCATAAATACTTTATAATTACTATTTTTGTGGTACACCATTCAGTCATGGCAATAAAACATTCAATTATTCATGATAAAAGATGGTGTAAATTTCAATGTTTAAATAAAAGGACAACATTAATGGACAACTAATACATCTAACTTTGATTAGTTTTACTTTCAACAATTTTTTTGTTTAAAAGTTTATTTTTCTTCTTACCTTTTTCTCCCAATAGCCAATAGAATCTTTCATAATTAGTTTTTTTTTTAATTCAAAAATACATCATAAAATTTACACTATATAACAAATTCAATGTGCCAAAAAATAATTTGTTTCTATTGGTTGAAGAAAATATTATAATAATTTTTAATGGTAGTGAACTAATATCTCAATGTGATGTACTAACATCATGTACTTCTAGAAAAAGTTTAAAACCATTAATCTATTTTGAAATTTGGGCTATTAAGTACTCACACATATTATCTAAGATGTTTCATCATCATGCCTTATATTTTTATTGGGATTTTCACAAATATCATTGGCTCATGCTATGTGAGCTCTATCTTTATTGCAAGCTCATGAAATGTTCAAAAATTGTGCTAAGCTTGTATTACCCCAAAATCACATGCTAAATTGGCTAGTTAATCTACCAATTGATTTCCTTCACTATAGTTGTGTGTGACTCTATTGTCTTTATATTTGTCAAAATTTTCCTATGCCTAATGCATTATATATCTTACTTTCTAGTTCAAGAAGCATTTGAAGATTAATTTGCTACAATAATAATGATGAATTTTCTTTCACAGTGTATTTATTTGATACCTAACCTAATTGCACTTCTTAACCCAGTCATGAGATCTTGAGCCTTAGCTATATTATTTGTATCAGTTGACAACAAGTTATCTTGAGCATATAGTATGTTTCCAAGGGGATCCCTATTATAAATCCTTGCACCTAAAATGCTTGGGTTACCTCATGTTTCCCCATCAAAATATAACTTAACAAATGGAAATGTTGGAGGTTTCCATCTCACCAAATACTTGTTTATCTTATTTTTAGGTATTTTCATTATATATTCATGAACACGAAGAGTGATGTGTGACCAATTAGTTATAGCTTGACTATCCCATGATGAAATGTTGGATGAACTAAGATCTTCGTGTGTGTCCCATTAATGCTTTTGAGATTGTCTTTTCAATTTTATCTTGAACAAATTGTAAAGTATTACATTATATCCTAAAGATACACTTATTTCATTCCCTCTAGATTTACCGTACGAGCATAGGAGGAGCAATTATCTAAATGGAAGAAAATAGTGAGTCCTTATGCAAAGTAGACCAGGAGTTACATATGTCCTAAATAGTATACAACAAAGGAAGATGTAATTATAACTTTGATAAAAGGTCATAATTTAGCATTTTTTAGTGAACTCACATTATAGAAAGAGGTGATCAACATATTCTAATATGTCACCACATAATACGTACTTAGAAGGATCAATAATACCTAATATTAATATCCTATCACTTTTCAAAACTCTCTTCTTCAATACCAACCATGTGAAGCTACGTGCCTTTGGGGGAACAATTGGGTTCCAAAAAAAGATTAAATACTTTGTATTGCAACAAGGATACATCCCTTTTTTGAAGAGCTTCAGTTCTCAACTTTAGTTAATATTACCTATTATTGGAAGGGCCCTAGATAATTCTATCTTTTTCTTTTCTAGGGAGCAAAAGTCATTCATGCAAGATATTGGCATTTAATTTGATCAATTGGGAGTTCAAAGAAATCCTTCCATATTACTCTTTTTTTGGAAAATTCTATAGCTGAAATATATCCCCATAAATTTGAGATTAGTTTATAATACTACTAAGTTCATCCAATAAGCATAGTAGATTATACTCATTCCAGGAATCTAACCAAAAATTCATCCCCTCACCATTGTGAACTTCCTAGGAGATACACAAGGTGATAATTTCCTAAGAGTCCGTAACAAAATTCCACATTGATGATCCCTTAGGAGGATCAGAGATTGTAGAAATAGAATATAATGATACACAATCTAAATACTTAGCTTGTATTATCTAATATCAAAGGGAATGAGGACTTGAATATATTAACCAAGGAAGCTTACCTCCAAACAAAATATTTTTATTAACTATATTATGTAGATCTTCTCCACCTAGCCTTTTTTTGATGGGAATCTATTTAAGTGAAATGAGTGGTACCTTCTTTGATTTGTCCATTTTACCTCTCCAAATGAGTTATCTAATAATCTTTTCAATTTGTTTTATTGCCATGGGAGCCTTTAGTAAAAACTAGAGATAGTTTAGGATTGTTGTAAGCACATTAGTGGCCATTAGAATAAAACTTGAGAGAGATAACCACCTAGCTTTCCATGTTGCAACTCTAGACTTTAACCTTTGGAATACATTATTCTAGTATGTTTTCTAAATATTGTCTATAAATAAGGGAGTTCCAAGGTAAGAGGATAGTAGATTTATCTCTTGAAAATCAAATTAACTAATAACTTTCTTTTTGAGAGCCAACTTAATTGACAAGTAGGAGATAATGTCCACAGCAAGTCAAATTATGATATTGCTATCAAGATTTAACTTTGTGATTTTGAGTCAAACTCATTGACCCATATGTCATGAGTAGTGATTCAACATGAATCCATCTCTCATGAGAACAAATGGAACACTTAGCACTAGCATCACCTAGATCCAATGAGTGCTAAGTGTTCTATTTATTCTCATGAGAGATGGATTCACGTTGAATCACTACTCATGAAATATGGGTCAATGAGTTTGACTCAAAATCACACTGTTAAATCCTAATAGCAATATCATAAGCCAACTTAATATCAAAGGTATAAATTCTTGATTTTCGTGGTTAAACTATCGATGTGATACATATGAATAAGCATCAATAATCATTTCTCCTTATTAGCCTCTTGCATTTTGGCCTAAAAAAGAACAAGGTATCACCCACAATGAGGGAGTGTGTTATAGAAATGTCTATATATGGAATCATCACCCCTTTCTATTGGTATATAGATTTGATTGCATGTAGATTAGTTATTGTGTTATCATTGATGTCAACTAGTGTCCTAGTGTTCCTAGTATGTTACCAAGCATAAACATGATGATGAAAAAGATTGTGATCATTAGGACAGAATTAGGAATGTCTTTGAAGATCCATGGTATGACCACTATTGTTGATGTAAATAAAGGTATGATCAAGTTAATTAAAAATTCAACTACTAGAATAATTAGTGAAAAGTAGTAGGTTATTTGATTCGTTTATCAAATTTATGACAAGTCAAGTGGAGTTATATCAAGATAGTGTAAAAAACATAGTTAAGATGATAAAGTTACAATTACAACTCATTATTGTGATTGGTGAAGTAGTGATAGAATGAAAAGATGATTAGTGAAGTGATGACATAATGAAAAGGTGATTAGTGAAGTAGTGATAGTTGTTGAACATATTAAAGTGTATTGAATTATACAACAATAGTTAGTAAATTGAGGATCAAAGATTAGTGTTAATATTGTGATGGATTAAATTGAGTCGATCATAATCTGGTGATGTGTCTTCGTGATTGGGGGTGATGATTGTGAATCACATTGTTTGATGATACCATATGGAAAATATTCTGGAGGAATGAAGTGTCTAGTCAAAATGTGTTTGACCTCTTGGCACAAAATTGTTTGAATTGGCTTGTGTGGCCTTGGAAACATGTCTTGTTGTTTAATACTTATCTTATGAAGTGTAAGAGTTAAACATGGTATTTTAAATGCATATTGATTCAAAATTCTAAGTCTTGATTAAGGGGGTAGAATAGAAAGTCCAATATAAATTGTTGGAAGTTAAACAATTTGTTGTTGTTGATCATGGTCAAGCAAGTGCAATGAAAGGTGAAGGGTAAATAGTTTGTTGTTGTTGATTGTGGTTGAGAAAGTGTAGTGAAAGGTGCAAGTTGTGATCAAGCTAGGGTAGAGTTGAGTGTTGTGAAGTGTGTGATAAATTTAGTAGATCTAATCAAGAAGAGTTAGTTTTATTTCATAAATCATCATGTATGTCATTCCCTAAGAGTTACAATAGTAAAATCCCTTAATCAAGTGTATCCTAACAGGTCCTTTGTTGTAAATCCTTTAACAGGGTAACACTTTAATTAGTGTTTGAATTCCTTTAACTAGGATACCCCTAATAGAGTAAATATCCTACAATGGCTAGAGGTAAACCCCCTAACAAGGTGACACCTAATAATGCATTTATAAATCCTAATAGGGTTAAGCTCCTCACAGGGCTTACTTTAGAAAAGTGCATAATTTGTGGATACTAATCCTGATTGCAATTTTCACCCAAGTTGGGTTTCTGAGATACCAAAATATTTGTGTCAATATTGTGGATGTGCTTATTTTTTGAATGCTTTTATGTGTTATTTTTGACTTATTCTTGAGATAAAGATTTTATAGGTTGAAATTTTTCTTAATTGGTTGATTACTAATTCACCCCTTCCCCCCCCCCCCCCCCCCCTCCCCCTCAATAATCTAATCCCTTGGGACTAATAATTGGTATCAAATCTCTGGTCCTATATAAATCCTAACAACTTGAGGAAAATATATGAAGATGTTGAGGAAGGAAGGTCTTAAGTTAACAAGGGAGAACTATCTAGTATAGTGTGGCAAAATGAAGCTTTATCTTGTAGGTATGGGTAAGCAATATTGAAATAATGTATTCACAAGATATGTTTTTCTTGTAGGAAATATTGAAGTAGATCGGTTTAAGTAAAAAAAGATAATATAATTACTATGGAGGCTATAGATATCACTCTATTTTGTGAAAAATAAACCACTACTCAAGATCTAGAGACCACTCATGACATGCAAAAGAACCTAAAGAGAGTTTATGGTGGATATTTACATGTGCAGAAGGCTAAGGTGGATAGCCTAAAAGGAAATATCAATGAGATGAGAATGATGGAGAATGAGAATATTGAACACTACAGTCAAAAAATCAAAGATGTGGTTGATTATATCAAGGTACTGGTGGAACTCTTGAGGAAGAGGATGTGTTAAGAAAAATACTTAAAACTTCATTACCTCATTATGTTATTAGGGTTTTAGCGATTCAATTATTTAGATATTTAGGTATTAGCATTTTTAATCTTGATGCATTAATAGGAAAGTTTACTTCTTTTGAGTTGAGTAACTTTGATAACAATATGCCTAAGATTGAAGCTGCATTTAATCCATCTGTGACTCTTGGCCCTATAAGGAAAGAAAAGGATGTTTGTAATAACTCTTCTACTATGAAATATTAATCTAATGGTTATGAATTTGTTTTGTCTAAATAAAAGGAACATGAAGACTTGAAATTATTGCATGCTAGAAGGTTGCCTAGAGGAAGCGATAATTACAAGGGTATATTGCCTTAAAAATGTTTTAAAAGCAAAAGATTGGAAATTTTTCTTTTAGATGCCCTGACAAGGAAAAGAAGGAAAAGAAAATAATATCCAAGGAGAACAACAAGAAAGTATGATACCTAGATGAAGGTGTTACTAGTTAGGAAACTAATAAAAGAGATGAAGAAGAAATTGTGTTCATTGTTGTTAAAGAAGATCCTCTAAAGGTCATGACAAAGAATTAGTTTCTAGTATGAATCATAATAGAGATTGGATAATTGATAGTGGTTTCTCTCATTGCATGACTGATGATGGAAGAAAATTCATCACGATGGAGGAATGTGAAGAAGGATTAGTGAGATTTAGTAATGAAATTCCTAATGTATAAAAAGGTAAAGTATATATTACATTGAATGATAAAATAAACTCTAATGATGCATATTGTGAATAACAAGGAATAATAAGGCATATGTAAGCTCCCATAACACCTTAGGAGAATGGCATGTCCATCATTGATTGTGATAGTACATTAATGTTGTAGAAAATTATTTCTCAGACATTTTAGAGAGAAGATGTGAGTATTTTGGTTTACACATTGAACACAATTTGAATGAAGTAGGGTACAAACAAAACTCCCTATGAGTTATTGTATGGTTGTTCACCTCACGTAAGTTATTTCAAAATATTTGGAAGAAAATATTACATTAAGAGAGATGATTACTAAGGTAAGTTTGACTCAAGAAGTGGTGAGGGAATATTCTTGCCTGGTATTCCATGAAGATCAAGGAATACAAATGTATGAACAAGACAACCAACAAGATTGTAGAAAGTGAAAATATGAGGATTGATGAGTATTTGGAGAAAAATGATAGATCTAACAAAAAGGAACTTGAAGACTATCAAGGGTTTGTTTATATACAACTGGTGGAGCATAATACTACAACAAAATTGATGGAAGAATAGGACAATGAAGAAAAACTAATTCAAGCAGTTGAAGAAGCACCTAGAGTTGAACTGGTTGCCAAGGTATGTGAAGTTAAATCATTCCTCTTGTCAAACTATTGGTGAAAAAAATAATAGTTTTTTAACAAGAAGAAAGGAAAGAGAAGGTATCTATTTGTTGTTAGAAGTTGAACTAAAAATAGTGAAAGATGTACTTGCTAATAAGTTTTACTTGTGTGGAAATTTAGTATTAAAAATTGAAAAAGAGTTCACCTAAGGTACATATCCCTTCTATATCTACATCCAGTTTATACTTATTGAAAATAATTTTCACTATTTACAAAAACCTAAAACCAAAATGTACTTTGTATTAATCGTTAAATGATATGTACAACTTATATACAACTAATAAAAATGAAATTAACATGTTGAATGTAAATATATCTCCCACACAAGGTTGTGTGAGAGTAGACTATCCTACTAATATTCCCTATTCTATATAATGGAAGAAACATGAAAAAAGTAGCATGTATGTGCAAAGAGTCAAAGGGAACCAATCATTTCCTATAATGATTGGTTGTGTTGTCTTGGTCATGTCATTGGTTATCTATGTTGAATCATGCATCGTACTCCATCCACTTTCATGTCCTACATACAATGAAGAAAAAGAATTAGATCCCATGGGTCCAAGAAATTCCAACACCTCATATGATGCATAAACATCCTACTCTTTTTTCATGTTGCATATTTGCATAGAATGGAAGAAACATTAGCAATGAGGTAAAGATGTCAATGTGCCAAATCAAAAACCATATGAAGATAATCTGCAAATTACTAACTGAAAAATGAGCATAAAAGGGACATGTAAGTTACATAAAACATTTTGTTCTAAATACTACTAAGAAAACCATGATTATTTCTATTTATTGGACTATGCTAACAAGATGTAATAGAAAACATTAAAGGGACAAACTATATCATGTTTGAAAACTTTCAATTCAATATATTACCAAAAGAAAGTGATATGAGAAAAATGATCAAGGATGCATGGATAAAAAAACATAAAATGTGGTCATGAGTAAGCAAGTGATAAGTGCATACTGTTATATAGAGAATAAGCATTAGGAAGGCTTTTAACATGTGAAGCATAAAGAAAATGTGTCAAGCATAAGCACAAGAAGAAGGTCATTTGAACAAAGATGGATGAAGATGGAGAAACAAAGGAATGGAGAGCAAGGAAAATATTCTAATGGGGATACATTATAGAAGTTACACTAATCATATGCATGTTTTAAAAAAAAGTACAAGGAAATAGGAAGAGCATGAATAATGGAAATGTTCTCAAAAAAATGCAAGAAACCACTGATATCAAGCTTAAGGATAATATGGGAGAAATGCATATCTATGAAAACGGCAAGAGATTTGAAGAATGAGCTAAATGCGCTTGGTTTTTAAACAAAAGTGATACAATAAATTCCTTGTGAGGAACCAGACATAACAAAATCTATGATTAAAGGTAGTGAGATCAACAAAGAGGGAAGTTACTATGAGAAAGAATAGCAACCACGAGCAATAAGATCAATGTATCCAATCTATCCAAAAATTGATAGAAAGAATAGAAAAAAAATGCTTTAGGGTTTTAACCCTAGTTTCTAGAAACTTAAAAAATGTTTTGCATTGCTCCTTCCACTATTTCTATCTTCTTCTTTTATACTTAGGAAACATAGTGGGTAAGGTTTTGTGATATAAGGAATTGGATTTTGCAATAAGTATATTTGTATTATTTCATTGTAATTAAAATTAATTGATGGATGACTTATAAATCAATCAATTGATTTTAAATATTAAATATAAATTATTATCTTTAACTAGTCACTCAAGACTATAAACCAAGTTATATTTTCAGTTGAAGTGAGAAATAATTGGT
This sequence comes from Cupressus sempervirens, assembly GCA_028749045.1. Lineage (NCBI taxonomy): Eukaryota > Viridiplantae > Streptophyta > Pinopsida > Cupressales > Cupressaceae > Cupressus > Cupressus sempervirens. The sequence continues at coordinate 407,666,837 of CM053791.1, forward strand.
ACGTAGTGGCAACCAATGAACGCAATGTGGAGTTCATGGTAAATAAGAAGTCTTCAAAGCCAATTAAGTCATGGTGCAATGGTGTTAAGTCATCATTTCCATGCGTCAAAGGGGAGTTGTATACTTTTAATTGCAATTGAAGACTTCTGAGTCTTTCTAGGAGGATTTGATGAGTTTTTTTGGCTTGTCACTATGGAGGCATGATTTGGCAGGATTTTGACATTGATTACACACCTTTTGGAGCATCTAGAGGGCCTATATTTTGGGCTTCTTATTTCTATTTGACCTAGTTATCCACTTTTGGGGGGAGAAGTAGTTAGGGGTAGTTGGGATTGTATTTTGATATAGTCTTTCCTTTTGATTTATAGATTATTAAGTTTTGAGCAATGCCTTTGCATTTCATTTTTGAGTATTGTGCTTTTTTTTTTTTTAGAGATGTGTCACATTGGAGCATGTACTTTCAAAACCTTTGATAGAAATAATACAACATTTTGGGTCTATCTTGTGAACTTCTTGTATGCATTTTTGTGATTAATGTTTTAGTGTTCATTGTGTTTCATTTTGGAATCTTCAAACACTTTTATGTCTCTTTTTGCATCTTAGGGTTTAGTGAATTAAATTTATAGGTCATCAATTGTGCATAGTGGTTTGAAGATATCAATTATGGATGATTCATATCCCTATGATATTTCTTGTAAATTTCTGCTTATGAAATATTGTTGTTATAAATAGGTTATCCATTGGGACAAAAATATATTTGAGATGGTTGTAATTGTTCAAATTGTATCAAACAAATTGTAGATTTTCGTTATTAATAATTGGTGTATCACCTTAATTGTTTATGAAATTTAAGTTATCATTAATTTTCCTTCTCCCTTTTCCCATTAGTTTGTTTAAAGTTTGTAAGTTAGTATAGGTGAAATATCAGTTAAAATTTTCAAAGAACCAACCTAGAATCTAAAGGTTCAATCATTTGAAAAATTTACCCACAAGCTCATGGTTATTCCCATGTTCTCCAAAAGTGTTAAGTGTTCAATTACTTAGTGTCAAGTACACTTTTAGGAGTTAATAGTAATAAAAGATGAAGATGTGGTGAAAGCTATGGAAGAAGAACTATAATAGATTGAGAAGAACAAGATTTGGACATTAGTTCCCAAATTGGTGGACAAGACCGTCATCAATACCAAGTGGGTTTTCAAAAAGAAGATGAATGTGACTAGTGAAGTAGCTAGGAATAAGGAAAGACTAGTGTACAAAGGTTATGCACAAGAAGAAGTCCCAAATAATGGAGAGACATTGGCACTTGTGGCCAAACTTGAAGGAGTAAGGATATCACTTGCATTTTCTTCTTACAAAGGATTCAAGGTATATCAAATGGATGTTAAGTGAACATTTTTCAATCATATCTTGGAAGAAGAAGTATACATTAAAAATATGAAGGTTTTGACAACCCTAAACATGAGAACATGGTATACAAGCTACAAAAAGATTCGTATGGATTGAAGTAAGTACCAAGGTAATGGTATGAAAGACTTCAGTTGTACTTATCAAAATAAACTTCATCAGAATAAGTGATAATAATGATGTCTATATGAAAGATGAGAGTGATGGAAAGCTACTCATTGCAGAGATATTTGTGGATGATATCACTTTTGGATGTTCAAATGATAGGATGAGCATTACAATTTTAGACTGGATGAAGGAGTTTGAAATGTCAATGATCAGTGAGATTAAGTTCTTTATTGGATTACATCAACTCAATGATGACATCCACATAAGTTAGACTAACTATGTGAAAGAGATCTTGAATACTTTTGGGTTAGAAGACTCAAAGCTGATTGGTACTCCTATGGTAACTGGTTGCAAACTATCGAATGAAGATGACTCTAAAGTAGTTAGAAGATGACTTGAATGAAGATATTTGTGGATGATATCACTTTTGGAGGAAATAATGGAATGAGCATCACATTTTTAGACTGGATGATTGAGTTTGAAATGTCCATGATCAGTGAGATTGAGTTCTTTATTGGATTACATCAACTCAGTGATGACATCCACATAAGTCAGACCAACTATGTGAAAGAGATCTTGAATACTTTTGGGTTAGAAGACTCAAAGTTGATTGGTACTCCTATGATAACAGGTTGCAAACTATCAAATGAAGATTAATGATTGATAAGCTATAGTATGTGATACACAATAGACCAGACATAACATAGGCAGTTGGATTAGTGGCAAGATTTTCCTCTAATCCCAAGGAATCTCATTTGCTTGTAGTAAAGATAATCTTTAGATATCTCAAGGAGACTAAAGATTATGGTCTTTGGTATGGACATAAAGGTTATTTCATATTGAATGCATTCACTGGTATTGATTAGGTAGGTAATATTGATTATTAGAAGAGCACAAGTGGTGGTGCAACTTTGGCATGGTGTTGATTTTGGAGCATTTGATATACTTCAAATTTTTAGTGCAAAATATCCCCAATAACACTATAAAGAGGGTTTAAGTTTTATTATTTTTACCACTTTCCTTTGTTGAATTATTTTAGGAAGTGGAAACTAATTTATTTCCCCTTCTTCCTATTTAAATCTCTCAAAAGTTCAATTAGAGAGGTCATGGAGGTTGCTCAAAACTAGGGCCAAAACTCATTCCATTATGCCAAGGCCTGATTTATAGGTTGTATCAAAGGTTTTTTTTCTATGTGCCCCCCTAAACTTGTTGTTGTTTAGGAAGCCCCTAATTAAAACATACCACCATATGCTCAAATGAATTAAACACTTATGACCCTAGAAAAAATAAGTATATCCACCATCTAGTTATTGATATATTGCTCTTATAACTCGGGACTCAACAAATCCCTACCACCTTCATGGTGGCTTTCGATCTCTATGTTTTTAAAAAATGCTAGTATTCCTTCCATGCTAGCAAGAGAAATGCTAAAATCCCCTTCTACATGGCCAAAAATCTCAATTTCATCATTCAAAAGATAATTAGAAAGTTTGGGGAAGAGAATGGGCAGTAGAATAGAAGAAATGTGAGAAAATCAAGAAGGTCCCATAAACTAGAAAGTTGATTGACCAGTATGGGGAAGAATGTCAAATTGACTAAATATGAATTAGATGTTGTGGATGAGGACCATGGGAGTAAAAATTACATCGAGAAAAGAGGGAAAGTAGATGTTGATGTGGAAGGAGGTAAAGCTAAAACAACTATAAGTGAAAATAAATACATAAGCAATAGCTATGCAATCATCTCTAGAAATATAAAAAATGGATTGGGTTGATCTAACCTAAGATGCAATGCTCAATGAATGGGAGATTAAAAAACTTGTTCAAAAGAGAGCTATACTAAATGCAAAAGCATAGAAAGAGAACTAGATGTACTAAATACAAAGTTGGAAAAGATGAAGACCAAAGTGATTTATCTAGAAAGGAAAATGGGCAACATTATTAGGTCTAGTAGCTGAGTGATGCACAACTTTTCTACTCCTTGTCCTTGATGTAGAAAAAGGGTCCAAGGAAAGATGTTGAGTAAGAAAGAAACTATTTAAGTTCCTAATAAATGACTAGATCCATACATACTCTACCAGTTAGGTGACATTATGTCTCCTTCTCATGCATAGCCTACTTTGGTTTTTGTCAGTGTTACTTTTTTTGCCTATGAGGGATCTATGTTAAAACTATTAATACACTTTTTGGTTTTCTATATTTGGTTCAAATGCGATGATAATAGTAGATTATATTATGTTGTTAGTTATAGTTTATAATATTAAGACTTTGATATTTAATAGTATGTTCTTAGATATAGTTAAAGAAGTTGTTAAATTGTCATAGTTTTCGGTGTGAAAAATCTATTAGTGTGTTACAGTTGGTTCATATTCCTTTGGATTGCAAATGTTAAAGGGATAAAACCCTTATTTTTATATTTTTTAATCTAAAAATTATTAATTCAATTTCTTTCTTTTTCAAAAAAAGAATAAATATTAGCTAATGTAATAAATTGATTTACAAGATGTGAAAAATTATGTAACTTACCTAAATAATTAAAAATTCTTATATTCTTCAAAATACTATCCACCAAAACCTTTAATAAATCATTATCAATATTTTCCTTCGAATTTAAAATTTTAACAAACCACTTTGAAAAATGGTACTTTACTTAATTTTAGTATTATGATTTTAGATTAAGAATTTAAATTATAAGAATATATTAATCTATACATTATAAAAATAATTAATTTTTATGCTCTCGTTATGACAATGATGACATAATAAGCTATAATGTATACTTTAATTTGTCTTTAACATTATCCAATACTTTAATATTTATTATGTCTAACAAATAATCATTTTATATGACAAGTTATCATTATCTCTTTAATATATGTGACATGCAATACTTTAACATAATATTAAGGAAGGTCTATCACATTGTTTACCTTGGCTAGCTAAAAAAATGGATGAATTGCACAATAGAAAGCCATTATAGTCAACAATTCCATACATCTCATATTGAAAGATATGAGATTTTAATTATGTAAGGTTCAATCCCATCAATTTCTTTTAGGCCCCATTTGGTTGCAGGAATTGGGCCGGAATAGGAAAATTTAAATACCCGCATTCACCAATTTGACGTTTGTTTGCAAAATACAAAATTGGAATTAGAACTCGCCTATCCTAAGATGACCCCAAAATGAGCATAGTGGTTTTCCTTTAAAAAGGTGGAATAAGAATAGCTTATTCTTATTCCAGTTTTTAATAAACCTAATTTGATGCATTGTCGAGTTTGTGACTTTGTCGTTTAATTGTATTTTGCCACTCAAATGCATTTTTGGACTATTTTCTCCATTCATCATTAGATATAAACTAGGTCAACATTATTTAATGTTTAATATGTGTTTTTTTTTTTATGACAAAAAAGACTAACATCAAATTTGATATCTTTCTAAACTTTCATAAAATTATCTTTACAAATAAATCTTATGTTTAGTCTTATAATTAAAACTATGTTGAAAGATCATTTAAATATCATATTAATGATCTTGAATTATTTGTAATTTTTATTTTTTTAATATATTTAAAAGTAAAATGGTTTTAGTTTTGATCTTATACTCATTAAAATAATTTGATTTAATTTAGAATTAAATTTATAATATACAATATAATATGTCCTTTGAATTTCGATGAATTTCAAAGGTTGTCGTATATATTTCACTTATAAAGTCAATTTAAAAAATAAAATAAAGGCTAATTAAAATAATTTGGCTTTTAAAAATTTAATAAAAAAGTCATTTATCATAAATAAAAAATCTTGTTTATTTAAAATATTACCAAACTAAAAAATAAATTTAATTATTAAAATTTTAAAAGAAAACTTATTCCAATTCCTATTTCAATTGTTGCAACCAAACATAGAATATGCATCTTTCGACTCCTCTTCCAGGTCAACCAAACAAGTCCAAATGATATTCCATAACTTATTTTAAGAATGTACGAATACCAGAAGAGAGTTTATTCCAACATAGATGAATGCCACATTCGACAATTCTTGCATCCAAATGGGCCCTTAAGGAAGAAGAAATCGATACACATGTATGACCAAGGCTTATGAATTAATTAGTAAAATGCATGAGAGTAGTTTTTTAATTTATAGGTATATAAAAATAGATTTTTATGATAGAATTTCAAAACCTTAAGCATATATTAAGCATATATGATTGTGTAGATTAGTTATACAAGTTCATGACATAATTTTTTAATAAAGTATTTTTGTTGTATTCATAAAAGAATATGTACATAATTTTTATAAAATATTTAGGAACTATTGATCAAGTATAGCAATCATGCATGTAAAAATAATGGAACAACCTCATTGTTCCACAAGACATAAGATTGAACATATACTTCAATTATAATCTCCATTACATGAGACATTTTTTTTAAATTTATAGTCCAATGAACTAAAAACTATTTTAGTTGATAGGCTATTTGTGGGAACTTTGTTCCCGGAAATTAAATTTTTGACGAAAAATTCGCAAGAGTTTGACCGAAAATTTGAAAATCCTTCCCGTTAATTATTTACCGGTCAGTTTTTATCTCCCTCCACTTTTAACTCTTGTCTTGATATTTATTAGTTGCTATCTCCACTTTTAACTATTGTTTTTCTTTTTCTATTTATTAGTTGTGATCTCCACATTAGCTCATGTTGTGATCTATTCAGTTAACTTTTGATTTTTAAAATTGATTTAGATTTTAGTTTTTAAATTATGTTAATTTATTTTTATATTAGTTTAATTTTTTTTTAAATATTATTTTTTAGTTTCTATAATTTATTTGGTCAATAGAATATTTATTAGATATATTATTTTTTTGAATTTCTCTTATTAATTTTTCATAATAGAGTTTTTGATGGCTTTTTTTAAATGATATTTTTTTCATATTTGATAAATTTAATTTAAATAAATAATATTTATTAATCTATTTAAAAGATTTTAGTAAATATTATGTTATTTAAATTAAAAATTATTAATAATCTAATTTGTTTACATAAAATTATAATTTAAATATCCACTTTTAACTATTGTTTTTCTTTTTTTATTTAGTTAAAAATAAAATTTTGACAAAAAATTCATAAGAGTTTGTCCGAAAAATTGAAAGTTAATTATTTACGGACTAGTTTTTATCTCCCTCCACTTTTAACTCTTATTTTAATATTTATTAGTTGTTATCTCCACTTTTAACTGTTGTCTTTCTTTTTCTATTTATTAGTTGTGATCTACACATTAGCTCATGTTGTGATCTATTCAGTTAACTTTTGATTTATAAAATTGATTTAGATTTTAGTTTTTAAATTATTTTAAGTTATTTTTTATATTAATTTAATTTTTTTTTAAATATTATTTTTTAGTTTCTATAATTTATTTAGTCAGTAGAATATTTATTAGACATATTATTTTTTGAATTTCTCTTATTATATTTTCATAATAGAGTTTTTGATGATTTTTTTTAGATGATTTTTTTTTCATATTTGATAAATTTAATTTAAATAAATAATATTTATTAATCTATTTAAAATATTTTAGTAAATATTATGTAATTTAAATTAAAATTTATTAATAATCTAATTTGTTCACATAAGATTATAATTTAAATATCCACTTTTGACTTTTTTTGTCTTTTCTTATTTATTTAAAAAATAATTACTTGAGATCTCCACATTATGTTGTGATCTCTATTTATTAAACTTTTGTTTATTAAATTGATTTAGATTTTAGTTTTTAAAGTACTTTAAATTATTATTTTATATTAGTTTAGTTTTTTCTTTAAATAATATTTTTCAGTTTCTATAATTTATTCATTTAATAGAATATTTGTTAGAAATGTCGTATTTTTCATATTATTTTTTTGTATTTTTCTTATTAATTTTTCGTAATAATTTTTTTGATGGGTTTTTTTTTAAGTGATTTTTTTTTCATATTTGATAAATTGAATTTAATTGTAAAATATTGAAATTATTGAACATGTTTCTTAAGCAATATTCAAATTTTCTAAATATTGCAAATTTTATATCTATGTTTTAATCTTCAACTTTTTTATTTTTGTATTTTCATTTTTAAAAACTCATATTTACATTATTTAATGTGCATTCTACATTTTTCCCTTAAATCTCATCTCCTATTGGTGCACTCGTTGTATGTACAAACGCTTGTGACTACTAGTTTAAATACTATTAAAAGAAAGAAAGAACCACATTAACTTCTTTTTCATGGATTGACATCCCTTCTACTTTCTTCTTTCTTCTTGTATCTACACTTTGACCTTTATTTGAAATTTCTTAATAAATTTATCTTCTCTTCAATCTCAATATTCTCCTAATAATATCCTCTTACCTTCTAAAATCTTCCCCTTACTTCATTAAAGGGTAAACATCAATGATTTTCTTTTAACAAAACTTACTTTATTCTCCTTCTACTCAAACTTGTTTTCCTAGATATAAAGCTCAAAATCTCCTTATAATTTAAATAACATGTTACATTGGCAAATATACACAATCTCAAATTTAGCAAGTGCTAAGTTTTCATTTCTATGTTATATTTTCTCTTTCTTTTTAGTTTCCTTCCTAAACAAAAGGAAAGTTAAAGTTTTGTTAGTCTTTAAGATATTTCTATTTTCTACTTATGATTTTTCATTTTATTTATATGAGTTAACTAAAAGGTTCTTTCTTTGTAATAACTTCTAAATTCAATTTTTTGCATCAATACAAAAAAATTAACACAATCGAATCAAGAAGTTATTACAAAGAATGATCATGCATTGTGGAAATGTGTTCTCTTTAAAAAGTTCTTTATTAGAAGATTGGGATAATTACTTTCCATAATGTTTTCTTGTAAACTTCTAACAATATAAATTTTGTTATCCTTAGTTCTCATTTCAATTCAAAGAAAATTACATGTGTGTGTGTGTTTTATTATTTTTTCTTAAATAAAATTTTAATTAATTAATAAAAGTCTAATAATAATTAAAATATAAATAATTTTTTATTTTATTTTTTAGAAATCAAACTATTTAATAAATAATTTATATTCTAATTTGTGAAATAGAGTTGTGATAAAAAAATTCTTTAATTCTTGGTATTCTAGTTGTATTGCTATAAAATACACTTGAAATTTTGGTGGTTGAGTTTTGCATTTGCCGCTTTCTAATAAGAAAAAAATCTCATAAGAGCTACTTCTAACTATATAAATTTTTCATTAAATCATATTTTTTTAAAAATCATAGGCAAGATACACAATGCAAAACTTTCTAATAAGAAAAAAATCTCATAAGAGCTACTTCTAACTATATAAAATTTTCATTAAATCATAATGTTTAAAAAATCATAGGCAAGATACACATCATAAATTGTAGAATAGTGTGAATTTAAACTCAAGTCATAAACACTTTCTAGATTTACCCATTGAAAAATTGATTGACAAATCTATCATGGCGGGAACACTTAATTATGTTTGATCAACAATATAGGATGCAAATGGGTTCAAACAATGTAACACCCTTGAGGAATATGCAATAAAATTTACCATTAGATAAAGATATGTTGTCATTGGCAATGGACAAATTCGGTTCCTAAATATCAAAAGACGTCGGTACAGTGAGCTTGCACCATTGGTTGATAGGACATATGTGACGTCCATAGAGTAACTAGAAAAATAAAGAAAAGTTTCACAAGATACTTGAACTATAGAAGCATTAATCATTTTGGGAACAAGTCAACAAACTAGAAAGATGTGATTTAAAAAAAAAATGGTCAAAAAATCAAAAAAAAAAAAAAAATTTACAAAAAGTAATAAATTGAAGAAAAAAGTCAAACTTTTTTTTTTAAATGAAAATTTTAAGTGCACTTTCATAGCATAGATATCGAGAGTAGATTAATTGTAGAAAATTGAAGAGGTTCTACAAAAGCTATTGAATTTTTAATAACGAGTTTGTCATTTACTTGTAGAATTAACTTCAAAACTAAAATCAAAGGGCACTTTCATAGCATAGATATCGAGAGCAAATTAATTGTAGAAAATTGAAGGGGTTGTACAAAATCTATTGAATTTTTAATAACATGTTTGTCATTTTCTTGTAGCATTAACTTCAAAACTGCATTAAATGTTTTACCTAGCTTACTTCATGGTTCTCTTTGATCATCACAATATGATTAAAGGAATTTAAACTTTTCTATAAAGTCTAATAGTACATATTATCTCTTCTATGATCTTCCTAAGTTGTGAGTCTTTTTGTTAATGGATGACTTCTTCTAATGCTTTCATCACTTGTCTTCCCAATATTATTGGTCTCCTTATCATTGTGAACTTGGAACCTTTACTAACCTTGTATAATTTCTACATTTTAGATTGCACACTTAGCTTGACATTTTATAAGAACATGTTTAGCAAGGCTTCCTTTGACTATTTTATGATACTCAATAGGATTGTTTAGATCTTATCTCTTGATAGTGAATATTACCTTCAAATATTAAGAAAAAGTCTTAAAAAATAAACAAATACTCTTTTCATTGAAACCCATTCACCTATGGGATAGTCTTTTGAGGTTCAAAACAATCATTTAATCATTGATGTTAGACATTCAAAACATAAATATCTCTTGAAACAAAGTATGCAAAATTTAATCTAAAGCAATGTAATAAACTTTTAAGATAATGGATACTCTTATGAATAGAACCATGCTATCTCCTCCTCTCTAGAACTAATGAACAAATTTTCCAAATCAATCTAACGGCATTAACATCTACATATTTGAAAATATGACAAATGAAATACAATAAATACATGAACACAAATCCTTTCATTGTTCTTTGATCTCATCAATGCTCTAGAAAAACTCTATATCTGGATGGAACCCTACCTTTAACATGATCTCTTTCTTGACCATCATGTTGGATGCCTCATGGTATTTGTATCTTCCTTATGAAAGCTAATGGATAGGATTTTTTTGTCGATTAACTATAATTTTTAATTTTTTAATTGTCTAAAAGATTACAAAAGAAATATTGACTAAGAAATCATGATTTTTGGGGAAATAAAAGGGTAGCATTCAAAATTCCCAATTAATAGGACATAATTGCAATTTTTTGCAGAGTTATGCTTCTATGGTTAGAACTATAGTGAAATTTTAGTATATCATAGAGTTCTCCTTGTAAGTTGTGAATAATGAATATCAAGTACTCACTTAAAAAGGCAAGATGCACAACATTAAGTATAAACGTGTGTGGGATGTTAATTAGATTCAATAGATTGACACATATTGGTTTTATATATTGATAATTTTATTGAGGATTATAAAGTAGTTGGAATGACTAAAAATGTTTGATCAATTATAGTAGGTTAAAAATGGGAAGTGAAGTAATAATTATAAAATGATGATGCAAATCTTTAGAATCACACAAAGACATGTAGCCATTATCAATTATTTGCTTTAGTTCTTGAGGGTTATACAAGACTATCAGAGTAGGCTCACATTATTGGTTGATTGTACATAAGTAATTAAGGTAATTAAAAATTAAAGTAGCTTTAGGATGGATATGTCCATAAATTTCTAGATGTAATAACAAGATGATTTGACACATTAAATATGGGGAGTATGACCTCGAGAAGGGTTTTGGGCTAAAAGGCACCTACTGAATATAATGAGATATTAGAGTTCAAATACATATGGTATGACATGATCTTTAGAATTTTATCAAAGAATTACTTGAAAGTTTCAATGGTAGTTATTGATCAACACAAAAGGGGCCATTTACCAAAGGAAGAAAGTTTGGCTAAAAAAAGATAAACAATTATTACAAGTTTAATATTTTATAAACAATTATTATAGGTTTAATATTTTATCATGATCACATGAGTTGTGAACATTCGTGGAATTAAAGAAGGAAATTGAACATGCAATTTTTTGGGCATAACTAGATGTGAAATTCACCCTTCAAGTCACTCCATTATAGTGTAGAGTTCATCCAACCACATGCACTCTAGTATGAATACATTTCAAGTATAAAACCTAAACCAAGTATTATCTATTGTGTTTTTGGACCACAGGAAGGATAATTGCAAATGATTTCATGTATTCATTATCATTTTCAAGCTTAGAGTTTATGTTCATTTCGTAACTAAGAGCATGCCACTCATAAATAGGCAAAAAAAATATTTTTAAAATTTATGTTAGTAGAGGTCTATTATTAAAAGCAACCTTTATCGCTTTCATTTATATTTCATAAGTTAGCCTTTATTTATCTAAAATTTTGTATATTTTCTATGGTAAACCAATCATACAAATTCATGAACTACTTAATACAAACCATTATGGCTATCTTTGTTCTTTGTCATCATTACTTATGAATGAGATACTACCTTTTATGCTATATTAATTATGTTTTATATCTATTTTATAAATTGATAAATTTTGAACAATATTTGTATGAGTAATAGTTGAAATAGAAGATCTATTATAGTGTACCACTTTCTTTCCCTTAGCTTATAATGATTTCAATCCAATTTTTCCTTTTTTTCAATCACATGAAAACAAGAATAAAAGGACATTTGTATATGTTCTATAAGTTATTTTACAATGGATGTCTTGTGAGAAAACATGACTCCACAAAATTATGTATAAACTAGTTGCAAATAAATCAAAGAAATGATACACATAAGCTTAGCTTGTAAAATCTTGACAATATGCTAAAGAAACATTGGGAATAAACCTAGCTATTTGTGTAAACATTGTTAATCTAAAGAAACATCATCAAATCAAGAAAAAGATAAATTTTTCTCATAGAAAATTGTAAATATATTTTAAAATAAATAAATTTTGTGAAACATACTATATAGTTGACATTATCTAACATAGATAGTTGACATTATCTTAAACGTCCCTTGATATAAAGTTATCAATTTTGCAAAAAAAAAAAAAAAGATGAAAAAACAAAAAATCTATATTTATTTCGGTCTACTCTAATAATTCTAAAGCTTGAATTTATTTTAGAGATTCATTACTAAAAGGGATGGGACGATGCTGCCAGCAAATGGATCGACCAAGAGAGGGAGCGAAAGCTTTAGACGGCGGTCCATTCTGGAGGAAACATAGTAGAAGTTTCTTCCCTGTTCGCGCTCCGCGTTTCTTGGTCAAACTTTGAAGCCCCAAATTATGATCTTTATAATTGCAAATGCAAACAACCCATTTCCAGTCCTCACCAAGTAACAATGGCAACCATTGCAAAGATGGTCCTAATTTCCTCTTTAATTGTATTCAACGCTGCAAAATATGATGCGAGTGCAGAGCAAGGAACAGGACCAGGATCATTTCTGCTGGGCACGACAGATTTGATGTTGGCGGTACATAGAAATCGGCATTTGCTGCAAATCCCACCAAATGGCGATCCCCATCATGGGAAAAAGAGCAAGAGCAGAACTGTGCTTCTTACGGGTGCTGCGGGGGTTGGAGGGTTTTTGGCTGTGGGGCTTATATTACTGCTACTCATCTGGCCCAAGAAATTGTATGAGCGCTGGAAGAAGAGGAGGACCCAGCTGATTAGGGCAGAGCAAAGGGTGGTTGTGCAACACACCAAGGAAGAAAGCGTCACTTTTGACCCTAGGCTTCCGAGAATGAGTATGACTGATTTGGCCACTGCAACCAATGATTTTGATAAAAATAGGGTTATTGGGGATGGGGGTTTTGGATTCGTTTACAAGGCGTTTTTGCCTGATGGGACCGTGGTGGCCGTGAAGAAGCTGAGCATGGATGCATGCCAGGGGATTCGAGAATTCCATGCTGAAATGGAAACTCTGGGGAGAATCCGGCACCCTAATTTGGTTGAGATGTTAGGGTATTGTATATTTGGGCAAGAGAGGTTATTGATTTATAAGTTTATGGAGAATGGGAGCCTGGACGAATGGCTACATGAAAGGGAAGATGCCGGGAAGGTATTGGATTGGAGGAAGAGGGTTAGGATTATCAGAGGGGTAGCTGCTGGACTTTCGTTTTTGCACAATGATTGTAACCCTCATATTATTCATAGGGATATCAAGGGAAGTAACATTTTGTTGGACAGAAATTTTGAGGCCCGGATTACTGATTTTGGGCTGGCTAGGCAAATGAATCCTCAAAAGAGCCATATTTCAACCCAAGCTGCAGGGACACTGGGTTACATGCCCCCTGAATATGCAGCCGGGACTAAAGCTAACGCGCAGGCCGATGTTTACAGCTTTGGGATGGTGATGATGGAAATTGCTACGGGGAGGAGACCTAATCTTCATATCATGGATACTAACAAGAGGACTCTGCGGAATTGGGTGCATGGGCTCGTGAAAGACGAAAAATACATGGATTTGTTGGACCCTTCTCTCAGAATTACATTCATTGCTCACCAACATTCGGAGGATGAATTGGTGAAGTTCTTCAAGATTGCATGCGAGTGCACAGATTATGAAGTCCAACAGAGGCCTGCTATTCAGGATGTTGTTACTAGACTTGCAGCTATTGTTTCCCAGGATACATGACTTGAGGTAAGAATGTTTCTGCCTTCGTTCATACAAGTTTCCAAATTACAAGCAATCATAGTTACGCAACACTTACATTAGTCAAATATTGGGGCCAAATGACTCTCTCCTTGCATTGTTCTTCACGCAAATGCACTCATTTGTAGGAACAATTTGCAAAACTTGGAACTTCCCTTCAATCCGACACTATCAATTTCCTGCAAAACAGGAAATTGACCTCAAATATTGAAGCAGAAACTTGCATGACTTAATGGATAGCTGAAACCAGGGAAAGAAATTCTGCATGCATCAATAAATTCGAAGGTTACTGAAACAGAGGAAACTTTAGAACAATGAGCAAGACCAGAGTTTTATTTACATTATATATCCAGAAGTGCAAATAGTTCAATCTTCAATATTCCATTTTCTTTATCCTGTTACATGCTTATACAGAAAGAAAGTTTTTTATCTAAAAATGTGCCTTATTCTACTAAAAAAAAAAAAAACCCAAAATCTATGTACTCACCTATCATAAAATTACAATTCCTTTAGATATTTTCTCTAAGAATAAAATACTGCTACTAATGGAATAAAATGTGTAAAGATGTTCCCCATCACATTAGCAGGTAAAAATCTGCTCAGATCCTGTTGAAGCAAGCCATAAAAACTGGTAAGCCAATGCTAACTAGGCTCCTTCCCTTAGGTTTTTGTCATGTGGATCCCCTGCCGTCTTTCCCCACATTCTTTTTCTGGTTTTCAGATCAATTCAGCTTCATGCAGTCAGATTTTCTTGATAAGTGAAAATTCCTTTGATTTGGAAAAGAAAAAGTTTAAACCTTGAAACAGATGGTTTCGCTTGCCATGATTGATTAATTCTAGTATGATAAATGATAGTTAGATAATTAATGGGACAAATGAAAACCATACAGTGACTATATGTATTTTCTTACACTATTAATTTTTACATAAGCATGGCTGCCTCCTATTTGTTCGTGTAGATGATAGGTTTCTGATGGTTTGATGTATGCGTGATTTGTTGGCTTGCCAAAATTTGTTCTGCCAACAGCTACTGTATCTGTCATTCTCCCATACCTTGTTATACTATTGTCCTTATCGTTTATCCCAAACTCTTGTGTGCTACATTGCATTGAAAGAGCATTTTCAGAAATTGGCTTGCTGGGAATTCCATTCTTGGTCTTGGGAAGGAAGCCTTGGATACTAACAAACATCTAGGCTTGCTGTGAATCCTGTTCTTAGGCTCTGGAAGGAAGCCTTAGATGATTTACAGGCATGTGGTGTTTGATTATTGGGAATGTGGGCTGCATTCCCATTTCTACTATATTCATAGTCTATTCCAATTCCATCACATTTTCCAATAGAAAAATATTCATTAAACTCTTGTGCAAGCAGCTTTCATAATACTGATCTCTGCAATCTGAAGGCTGACGAAACAAGTAATGGATTTGTGTGACTTGAGGCAGGATTGTAATTTTAGTTGTACCTTTTGAGAGAGGAAAATCTTTTAGGGAAGCTCTTAAATAACTGGCTTGCAGTCGAAGGTTAGCCGGACAATCAGCATGAATGTAAAACTGTTAGTATCATTGTAAATCTGAAGTAAATTCATAAGAGAGACCTTCCATAGAACCACTGGTAGCTTGCATTTGGAGAAAAAGAATAAAGTTTTCTTATTTTTTAAACCTAAATTGTTTTCCAAGAATGTTATTAGAACCATTACTTTAAAGCTTCAGAACTGACTGAAATATATTGTATGTTATACAGGCATACAACTGCACTAGCAAAGTTGACAACGAAGGTATGAAAACAGCACATATCGGAACAAAGACAATCTATTTGTAACAAATACTAGAATGTTGGCGGCGGCTTCTAATAATGTATTATAAGCAATGTAATGTCATTCCTGCTGCAAATGATGATGGTATTTGGAATTCGTAACAGTACAATCCTTGCAATGGTTGGTTCATTTTAAATAGTTTTACCCATTTTTTTTCTTAAGGACCTTGGCAGATGGGTATTGGTCCTAAGATATGTAATTATTTCTACAAATATTGTTTCGGGTGAGAATTGTAAATTAAGGGATGTTGGTGTTGGATAAGAGTGGCGGTTTACATGAATTCGGGATTTGTACCCTCTGAAGCGTGATATGGTTTAGGTAGGATAAGAACTGAGCTCTAATAAAAGATATGGAATTGAAAATACAAAAACTCATTGAACCTTAATCAAGAAAGGACAGACTCGAAAGTTTAATTTTAAACGGAATTCATTATTACTATTTGGACATGACGGTGAACAAGAGGATAATCCTCAAAAGCATACACAATGGAGGGGAAATTGGAGAGGTGGATCAAATACAGAATGGTTAAGCTCATGGAATGATCCGAAAATAATCAAACGAATAGTGATATTTAACATAGATGCAAATCTAATTGTAGATATGTTGAATGTAATTGCAAATCTGGGCTGAAACGTATGTAAAATCATTCTTCATTGTTGAAATCAACTTTTCACCGGTGCTTGTTATCACAAGGTCATCAGCATACAGGATCAAGATGACACTTGGATGTGCAAGTAGTAATCCGCAAAAGGCTACAAGAAAGGCATGCATGTGAAAGGTGGTCATTGAGTTGCATGTACCACGCATTAGGTGTTCATTGATTTTTATGCATTGCACATGAGGTGCTTGCCTTATCCTTTATAATAATTTTATCGACATATTTTACGTTATGTCCTTATCCTTTATAATAATTTTATCGACATATTTTACGTTATGAGCTCTCCAGAATTCATGAAGATAATTTTAACAATAAAAAAATTAGATACAATTGGAAGTTTGTTAATCCTAAAGCTAATACAATTAAATTAGAAGGATTGTATTGTTGGATTTTGTTCTTGCCTGAATCTTTTAACTGTTTGGCATCATCTCGTCTTACAAACCCCATTTTGATCATATTTTTGAAGACTCAAGAGTATTTGGCAAGCCAGTAATTTCGAACTGGACGAGTATTGAATAAAAATTTGAGAAAAACTTTTTTCATCAAAGCGTTGATATTTTTGTCACTTGTGAGACAAGCACGAACACAACATTGGGGTCTACTTGAAACACTTCTGGCTTAGAGCTATGAAATATAATGAGATCATTACTGTGATACCTTGTACACTTATTGCATAGTTGAGGCTCAAACCCATTAGCAAGTTGGATCAGTGGAGACACAAGCCCGTGATCAGAATGGCCAACTAGAGATTTGAACTTGAGTCAGGATTTTAACATGGCCACTGTTTACCCAGCACACTAATGGTGAACCCCATGAAAGCGCTAAAAATTAAAATCTCTTGAAGAAACATACTTTTGAAGTAAAATTCAATTACAAAATATATTATTTAAGAAACGTACTTTTGAAGTAAAATTCAATTACAAAATATATTGTTTTAAAAATTGACTCCTTAGAAGAGAAAATGCATGGCTTTTTAGCTAATGGTTTACCCACAATGACATTTTTACCTCATTTATTTGTGTTGATACAAGATACAAGAGTTGAACTTGTGAAAACTCTTCAAACAAAAAATTGAAGTACTCAACTCAAATAATAGTAGAATTTGTAAAGTATGATTTTGACCACCATTTAATAAGCAAATCATTCAAATTGTATCATAGGTGGGAGCATTACGTTTGATGGTTTTCATTTTTGTTGGTCTAGAGCTTTCATCTTAGTAAATTCCTTCCTTCCATCATGATCA
The DNA here is from genome assembly GCA_028749045.1 of Cupressus sempervirens. NCBI lineage: Eukaryota > Viridiplantae > Streptophyta > Pinopsida > Cupressales > Cupressaceae > Cupressus > Cupressus sempervirens. Next base: position 407,684,625 of record CM053791.1, read on the forward strand.
TGTGTGAGCAAAGGAGCTTTGTGTTTGTCAATAGTCCAATTACTTTTTGTTTTGTTTGAAATGTTGATTTGACTATAATGGGTTTCTTCCATACGAGTGGGTCAACAAGCTCCCAGCTCTCATCATGCATAAGAGCGTAATATTCTACTTATATTTGCTTCAATCCATTCTTTCAATTCAAAAGGTTTTGTTGATAGAAGTTGGTTATAAGGAATGGGCTACTAGTTTCCACTAATTCTAAATTCATATCTTGGGTTGCATATTTTGAGCTTACCATTCCGAGTTGATGAAGACTCTTGTTGAAGTTTCAATTGATTATGTTTTTATTTGGAGCTATCACACCCTTAAATTGTTTGATTGTTTGATGGGAACTAATCTCTACATTTCTTCCTTGAAGTATTTTTGCCTTTTCAGTGTTCATGTCCTCGAGAAATAATTGTCAACAATTTTATATGTGACTAATCAAAGACCCCATTTGCTTGTCTACAATTTTGAATGTTGACTTTCACTATATACATACATACATACATACATATATGTATGTATGTATGTATATATTTATATATGTGTATGTATATATGTATATGTATGTATATATTTATATATATGTGTATGTTTATATGTGTAATGACTTGTACCAATAGGCCACTAAACAAAACCCTAAACTTAATACATTGCTAAAATATTTGTTGAAATAAAAGAAATAATAGTGCCAATGTATTCATTCAATGAAAACCAAATGTTTTTACAAATGATATGACAAATTTCAACACCAAAACATTATGACATAGCACGTTACAGAGAAACCCTAACTGGCTGTATACAATTGAGAACTTGTTGCAACTACAGATTGAAATGAAGAACCTGGATTGATCAAATGGTGGAGACTGGATGTTGAAGATGATATGGTGAAAGTGCAACTCCAACTGAAACTCCAAATCAGCAATTAAGCACAAATGAAAGGACTGAAATATCCTTACCACAGCTGTAATAATTCAGGTGATCTCTCACACCCTTAAAATTGCGTACTAATTGAGAATTTTCGTTCTCAATGGCCAATTGTGACTATTTGTAGAAACCCTAGGCTCCACAACGCACATAAGCAAAAATCAATAATAAATCTCGATGATAGACAATGAGCCCTCAATGCCTATTTATTCTTTTTTCCTTGATAGGTCGGCCTCCCTTTTTAATTTTTCTCCGCTTCTTCCAGCAACCTCTAAAAGCTTTTTTTATTTAATTTATAAAGTTACCTTGTAATTTATATTTTTTTAATTGATAACTTTATAATTAATTCCTTCAAAAAAATGGGACATTACAAGTCCGCCCCTCCTAAAATTGCTTGGCCTCAAGCAATCTTAATGCTGGATGTTGCAAAATCACTTCTCCCTCCCAAGTAGCATCTTCAATAGGTAAATCTTTCCACTCAACTAGATACTCTTTGATTACTCTCCTGCGAAGCTACTTCTCTCTACTATCCAAAATGAATTCTGGTACTAAGATCAATTTCCCTTCATCATCCAAGGGAGGTAATACTGCAAAAGGCATCACATTCTGACCCAACACCTTTCTGAGGCGTGATACACGAAACACATTGTGCACTCGACTATCTGTGGGAAGCTCCAACTCATAAGCCACCTCACCAACTCGTTTGATGATCTTGAATGGTCCATAATAGCGTGGCTTGAGTTTCTCTGTACCACTCTTCTTGAGAGTGGACTGCTTATATGGTTGCAACATGAGGTAAACCATATCATTTACCTCAAAACTACGCTCAGTCCTCTTCTTGTCTGCATACTGTTTTTGCTGGTTCTGAGCTCTAGCAATGTTGTTTTTGAGAGTAGCAACTATATCCTTACTTTCCTGTAATAGTTCACCTGCATGGGGTACTCGACTGTCTCCCAACAACAAATCTAAGAAACTAGGTGCCTCATAACCGTAAAGTGCCATGAAGGGTGTCATTTGTATAGTCATATGATATGTAGTATTGTAACAATACTCACAGAGATATATCCGTCTGACCCAAGCTTGTTGTTGATCTGCCACATAATTCCTCAAATACCCTTCCACCCATTTGATTACAATCTCTGTTTGACCATCAGTCTGTGGGTGATAACTGGTACTAGGTGTAAGCTCAGTGCTAGACAACCGAAATATCTCCTGCCAAAAGTGACTCATGAAGCAGCTGTCCCTATCACTCACAATGCTCCGAGGTAACTCGTGTAATCTAAAAATCTCCCTGAAGAAGACTTTTGCCACCTGAGTTGCTGAGTATGTAGTAGCGATAGGGAAGAAGTGAGCATATTTTGTCAACCTATCCACCACCACATAGATACAATCACGCCCCTGGGCCCTAGGCAAGCTCGTAATAAAATCCATAGAGATGCACTCCCACTTCCTGTCAGGAATAGGAAGTGGTTGTAGGAGCCCTGCTGGATAAGTGTGCTCTTGTTTGTTCTGCTGGCAAACATGACACTCACGCACATACTGCAAAACATCAGCCTTAAGTCCCTTCCAAGTGAATCGTTCCTGTACTAACCTGTAAGTCTTGAAATACCCAAGATGGCCTGCAGTAGGTGAATTATGGAATGCTCTCAAAATCAACTGCTTCACTTTCGATCCTGGGGCTAAGTAAATCCTATTCTTGTAAATGATCAAATCATCTATGAGAGTGTATCTGGTGTTGATTGTTGTCCCCTCCACTATAGAAGAGGCCCGTGTGTCTTTGGCATATTCTGCTACAATCAAGTGTCGCCAATCCTTTGATATCTGAATCATAGAAGTGAGGTGTGGCCTACAGGATAAAGCATCTGCAACAATATTTTGTGTCCCCTTAACATATGTGATATCAAAATCATATGCCTGTAACTTACTCACCCACTTCTGCTGACGATCATTCAGGTCCTGTTGTCCCAAAAAGTGCTTCAAACTATTATGATCAGTTTTAATACAAAATTTGTTGCCCACAAGATATTGTCTGAATTTGGCCAAGGCATGCATGATGGCCAGCATCTCCTTATAATATATGTTGAATGATCTCTCAGCCCCTCTGAGTTTCCTACTCTCATAAGCTATAGGATGCTTGTCTTGCATGAGTACAACACCAACTCCCTCTCCAGAAGCATCACATTGAAGCTCAAATGGCTTCGTGAAATCAGGCAATGCTAATACTGGGCATGTAGTCATTATTTCCTTGAACTGCATAAAACACTCTTGTGCCTCCCGAGTCTACACAAATGCCCCTTTCTTCAACAAATCTATCATGGGCGCTGCATGTCGTGAGTAGCCACTAACAAACCTGCGATAGAATCCACATAGACCAAGGAACCCTCTTAACTATGTAAGGTTCTCTGGTGGTGGCCAATCAACAATAGCACGGATCTTTTCAGGATCCATTTGCACTCCTTCCGCACTAATGATGTGTCCAAGATACAACAATTCTGTCATCCCCAAATCACATTTGGACTCCTTGGCATACAAGGACTCGCTCTGTAAAATGCTTAATACTGTCTCCAAGTGCTCTAAATGTTCATGCCATGTCCTGCTATAGATCAAAATATCATCAAAGAACACTAGCACAAATTTCCTCAACTGATGGTGGAAGACCTTGTTCATAGTGGACTGAAAAGTGGTAGGTGCATTAGTCAAACCAAAAGGCATGACTACAAACTCAAAATGACCGTAATGACATCTAAAAGCAGTTTTTTCAATATCCTGCTCTCGAACTCTGATCTGGTGATAGCCTGATCTCAAATCAATTTTTGTGAAATAACAAGCCCCATGCAATTTGTCTATCAGCTCATCGATGTGTGGGATGGGATACTTGTTCTTTATAGTTCTCTTATTCAACACCCTATAATCAATACACATTCGTAGAGTTCCATCCTTCTTTTTTACCAAAACAACAGAAGATGCAAAAGGTGACTTACTTGGTCTGATGTGTCCCATTGCTAGCAACTCGTTGATGGTCCTCTCGATCTCATCTTTGAGTCGTTTTGGGTGTCGGTATGGTGTGGTCATGATAGGCTTAGCACCTTCCTCCAACTCGATAATGTGCTCAATACCTCTGTCTGGCAGCCTGCCTAGTGGAATCTCACTGAATACCTTCCCATACTTGATTCTCAATTTTTGAATATCTGGATGATATTCAGTCTTATGTTGCTACCCCTGGGTAGGCATCAAGGCACATATTGCTGCCCATTCTATATTATTATGCCTGGCTAATCTCTCCAACCACCTAAATGAGATAGTCCTAACATCACCATTACGGATAGCCTTCAGCACATGAGTCTTGCCATCCACCACGAATCATATCTCCATATCCTCCAATCTCAGGGTAACCTCCTTCAAAGAATGTAGCCATTGCATCCCAAGTACTATGTCCATGTCACCCGTGTTGACCACATGATAGTCCGCCTTAAACTCATAATTGTTTAGGCACAAAGGTAGATCTCGCACCATCCTATCACAACGAAGAGTATATCCATCAACTACCTTAACTCTTAGTCCTTCGAACTCCTCAGTAATGAGTCCACGCCTCTCCACAAATCGTGCATCAATGAAATTATGCGTGGCACCTGTATCCAACAGAGTAATAACCTTTTGTCCTGCCAAGACTCCTCGAAATCTAAAAGATCCCTCTCTTTGAATACTAGACAGACGTGCCTCCTGTAAATGTATCTCTGGAGCCTCTTTTTTCTCAGCACTATCTACCTCTTCTTGTTCACCCTCTACCTCATCAGGATCCTCATCATGGTGCTCTGAGATGCCTGAATCTGAACCTTCATAATAAGCCCACATCACCCAGTTAGCCTTCCCCTTAGGCTTCATAGGACAATCATGACCAAACTCATAGGGACCTTTGCAAAAGAAGCATAGCTTCTTCCTACGCAAGTCATTAAGTGTTTCCTTATCCCAAGGTGCAGCTAGCTTGTCGTTTGAGTCACTAACCTTCTCTTTACCCTTGTTGAATTCCCCTTTGTTATCTCTAAATGATGAAGAACCCTTTGAACTAAACCGGTTTGCTGGAGCTGCAAGTTCCATACAGCGGGCTTTCTTCATGGCTTCCTATAATGTAGGAGGATCAAAGGCCTTTACCCACCCCTTGAGTGGTTTAGTTAATCCCTCTGTGAATAAAATGACTAGCCTCCTTTCTGAAATGTCAGGCACCATCACTGCAAGTTTCTGGAAGTCATTGATAAATTGTTCTAAGCCTCCTGACTGTCTCAACTGGGCTAACTCCCGGAAATAAACTTCAGGATTTTTTTAATCAAACCTTTCTATCAATCTATCCACAAACTTCTGATAAGTGGTTACCTGATTGTGTTGCAATGTGATCATGCCATGTGTCCACCAATCATGTGTTGCCCCATCTAAGTGTAAAGTGGCATACTTGAGTGCTTCAATTTCTTTCATAGTCTTCAGAGATAGGAAAGTATCCACCTTATGAATCCAAGCACGAGCAGTCATTTTTCCATTGCCATCAAATGTGGGTAATACCAACTTGTTGGTGACTTGTTGCAACTCACTGTGTTTATCTACTTGCTTCTGCTTGGCAGCTCTATAGTTCAAGTACCTGTCAAATGTCCATCCATCCTGTACATATTCTGGTAATAAATCCCACTCATTCCTCGCTTGTCGGAGTTCATCTACAATATTTGTTACCATAGCATTAGGTGTGTGTGCTGGAGTTTCTTCTCTAAATGTAGGACGTGTGGGTCTATCAGTTGTTCCAGACCGTGTCCTATGTTGTGATCCTGCTATGCTTATGTCATCTTGATCATGATTATTTCTCCTATTTTCCCCAATCAAATGTTGCATCATAACCATCATTGCCTGTGTACTTGCCTCTATTGACTGTAGAAGCCTCTTCTGTTGCTGTAAACTCTCATCATCTCGCACACTTCTGGATGGGCTTGGAGAATGTCTCTCAGCCATATTCTTAGTTATGTTGGTTCCTTTGTAAACTAATATTAAATGGTGGTTGGGTAACCCTATCAGGCTGGCAGGAAACCGCTCTGATACCATTGTAATGACTCGTACCAATAGGCCACTAAACAAAACCCTAAACTTAATACATTGCTAAAATATATTGCTGAAATAAAAGAAATAATAGTGCCAATGTATTCATTCAATGAAAACCAAATGTTTTTACAAATGATATGGCAAATTTCAGCACCAAAACATTATGACATAGCATGTTACAGAGAAATCCTAACTAGCTGTATACAATTGAGAACTTGTTGCAACTACAGATTGAAATGAAGAACCTGGATTGATCAAATGGTGGAGACTGGATGTCGGAGATGATATGGTGAAAGTGCAACTCCAACTGAAACTCCAAATCAGCAATTAAGCACAAATGAAAGGACTGAAATATCCTTCCCACAGCTGCAATAATTCAGGTGATCTCTCACACCCTCAAAATTGCGTACCAATTGAGAGTTTTCGTTCTCAATGGCCAATTGCGACTATTTGCAGAAACCCTAGGCTCCACAAAACACATAAGCAAAAATCAATAATAAATCTCGATGATAGACAATGAGCCTTCAATGCCTATTTATTCTTTTTTCCTTGATAAGTCGGCCTCCCTTTTTAATTTTTCTCCGCTTCTTCCAACAACCTCTAGAAGCTTTTTTTATTTAATTTATAAAGTTACCTTGTAATTTATATTTTTTTAATTGATAACTTTATAATTAATTCCTTCAAAAAAATGGGACATTACAATATGTGTGTATGCACATGTGTGTATATATTTATATATATGATTATGTTTATATATGCACATATATAAACATACACATATATATAAATATATACATACACATATATATAAATATATACATACACATACATACATATATATGTATGCAGATATATGTATGTATGTGTATGTCTATGTATATGTATGTATATATATATGTATGTATGTGTATGTATATATAATGAAAGTCAACATTCAAAATTTTAGACAAGCAAATGGGGTCCTTGATTAGTCACATATAAAATTGCTAAAAATTATTTCTAGAGGAGATATACGTACTTACATATACATACATGTGTGTGTGTGTGTGTGTGTGTAAATGTGTATGTATGTATATGTATGTATGTGTATGTAAGTATATATGTATGTATGTGTATATATGTATATATACATCTATATGCATCTAAATGCATATATACATGTGTGTGTGTGTGTGTGCGTGCGTGTGTGTGTGTGTGTGTGTGTATATGTATGTATGTATGTATGTATACACACATATGTGTATGCGTGTATATATGTGTATATATGTAGATGCATACATACATAGACTAATGGACAAACTACACTACCTTGTGGTATAGATTGACTAATAGGCTTTGGATTTAGTAATAGTACAACTAGAGATACACTTCATATTCTTTCCATCAATTTTCTTCCATTTATTTAGAATGGAGATATCAACTATACCAAATATTTGGAGATGATTAATGGCAGTTCTTTCTTAATCATTATTTTTTAAAGTCTTATTGCTTAAGCTTTTTTCACAACTCCATTAAAATATATGAGAGGCCAATATATAATCAACTTTATAGTATTGAAAGTTTTAAGATTTATACGTGAAATTTTTAACGTTGAAAAGTATTGAACTCTATGTTAAGGTTGAGGATAATGTTTGCACTAGGCAGTGTGAATTAAATCAATGACAACTTCGGCTTGATGTGATGTGTCACTAGCAAACTTCAAGTTATGTTGTATAGATAGTGACAATGTAAATAATAATTTTTAGGCATTCTTAATTGTTGGTAACCCATAGAGCATCTATTACTCGCTTAAAGCACCCATGTAAGTGTAGATGATGAAAAATGACCAGCTCCAAAGGATAATCAATACCCTTGAGGATTCTGATCTCAACTCTCCCCTCTAGACAAACCTCTAAATAACTACCATCGTTGAGTTTGTCCACTACTTAATTAAATGTATGTTTAACTAAGCATATGAATCAGTTAAACTATTTAAACTTCAGAAAATAGAAACAATTCAAAGACCTTTAGGGTAACTTGATGAGCTCTCTATTTAGGACAAATGCACGAGCCTAGGAAAACAATAGAGTATGCCAACATCTTGTATGTATGGAGAACTAGCTATTATAAAAATATAAATCATAATGATTATAAAGAACATATTTTTAACTCTAAATGAGAGTGAAGCAACGACTTCTGACAATCATAACTTTTGACTCAATTGAATGTTTGGGCGAAAAATCTAAATATAGAAGTGTCTCTAAGTTCAAAAGATGTCAATAAAATATATTCGATTGGACCAACCTTTGACATGTTTTTGGGGTCAAATTACACCACAAATGCCTCAAAATAAACTTTTATTATTATTTTTATAGATTTTCTAGTTTTTTATTTTTCAATAGTTTTCTTTTATGATTGTAGTTGTATAGCGAGTTTATGAGTGATGTCATTCAAATTGATTCTAAATAATTAGATATTTTCATAGCTTTTGGAATGGTCTTAGATTACCAAAAATGTCAACAATAAAAAAAGTGAAAATATGCCAAAAAAGGCAAATTTTGAATTGTGGTTAAATCAATGATTTCCCCCAATGTAATGATGAGTAGTTTGGGGACGAAATAAGTAGCAATGAATTTTGAATCTGATTGTGTTCAAGGTTTTTGCTTGTGGTTACTAATAATGGTTAAAAATCTAGTTGCATAATTTGGTACCAGAGTGGGAAGAGGAGGTCTTGTAAATATGAATAAAAACATGCAAAACGTCCAAAGGCAAGTACAAGAACTTGCAAAAATGAAGGTAAGATGAAGATGAGATGATTTTGATGATGAAGTAAGCCAAGAAAGAGGAGATGATGGACATACAAAAAAAACAAAGAAGAGGAAGAACGATTAAATTAACTAACATTGGACAAAAGGATTGTGAGGGCATTGGAATGAGGAAATTATGAGATCAAAACTAAAGTATCAAATTATGAAGGTAGTCCTAAATCAAAGAATCTAAAAGATCCGCTAAATAAGATGAGAAATTTCTTTGAATGAAATCATTACATGAATGAAGAAGTAAAATTTGCATGTATAAAGTTAAAGGGGATGCAATGATACAATGTCATCATATGCATAAGGAAAGAAATAGATAAGAAGTTAGGAAAAAGATGGACAAGAAATTGAAACTGAAGTTTATGTCTATGGACTATACACAATCTCTATTCAAAGATCATATGATAAAATGTCTACTACATAAGAATATACAAGTAAGCTCTGTAAATTACTCATATGTTTGGATTCACATGAAATTGATGAATAGATGGTTGCAAATTGTGTTAATGACTTGGTGTTTTATATCCAAGATAAGCATGCATCAAGTCACTTGTATGAAAGATGCATACCAACTTTCCTTAAAAGATAGAATAAAAGTAAATTCAATGGCATTTTCAAAGGAATAAAGGAGTAATAAGGGGTACATTATCCTCATCATGTGGTGGTTCAAATCACATTTGGGGGAAATCATCCCAAGGAATAGAGGAACAAGAAGACACTAGCAAGACTTCTTCAAATCAATAACGAGGAAGGGGGTTTTAGAGGTTATAATAGTGATAACGGATGAGAAGGCCAAAGAAGATCATTCACTTGTTTTAGATGTAGTGAAGATAGCTACAAAGCATTTAAATGCTTCAATTTTATCATGCAAGAAGGAGCATCTAGGGTAAACCTAGCTCAAGTTGAGTATGGGATGGAACAAGAGGTATCACTTAGTGTAGGAGAAAATCTCATGATGAAGAGGATGGTGGTGATTCCAACAAAGGAGGCACAAGAAAGGGGTCCTAATGATTAATGACTTAGAACCAACACATTTTTCACAAAATGTATTTTACGTAGAAAGGTATGTCAAGTAATTGTTGACAGAGGTAATTGTGAAAATATGGTTAAGATAAATGGTATATAAACTAAATTTTACAATGTGAAAAGCAACCTAACCCCTATGGTATTGCATGGTTCAAAAAAGGTAATGAAGTTATAGTAGATACAAGGTGTCTTAAAATTACCATAAGAAAGGTTTATAAGGATGAAGTATGGTGTGATATCATTCCAATGGCTAGGAAGACCATGATAATACAATAGAAAATATATTCATGATGGAGACAAAAACACATACACCGTTTGGAAAGATGAGTCTAAAGTAATCTCGATTCCTCTCAAGGATGATGAAAAGAGTCAAAATATGTTGTGTAAAAGGGAACTCATCAAAGAATTTAATGTTGAAAGACATTGTCATCCATTGGTAGGACAAAAAGGAGAAGAGGAAGACTTGTCAATACCATCAGTATTAGCTAAGATATTGAAAGAATTTGTTGATGTTATCCCAAATGTATTACTTGATGGTCTTCCATCAATTAGAGATATTCAAAATCATATTGATCTTATCCCAATAGCAAGTCATCCCAATTAGAAAGCTTATAGAATGAGTTAGACAAAACATGTAAAATTGAATAAACAAGTTACATAACTTATAAGGAAAGGTATAGTGCTACCTTGTATTGTACCAACAATATTGACCCCAAAGAAGGATGATAGATGGAGGATGTGCACAAATAGTGAAGAAATCAATAGGATCGCCATTAGTCATTGCTTTCTCATGCCTCGTCTGGATGAGATGATGGATGTTCTTGTTGGAGTGACATATTTTCTAACTTCAAACTATGGAGTGGGTAGCACTAGATCTATATCCGAGAAGGGGTTGAACGGAAAAAAACTTTGAATACTAGAGATGACTTGTATGAGTGGATAATTATGCCATTTGGCTTACCAAATTCTCCTAGCACTTTAATGATGTTAATGAATTTTGTGTTGTAACCCTACATTAGTAAGTTTGTAGTAGTTTATTTTGATGATATAATAGTTTTTTAGTAAAGACAGAAGATTATATTAGGGCTATTGAGGATCATATAAGGGCTATTGAGGATAGAGAAAATCTATGCAAATTTGAAGAAGTGTAGGTTCATGCAAAAGAGTTTGGTTTTTGTAGGTTTTTTTAATTTTTGCAGATGGTCTCAAAATGGATGAAGATAGTTTAAGAGCCTATAATGGGTAAAACAATGTAATGGAATATACCCTAGTTCCACACATGCAAGCATAAGAGGAATAGCAAGATTCCTCCACAAGGGAGATCTTCTTAGTACAAAATGAAGTACCAATGTGTTATCTTCTTAATGTGGAAATCTCTTGGTTTTTGTTCCTCCTTTCCCTAAGACAGGGAATCTCAATGTAATAAAAGTATATTAATTGAAAAGCAAGTAATGTAACATCACATATGATAGCTAAGAACATGTAAGAATCAGATCTAAAACATCAAAGTGTTATGAAATGTCAAATTTTCATATTAAACTCACCTTGAGGGCTAATTCACATCCAAAAACTTACTGTCAAAAATTGGGATGAAATTAGATCTGGAACCTTGGAACTGAGATATGCTAATCCTAAAAATTTAGGAGCCTCTGGTAAAGTTCAACCTAGAGGCTCCAGGTTGACTTAAGGTCTAGAATCAAACTCCACCTTCTCTACATAGAAAGCCTAAGATTGGAAAGTATGTCATTAATCTAAAACCTTAGTTCTGAAATTTGAACTTGTTACTATAAAAACTTGTAGATTGACTCCTACATGCATGAAAAATGGATTTCTTAAATAGCGTAGTCCGTGTAGCATCACATAGGTGAGAAGTTTCCATGGGTTAGCTATTTTCCATAGAAAGTTCATTCCTAATTTTAGTAGCATTGTATCACTCGTAATAGATTGCACCAAAGGTTGGATGTTTTTTTGGACTAAAGAAGTTGAAGAACTTCCAACATCTAAAGGTCACAGAAGCTCCTAGAGTGGTATTATCATTTTTTAATAAAATATTTGAGGTGAAATGTATAATGCTTTACATGTAGGTATTGAGATAAGGAAGCTTCACATGATTTCAAGGAAATATCAAAATGACAAGGTGATAGAAGATACTATGATGAAAGGATGCAAAAATGGAGTCCTAGTGTATAGAAGAGATTTTTAAGAAGCAAAGATTGGAGAGAATTTAAGTTTGATATTGCTCAAAAGATCAAAGAGATAGCTAGTGACTCCTAATGCTAGTGTAGGTTGACAAGAGCTTTACATTGTCAAAATTTAATAAATGTAATATCACAACATCCAAAATAGTCATAAATATTCGCAAGAGGCTAGTTCAATGAATGAATGTGCATATGCCCAAGCACAACCCAGATCTAGTGATGAAGGAGTTAGGCATGCAAGGTGCAAAAATGTATTTCAAATAAGATTCGAGAGCTAGGATACATAACTATTTCAATTAAAATAAAGGAAAATCTCATATAATATAAAATTTCGTCATATACAATTTATGGCAATACATTTTGTCCCAATTTTAGCAAGTATATATGTTCGTTAAGGAGTGAGAGCTAAAATAGATAGAAATAGAGTTGAGAATGGTACACCCAAGATATAAAGGGGAATCATAGTCTTCTATATGTGCAAAGTTTCCCAGGGGAGAGACCTAAATCGATCTTGCATGAATATTGTTGAGTTGTATCACCATAAACATGTTAGCCACAAATAACAATGCTAGGTAAAAAAAAAATTACCCATAAAAATTGCATGGACATTAGATGATAGCAATATGTATGGGTAGCAAGTTATGCTATGATAGAGACCATATGAAAACCCAATTGCCATGTGATTGCTACAAATTTTATGGTAGGATGGCCTCAAAAAAAGACATAGACATGCTTAGAAAAAGCCTGATAAGGTGTCATCACACTAGACAATGGATAAGACAACTAGATGCAAGCATATTTTGAAAATAATCAAAAATTATTGAGAGAGCAATGACATATTGTTAAGATGATATCACCTACCCCCATCCCCCTCCTCTCCCCTAGAATGATCCTTGTATCTTTGAAAAGATGACCAAGTTGTCCTTAAGAAAATCTTGTAATACACAAGAATCAAATCATTTTGTAGCCTAATTATTTGTGTCCTAACTATACTCATCTTAGTTTTCTAAGGGATGGTAATCACATTAGCCTCTACTTTGTCCTTCTTGGGCCTTCTAGAAGAAGATACAACTCTAGTATTTCTAGTGCAAGAGCTTGTATAGAGCACCCTAAACTAAGGCAATGCATGTTCATAGTCTCAAGTATAGTAAATGAAATAAAATATATATTAAGTTACATTATCTCCTAATGTTAGTTGTAAACTATCAATGATCATCCTTTGAATATCACTATCAAGGGAAGGAAAACATAAGAAACATTTTTCCTTAATGTTGGTTGCAAAATTCTAATGGCCATTTTCTTAATTTCATTGTCAAAGATGGCATATGGAATCTTAGAAGAAATAGATTAACATAAAGAGATAAAGTTAGTCAATTTCTCCCTGAGTTGTTGCTTGCAATGGACAAGGCCAATCATAGTGACCTTGGCACCAATGTTTGGTTGGAACTTGTGCAAGAAATCATTTGTATGTTGTTCAAGAGAAGAGATACACATATCAAGTAATGAGAACTACCACTCTAATATAATCCATTGAAGAGATCATGAGAATAGTTTCGGTACAAAATGGTCCTAATGATGGAAGTTACTATAGAGTGTAGTGAAAGCATTGACATTCTACTATAGATCACCCTCTCTATTGAACTTGTCAAACATAGGAATTTTGACCTAATGGGGTAGGGTATATTCAAGGATTTTGAGGCAAGAGGGTTGCAATGGTAAAGAGGAGTAATAGATGATCAAAAACATTGGTCACATTTGGAAGTTGAGACTACCTTTCACCTATATTTTGCAGCAAGGTATCTATAATAACATTACTTTGTAGGGGAGGTGGGATCTTCCATATGAGAAGAAACCTAATATGGAGAAACATTAACCATAGGTTCATTTAATGCAGAAGCACAAATTGTGGAAGTAGGAATGACAAAGCTAGGAAGAGGGATATGGGACCACAAGGGATTCTAAGAAACATTGGCACCAAGAGTAAGGAGATTCATGGATGAAACATTTATATTCTTATGAAAAGATATATAATTTGTAGTAGGATATGTATCAACCATGTGTTAGAAATAGAGAATATGGTGGTACTTTTGTGTTGAGTTTGTAGAGGACAGGTGGGGGGTAAATCATTATTATACAAACTTTAGCCTAAAACTATATATTGTTAATTGCCTTATAATTTTCATATGAAAGTAAACTAACAATGATGACCAATGAACATAACCATGCAAAAAGAGAACTCATAACACTATATTTTGTTAACTAGGGAAACCCTGGCCAAGGGACAACCCCAGTGGGCATGGTACCCACAAAATGATCCACTAAACAAAAGTATCGTGTTAAGGATGTTGACCCTGTTAGGAGTCTGTTATATACATATAGTGTCTTGATCCCTGTTAGAGGACTAGGCCCTATTAAAAGCCTCAACCCTGTTAGGAGGTTGTATATAGTTACAAATGTATGCAAGATGAGCCCATTGTCTAAACATGCAATATACAATATAGTTCCTTATACAGAGAGATAGATACAAAAACCTCTTTCATGTTGCTTGTTGTAATTCACATACCTCTGATCATACAATAGAATTCGCATCACATAAGTTTTCATATCTCTTTCAATGCTTACAAGTTCGCACACTCATCTGCACAATTTGCATATTGCAATCTTTCCTTTATACATTTATATTTTATCAAAATTGCCCAATCAGCCTTCAAGCTTTCACACACTTGGCAAAATGAAAAACTTACTCTTCCCCTCTTAGGGTTAACATCTAGGATGTCGTCCCTAATTCATGACCAAAATATTCCTTAACCCATAATTCACATTACTCTAATATACTTTGTTCTATCTTGTACACTGGCTTTACTGATGTTTAATCCATAACTCATTCCATACTATCTGTACAGACTTAAGCTCTAACATACACCATCCTAACATTGTATATTATTTGTACCCAACCACACACATGTTATTAATGTCTCTTTCATCCGTACACATCAAAACTATCTATGTTTGTTGGATAACTATCTAATACTTAGACAATTTTCCATGTCTAATAGTGGAATCTCCATTTGTACATAGTGCCTTCTTCATACAAAGTATATGTTGCCATAAATTTCAACTCCAACAGTATACCAACTTATCCTAATTAGCCATATTGCCAAAAGTATTCCTCTTTGGCATTTATGGAAACATACAAGAACATTAGCTAAGTCCCCAAAATGTTGATCAGAAGCTTTATGAAACTGTGGTCTTCCAAAAACTTAGAAAACTTCAAAAGTTACAAAATTTGTGGATCATCATATTTATAACCATATTTCCTTATAAATCCTATTACAATACTTCACATGAGTACTAATCCCCCTTTTTGCATACATCATATACTTTATACAATTTTCCTATACTTCTTCCCCTTTGACATTAATGACAAAGGTGTCAAAATCTATATACAAGTCAAAGTTGTAGTTCTTTTCCTCTGTATTTGTTGATATCTGATTGAAAATATCATTTGATTAGAAAAATTGTTGAAGAAGACTGTGTGTTTCAATCATTGTTCTGTCACTGATGTCAAACCTACTACATGCTGGTAAGACAATTGCTTATATGTTTTAAGTACTATCACTTAGTTGATTGATGAGAAGGATTTGATCAACAAATGTAACAAAAGTACCTAGAGGAAAGGTTGAGTTATGATTATGTATTGAAGTACAAGAATCAGTTAAGAAAGTGATAACATAATGTATTGATGATCTACTTGAGGTTACAAAATGATTGGCTACACTCAGAAAGTTCAGAAGAATAAAGTTAAACAAAGTTTATTTGCCAAGCTTGACCAAGTGGATAGTAGGTGCCGAGCAAAGTTAGTTCAAGTTGAGCAAAAAGTCAGTTGGAGCCAGGTGAAAGAAAACTCTAGTGGATGTCGAGCAAGTTAGTAGATGCCAAGTAATTTTCAATTGATGCTGAGCACCAGTAAAATCTAATTGATGCTGAGTGATTTTACAATTGATGTTGAGTAACGCAATATGTGTCGAGCATCAAAAGATTGATAATGTCAAGTTGTTGCATTATGTCAAAGATCAAACAATTGCTCAATAAAATCCAACAAGTTTTTTTTCTTGGAACTTTTGAATTGGGAGGAAGATAAGATTGATGAGTTGGTGACACAGAATCTTATGTAAACCATTTTGGAGGTGAATTCAAATGGATTCTAAGAGAAGTTTCTAGAAAATACAAGATATGGGGTAGATGCATTTCATCCTACCTAATCCATCAAAAACCCTAATTCTAATGATGGAAAATGAGCAAGAAAATTTTCTAATTTCCTATATGTAGGAATGTTTGGTCATGAAGCAAAGAATTAGAGAGTTTTATGTGAAAATCTGATAAGGAGAAGAAAAGGGGTTTTGCTTCATCAAGTAACCCAAGTGAAGAAGTCTGCAAATGTGTACTGAGCTAGAAGGCTTAAAGAGGATGAATTCTTGAAAGGTGAACAAGTTGTTAGAGTTGCAAAGATTCGAAGCCAAGCAGAGTTGAGGACTGAATAGTGATCTGTAATCTGCAAGTAAGGTTGTAAGTTGTATCCAATCAAAGCTCTACTATTACTTTCTAACAATTGTAACAGCCTAGGGTAAATTCTTTGGAGTAAAGTTGACTTAACAGTCATTGGAAAATCCTTTAACAGGGTGGTATTCCAAGTGAATGGCCTAAAGTCCTCTAACAAGGCTCACTTTTAGCAGGCTGATTGAAATCCCTTAACCGGGTCACATTTAACAGTGTGTATTGTAACCTTTAATAGGGTTGGCCTTTAACAATGCATCACTTCAGAAGAGTGAAAAAGGAGTAGCATGTTTTTGGTGGTTTTTCCCAAATTGGGTTTCCATGTTAAAACATTGAGTCAAATGTGTTGATGAATGTGTTGTGTTTCATGCTTTAGATTTCTACAAGTTGATTTGGCAGTAACATATCAGTTTTAGTTAACACACAATGAATGCATGCATGGTTAAGAATGTTTTATGGGTTCGTTGAATTGTAAAAAGTTTTATTTGTACATCTGGACCTTGAATTACTGATTCACCCCCCTTCTTAGTTATTCTAAAAGAATTCCAACAGTATTCAGGTGGATAAGCGTGAAGTGTCCTCAAAAATTGTCTTCAAACTCTTCAAATTCTTTTCCCATGTATCCTTAACTCCCTTTAATATGCTAAGAAGAGTGTGCAAGCCATAACATGCAATTCCTACTACATTCAACTCTAAGTAAAAAAAATTTGTCAAAGGATGTGTTTGCTTTCAGGCATTCCTCCACTTGTTGCTCATGTGTACTTATATTCAATGATAGGTGTTCCCTTAGAAGTGAATACCTCTTTTCTATTCTCTCGTTGTTTAGTTATGAGACTTATCTCATCAAAGTCTTGATTATCTTACCTTCAATGTCTTTAATTTTGATGCCCGATTGTTGAAGCTAATCTGCTAGTACCTTAACTTCATCACACTTATTGTCCTTTGTGAATACCAATTGGTAGAAATAGAGAATAATGAGAGTGGGGGGGGGGGGGGGGGGGGGGGGGGGGGCTATGTTGAATCAATATTTTCCAAACTTTAGCCAAAAACTGGATATTGTTAATTACCTTATAACTTGCATATGGAAGTAAACTAACAATGTTGAATAGTAAACATAACCATGCAATAAGAGAACTCATAATACCATATTTTGTTAGCTAGGAAAACCCTGGCCAAGGGAAAACCCTAGTGGGGATGGTACCCACAAAATGACCACTAAACAAAAGTATATGGTTAAGGATGTTGACCCTATTAGGAGTATATTACATAGCACATATAGTGTCTCGATCCTTGTTAGAGGACTAGGCCCTGTTAAAGCCTCAACCCTGTTAGAAGTTGATATATAGTTACAAATGTATGCAAGATGAGCCCACTGCCCAAACATGCAATATAACAATATAGTTCCTTATACAAAGAGACAGATACAAAAATCTCTTTCCTACTACTTCTTGTACTTTGCATACCTCTCATCATACATTAGAATTCACATCATATATAGCTCTCATATCATACATATAGCCTTCACATAAGTTTACATATCTCTTTCAATGCTTACAAATTCACACACTCGTCTGTACACTTCGCATATTACAATCTTTCATTTATACCTTTACATTTTATTAAAATTGTCCAGTCGACCTTCAAGCTTTCACATGTTTGGAAAAATGCAAAACTAACTCTTTCCCTCTTAGGGTTAACATCTAGCATCTCATCCCTAATTAGTTAAGTAATTATTTTGTGACCAAAAAAAATCCTTAACCCATAATTCACATTACTCTAATATACTTCATTATTTCTTATGCACTACCTTTACTAGTGTTTAATCCATAACTCATTATGTACTAACTATAAAGACTTGTGCTCTGACATACACAATCCTAACATTGTGTATTATTTGTACCCAACCGTGCACATGCCAATAATGTCCTTGTCATTCGTACACATGAAAACTATCTATTTTCTATTGGATAACTATTTGATACTTTGACAATTTTCCTTGTCTAATAGTGAAATTTCTATCGGTGTGTAGTGCCTTCTTCATAAAAATTATATGTTTCCATAAATGACAACTCCAACATTGTACCAACTTATCCTACTTAGCCATATTGCCAACACCATGTGCTTTAAGACTATCCATTGTGTCATTCTAGTAGGTACTATCAACATTTTGAATGGGTATCTTAAGGATGAGATATGATAGTTAAATAAGAAAGCATTTGTGCTTAAAATATATGAATTGAACCCCTCAAGAAATCAAGACCTTTACAATATGAAATGAACAAGTTTGTAATATTTTTAACTATAGGTCCAAGTTTAGACATTAATTTTTCACAATTAAACAAACCCTTGAAATCTCTTATGATATCTTCCAAGGATTGTATCTACTTAAATAAACTCCTAAGAGAAGATTCATGATCAGTGATAGGTGGAGGTAGTAGGAGAATCTAGTTGTGATTTAGTTTGAGAATTAGAAGTCAAAGAGGTTCTAAAGAGAAAAAGAAAATGACCAAAAAGATCTGAATTTCAAAAAAACATGTCCAACCTACTCTTGTGGAACTATACTGGTCTAGAAGGATACTAGCTCCTTATATTGAAATACCTCAAAGTCATGGAATCAATTATCAATCTCATAGAAGAGTATCACAACACATAATCTCACAAATTCTAGAAAATGAGCAAAGAAATAAGAGGTTTTCAAGTTTAATTGTTAAAGTGTCATTTTAAAGATTGAAGAGATTTGAAAGGATTCGTAGAAGGTAAGTTCACATTAGGTTCACCAAAATATAGAGGATTGAAAAAAAATATCTATGAAGGATAATCAAAACCCTCAAGGATTCAAATCTTTAAATTCCATTCATGTGAAAACTTTAGATAACTGTGACCCTAGATTTTTTCTATTTCTCATTTAAATGCATGTTTAACGAAGCATGTACATTTATCAAACTATTGAGACCTCAAAAAATAGAAACACAAATCACATATACCTCTCAAGAAACTCAATGAGCTATCTTTATTGGAAAAATTCATTGGTCTACGAAAAGAGTGTAGCATGCTAGCAACCTATATGGAGAGAGAACGAGAGGCATCAAAAAAAGATACAAAATGATGTCTATGATGCTCTAGAGACTTAATTAAATAAAAATGTAAAGCACAATTAATATGAAAGACTAAAAGGTAAACACCAAATGAGATTGAATGAAAAAGTAGAGTTGTAAAATTTCACTAAGAGATGTTGATGAAGTTCCACAAGATAGACAATCCTCTCCACCTAAACCTTCATGCTTCAAACCTCATTTTTGTGTTTCCATCTCCAAAAATAGCCTAAGAAAATGCAATAGGAAAATAAACATAAATTGGGTAAAAACAATGATTGTTGATAATAATATAGTAAATGAAATCAAAAAACCAATTGATTACTTCCTTCAATTAGAATGATGAAGAAGAGAAACCTTCCTTAAGATAGTGAAGCTTCATTGGATATCAAAGTTGTGACAGAATGACAAGGTGATATAACTTGTTGTGAGTGAAAGGATGTAAAAATGGAGTGTTCATGTCCAAAAGAGATGTTTAAGAAGATAATTTAACAAGAAAGAAGTTCAATATTGTTAATAAGATCAAAGAGCCAAAAAGTGAGGTAAAGTGGAAAGTTTTATCAACAACCAATAATCCTCAATTTTCGTATAGGATAACAAGGGTATTATAGTATTGAAATTCAACAAGTGTAATCTCCTAATGAACAACTCAATAAAGGATATTCATGGGAGGCTAGTGCACTGTGTGGATGTGTTTGCAACATGCACATGTCAAAGTACAATTGTGGCCTAATAGTCAATGAATCAAGTATGTGTGGTGGTGAGAGGTATTTCAAATCAAATTTGATAGTTAGGGTGCATATTTTTCCTACTTATAGTGATGTACAATTTTTATAGGATGCAACTTTCAACATTACTATAATCAAGAGTCAAATTTCTTCTTTTAAAATGAAGTATCCTTGAGTCAATACAAGATTTTTTTAAATGCTTTGTTTTTTCAAACCCTTGTTTTACATCTTCATTGTACTTGAATGATTTTTATCACACAAAATGTTTAACAAATTTTCATGTCAAATTTGACTTACATAGTGTATTGAATACTCTATCTCACAGACATTAGGTTTGTTTTAAGAACAAAACTTGTGACTTGAATTTTACATATGCTTGTGAGTAAGAGGAATAGTGTCTTAGTCTCATATTTTCAAAATATAGTTTTGTTTGAGCCAGATTGTCCTTATATTCTCTTTGAGAAAAGAGAATCATTCTTTCTTCTTAGACGTATCCCTTGTGGCATATCTAATTGATTTTTCATTAGTAGTTATATTATTAGACTAAGACAACATTTCAATTTTATCGACATCACTTTTGAAGTCTTAATTATTTTTGTTCTCATCAATATTGTGATCATCTCTTTGGACAATATTTTATTTGATGTTATTCATTTTGGTATGTGTTACATCCTTGTTGATTTCCTCTTTTTTCCATTTGGGTTTGCAACACAACTATCTGTCTATTTATCTATCTATCTATCTATTTGTGTGTCTATCTATCTCTTTATTTATATGTCTCTCTCTCTCTCTCTCTCTCTCTCTCTCTCTCTCTCTCTCTCTCTCTCTCTCTCTCTCTCTCTCTCTCTCTCTCTCTCTCTCTCTCTCTCTCTCTCTCTCTCTCTATCTACACACACACACATATATATATGTGGCTACCTATACGTATGTATGTTTGTCTTTTTATCTGTCTGTCTGTGTGAACTCCAACATGAAGCCTCATATTTTGCCCTCACACCAACTTTCACATAAGAATGTCTACTATACATGCACCACACCCTCCCACTGCCTCCCTTGAGATTCTTGACTATTGTCCAGGTGTTCTCTAATCTTGCATTATGTTTTATTATCCATGTTTATTAATTGGTTGTCAAAAAGTGTCTGTATGTAATGAACATTCCCAACCCAACCCCTAAATAATAATCACTCAACTGACCTAAATCTAGGACTTTGGGTCTCACAAGCTCCCGACATATACACTTACACATTCTCATGGGTGGACACAACCAACTCCATGTAATATCATAATAAAACCAATGCAAGGGTTAGATTAATAAAAAAGGCAACAAATGATACAAGCATAAACGCATTCAGAAAAAGCATCCGAAAAGAAACCATAATGAATCTTTAAAATACATATCTCAAGAAGAAACTTTACCAAGAGCTTGGATTCCCATGAAGTCCTCTAATCATCTCTTTAGAACGCAAGGATGGCATGCAATGCCCAAAATACACCAATATACCAAAACTCTATCAAAATCCAGTAAGAACAAAGATTCACATTCATAAAAGTACACTTTTGGAACATGATATAAAATGTCTTATAATGTCCTCTAATAATTTTGATTCTACCATCCTACTCTTTGTAGTAGAGGCTACTATGATATAAACCAAGTTAAGCCAAACAAGGCAACAGACAAAAAAATGAGGTGACACCAAAAACCCCAAAACCAAACTTCTCAAAATTTGATGAAATTGAAAACCCACTTCATAAATATATTCTAACTCCCAAAAACCCAATAAAATTCAAGATACAAGCTCGTGCAAATTTTGGCACCTTATCTCTACCCTAACTTTTAAATTAAATTACAACAAACCAATAAATCCTCATACCCGATCAATCAGGCCAAATTAAAACATAAAAATAGAGGTAAATACTAGTTCTTGACCTCCAACCATTTAGCACTCAAAAAAAAAGTAATTAAATAGAGTAAATTAAAATAAACAAGAAATCCCTACCTCCCACAAATTGCTCAAATCTAAGAAAATAAACTAGGAAGAAAAAAGAGCACTAAATGCAGTACAAAGCTTGACAAAGAAGGAATACAATGAGCCTATCCTTGTAATAATCCAATTAGCCAAACTCTAGCAGCAAACAAATCTCTCAATAGACCAAAGAGGGGTTCTGAGAAAATTCTCTAAAATCATGAAATAAAAAGTGAGAAGTGAGTAATAGAACTCACTTTTTCCCAATATAAGCACCTTTTGAAGCAAGAGCATCCTAGGTGTAAGGGCAATTTTACATCACCCAGAAATATTTTTATTTTTGTCTTTTGAATAAGTTTTTTTTGCAGTGTAGAGTTGTTATTTATGGGAGCTTACTATTTTTAGAAAGTTGTTAATATGAGCTCAGAATGTTCTAATTTCACAGGTGGAGATTCATCTTAGATATATCAGCATTCTAAACAAGTTTCATTGTCATATCTTTTGTATTGGTGAAGTTATTGCAATTTTTTGGTTTTAAATTTTTGAGCTCAATTTTGAAGGTCTAGATGACTCTGAAACGAGGTCAAACCTCAACTGGTGGATGTTTGTGCCATACGCATGTGTGGAACAAGAGTTACCATATCCAAAAAGGGGTTGTAATAGTCGATCGAGTCAACAGTTTATGAGTTATGGTCTTCTAAATTTGGGCTACCCAAACATAATAAAAATATAATTTGCAATTGTTTTGAGCCAATTCTATGTAATAAAATAATGCAATTTTAGGGTTGGTCAATCTCAAGAGTTTGGGATAAATGTATAGAACCTTCCTGAGAGGTGGAAAATTACCTATATAGGAAAGGCATTTAGGTTGTTTATGGCAGTTCTGGGTGGTGGTTTGCAAATTTTTCCATAAGAATACTATAAGGAAGTCACCCATGTGGCTTTGCATATTGTATTTCTAAAATCTTTAATTCCATACTCTTTGAGATAATAAGAAGTCCATATTTTGTGCTCAAAAATTGTTGTTGGCTCTATATTTTCTATTATGTGTTTTTTGTATTAATGGGATCACCCCTCATTAAGTGGTATGAGAGAAGAAGCTTATGAGTGTATAGATAGATTATCGGCTATAAGGAAGTTTGCACCAAGACTGTGGTTTGACCTGAGTGTGTAGATAAATAATCGATTGTAATGCAATTTGCACTAGGATCGTGATTAGGGTTTTAGTGATAAGCACAAAAATGCCTCCACAATGGGATCATGGTAGAAGAGCCATAGCTATGCCACCTAAAGTTGGAGCCCTCTAGAGACAATGAAATCATTACAAGAAAAAAATTATAGATGGATGAATATTGGTGTAAGAGATGAAAGTGAGGATGAATGAAAATAATAAGGAAATTTTGTGCAAGAAGGAGAAGATGGATTTTTGAACCAAGAGGAAGAAAGATGTTTTAGGGCACTTTCCAAGATTGGGAAAAGACCTAAGATTGAGGTTCCCACATTTTTTAGGAAATCTTAACCTAGAGGAACAGATTGATTGGATGAATGAATTAGATGAATATTTTGAGTATGTAGATATTGAAGATATTGATAGAGTCAAGTTTTTGAAGGACAGACTAAAGGGTCATGCAAAGATTTGGTGGGAGGAGATCCAATTAAAGCGAAATAAAAGAAAAAATCACATGATGGGATCGAATGATGGATAAATTGAAGTGACAATTCATTCTTGTAGATTATGAGCTTTCTCTGGTGAAGAAAATGAAAGGGTTGAAGCAAGTGAGAAGTTTTGTTTATGAGTGTATAGAAGAGTTCTATTGAGTCCTCATCAGAACAAGCCATGCAGAAGTGATAAGGAAAAATTTGTGCATTACCTTAATGGGTTGAGGCCAAGGATTTAAGAAGAATTGAATCTAGTCCAAATGAGCAAGTATTGAAGAGGCATACCATTTTATTAGCCCCAAAAAATAATGTTGATAATGTATGTGTGAAAGAATCATATTAGTAATTATGTTGTCATTAATCTCAAGCCTAAATTAGTAAGACATTATGCTAATTTAATAGAGTCTCGTATTGTTTGATTGATGAAGAGGATTTGAAGAAAGTCTTGATAAGTTTATGGATTTCAATGGGCACTTGATGAGTTAAACTTTGATAGTATAATGTTGGTTTGATTGATTTGCATGATTTGATTAAGTGTTGAGATCATGTACAAGCAAGCAAAGAAGTTGCAAAGTGAGAAGACGGTATGGTCGGTGAATGAAGAAACCAATGGTAATTAAG
This sequence comes from Cupressus sempervirens, assembly GCA_028749045.1. Taxonomy (NCBI): domain Eukaryota; kingdom Viridiplantae; phylum Streptophyta; class Pinopsida; order Cupressales; family Cupressaceae; genus Cupressus; species Cupressus sempervirens. The sequence goes on from CM053791.1 coordinate 407,709,287, forward strand.
CTGCTACAGTTGTCATCGAGCACATGTTAAGGAAGTGAAGGATGTGTGGCATTAACTAAGCAAGAAGAGTGTTAACTAGGCTTTATTGACCAAGCGAAGTATAGTGTTAATCAAGCAAGGAGAAGATGAATAGGTTCTAGAAGATTAAATTAAAGGCTGATATTTGATGAGAGTAAAGATTGATCAAGAAGTTCTAAAGATAACGATGATCTTAGGTATGAGATATATGGCTAGAGAAATTCAAAGAAGATCTAATGAAGGAGATTTAATGATTTGAAATGAAACGCAAAGTTCAAGGTGAAGGCGTTATACTTGAGTGTCTAGATTCAATGAATTTGAGCTAGATGAAGATCAGACAATTGTGATTTAGCAAAAAAATATAGGAGAATTTGGTGAAGCAGAAATAAGTTGTCTATTTAAGGGAGGAATGAGATGTTCATTATTGTTGATCAAGTTGAAGTTGATAGCCAAGGAATAACCAAGCAAAGAAACATTGTGAGATCTAGCAAGTGAAGTGTGAAGTTGATTTGTATGTAAGTAGATCAACTAGAAGGAAGCAAGAGGTAGAAAATAGGTGAAAGAATAAGCAAAATAGAGATCTAAAATAGAAAAAGTAGTTGTGTTCTTAATTAGATGATTTCATTAGTAACCTCTAATAATTGTAGCAGAAAATCTCTTAACCCAATGGACTAAATAGTCTTATTTATAAATATATTTTATGGTAACATTCAATTGAATGTTTGTAAGTCCTCTAGAGTAGTCCACTCTAAATATTGAGGAGTGATAAGGTCTTGATGATCTTTAGTGTAAATCCTCTAACACAGTCATGTAACCTTTAATAAGGTTGGATCCTAACAAAGCTCACTTCAAAAGAGTGAAATTTTTGGGTCGTCAAAATGTGTCAATGTTGATTTGTTTCATGTTTATTGATTGTTGTTGCAACTTGGTATATACTTGTAGTTTACTCTGATACTCTATATATGAAGTTAACAATTTATGGAAAAGATTAAGGTAAAGATTGTTTTTAAGTTTGATCTGCTTACTAAGCTAGTTGATTGAAAGTTAAAAGTGTTAAGTTTCTATAAAAGTGTTAAAGGGCCAGTAGGATAACTAGTTATAAGTGATTCACCCCCAGTTGTCTAAAAATTGGTATCAAACGTAAGTGCTTAAAGGAGAAAGTTTGAAGGGACTTGAGAAAAAATATTTGAAGCTTTCTAAGATAGAGGTTCCTAAGTTGATCACGGAGAACTTTGCATCATGGAAGAGTAGAATGAGATTGTACATATGGAGACTATGCAATGTATTGTCTTGACAACTAGTATCAATCACCTCTGCTTGGCCCTATACCAATTAAGCAATTGAAAGAAAAGAAAGAACACAATACCCTAATGATAGAGATTATTTCTTCTCTTAATGATGCTAAATGTGATGATGTCAAAGATTGTACTACTACAAAATAGATGTGAGACAAGGTTGCATTAGTTCATAGAGGAGATCAGAATGTGTTGAGAGCCTGAGAGGAAATTTTGATGATATGAGGATGAAAGGAGAGAACATTGCACGATACGATAACTAAATAAAGGAAGTGGTTAGTGCCATAAATGTTGTTTTAGGAATCATAAGTGATGAGGATGTTGTAAGTAATGTATTGAGAACCTTGTTGCCTATTTGTGTAATTAGAGTTTCATCTATTTAGGAATTTAGAGCTATTTCCTCGTAATTCATTACTCTTGATGCTTTGGTTGGTAGATTGACTATTTTTAACTTTGATAGCAGTTTTCCTAAAGTTAAAAATACTTTCAAGACATCAATAACTATTGGAAGTTCAAGGAAATATAAGAGTATCAAAGATGATAGTGATTCAAATTGAAATGATAATGAAAAAGATGATCTTGAAGTACTACTAACAAGGTGGCTACCAAGAGGAAAAGAAAAATTCAAAGGTAAACTACCCTTGATATGTCTCAAATGTAATTAAGTTGTTCATATTGCTTCTAGATGTCCTAACAAGAGAAGAGCGACAAGAATGACAAGAGGGAGAACTAAAGTAACAAAGATTACAAAGGCAATGGAAAGAAGTCATGTTACATTGTTGAGGAAGATCACACCATGTCATAATATGATCGTGAATGTGAAGGTGAAGAAATTGTGTATGTTTCTATGAACAAATATTTAGAGGAAAGGTGTGAAGAAGAAAAATCCCTTATATCCCATGTTAGTAATAATGGCACTTAATTTATTTATAGTGTTTGTTCACAACACATGACTAGTGATATTGATAAGTTTGATAAGTTCGAAGAGCATGATGGAGGATTTTTTAAGCTTCAACATGATGTTTCGTGTCTTATGAAAGGTATAAGTTCATTGATGTTGAATGAAAATATTAAATGTGATGATGCTTATTGGGTTTAAGGTATGAAATATAATTTGTTGAGTGTTACACAACTGAATAATAAAGATCACTAATTGGAGTTTCAGAATAGAAAGGTGAAAATCTTTGATGTTGATGGAGAGAACTGGTGAAAAAATGGAGGTAACCTATTTTACCTATATCCCACTATAAGTACATGCATTTTTTATAAAGTTAAAGATGTTTGGTTATGGCATAAGAGACTCTCTCATGTGAACTTTGATAATATGGGAAAACTGGGTAGAAAGAATAAAGTGATTGGTTTAAGGAACTTACATAATTTGATCTTTGTGATCTTATAAGAGTTTAGAGTTATTATGGTGATAGATACTTCATTCTTTTTTTTTTATGATTATTCAAGAATGATGACTATAATGTTTCTAAATTTTAAATCTTATGCATTTGTTATGTTCAAATGGTACAACAAAAGAGTTGAAAAGGAAACTTGTAAGCAATTAAAATGTTTAAGATATGATAAAGGGGCTGATTTAATGCCCAATGAATTTACTAAATTTTGTATTGAGCATGGAATTAGAAGACAAGTACTTGCACCTAGAACACAACAACAAAATGATATTGTAGAGGGGTGAAACATATCCATTATTGATTTCACTAGAACACTATTGATTGAGAAAGGAGTTGCACAAATATTCTCGAGAGAAGCTATAAGTATTGTTGTTTACACCCTCAACTGAGTTCAGTTGAAGAAAGGTACAAACAAGACACCATATAAAATTTAGTATGGTCACACACTGAATGCAAGTTATTTCAAAATATTTGTAAGTAGGTGTTATATTCATAAGGATACAAGAAATGGAAATTTTGATTCAAAAGGAGATGAAGGTATATTCCTAGAATACTCTACTAGGAGAAAAGCATTTAAATGTTTGAATAAAGTGACTAAGATAGTGGTTGAAAGTGCAAATGTAAGAATTGATGATTTTTCTAATAAGAATGATGGGGACAGAAAGAAAAACATAAAGATTACAATAGATTTGTCTATGTCCAAGAAGGATCACCTGACACTTTACCCGAGCACTAGACTAAGTCACAACAAAGGATCGTCAAACAACAACAAATATCTATAGAGAAACAACCTGCAGTACCTAAGACACAGATAGAGCACATCAAGCATAATGATGAGCCCTAATGAGTGCAGAAAATACCAAAGAACACAAAACCAAGGTTATTTTAGCTAAATATGTTAGAAGACACCATTCACATAATCAAATTATTGGAGAGAAGAATATTATAGTCATGACAAGAAGTAATTTGAGAGATAATACATGCTTGATTGATGACTTTTAGCCTAGACTGGTAAAAGATGCACTTGAAAATGAATACTAGATCAATGCAATGAATTAGGAGATTGAGAAGATTAATACATGGAAACTGATACCCAGACCCAGAGACAAAAATGTGATTGGGACAAAATAGATTTTCACAAATAAGTTGAATGAGAAAGAAGAAGTTGTAAATAAGAAATAGGGTTAGACTTGTATGCAAAGGTTATGCACAATAAGAAGGAATTGATAATGGAGAAAGATTATGCTCCTTTTGAAAGATTGGAAGGAGTGAGAATACTGTTGGCATATGTAGCATACAAAATATTCAAGGTCTATCAAATGGATGTCAAGTCTACATTTTTTATTGGAATTTTGGAAGAAGAGGTCTACATTAAACAAGGATTTGTGGAGAAAAATTAGAAGCACATGGTATGTAAATTGAACAAATATTTGTATGGATTGAAGAAAACACCAAGATAATGGTATGAAAGATTGCATTCCTATTTGATTAGAATTGGACTTGTTAGAACTAGTGATAACAATAACTTGTACTTGAAGAGTGAAGTTGAAGATAAGGTCTTGATAGAAGAGATATTTTTTGATGATATAATATTTAGAGATAATGAATTGATGTCAAAGTCATTCATTTCTAAAATGAGGAAAAAAATTGAAATGTCTATGTTTGGTGAGATAAAGTTCTTAATTGGTTTACAAGTTCATCAAGGAAAAGGAGGAATATATGTAACTTAGTCCAAATACATTAAAGAGTCTCTAAACACATTTGGAATGGATGACTCGAGACTAGTTGGCACCCCTATGGTCATTGGATGTAATTTTTTTAAGGAAGATAACTTGATAGAAGTCAATAAGACATTGTACAAATCTATGATTGGAAAGTTGTAATATGTAGTTCATAGCAATCCTAATATTGCACATGTAGTTGGGATAGTTACAAGATTTTAGCCAATCCTAAGGAGACACATATGATTGTAATTTAGTGAATCTTTAGATATTTGAAAGGGACTGAAGATTATGAATCATGGTACAAGAAATAAGGATATTTTGAGCTAAGAGTCTACACTGATGTTCACTGGGTAGGAAATATTGATGACAAAAAGAATACTATTAGATGAGCTTTATTTTTAGGAGAAAGATTGGTAACATACATAAGAAAGAAACAAAGTTGTATCTCACAATCCATTGTTGAAGCTAAGTATGTAGCTATTTTAATTAATTGTTCAAATATTTTATGGATCAAACAATTATTGGAAGGTGTGTAAGAGGAAGTCATGGAACCTGTTACTATATATTTTGACAATACGAGTGATATTAACATATCAAAGATCTATGTGATGCATACAAAAAGAAAATACTTATCTATCAAGTGTCACTACTTAAGAGATAAAGTTCAAGAAAAACAAGTCAAATTGGAGTATGTGAAGTTCAAGGAGCATATATAAGTTAATTTACAAATCTATTACTTAAGGATTTTTTTGGGTATCTAAGAGGTAAACAAGGGGTTCTTCCCCTTGTAATACCCCTTAGCACATTGGCATTATAAACCAATTTCAGTGCATCAATCTTACAAACATCAATCTCTTGATCAATAAAGTCCTATTGAACCAGACAATTCTGACCAATTGTCTCTACTTGATCACAATATCAAGTTGCAAGAAATCCTAAAATTGCAATAATCACATATCTTATTTAATTCCTAAACATCAACTTGATTTGGCTAAATAATCCTTTTGATTCAATTGATTTAATTATAATTCCTAGTACATTAATTAAATTAAATTCACACATTTTAGCTAATACACAATAGGAATTAAATATATTTAATTAAATAATATCTCCTCATTTCAATTATTGAATATAAATAATTCATTCATTGAGAAAATCATCAAATATGAGATCATATTTAATTAAATAATATCTCCCCATTTCAAAAATTGAATTTAAATAATTCATTAATTGAGAAAATCATCAAATATGAGATAATATTTAATTAAATCCTCAAATATCTTCCAAAGATCTCATCTTGAGTTCAAAAAAATGGAAACTTTGAGTTAACTTGAAAAGAAAGGGAAATAAATCACTCAACAAACTCTCAACTAGATCTTATTTCCTAAAATCTCTCAAAAGCTTCTCCCTCAAATAGAGACTTCAATTTGAACTCAACTATCATTTAATATGTACCGTTCATCAAATTCAATATTGACCATTGATTTGTTGTGGATTTCTATTAAAAGAAGCTTTTTACCTCTCATTTCTAAGGTGTGCACTATGCATTTTGAGTAATTAAATTCTGTTGAATTCATGTTAGATCATAATGCATTAGATTTATTAGATTGTTAATTGCTTTTTTTCTCATTATAGCTTTTAGTTGCATTCATGTTAAACTAGAATTCTATTTACTTATCTAGAATAATACTTGCTTTGCATATCATTCTAGATAAATTCATACTTACTTGCCTTGAAAGTTATATATATATATATATATATATATATATATATATATATATATATATATATATATATATATATATATATATATATATATATATATATATATATATATATATATATATATATATATATATATATATATATATATATATATATATATATATATATATATATTCTCTTGAATCCTTCATTCTAGTTGTGCCTTATAGTCATTGAAGCTCTTGGTTCTAAAAGCACCATACTCCTGTTAGATAGAAGGCAACAGGTCGCCTTGCTTGACCATTCGTGGTGGATTTATCTATATCCATTTGTGAATGAATCATGCATGTAATGACTATGTTGAAGTGTGTGTCTAACCAATTTAAGCACATACACCCCTATCCAATGTTCACTAAGTGAATATGTGTGTTGTATCAATTCATGGTTGATCAGAATATATTTATGGAGTTGATGCATGAGTTCACTCTTTAGAGACTATCCTAGAGTTGTGAAGATGTTTGTAATGCAGAAGATGTAATTAGTACATACAAGGTATAACTCCAAGATTTATAAGTTTCACATTGATTATTATAGTTACTTTGGAATTTTTTTCAAAGGGGAAGATGGTGTCTATGAAACAAAGGGTGAGAATATTCAAGATACAAAAGGAGAGTTAAGAAAAAGAAGAATATATAAATTAGAGAAAAGGAGTTGATGTTGTATAATTGATGATTATTGTTGTCAAAGGGGGATAGAACATGTTGTGTACCTAAAGGGGGAGAATATGGAGATGTTGTTGAATTGTGAATTATATCCAAACGGGGAGTAGTTGTAAACTAAGAAAGAGAACTTGATGTAAAACAAAGATCTTGGTAAAGAGAAAAGATCATAAAGTTGTAGAGAACCTAAGGAAGTCATAGCTGAAGATGTTGGCATTAGATGATTTATTTCATAGTGGAATGATATGTAATAATGTGTTGCCATCAATGTCAAAGGGGAAGATTGTTAGCCTCAACTAATAATATTGATAATGTATGTGTGAAAGAGTCATATCATTTATTATGGTGTCATTGATGTGAAGCCTAAATTAGTAAGCCATTATGCTAATTCAATAGAGTGACATATCATTTTATTGATGAAGATGATATGAAGAAAGTATGATGATGAAGAAAGTTTATAAAAGAATATGGATTTCAATGGGCGCTTGATGAGTTATACTTTGGTAGTGTAATGTCGATTTGATTGTTTTACATGATTTGAGTGTTGAGATCATGTATAAGCAAGTAAAGAACTTGTGAAGTGAGAAAAAATGTTGGTTGGTGAATGAAGCAACCAATGGTAACTGAGATGCTACAATTGTCATTTAGCACATGTTAAGGAAGTGAAGGATGAGTAGTATTAATCGAGAAAGAATAGTGTTAACCGAACTTAGTGTTGACTGAGAAAAGTGTATTGTTAACCTAGCAAGGTGAAGATTAAGAGTTTCTAGAAGATTAAATTGAAGAATGACATTTGATGAAAATAATAATTGATTAAAAATTTGTCAAGATAAGGATGAAATTAGTTATGAAATCTATGGCTATAAAAACTCAAAGAAGATCTAATGATTTTAAATTAAGCACAAATTTCAAAGTCAAGGCATTATACCTGAGTGTATATATTCAGTGAATCTGAGCTAGATGAAGATTGGAAAATTGTGATTAAGCAAAAAAATGTAGGAGAATCTAGTGAAGCAACAATGAGTTGTCTATTTAAGGGATAAATGGGATTTTTTTTTGCTAATAAAGTTGAAGTTGAAGTTGATGGCCAAGGAATAACTAAGAAAAGAAGCATTGTAAGATCTAGCAAGTGAAGTGTGAAGTTGATGTGTATGTGAGTGGATCAGCTAGAAGGAAGAAAGAGGAAGATTGAAAGTAAAAGAATGAGAAAAATGGAGATCTAAAATAGAAAAGGTAGTTTCATTCTTCATAAAATCATATCATTGTTATTCTTTAACCATTGTAGCAAAAAATCTCTTAACCAAGTGAACTTAACAGTCTTATTTGTAACTTCATTATATGGTAACATTAAATTGAATGTTTGTAAGTCCTTTAGAGAAAATCACTCTAAATATTGAGGAGTGATAAGGTCTAGGTGATCTTTTGTGTAAATCCTCTAACTAGGTTACATTAACAATGTGTGGGTAACCTTAAACAAGTTTGGCTTCTAATAGAGCTTAGTTTAAAAGAGTAAAAAATTTGGGTTGCCAGTTTCCTGTTGGTTTTTCCTTTAATAGGGTTTTCACATTAAAATACTTGTGTCAAAATGTGTGGATGTCGATTTTGTTTCATGTTTATTATTTATTAGTGCAACTCGATATATGAAGCTAATAATTTATTACAAAGATTAAGTTAAAGATTATTGTTAAGTTTGATTTATTTATCAAGCTAGTTGATTGAAAGTTTAAAGTGTGAAGTTATCCTAAAAGGGTGAAGATAACTTGTTATAATTGATTCATAACACCCCCACCCAATTATCTAACACAATTTTCCCTAAGGGCCTGTTTGGTTGCAAGCATAGAATAGAAAATTAGAATGAAAATGTGGAATAGGAATGGAAATGGGGAATGGGAATGGAAAAGACCAATCCCATTCTTGTTTGGTTCACCTAGTATTTGATTGGGAATATGTTACTCCCTTGTTTGGTTGTACAAAATTGAAATTGGAATATAGTTAAGTTTCTATTTTAATATATTATTATATTTGGTTAATTATTTCAACTTATTATAAAGAAAATAATTTTTTTAATTTTATTTTATTCAATGAAATTAATAAGAAATTAATTTATTTCAACATTTTTTAAATGAATGGGTATAAACATAAAAATGTTATACACAATAATATACTCTTGAAATTAGTAAAAATTTCTCATTATTTATATACAAAATCATAAAAGATTTAGTCTCCATGATCATAATTGTTCTTTACAACAAAATGCTCATTTCATTACTAAAATTAGAATCACCATCACCAATAGTGTGTCTATAAAACTAGAACAGAATTAAGTCTATGTTGAAATGTGATTTCAGATTTTGCCATGAAACCAATTTCCCTAGCAGTTATCTCCCGCACAATACACAACTTGCAATCCTTCCTTTCTTCTTTGGTAGATTTTGATGTGGTTGACGTAGATGAGCCATCTTTGACCCACCCAAAAAAATTACAACCATTAGCCCCTTAAATTCCAAAACTACATTAGAGCTTTGCCACAATAATAAAACTAGCTTATATATACCTATATATATATTACGCTAAGAGTAATCATTCTCGAGGCGCCTATTTTTATTTAATCCTAAGGTTATTTTAATTGTAGTTGGAATTTATGAAAATGGGCACCTCGAGAACGATTACTCTTGGTGTAATATATATATATATAAGCTAGTGGTAGTTGCGGCACAATAGGAAAAACATTTACTGTTTATTTATATTTTGATAAGGTTATTATAAAATTGTTAATTAATTTTTAATTAGAGTTGTATAAAGTTAATATAATATTATGCTTCAAAACATTTTTTATAAATTTAATATATGGAGTTTAATTTAGATAAAAAAATTAATTTTATTTTTGGGATATTCTAATGTAAAATGTTATAGTCAAATGTAGATATATGGTTAGGGACAAAGTTGCCATTACAGTTAATGTTAACCTTAGGGATAGAATTAGGGTTAGGGTTAGCATTAGGGTTAGGGTTGGAGTTAGGGTTAGGGTTTGAGTTATGGTTAAGATTAGGGTTAGAGTTACGATTATAGTTATTGTTAGAGTTATGGTTAAGGTTCATATTAGAGTTATGTTTATGGTAAAGGTTAGGATTAGAGTTATGGTTAGGGTTAGGGTTAGAGTTAGATTTAGGGTTAGGCTTTGGGTTTGGGTTTGGGTTATAGTAAGGCTAGTGTTAGGGTTTGAGTCAAGGTTAAGATTAGAGTTAGGGTTAGGGTTTGAGTCAGGGTTAAAGTCAGGGTTAGGGTTAGGGTTAGAGTCCAATTATGATAGAGTTAGATTTAGCGTTAGAGTTAGGGGTAGAGGTATGTTTATGGTTAAGGTTAGGGTTGGAGTTATGCTCATGGTTAAGGTTAGTGTTAGAGTTAGGGTTATAGTTAGGGTAAGGGTTAGGGTTATTGTAGTGTTAGGGTTAGGGTTTGAGTCAGGGTTAAGGTCAAAGTTAGGATTAAGGTTAGGGTTTTAGTCAGGATTAAAGTTAGGGTTAGGGTTAGGGTTAGAGTCCAATTATGGTAGAGTTAGATTTAGGGTTAGAGTTAGGGTTAGAGTTATGTTTATGGTTAAGGCTAGGGTTAGAGTTATGCTCATGGTTAAGGTTAGGGTTAGAGTTATTGTTATTGTTAGGGTTAGGGGTATAGTAGGGCTAGGGTTAGGGTTAGGGTTAGGGTTAAGGTTAAGGTTAGGGTTTGAGTCAGGGTTAAGCTTAGGGTTAGGGTTTGAGTCAAGATTAATGTTAGGGTTAGGGTTATGGTTAGAGTCTAATTATGGTATAGTTAGAGTTAGGGGTAGAGTTATGTTTATGGTTAAGGTTAATGTTAAGGTTAGGGTTAGAGTTAGAGTTAGAGTTAAGGTCAAGGTTAAGGTTAGAATTAGAGTTAGGGTTAGTGTTAAGGTTAGGGTTAGGGTTAGAGTTAGAGTTAGGGTAAGCATTAGAACTAAAATTAGGGTGAGGGATAGGGTTTGAATTAGAGTTAGGGTTAGACTTAGGGTTAGGGTTAGACTTAGGATTAGGGTTACAATTAGAGCTAGAGTTAGGGTCAAGTTCAGAGTTACAATTAGGGTTAGAGTTGGGGTTAGGGTTAGGGTTAGGTTTAGAATTAGAGTTAGAGTTAGAATTAGGGTTAGGGTTAGAATTAGGGTTACAAACATAGTTAGGATTAGAGTTAGAGTTAGGGTTAGGGTAAGGGTATGAATTGGGGCGAGGGTTAGAATTAGGGTTAGGGTTAGAATAAGAGTTGGGGTTAGAGTTAGAGTTAGAGTTAAAGTTAGATTTAGAATTAGAGTTAGAATAAGGTTTAGAGTTAGATTTATAATTAGGGTTATATTTAGGGTTAGAATTAAAGTTAGGGTTAGAATTAGGGTTAGTGCTAGGGTTACAATTATGGTTAGGGTTTAGCATTAGGGTTAGGGTTAAAATTAGAGGTAGAGCTAAAATTAGATGTAGTGTTAGTATTAGTGTTAGAGTTAGAGTTAGAGTTAGAGTTAGAGTTAGAGTTAGAGTTAGAGTTAGAGTTAGAGTTAGAGTTAGAGTTAGAGTTAGAGTTAGAGTTAGAATTGGGGATAGGGTTAGGGTTAGGGTTAGGGTTAGAATTAGAGTTAGAGTTAGGGTTCAAGTTAGGGTTTGAATTAAAGTTAGAGATAGAGTTGGGGTTAGGGTTAGAGTTACCTGGTTAGATTTAGGGTTAGGGTTAGAGTTAGGGTTGGGATTAGGATTAGAATTAGAGTTAGGGTTAGAGTTAGAGTTATATATAGTGTTAGGGTTAGGATTAGGGGTAGGTTTGGAGTCAGAATTAGGGTAAGGGTTAATGTTAGGATTAGGGGTACAATTAGAGTTATAGTTAAGGTTAGAATTAGGGGTAGGGTTAGAATTAGAGATAAAGTTAGAGTTAGAGTTAGAGTTAGAGTTAGAGTTAGAGTTAGAGTTAGGGTTAGAGTTAGAGTTAGATTTAGGGCTAGAATTAGGGTAGGATTAGAATTAGCATTAGAGTTAGAGTTAGGGTTAGAATTAGTGTTAGGGTTAGGATTAGTGTTAGACTTATAGTTAGGGCTAGAGTTAGGATTAGAGTTATAGTTAGGGTTAGAATTAGGTTAGGGTTAGGACTAGAACTAGGGTTAGGGTTGGAATTAGGATTAGAGTTAGGGTTATATAAGTTAGGGGTAGAATTAGAGTTTTAGATTACGGTAAAAATAGGTTTTGAAGGGACCACAAAATGCTTTAACAAAAATAGAAAAGATAAAACATGAAGCACTACCGAGTTTTACAAGGACCTAAAACCTACAATTTTAATAGTAGCAAAATCAGGTTTTACAAGGACCTGAAACCATAGCAAATATCCATAAATTGAACCCAAGTTTTACAAGGACCTGGAACCTAGTTAAACAACAGGTAAAAACCAGATGAAAAGACCAAAAATAGAGACCATTTACTAGGACCAGTAAATATAACCAAGACAAGAACAAAAACCAGAGACCAAAGACCACTGAAAGCTGCTATTGCAGCTCTTTAATCATTTTAACCACCTGTTTACCAATCTTTGTAGCACCTTGAATGGAATCAATAGCCGATCCACCAGTAGCCTCCACAACCCTCTTCCTGGAACTTTGCCTAGTTCTCTTACTAGGACCCCCTAGAGACATAATTTCTCCATTGGTACGCTTTCTTAAACTTGCAGCAGTAGCACAAATACTGGAGGTTACCTATTCCATTTTATTGCCAATTTCCCTTATTAGCAGCCTAAGATTTTGTTCATAGTCCTTGAGTTTATCTGGTATGTTTCCCACCTACACTTCCATCTAATTGAGCTTGGCACTATCCATATCCTAATTTTGCTACACCTTTTCCATTTTCCTTTTGAGAATCATTGATTCATTATACATCCATGAGTCAGCTTGCAACATGGTATCAGCTTTAAGTTTTGCAGTATTCAAAAAGGAGAGCATAGTATCCCTTTGAGGAGAGTCATTTTTATCCTTCTCCACTTCTTCTCTTGTAGGAGAATCATCCTTCTCAATCTGTCCCTCCTCCCTCATGTTAACAGGGTCCTCCTTAGCCTTCTTCATCTCCTTTATCATCCCTTCCTCCCTTGGAATGGTCACTCTGATTTCCCTCATCACCAACATTACCCGACCCTGTATTTTCCTCACTATTCTCTTCCTCATCTTCCTTCCCACTTTTTCCCTTGCTATCTGAGTAGCCTTCCAAATTGGAACTAAAATCTCCCACATTTGTGTTTTCCTCTTCCTCTAGATTTTCTCCTCCTTATTTTCCAAGTTCTCAAATTCAATAGTCTCTTCCACATTATGCTGAGGAGATTATTGGATTTCATGTTTCAGAATCCTCCTTTTACCCTTAACAGTTTCATCACCCTTGCTCTTCCTAGAGTAAGTTTCAATAGCAAAACCCTTCTTTTTATCTAACGAAGGAGAGGACACAATGGTCATATTTTTACAATGACCCTTTATAAGAAGAATCAACCCTTCATGCAGAATAGGACGCGACTCTTTTTTCCTAGGAGCTTGCAAACTTTGGAGAAGAGAGAATCTCAAATAAAAAGGAAACAAGAGTCTATCTTTGTGCCTAAAATGATTAAGGAAGACAAAGTGAAATTTATGCACACGTTCAGCTCGACCATCTAAAATAAAATACTCACGAGTACACGAGAGCATGTCCTACCAAATGGTCTTTATCTGATCCAGTTCATAGAAATCTCCATTTTTCTCGAGGTTTTTCTCCTCTACTTCCATTTTGGGAAATTTCTTGAATGCAATATTTGAAATGCTTTTTTTTTTTTTTTTTTTAACTTAATGCCTTCCATTGGTAAGCATGTAACCTCCGCTATGAATTCCTCTATCAAATACACAGTGACATCATGTAGAGAAACCCTATCTTCTATCCAATTTTTTAAGAACATCATGGTAACATGAGTTTTAAACCCATGAAGGTGCTCCAAAAAATTAGTCATCTTCCCCTTTTGCAAAATCTTCCATACATCTTCTTTAGCCTTCCAAGCCTTGCAATTTTGGGGTTCCTATTTTCATGGCTCTCCACCCATTTCTAGAGAACACAAATTACTAAACCAAACCAATATCAATAGAAGGTAGAAAGAAAAAGAGTTAATCATATACCATGCATTCATTAAAACAAATAAAAAATGCCTTAAAATTGATACATGCATTGCCAAGATTACAATCTCATAAATGTACTTCCTTGGGGAAAGAACACTGACATCCATAGGCCCACTCCCAAATATCATTAAGTTGCTAATCTTAGAAAATATTTCCTACCATCGCATGAGTAGCATCATAATTAATGAGGGCTTTGAGATCCACATTTTTCCTTAGGTCACCATTCCACATCATCTTATATCCCATTTTGACCACGTAGTTGGCAATCCAATCTACCACCGTATTACCTTCATGGTATGTATGGGATATAATCACTTTTTCAAATTTAATCATTAAATTTTTAATCTCCATAACACTTGTCTCAATTGACTAGGTGATAGAATTTTTATTATTAATCATATTAATAATATTTAATGAATCACCTTCCATCCAGAGGTGTGGACAACCAGTTTCAGCTGCTAACCTTAGTATAAAGAGTAGCAGTAGCCTCTGTTATGTGGCTATTTGAATTACCTATAGGTATTGCAATGACATCAATTATATTACCTATATGATCTCTTAAGACCCCTCCACACCCTGCTCTACTTGGATTACCCTTAGCAACACTATCAAAGTTTCCTTTAATCCATCCAATAGGAGGAGCCTTCCATTTGGTTGTCAATCTTGGGTTATCTTTTTTCAAATTAGAAGCTTGTGGTCACATCAGAATATCAATTTGAAAAGTTTGATCGCTTTTCCTCTGAGACTTAAAATTTTCCTTTATTGCTCTAACAATATTTTGTCCAAGCACCCATCCTGGCAATTCTTTATTTCTAAAAATTATATTATTTCTTTCTTTCCCAATGCCCCACCAGAGATGGGGAAGAGTAATTTTCCATAGAAAATCAACATCAAGATCCTTAGAAGGACACCTCCAACTTTTAAAACAAAGTTCAACATTATTTTGATGAACCCAAGTTATATTCCAGTAGATGAGAATAATAGTCCACACTTGTTGACTGTAAGAACAATTCAAGAACAAGTGATCTCTGTCTTCAAAACCTTTTTTACATAAAGTACATCTTTTTACTACATTAATGCCTCTTTTTTGCAAATTATCCAATAGAAGATGTTTATTTTAGGTATGAGACCCTTTATCCAAGCTTGAGACCATAAACGTTGAATATTTGAAGAAAAATCCAATAGAAGATGTTTATTTTAGGTATGAGACCGTTTATCCAAGCTTGAGACCATAAAGGTTGAATACATTTTTCCTTAGAAGTGAAAAAAGAAGATACTTTGAACTGACCACTAGGATCAGCATTCCAAATCATCTCATCCTCATGGTTAGGATACAGAGAAAAAGTGTTCAAAGTTATTTGTATATTATAAAAAACTTGGTCAACATCAATCAAGTTCACCCAAGTGTTGTTATGCCAGTAATGTCCCACTAACATACCATACATTTTCTTACATCTATCAACTTGAGTAGTGTCCTCAAAGTCCTCAATTAGAGGATGATCCATTAACCAAGCGTCTTCCCAAAATCTTACCTTTTTCCCATTTCCAATTTTCTAGGAACAACCCTTACCTAAAATGTTCTTAGTTCCTTGAACAGCTCCCCATATAGCAAATGGAGAAAGAACATTAGGAGATGAAAGGAAATCAACCAAAGAGTTAGAATTAAAATGGTACTTATGTTTCCATATAGTACACCATTCCTTATCATCATGATAAGTTCTCCAGCCTTGTTTTTCCAAAAGAGCTCTATTCATACTTCTTATAGACCTGATTCCCAATCCACCATCTCTGATAGGCTTACATATTTGATCCCATGCAATCAAGGTCATTCTCTTCTTTTCCTTAGTACCAGTCCATAAAAAATTCCTCTGAATTTTATCAATAGTATCTACAAATTTCAATGGTATTCTAAAAAGACTCAAAGCATAAGTAGGGATACTTTGAAGACAAGCTTTAAGTAGAGTAATTTTACCAGCTTGACTCAAAAGATTACCCTTCCAACCCACCAACTTCTTATTAAATTTCTTTATGAGATCTTCCCAAAAGGAATCAGGAACTTTTAGACCCAAAGGAAGACCCAAATAAATAGAGGGAAAAGATCCTATTGAGAACCCTAGAATTTTAGCAATTTTGTTCTATCTAGGGATAGGGGTGTTAATAAAAAACATAGCGCTTATATCCCAGTTTACCAACTGACCTGAGGCAGAAGAGTACAAATTAAGGGCTTGCTTAAGGTTCCTGGCTTCGTTAACTTCAAATTTGCCCGTGAAAATGGTGTCATCAACAAACTGACCATGAGAACAAGTAAGAGGTTGAGAAGAGGGCTGCAAACCTTTAATAACCCCTTGTTCAACTAAATCCCCAATATATCTCCCTAAACAATCAGCCATAATCACAAAGAGAATGGGGGATAAGGGGTCTCCCTATCTAAGACCTCTAGAGGGAATTAAAAAATTAGAAGAGCTACCATTGACCAGGACAACTATAGAAGAAGTTGAGATCAACTAATAAATAGCTCCAACAACCTTATGATCGAAACCAAAGGCTTGTAAAATTTTAGCAAGAAAAGCCCAATCAAATCTGTCATAGGCTTTTGTAATGTCAACTTTCATAATAAACCCATGATTATTAGAACAAGGCGAAGAGTGAATATTCTCATGAGCCACAATGATAGAATTAAGAATTTGTCTTCTTGGGATGAAGCCATTTTGTTCAACAGCAATAAGAGAAGGAAGCACGAGGAGCAACCTAAATCAAATAGATTTTGAATCAATTTCAATTCTAAATCTAAATCAAAGGAGAATATTATAACTAATTTTGAAACTAAATCTACATTTAAATCTAAATACATAACTAAATTTAAATCTAAATGCAAAATTAAATAAAAAATAAAAAATAGAAATAGATATTTCACATATAAAAAAATACTCGAAAACTTTAATCTACTCCTCTTCAAAAACTCTAATCTACTCCAATAATCTCCACCTCTTCCTCCCTGCAAAAACACAAAATGAAAATGAAATGAGGAGCATTTGTTTTATAACCTATGAGAGACTCCTCATATCCCCCAATAGATGTCTTTTGACATTCCACAAATTTGCTTCAAATTCCCCCACTCCCCACAAAAAATAAGCATAAATGTGCATACAAAAATATATTTAACAAAAAGAAAATATCTTATATTTAAAAAATTAGAAATTATTTTAACCCTATTTTTTGGGGTTCTATTGTTTTGGCCTTATTTTTTTGGGCCTTATTTTTTGGCATATTTTTTAGGTCTTAGTTTTTGGCCCTTATTTTTGGGCCCTATTATTTCAGCATCCATTTGAATTCATATTATTTTGGCCAGCTATTATTTCAAAAATATATTTTATTTTAAAGTTTAATAATGATAAAATATATGATTCATCTACTTTAAATAAATCATTAACTTTAATAATATACTTGTAAATTTTATTGATATGGTGGCATTGTCATCCACATTAATGATAAAATTATACTTTGAAACATAAAAATATAAATACTTTGAAACATGAAAATATAAATAATTTGAAACATGCAAATGTAAAACTATTATGAAATATTCAAATCTAAAACATGCAAACCAAAACTATTTTGAAATATGAAAATCTAAAACTAATATGAAACATGCAAATCTAAAACTAATTTGAAACATGCACTTTTAAAATATGCAAATGAAAAGTATTATAAAATATATAAATCAAATAGATTTTGAAAGCAAATCTAAATCTAAATCAAACATGTAAGACTAAACTATTAAATGCAAGCCTAAACAATTTTGAATATAATTCTAAATCTAAATGGAATTAATTAAAATATACATCTAAATCAAAGTAGAATATTATAACTAACTGTGAATCTCAATCACATTTACGTCTAAATCTAAATGAAATTAAAAATAGAAATCTCACCTTCAAAAAAATTACTCCAAAACTTCAATCTACTCATGTTCAAAAAATCCAATCTAATCCTCTAATAATCTCCACCTCTTCCTTCCTGCAAAAACATAAAATGAAAATGAAATGAGGAGCCTTTTTTTAATAACTTGTGAGAGTCTCCTCATATCCCCCAATGGACGTCTCTTCACATTCCACAAATTTGTTTCAAATTCCCCCACTCCCCAAAAAAAATAAGCCTGAATGTGCATGCAATATTATATTTAACAAAAAAAAATCATATTGAAATTATTTTGGCCTTGTTTTTTCGAGCCCTATTGTTTAGGGGCATATTTTTTTGGGCCCTATTTTTTCAGGTCCTACTTTTTTCCTGCCCTATTTTTTCAAACCTATTATTTTGGCCTCCATTTGGCTTCCTATTAATTTAGTCATCTATTATTTTAGGAATGTTTCTTTATTTTATGATTTAATAATTTAATATTTAATTTAGGAGTTTGTAACTACTCCCTTTTCTTTTTTATTGACAAGGAATCTTGGCATATTCCTGTGCTAGGCATTTGTGTTGCCATTGTATAGAACACCTCTCGGAATAATAAAAAATAAACATATAAAAGATTAGTAAAAACCTTTCTTTTATCTGGACAATACAAAAACCTACACCCAAGATTATTCTTTGTTCGTGACATCTTCATTGCTACAGATCCAGTACCACATCAACACATTGGAAAAGTTGTCAAATCCATCAAACCTATATAAATAATGAACAAATATAATGAGAAATTACTAAAAAAGTGTAAAATATATTCTAATATATGTATTCAATCGACTATGTTGTGACTTCTCAGTCCAATCTTGCTAGCAATGCAAACCTCATGACTTACAGCTTTTGACACATGATTATTAGTTTATCTCAATGAAATGAATCTACATACACAAGGAGGATAAAATTATCCCAATACTTTACCAATGCATGCTCCTATTAACATTTTTAAAGGTACAAATAAAGAGGTCATATTATCATATTCGAGAAAAGTGTTTTATGAATGAATTACTATCCAAGAAGTTTGTTGAACCTTGAAGAATATTTAGGGCATGAATTAATTATCACTAGAGAATATTCAATGATAGGGGGGTGCATACTTGAAACAGACACAATAAGTATTTTTAGAAAATGGACGAGTGCATGTACAAAGAGTCCATAGGATATAGTATTTTTGGAAGCATTCAATTCTAGAGGTCTTCTTCTCTAATACAATTCAAGATTTTGTTGTCAACCTACCTATTCCTAATAAGCTATTACCAAAAATGAAAATACAGGTAGCAATGATGATTCTTACTCTTGTAATAATGTTGCTACTTATTAACTCCTGAAACATGCCCTTGCTTATCCATGGATATATAGACATGTTTCACTAAAATGAGAGAAAATGTACATAACCAAGTAAGTAATTCTCCATTGCCCTTAGTTCCCTACGGTTGATACTACAACATGAGAATTAGGTTGAATGGACACACATAGCTTAAGGCTTCCAAAAGCTAAGGCTATCTAATGTTATAGGGTGTCATGGTCTACAACGTAGAACAACATGTGGGAGATCATGGCTCCTTTGATCGAACCTCTAGAGACTATGCAATCGTCATTAGTCATAATCTGGATAATAAAACTTTCAGATAATTATAATAATTTCTCTTTAGCATATATAATAATCAAGTAATTATAACATTATAACATTACAACAAGAACTAAATAATCAAATTCTTCATTTCTATTTTTGACAAAAGTTCGAACTCTAGCTGCATAGTAGCTCTTGTTCTACAATCATTCAAAAGTTATATTATTTTATTGTAAATTAATTTGATGTTGATCCAATAGTCCCTTTACATTTTATGGTGGCAATCGCTATGCTACAACAACTAACAAAAAATGTCTATTACTAGATGCACATGTGCATAGAAAACATTTATCACTTGATGGACATAAATAAAAGAACAAATAAAGGATTCAAATTAATGAAATTTTTAGAGTAATCCAAATACTTTGTCCAAAAAGGTCTTAGCTACGAAAATGCTATGTCTAGCTATGACTTTGCTTGCCCATTGTAATGGATTATAGAAACTTGTTGGATTACTTCATACTTCATAAATAATAACTAGATGCTTGTAGTTTTCAACTTTTCAATTACAATCTACTTTATACCTAGTCAACTACAAACTAAAGAGATCAATGACTTCCTAGAGATCGATTGTTTGTAAATATCTTAGTTTGAAAACACAAGTCATGAAAAAGGAGCTACACAAGATTATGACAATTAATTCTAATGACATCCATGACTTTCAACAAAGTGTTATCTATTTTCTTATGCCTCATCTTTTTGTAGGAAGATAGAAGGAGATGTTTTCTAAAATCCATGGCCAAGACATTGAAGTTAAGCATAACTTAGAAGGGGAAAGTTATAATAATGGAAAAGATTATAATTTTTCCATGGATTTTCCTAGTACATGTTGTTCTCTATACAAGAAAGCCAAATTTTGTATGGATGACCATCTACGACTAATGTTGGCATGCAAGAGAAGGAACATAAGATATGTGCCTCCAGAGGAGAGTAACTGTGGAAATGAAAATTTATGTGGGGAAGAGGATTCTCCCAATAAGAAGGCTCATGTTGATACAGGTGTGCAGATGCCTAAGAAAATCATAACCTTGAGAACACAATCACAGGAAAGTACTAAAAGTTTCTATAGGGAGGATCTATACTATCAAATATAATTATTTAAAAACTTCAAAATAATTTTCTACTCTATAAGAAAAGTAATTGTGTTTGGATATGGTTTCAATTTGAATAAGAATGGTATTTATGTCTTTGGAAATAATTAGTTTTGTGATATTGCTATCAGGATTTAACTCTATAGTTTTTGAGTCAAATTCATTGACATATGTTTCATGGGTAGTGATTCACACTCTAGTGAAAATAAATTCAACACTTAGCACTCATTGGACCTAGATATTTCCACAACAAGCCAAATATATCCTACTTATAATTTTTATCATTTGATGAGCTTAAGAAGCTTTCTAATGAATGGTTCAAAAGGCACAACACTTGTGAAGGTTTTACAAATGGTGTTACAAGCAGAGTGGGTTAAGCTCGCTCAAGCTGGAGTAGTACTCAACATCACCTAGATCCAATGAGTGCTAAGTGTTCCATTTGTTCTCATGAGAGATGGATTATGTGAATCACTACTCATCAAACATGGGTCAATGATTCTCATAGAGATGGAGAGATAGATTGGCGTGAATCACTAATCATCAAACATGGGCCAATGATTTTCCCAAGAGATGGATTGATGTGAATCACTACTCGTCGATGAGTTTGAATAAATAAACTACATAGATAGCAATATCACAATTTGACTTACTATGGAAACCTACAGTTTTCATTTTCCATGAGTCAATTGCAAGTGTTACTACCATGTCCAAAAAGGTCTTTGTTATGGAAATGTTATGTCTAGTCATGGCTTTGCTTTCCCATTATAATGGATTACAACAGCTTATAGTATGTAGTTGACTAGGTATATAGTAGATTATAATTTAAAATCTAGGACTATTTTGGTATTCCAAGAATGTGAGGCAAACAAGCAAGTTTGACCTTCACTAGACTATTTTTAGGCATAGTGTTAATGGTTCACCATTTGTAATTTATGTTCTACTTTACCACAGCCTTGACATGACTATCATCTACAATTTAGGCATATGAAGAGGCTTGACTTCTCAGTCACTATGAAATATAGGTTCAAGATTCTTTGTTCCATTTAAAACAACACAAGAACATAATATGAAATATTAGAGCTAATAAAGTGAAAATAACACAAGGAACCAAGAAGCTATAGCAGTGCTATAAAATATGATTCATTAACATTGCTTCAAAAAGATGGTAAGTTCATAGTCTCAAAAAATAGGAGGTCCCATATCAAATATGAGTCATTGCATAGATGTGATTGTTCTTACAATAGATTAGAGCTTCTTAAACTAAAGAGTTGAGATATCAGTGAGATCCTCCAAACTTATATCCCACATAATATTCCCTATCATCTACACTCATCTATAGGAAACCACATGCTTTTGTAGGTTCGGAAGTGAAAGTGTCATATGCAACAATCAAAGTCTCTTGACTTAGTCTAGGTAAGGCTTTGAGGGCTACAAATGTAGTTGTTATATCTTTCTTAGTTTCTCCTTTGTCAACTTTAACAATGTGAGCCTCCTTCATGCATGTATGTATGTCCTGGATGCTTTCATAGATAACATCCAAAGAAGAAGCCATGCTTGCCTTCCTCTTCTTTGGCCTTCTTGATGATGGTGTGGATTGACTCTATCTAACAGATGCACTAGAAATATTTTCATGAATGAACTCTTCATCAACTGCAGGAGTGTCATCCATGGGCATATTAAAGTCCCTATCATCATCAAGGTCAACAGCCTCATCAAAAAGGTGACCATCTTCAGTCTCTATGGTTGTTGTAGCCTGAGTTCCATCTACCATGTCATTCCCAATAATGACTGCTAAGTCATTGAAATAGAGGAATGGTTTCCTCTTGTACACTCTAGCATTTTTTGAAATCCCTCCTTTCTATGATGACAAAACTAAGGAATTAGATATATATTTTTTATTATATTTAATAAAGAGATATTTTACTGACATAAAAATATTGTCAAGACGACATTACATTCAACAACTCTTCCCATATAGTTTCATCAACGTCAATGCATTGCATACTCTCATTCCATGCAAATCTGCTCATATTTCTCAATTCTTTCATAATTTTGTAGCCTTGTTTCCATGTTTTTAATTTTCTCTTGAAGTTTTCCTTTCCTAGATTCATCTTCATGTCTTCATTGAACCTCCTTTTGATGGTAGTCCAAGCTTCTTTTTGAAACCCACCTTCACCTTTTCTACCTAATTGAACTTGCTCATGGAGTAAATCCAACAATTTTCACTCCATGTCTCTTATCCAAACTACTTTTGTATTTCTAGATGATGAAGGAATCACGGTCACATGAAGATCCTCATCTACACTCATCAAAAGATTGGTGAATTACATATTCAGCAATGAATTGGTAGCTACAAAACTTCCATAAAATAATTCATTGTCATCATTAAGATGAGAATTCAAATTTACCATGTCAAAGAAGTATATTTAACATATACATAATGTGTCAACTATACAAAATATCTTAGATGATAATAGCTTAGTAGTATATTGAACATAAATATAATGTAATAAACATGTTTCTAAATCCAAATTTCAACATCATAAGTCCCCTGATCACTGTCATCACCAACTCTTAAGAAAGTAAACACAAATACACATATATAGGATAGCTAAATATAAAATGACAAAATATAGCTATAATAAATACTCATAAGAACTTCATAATTTTCATTTCAACCCACTATATTAAGTGTACTTTATTATAGTTACCTTAACCTCCTTCAAGCTATACAATGATGGTAATTTTTCTTGGAAACACGAGAAAATGGTTGCTCATTTGACGCCATTGTTTATACATTTTATCCAATTTCTCATGACTATTAGACCTACAACAAAAGATTGAAGGGTAGAACCATAGTAAAGTACAATTCTAAAAACTACACTATAAATTTGAATGACATGGAAGAGATTACTACAATATTTTACGTTAAATAGAACAAAGGCTCAGCTCTTAAAGGAGCATCATAAGTGATTGGAGTTTGAGATGTAGATTAAATTGAAGCCTACCTACAAAATCTCCAAATCATGGAAGCAGGGTCAACCTTGAAATCTTCAAATATCTCTCAATGTTCTTTACATGACTAGTGAAATTTGGGTGTAGATGCAATTTTAAGATGCAAAATTATATCAAGAGCTGAAGATAGATGTGTGTGAGTGTGAATATCAATCAAAGCATAGAGGAAAGGAAGATTATAGTAAATATGGAAGCACAAAGAAGGCATCTAAACAATTTGATAGAATGCCTCAAAGATATCTCAAAATATTCCTTAAAAATCGAAAGGAGTTGTCTCAAGAAACTTTCAAGCAACTATAGTTAGTAGATGTAAAACTAAATTTAGAAGAAAAACACATAATATAGAACATCATGCTCTACCTACTTGCTTCTATAATATAGAAGAAGAGCACATAAATAAATCATTCCACCTTGATCCAAATCTATATTCAATTATGCTAGTTGATTACACCATAATAAATATTGCATCTATAGAGCTATATATTTTAAACTATGAACTAGTTATGTAGACAATATATGTAGGTAATGAGTAAATGTAGATGGATATATGTAGTTATATTCAAAAATTTGTAATAAAAGATGGTCCAAGTACCAGACATGTGTCAGCCACAAAGCCTTTTTATAGAAATACCAAATACATCAATTCTAAATATCTCAAAAATCTATATAAGTCCATACATACTAGACAAACTCAAGTGTCCAGTACCCATAAGTATAAAGTGTAATTTCTATTAAGTACAAAGTGCAAATAAATGTTCATGTTTTCTAGAACAACTAAGTTCTAGAGTTGTAGTCTTCCCACATCCTTTGGGATATTTCATGTTGAAATTTCCCCCAATCATCTCTATCTCACTAGTTCATCCCATAAGTCTCAAGAGTTGGTACATTTATCCTAGCACAATCATCATCGTCCTCTTCAATTTCCATTTCTGATGGAATACCATCCACCATCATAATGAATTTGTGTAATATTTCACATGCTAAAACAATATTTGTTTAGGTCATGATATTATATAATGTCGCATGCTTAAGGATAGGGAAGCATTCTTGAAGATACCAAATGTATGCTCTATCACATTCCTAAGAGAGGAGTGTTGATGGTTAAATAAATCTTTAAGACTACTTATGGGGTTTGCTCTACAAAACTCTTTTAGGTGGTAACACGTACATTGGTACGGAGCAAGAAATCCAAGTACATTTGGATACCCGACATCAACTAAATAGAATTTTCCTATGCAAATACAAATAAAGTTATAGTCAACATATAGCATAAGGTTTTCATTTGATATAATCAAAATATAACCATATAAGAATATGAACTGATATACTAGGGGGAACCACAAGGGGATCTACTCTAGAGAGAGTCAAAGCAAGCACTCCACTATCTATAGCAGATCCTTCCCAACCAGCAAGAATGTACTAAAACTTATGGTCAAATGAACAAACACCCAAAACATTATGTGACAAGTTGCCTTTTCTATCTCGATATTTGGCTTGGACATCCACATCAACTATAACTGGCATATGGGTTCCATCAATTACACCAATACAATCCTATAATAAGCAATATTCTTATCAAATACATATTAATATATTTAAGTTTGTACTGATGAAATAAATGGCACTAGTATATTTACCTTGAAGAATGGATGAAAATGGTCCTTCCTAACTATTTCTGGAGGAGTGGTTGCAACAGGAGGTAAAAGACACCCGTTATGCGACCCTAAGATAGCCTTCAGGACCTTATGGAAGTGTTGACTCGCTATCTCCCTAGAATGACCAAAGTTATGAACAATCTCATGATTCCTTAGATTGTGGCCAATGGTATGGAGGAACATAACAAGTTGTTCTTCTAATGTCAAATTTGGCGCATCTTGAATTCTCCCTTTTTGCTTTAGAATTGTGGCCAAGTGAAAGAAGGCTACTCTACTCATGCGTATTTGGTCATGGCAATCAGTATTATTTGAATGGATAATGTGCTTATAAAAAGGATGTAAAGGTCTTCTTCACTTATGTCTCTGACTTATAGCTTCTTTAGAAGATGCTACTATGAATACAACAAGGGTGGCAAGCAAAACAGCAAGCAGGTGCATCACCTTGATCTTCTTAACAATGGCTCCTTGAATTTCTATATCATCAATAGGATCCATTGAATGACCTACAACCACATAATGGATTAAATTTTTGGCATACTCACATAATAATGTATAAATATATAAAGTGTAGGGCAAGCATTAATCGCATGGACTTGTATAGACATACTAAACATAGATATGTATCAAAGCATACTACATAATATATATCAAAACATAGATGCTGATATAGTCAACATTATGATCCATCAAAACTAACCTCCAATTCTTTAAGGAAGATAATATTTTCATTTGTGAATTAATTTCAATAGATCGCAATATTATTCTACACCATTACTGTTATATTTTAAGGTCACTCATTACTATTCTATGTCACTCTTCCTATTGGTCTTCAGCCAAATCAAAAAAGCCTCCAATCATGGCTTTCATCCATAAAGATGACACTAAAAATAAACATAAACTACATTCTACAACTTTCATTTATTCAAGTAACAGTATTTACTAGCCTAAATCACATCTGCTATGAATCTCAAATATTATCCTGTCCAAATTATTTGAATAACTTCTAACCATACAACATTATCATGCATATATTATGATGATAGAGCTAGAAAGGTTTGTACCATGTTGAAGAAATATTAAGAGATAAAATTAAGCTAGTGTCATGCAGGAGAGGAACATCCAGCAAACATTCAAACTATAGTTGGATTCATCATCCAAATGTCATAAGAATATTAAAAGAAATTAGATCTCACTATAGCAATTCACAACAAAGCTCAATGTGAAGATTAATACAAAAAATGGTTTTAGATCAAAGAAATCCAACAAGAATAGCTTAAGAAGAAATGAAGTTTCATTTGGAAGATGTTAAAATTTGAAAAACTATGAATAGAAGGTAGCATATCACATCCCAAAAAATCAAGAGATCATGACACGCTTTTACTACCACACCAATAAACCATAGAGTGAATACATGTGCACCTATAATTTATTTATTTATTCAATAAAGAAAAATCATTACAAAGGAGGGTCAATTTAGATTCTTGCTACCCTTCTAACAGTTGCAAAAGCATCCTCAGTCTAAGATTGTACTCTCTATTTTTGTTAGTTTTCTTTTATAACAAATTTAATAAGGAGTTAACTATTAATATATAAAAATAAAAGGGGTTTCAGGGTTGAGCCTTTGAAGCTCAAAAGACAAAAGCTACATGGCAAAGAAAACTAAAGATTATAAATAATTTGAGTAGGAAGGACATGAGAGGCCTCACATGTTTTCCACAAAGATAAAATGGAAAGGGTTCTTAGCTCAGCACAACATACCAACCTACCTTTTCTTGACTTTTTTAGTTTTAGGAATATACACAATGGAGAGCTTCAATAGAAATGTTGTGTGCTAGAGCCAATGCCCTGTTGAATTCCCTTATTCTAGCTATCCAACAATTTTGTGAACTTGACCTACAATTACCCATAGATCAAAAAAAGTATCACTTTTCACCAAATTTTAAACACTCTTATTAGGGGCTCAGAGGTGGTTAAATCTTGTGAGAGCATTGGCTCTTCAAATAATATATTGTAGGATTAGATATGTTGCATAGATAGTCAAGCTATAAGAGGAGATCAATGGCTTGATGGGCTCCATCCCAACCCAAATGGAGATAGATGCTAGAAATCTTGTGGCAGCCCTAAAAGATATGTACAAGGAATTGCAACCTCCAGATACAAGTAGTACATTGAATTCTATGATTCTATAGCAAATGATTTTTTAAAAGCTTCCTAGATCTTTTGACATTTAAATGTGATTTTTTAATCCTTTTCCAAAAGACACTGCTGACTAAGTACAACTTCTATGTTCCTGGAAGTTAATATGCTTCTGTGATTAACTGGAAATATATATTTTTAATGAATATTGTTAATGCAGTTCAAGCCAGATCCAAGATTTGAGGAGGCCAAAGATTTCATTAGGAGTGAGGTGTTTGGAAAATATGACTACGAAGATTTGCTTGGCTCTCTTGAAGGGAATGAGGGCTATGGCCATGGTGACTATTTTCTTGTTGGCAAGGACTTCTAAGAATATATTGAATTCCAAGAAAAAGAGGATAAAGAGTACAAGGACCAAGAGGTAAAATGAATTTTTGTGCCTAACTTATTTCCATCATCAATATAGTTAAATAATTTTTCCACAGGATAATTTCAAGATTCTAAATTGAATAGGAATGTGTTTCTTGAATCTATATGACATGTGCCTATCTCATGCAAAGATGGAAAAAGATGTCAATCTTAAACACGGCTAGTTCATACAAGTTTAGCAGTGATGGAACTATAAATGAATATGTGAAGGATATATGGGAGATCAAGCCAGTCCAAATAAGCTAGGAATTACCTTTTTTTCCTTGAAAGTTCTTGTCTAGTATAGTCAATGGCACCAAATACTAGCACTTTTGTGCCAACTTCAATGAGGCTTAAGATGTCAATAATCAAGCAGTTGTTGAAGTTATTTAGTTGCTACATTTTTCAAAGCATTCTATGTTTTTCTTGATGCCAATGCAATGTTGCTCCTCCAAAATTAATGCAATTTTAGGAAAGAACTAAACATGTAATTAAACTTATGAATAAAGGGAGCCCTTAGATTTATATGTACTACAAAATAAATCTCATTGTTAATATTCAATTATCCTATTTTGCATTTCTTCAAAGGCCCTTGACATTTTCACGAATCTTATTAATCCAACCAAAAATGTTAAACTATTCGTCTCAAATGGCATTTCTTCTAATTTTATTATCTTTTCTTACACAAAGATCTTTGTTTTAAAGAATTTACACGTAAATTATAACTATTTAGCACTTAATTAGTGAATCATTCCTCTCTTTAATTTATTTTCCATATCAAGTCATTCTCAATAAAACCACCAAAAATTGTAGGAGCATAGAATCTATTATAGGGACACAGAAAAATCTATTTTGTGCTTAAAATTACACAATAGGAAATTGCACCTTATGATTGTAAATAACAATTTTGCAACCCATATCATAAAGTGATGAAAATATAGGAGAGGAGGACAAAGATAAAAATCATATTGACATCTATATCATATACTTAGATTAGGGTGCATATCCACAGATCCAAGAATTTTAAGGTTGCAACCTGTGTCAAACTACTGGAATGGAAGAGTCTAATAAATGCTTTACTCTTGGTAATTTTCTTGTGAAGTATTGGTTTTATGTGGGATTGGAGAAACCTTTTGAGGATTTGAAGGAGATTTTGTTAAAGAGTGAGGTGTCGATTGTGTGGGTAGAAAGATGGGCTATGTAGACGTGAAGTATGAAGTAGATGACTTAAATAAGAAGGAAAGAAAATGACTTCAGAGTTGGGTGACTTGAGAGTCTTGCCAAAGATTGCTTACAATGACGTTTTTTTCTCTCTTATCAAATTTTAAATAATTTTCAAATGATTTATGATAGAAAACGATAAGAAATCTGAAAAAAAAAAATGCTAGATTTCCACATATCTAAATTTATTTTACAAATTTTCTTATTATTATTTTTTTATTTTGTTTGTCTAATGCTCTTTGATGCATTTGTAGCAATGTGGGGTAAACCAACTAGAGTTTGGAATCCTAGGAAGTCTCTGCTTAGCAATGCTTTGACCATCCATCCCCTTTTATTTCTGAAAGTTAAGATAATCAAATTTTTAGATGATGAAATTGATAGCATGAAAGGTACTTTGAAGTTAGATAAGACATTCGATAGAATCAGCTAGTGGGTGAGTCAGGAAGAGTTGTCACATGTGTGTTGATTGGGTATTCATTAACATGAATGGCTTTTGTTGGATCTGCAATTGATTGGTGCGCACTTGTAGTCTTGGAACTCAGTTTATTCACCTTTGAGTTTTACTATTTGAATACTTTGTTCTACAATCCTCCACCAGTCACCTATGAATTTGTTATAACCCCTTCAGTAATCAATATAGTTACAATGGTATCAATTATATTAGTAGTTTTATTTTCAATTTGTGCAATTTTAGTGGGTAAAACAATTCATCGTACACTAGCACAAAGGATTAGTGTAATCTAGTGTGATAAGAGGAAGAGAAGTGAAGAGGGACCATGGCAGAAATTTGAAGGTGAGATAGTTGAATCATGGTTTTTGTCTTGAGTTTGAAGCAAGCGAAGGATAGGTTCAAGAAAAACAAAGAAAAGGGTTGCAAGCGCAAGGATCTAATCAATTTCATCAAGCCTTGCTTTCATTTGGACACCCATGATGATGAAATATCTGTAACTTGACTTAAAGGGTTGTCAATTGTTGTAGAGCAATAATATTAGCTCTCAACTAGTAGTAATTAATCTGCTAGTCACAGCCTCTACAAATCATTGTTCCATATGTTTGACAACTTCATGCATTTGGCATTTATTATAGTGGTTCCCTTCTCTATTTGGAAGAGCTCGCCGATGCCCTGAAAATGCAAGATG
Organism: Cupressus sempervirens; assembly: GCA_028749045.1. Lineage (NCBI taxonomy): Eukaryota > Viridiplantae > Streptophyta > Pinopsida > Cupressales > Cupressaceae > Cupressus > Cupressus sempervirens. Next base: position 407,739,567 of record CM053791.1, read on the forward strand.
ATGTCTTATTTTCTAATTATACATTTACATGGTGGATGATGAAGGGTAGATTTACACTCTATATATTGAGCTGGTGAGGTAACATTCACAATTAGGAATCACAAATCCATTGAAATTTATGTTGAAAATGATGGAAACCAGTGGTTGTTTAATCATTAGGGTTTGAGAAGAGGCTAAATGTGATTTTAATCTTTGAAAAGTCCATTGAAGCAAACTAAGAACAAAATGACATACTTATATGGAATGCAAATTTGACTATGATAATTGAGAGGAAATGTGAAGCCGTCATAGACTGAACCCTAAAAATGGAATGTGAAGTCATTATGGAGTGGAGAAGAAAATGATCTGGCCGCCAAAACATTTTAGCCCTTATGCGCAAACTCACGAACCTAAAAAAAAATGAAATTTGGAATAATAGGATTGAGAATAGGAAGGGCCTATTCTAATAACAGGTTTTTTTTGGCATAGAGTTATGCTTGTTTTAGGGGTAAAATTGGAATACAAAACCCTATTCTCTATTTTGATTTGGTGTACAAACAGAGAATAGAAAACATATTCTAGAATGTCTATTACTATTATAGCAACCAAATGGTCCCTAAGAGTAGAGGAAAATTTGAACAAGTAGTTTGTTAGTAGACAAAGTGAAAGAGTTCATGGTGGAAGATTGGATGGACAGTCTTATAAAGGTCAAAATGAAGATTTTAAAAAAAGGAATGAAGCCAATAATAACAGTCAGTGTCAAAGGGGAAATAATTTACATCATTTCTATTATCAAAATAATAGGGATCAAAGAGGAAGAGGAAGAGTACAAGGATAAGAAAGAGGAGGCTTTTGTGGAACTGTTGGAGTTATTTAGAATAACTAAGAGGGGGGTGAATCAATTATCCAAGGTCCAAATGTACAAATAAAACTTTTCAATTCTTAGTAGACCCATATCCATAAAAATTCAATATGCATGCATCCATTAGATAATACAAAACTTAAACTTTGTAGGTTACTGTCCTAGGTCAAAACAACTTTGCAAAAATGTAAACATGAAACAACAGAAGAACATTCACACAATCTAACACAAGGATTTTATGTGGAAACCTAATTTGGGAAAAACCACCAATAACATGCTATCAATTCTCACTCTTCTAAAGTGACACCCTCTGAAAGGCCAACCCTGTTAAAGGTTACAATACACATTGTTAAATGTGACCCAGTTAAAGGATTTCAATCACCCTATTAGGAGTGAGCTTTGTTAGAGGACTTTTGACCATTCCATTAGAATTTCACCTGGTTAAAGGATTTACAAATGATTTTTGGGTCAACCTTAATCCAAAGGATTTTATCCACACTAGTACAGTTATTAGAAAGTAACAATAGGACTTGATTTGATAAAAACTTACTCCTCAATTGCATATTACAAATCTATGTTTCAATCCTTCATTCTACTTGGCATTCACACTCTTCAGCTTTGATAGCTTATTCACCCTTCAAGAATTCATACTCTTAAGCATTCTTGCTTTGCATGCCAACTACAATTACCTCTATTCGACCACTAGATGAAGTAATACCCTAGACTCCTTGTCTTCCCTAGGTTCTCACACATGACAACCTTTGCTTCTAACTAGCTATCTCTATAAATAGATAATTTAGATCTTTTTATGCTTAACCACAATTGTCCATTTTACGGTTAGGTAGGATTAGGTAGGATTCAATGAATCCACCCACTAGTCCATTTGGTTCCTCTAGAAACTTCCTCTATAATCTTCCTTATTTTCACCACAAAATGGTTTACCTTGAATTTTGTCCCACCAACTCATCATAGTTATTTTCTACATGCTTCACATAATTCAAGAAAACAAAATAGTCAGCTTAGATTTGTCAAATCTTCTACTTAACACAGTCTTTTGTCACTCGACATCTATATTGTTATGTCACTCAACCAGTGTTCACTCGAAAAACACTAAAGTTTATTGATGCTCAGCACCAACTAAACTTTACTCAACATATACTAACATTCACTTGGCTTGCACTATTTTTCATCTTTGCTTAGCACCTCTTGTTTTTCACTCAACTTCTACTAATTTTTGCTCAGCTTGCACTGACTACTTGGCAAGGCTTGGCAGACACTTTTCTTACTTGATCTTCTTCCAGTCTCAACTTGAGTAATCTTTCATTTTAGACTTTAAGTAGATAAACAATACAATATAGTATCAATGTCTTACTTGGTCTTAGTGCTTCTTTTACATACCAAATAACTTAATCTTTCTCTAGGTACTATTGTTATCTACTCTTTTCAAATCCTCTTCATCAATCAACTAAATGATAGCTTTCAGACCAAAAAGCAATTGTCTCACTAGTAGGTAGTAGGTTAGACATCATTGACAAAATAATGATTGTTCCATTACAGGTTTTTCACTTCAAACCAATCTCATATCAACAATCTCCCTCTTTGGCATTGATGGAAAACCAATACCAACAACAAAACCAAAAAGAAAATAATATCTTTGAAATTTCTCCCTCTATCAGTATATGTCCTTCCTCTATCTCATTGAATAATTTGTCTAGTGATCTCAATCGGTCCTCCTTCCAACCACAACTTCATATCATGAACTTGGCTCAAAATAATCTTAATCCACTCAATCTTAAAAACTGATGGAAAGTTCAAGGCATTAGCAAACCCTTCCTCGGCAATATGCTTATGTTCATCATTTAATCTCTCATCTTCACACAACTTTGCATACACAAATCTCAACTCAAAATCTCCAACTCTCCAATCTTGCACTAGGGTAATGTAAGCTTTGTAAATCTCCTTCAATGTATCTCTCCTATATCTCCCTTATCAGATTATTCTTCTCTTCCTCTATCTCCCTCTTTGGAGTATCTCTCCCTCTTTGTAATATTCAGGTATTTATCTCCACTTATCTCCCTCAACACTTATATCTCTATGTACTTATATCTCCCTCTTTGACAACAATGCCAAAGACTTGTCATCTCTGTATGCAGATATAATTAATTCCAAGTTCTCCCTCTATCACTTTGCATGTGACTGTAAGTCTTCTAATTCAGCTCTTTCATTACTTTAAGCAACTCTAAAAGTAATATCCAGTGCATCAGGTTTTAAGATACAACATTCAGCTCAGTTGATGTAGGGCACTACTCATGCTTCTTAAGTAGCTTTGGATAGGGGTATCACCCCTAGTTTACCTCTAGGATATTCATGTGCATCCTTAGGTAAAACTTTTTTGAAATATCAACTATCTATTCTTTTTTATTCACATATTCTATGCTGACTTTTTTGTCTTGAACCAACTCTCTCAAGTGATGATACTTGATTGCAATGTGCTTAGTCTTTGTGTGCATCATAGGGTTCTTTGATATATTTATAGCACTTATATTATCACAATAAAGTACCACAGGTTCAGTGATTTCCTCCATACCTTTGAGTAGTTGTTTGATCCATACCACATTTGTACAATTTACTACAGTAGCCACATATTCAGCTTCAATAGTAGATTGAGATATACAATTTTGTTTCTTACTAGTTAGGGTGACCAATCTATTTCCTAAGAAAAAATACTCCATCACCTATTCTCTTTCTGTCATCAATGTTTCTAGCCCAATCCACATCTGTATAGGCTCTTAACTCAAATTTTTCATTTTTCTTGTAGTATAGACCATAGTCTTCTATTCCTTTTGGATATCTCATAATTCTCTTAATAGCCATCAAATGATTCTCCTTAGGATTTATAGAAAATCTTGCAATAGTCCCAACAACTAATTCAATGTCAAGTCTACTATGTACTACATATTGCAACTTCTCAATCATAGACCTTTACAATGTTTGATTCACATCAGCAGAATCATCATTCTTTGACAGTTTGTGTCCTATCACCATAGGTGTGCTAACCAGTTTTGAATCGTCCAATCAAAAAGTTTTTGATATTTCCTTCACATACTTGGACTGAGTGATGTATATACCATATTTCATCTGATATACTTGCAAACCAACAAAGAACTTGATCTCTCCAAACATAGACATCTCAAATTCTTTCTTCATTTCATTTGCAAATGCCTTGCATAATGCATCTTGACCTCCAAATATGATATCATCAACAAAAATTTCAGCTAGTTAAATACCTTTACATCATTTTTTCTTCAAGTACAAATTTTTGTTATCATCATTTTTCACAAAACCAATCTTCACAAGATAATTGTGAAGCCTTTCATACCATGCTCTTGTGGCTTTCTTTAAACCATATAAAACTGTGTGTGGTCTACATTCCATGTTCTTGTTATTTGGATCAACAAATCCTTTAGGTTGTTCTATGTAAATTTCTTATTCTAATATACCATTCAAAATTTTGACTTCACATCCATTTGATAATCTTTGAAACCTTTGTATGCAAAGTAAGCAAGTAGAGTTCTTACTCCTTCCAATCGTGCAACTGGGAAAATGTTTCTCCGTAATATATCCCTTCTTCTTGTGCATACCCCTTGTAAACTAATCTTGCCTTATTTCTTGTGACTTTACCATTTTCATCTAACTTGTTTTTGTACACCCACTTGGTTCCAATCACATTCTTGTCCTCTGGTGTGGGTACTAGAGTCCATGTTTTGTTCTTCTCAATCTAATCAATCTCTTCTTTCATGGCTTTACTCCAGTCCTCGTTCTCTAAGGCATCTTTCACTGTCTTAGGCTCATGCTTGCTCAATAAACATGTATCACTTCTTAGCCTATTCCTTGTCATTGGTCTAGCTTCTTTATCTCCAATATTGTTTACAGCAGGGTGATGTCTTTTGACATACTTTGACAATCTTGGTTCTGCTCTTCTATCTTCAATGGGTCTTTCAACTTCACAATCACTATGTACTTCTCTATCAGGTAGATTGACATTCCTTCCATGTACACTTATCTCAGAATCAAAATTTGCGTCAACTTCTATCTACAACTTGGCTCCTAAAGGCAACTCAGTTCTTGAATGCAACTCGGCATTCATTGTATGTGACTCGATAGTCACTGAAACTTGTTGTTGATTTTTAACTTGGTTTACAACATCTTCATCAGTAGGCATACCTTCATAAAATTATATAAAGGATATTTACTCTTTAGGTCCCTTCATAGGTTCATCTTCATGTACCTCTATATATTTATCAAACTTCACATTTGCACTTTCCACAACTTTGTTAGTGTTAGTATTCAAGCACTTATAAGCTTTACTTCTTATGGAATAGCCAAAGAATATACCTTCTTCACTTTTAGTATCTAATTTACCATTCTTGAAATCCTTAAGAATGTAGCACTTGCTTCTAAATACCTTAAAATCTTTTATATTAGGTGAGTATCCATACCATAATTCAAAAGGTGTTGAATGAGTACCTTTCTTGACTTGTACACAGTTCAAGGTATAGATAGTTGTACTTATAGCTTCTCTACAATTTCAAAGCAACATTCTTCTCCATCATGAGTTTTCTAGCATAGTCCATTACATACTTGTTCCTCCTTTCAGCAATCCCATTTTGTGGAGGGGTTCTATGTGCAAAAGTATGTCCCTTGACTCTGTTGGCATAAAGGTATTTGCCATTAGTGACAACACTCATTATACAGTTCAAACTGAGCGTCGAAGACACAGTTCAAATCGAGTGTCAAAGACATAGTTCAAATCGAGCGTTGAAGACACAGTTCAAACCGAGCGTCGAAGACACAGTTCAAACCGAGCGTCAAAGACACAGTTCAAATCGAGTAAAGTTGCACTTAGTGTTAACCGAGTGGAGTGTTAACCGAGTAAAGATAGAAGCAGTGTTAACCGAGTAAAGATGGACGCACTGTTAACCAAGTGAAGATGTACTTAGTGTTAACCAGGTAAAAGATGGACTCAGTGTTGATCGAGTGAAGAAGGACTCAGTGTTAACCGAACTCAGTCGGTTAACAAAGAAATTATTTTTTACCGAGTGACACTATATCTACCGAGTCACCAATGGTTACCGAGTTCCAGGCAACGTTGTATGACTAGTATGAACCGAGCCCCTACCTCTACCGAGTGCATGATGATGCCATGTAACGTAGTGGATGCCTTGTATCAGAAGGTCATCAAGTCTGTCTGAAGAACCCGAGTTTATTTTACTATTTGGCCAACTCAGTTATATTTTGTTTACTTGTGTTCAGCCGACCTTGCATCTATAATTACTGAAATGGTATATATATGTGTATAATACAGAGTTGTAATTTTTGTAATGGATAAGAGACATGTATGAATATGTACATATTGTGATACAAGAGACAGATGCGAATTCAGCAGCAGAGCAGTATATTAGCAAGGTTCACAAGGTGCAGTAAAGATTTCATCAATCACAAGAGGTGATTATTGCAAAGGATCTAATCAAGGTATATGTAGATTTGATTGGTTCATCCTAACAAGTGAATCATCTAAAAATCCTCTAACAAGGTGGACTTAACAATCTTTGTATAAATATCCTAATAGAATGCATACTTGTAAAGTATGTTTTAAATCCTTTAACAAGGTGGATCTAGCAATCCTCTTTGCTCCTAACAGGGTAGATCACCAGAAGTGATCATTGTGTGCCTTAACGGCTAACTTTCTACTGCAGAAAAGAAGCTTTGTGGGTTTCATCCCCACCCTAGTTTTACTTTCTATTTTGGAAGGTTTCTGGGTCACCAAAATCTCTGTGCATATGTGTTATGAATATTTATTTATCTCTTGCATGCATCAGATTAGGTGAATGAATGATTTTCCAATTTATGTTGAATTAACTTAAAAGTTGTATTGTTACTGATTCACCCCTCCCCTCTCAGTAACTTGTTATATCTTGAATATTTCCAACAATTGGTATCAGAGCTATTTGGTTCTCAGGACAAAGCTTGACAGCTTGAGCAAAGATCAAAGTCAATGGAGATATTCAGACTGGAGAAAGTTATAGAAAATGAAAAGTTAGATCTAGAAATGGCCATGGTTCAACTCAAAGAAGCAAAAGAACATCTTTCTCAATCCCTAAAAAGAAGAAAGGAACTTGCAAGACAAATGAATGACCATCTTTATGTTGAAGAAAGGATTGAACATTTGTTACCATCAAGTAGTTCAGAAGAAGCTGACAAAGAAATCAAAGAACTCCTAGAAAAGAATGGATCTCTGCAAGAAGAGGTAAGAAAGCTTAAAAGAGAGCAAGAAATATAGTCAATCAGGCTATGTGAAGTTTTGGAACAAAGAAACAAAGCACAAGAAGAATTGGAAGATAGAAGTCATGAAATTCATAATCAATCTCATTAGCATGAAGATCTTATAGACCAACTCTCTAATGCAAATGAAGAAATCAGGATTCTCAAAGCACAAAATGAAATAATAAGGAATGATTTAAACACTGAAAAGCAAATCAATGAAATTCTAAAAAGTGACTTAAGAACTAAGAAACAAATCAATGAAAGCTTGGAAAATGACCTAATCTCTGAAAGACAAGTCAATGAAAGAATGATGAAATCCCAAATAGATATAAATCAATTAAATCAACAAAATGAGGAAAACCTTCATAGACAAAAGGGTAAAGTTGGTCTTGGATACAAGGAAGAAGGTGAATCCTCCAAACAAGGTGAACAAAGGAATAAAAGACCCACTTTTAATCACTGTGGCAGGTTAGGACATACATCAAACAAATGTTGGAGCAATGGGAAAGCAAAATTCAGTGGCAAATGATTCAATTGCAATCAGCATGGTCATAAGGCAAATGAGTGTAAAGAAAAACCAAAATTTGAGGGCAACTGTCATAAATGCCAAAAGCATGGTCACAAAGCATTCCAATGCAAAACCAAATCATTCAATCCAGCTAAATAGATTGTCAAAGCCATATTTGGATGGGACTACAACACCTGGTGCAGATGTCACTATTGTGGAGAATATGGACATTCTGGCATAAATTGTGCTAGACATCACCTAAGGAAAAAGGACACTACAGTAAGATGCTATACATGTACAGAACTTGGTCATATAGCTAAAAATTGCATGAATATCAAAAGAATTGAAGATGAGAAGAAAATCAAAGCAGACAACATTCGAAAGCAAATGAAGCAACAGTGGATTCCAAAATCTACCGAGAAAAATAAATCAAGTAATGGAAATGTCACTCAAGAAATGGGTGATTCCACCATTTCCAATTAATATTCATGAAAGAAAGATTGGAACTGCATCCTCCAAGATTTATCCTAAGCAGCTCCAAAGGAATAAGGATGATCAAATCAGTATTTCAGATGCACTTTGACTTCGGGACGGTTCAAGACTTTATCGAGTTCGGTCGGGTGTAACAAAGCTTCATTAACCAAGTAGCAGCTACTGAGTTAGGTCGGTAAGAGACTTTACCGAGTTTGGTCAGGTGCAACAAAGTTTCATTGACCGAGTTGTGTCAATCAAGCAAGGTCAGTTCATGACCTAATCGAGTTAGGTCGGTACTTCAATGTTTTCATTTGATCGTCGAGTTGATAATATCTACCGAGCTAGTGGATGACAACCTGTCATTTCATCTACCATCGTACCAAAACATTTATGGAAAATTTGTTGTCAAAAGGGGCAAAATTTGATATTTGAGCTAAGTTATCTTCTGCGATTCTAGAGTGAGCTTAAAGCATTTTCAAGCAAATTTTTTCAAAAGGGCAAAGAATCTGTTCAGAATTTTTCTACACCTACCGAGTAGCAATGGCATCCGAAAGTGGCAGCTCCAAGACAAAGAAAGGTTCAAAAATGCTAGTTAGAGGAGAGGAATGGAAGACCCCAAACTTCAAATTGGCACTGGCAATTGCAAAATCATTGGACCCTAATGGTGCTCAGTCACAAATCCCTCCAAAGGTACTTCTTATTAATGACATTCGCTCTCATTTCAAGTGTTCCATTCAAGAACTTGGAAACCTAGAAATTGACAATTCCCTAGGTGAAATGAGCATAGATGGAACATTGAAACCCGAACATAAACATCTTGAAACAAAACGGTTAACCCATATTTCGCATTTGCCAAGGAAAATTCAAGTAAAATGGGTTAGGTATGTACTCAGTCGGGTTCACAATGGCCAATTGTGGTTAGAGCAACTAGTACCTATCACTAAGAAAATGATTAGCAAAATTACTGGACTCCCCATGTTGAGCAAAACCAAGACTACCAAAACCCTAGGTCGGGAAGAATTGTAGAGACTAACCCAAGCAAAATGGGATGGCAGAGGACTTAAGCTCAGTACAGTAACTGGCGTTGAATTGAGATTTGGCATTCACGTCATTGCTCATAAAATCTACAGTTCAAGCCGTCCAAATAGTGTATCCTGTGAAGCTGTGGATTTGGCATATAAAATAGTAAAGAAGAATGTAGAGTTTGATTTATCGGAATTGCTTTTGTCCCAATTCAATAAAAATATGGAAAGCATAAGGGCTTCCAAGAACAACTCCTGTAAATTTGGTTCACTTTTGATTTGTTTGTTTTTCTATGTTCTAAAGTCCTTTCCATCTAAAGGATCAATAGTATGGGAAAAGGATATCCCAATTCTTTATCAAATTAATGAATTCATCGCCGAATTAGGTGAAAATTTTGACAGTGTTTTGGATAGTTATTTTGAAGAATTTAAGGAAAAAATGAACAATAGGTTCCGAATTCCTCCAAGACTTGTTGAAGAGTACAAGGAAGATGTATGTTTCATGGTAGACTATGACAAGGTATACATACAGGCAGTCAGGCCTCGGGTAGCATGGGTGAAACCTCTTCCCTATGAGGTAAATATTGATGAAACCAGGGACATCATAGAAGCACTGGTAAATGAACCTGTAGACCCAAGGCAACCAATTTTTGGAACATATGATGAAGCTAAGGCTAGAATTGAGCTTCAAATTAAAATCCCTCAGGCCATTAGTAAAGGAAAGAGGAGCATAGCCAAACTGAAAATAGATGTTGGCCCTCTCATGATAATAGAAGGGAGAGGAGAAGATGAAGAAGAGGAGGAAACCGAGTCTGAAAAAGAAGAAGAGCCTCAACGAAAGAAAGGTAAGGTGACTATCACCAAACCTACAAAGCAAACTACTGCAGTGTTCTCCAGGAGAACAAGACAGGGAAAGAAGGAACTTGTACTTATTAAGCCTCCACTCACCCTTGAGGCAAGACTAAAGCAATTAGATGCAGGAGCTAGCTTCACAAACTTCAAGGCATTGAATTTTGAAACCAGAATAGAACAGGAGAAAATGTAGATTGAGGAACTGGTACTGAACAAAATAGGTAAATGGAAATACTCCTCGGACCAGATAGCCTCTTAGATCTCCAAAGAGCTATTGGAGAGGTTGCAACCAAGATGGGAAGCTGCAACCAAGACTGTCAAAGACATTTATGAGCAGACCCTGAGGAATCTCCTGTCGAGTCTCATTGATGCTGAAGTGAAGAAATCACTGAAAGACCACGAAGGTAACATGATGATTAGATTCCACACTTGTTTGATACTTGTCAAAGACATTGAGCATGTAGTAAATGATTCAATAAACATGTGGAAAAATATCTATCATCTACACAAACCTAGTGATGATACTGTTGAAATCAAGGACAATGACAACAGTGATGATAATGATGATGATGATGGTGGTGATGACATTGAAGACATTCCAGAAGACCTGCAATCATTAATGTTAGAAGTTGAGGAAGAAGCTGAAAGAGAAATGAAGGAAGAAGCAGAACAAACTAAGGAGGAAGAAGATCCACTAATAATTGCAGCCGAAGTCATTGCATCTCTTCCTCACTCTCCACCTAAAATAGGTAAATCAACTGTGGAGATAGCTTCTACTGGTGAGATTGTGAGCTCAATAGCCTCATCAATTGATCAATCTTCACCTGTCTCTTCTCAGCTCCGGGTACCATCTATGCAAGTGTCTACCACTTCATTAACCGACCTGCAGCCACCTTCTTTGACCGAGTTATCCTCAGTCACAGTAGTAAGTTTTTCAAGTATATCAACTTCTACTACAGAGTGTACAGTAAGTGTACCTACAGGTACTACAATTTTGACTTCTCCTACTCCAATTTTGGCAATTGTTAGTTCTCCCACTCCATCCTGTACAGCAATTTTGGGAGCAACACAAATTTTTGATACTATTAGCACTTCTCTCAGTCTTTCTCTAGTTAGTCCTATTCCAGTTTTGTCAGCTAGTCTAGCATCATCAACTATTGTTTCAATTTCAAAGGGCAAAGGTGCAGTCACTGTAGAAAAACCAAAGAGATACATGTTTTCCAGTAAGGCAATGGATGAGGAAATAGATCTGGATAAGGAAATTTTCATTCCTAAGATAGATCTAGATACTGCATCAGTTGATGAAATGAGAATGCTCAGTCAGCTATTAGAGCAGAAAGCTAGGCAAAAATAGCTGAGGCATGAGAGAGACCAGGAATATAGCATTATTGAGAATGCTAAGAATATCATAACAGATGCTATAGGTGTTGAAGTAGATTCTACTCAACACATTTTGATTCAGTTAGAAGAGGTTGTATATAAATTTAATGAGGACAGCTCCGGCCAAGAGAAATTGATTGAAAAGGCAGAGAAGAAATTTGACAATAAGGTGCTTGAGCACATTGCTCAGCATATTGCAGTAAAATAGGTAGAATTGTCTACAATTTTGAGTAATTTTGAACATTCTTTTAATAATGTAACTTCACTTTTTGGAAAACTCAGTGATGTTACCGAGTTTACTAAGGAAATAAGAGAAAAGTTGAATAAAATTGATGCGGATATGAAGGTCAGTGCCCAAATGCTACAATCTGACCACAGTGCAAGTTCATCCCATCATCTGAGAATAAGGTTTTTATCAGAGAAATAGGCAAAATTGCTAAGAGAGGAAGCAAGGATCAGGTCTACTCTGATTGACATCCAGAATATGATCCTTCCTGTCATGGACACAATGCAGAAGAATATTGCTCATTCTAAAACATTGATCCATGACAACAACTTCTCTATTGCAGATCACATGATTGAACTCTCTGCAGAAGTTCAAATTGCACTCTCCACCAGCAAAATTTTGCAAGAAAATTGGGATAAGACTTTGGCTCTTATTCTCAAGGTACATTCAAAATTTATCTCTCATTTTGGAATCTCTGTGTAAATATATACTGTTTAGCATTATTGTCAAAAAGGGGGAGATAGACTTCAAGAGCTAACTCTGCAAAAGATATATGTATTGACTTATAAATACTGTACATATTGTATGGGGGACATATATGTAAATAAAAGGATATGTGTTGCAAGATTTGCAAAAAGATCAATTTTGAACTGTATGTCATTTTTATTTTGCACATAAACTTTGATTCATAATTTTTTTTGTCACTAATGCCAAAGAGGGAGATTGTTGGCATAAAGGTATTTTCCATTAGTGACAACACTCATTATACAGTTCAAACCGAGCGTCGAAGACACAGTTCAAACCGAGCATCGAAGACACAGTTCAAACCGAGTAAAGTTGCACTTAGTGTTAACTGAGTGGAGTGTTAACTGAGTAAAGATGGACGCAGTGTTAACCAAGTGAAGATGTACTTACTGTTAACCAAGTAAAAGATGGACTCGGTATTGACCGAGTGAAGAAGGACTCAATGTTAACCGAGCTCAGTCGGTTAACAAAGAAATTAGTTTTTACCGAGTGACACTATATCTATCGAGTCACCAATGGTTACTGAGTTCCAGGCAACATTGTATGACTAGTATGAACCGAGCCCCTACCTCTACCAAGTGCATGACGATGCTGTGTAACGTAGTGGATGCCGTGTATCAGAAGGTCATCAAGTCAGTCTGAAGAACCCGAGTTTATTTTACTATTTGGCCGACTCAGTTATATTTTGTTTACTTGTGTTCAACCGACCTTGCATCTATAATTACTGAAATGGAATATATATGTGTATAATAAAGAGTTGTAATTGTTGTAATGGATAAGAGACATGTATGAATATGTACATATTGTGATACAAGAGACAGGTGCGAATTCAGCAGCAGAGCAGTATATTAGCAAGGTTCACAAGGTGCAGTAAAGATTTCATCAATCACAAGAGGTGATTATTGCAAAGGATCTAATCAAGGTATATGTAGATCTGATTGGTTCATCCTAATAGGTGAATCATCTAAAAATCCTCTAACAAGGTAGACTTAACAGTCTTTGTATAAATCTCCTAACAGAGTGCATACTTGTAAAGTATGTTTTAAATCCTTTAACAAGGTGGATCTAGCAATCCTCTTTGCTCCTAACAGGGCAGATCACCAGAAGTGATCATTGTGTGCCTTAACGGCTAACTTCCTACTGCAAAAAAGAAGCTTTGTGGGTTTCATCCCCACCCCAGTTTTACTTTCTATTTTGGAAGGTTTCTAGGTCACCAAAATCTCTGTGCATATGTGTTATGAATATTTATTTATCTCTTGCATGCATCAGATTAGGTGAATGAATGATTTTCTAGTTTATGCTGAATTAACTTAAAAGTTTTATTGTTACTGATTCACCCCTCCCCTCTCAGTAACTTGTTATATCTTGAATATTTCCAACAGACTCCTCTATCATTATAGAAAATTTGAAACTCATTTAATGTAAATTCTCTACCTCTTTTAGATTTCAAATATTTCAAGCTTTTGTCTATCTCCTTTTCAACTCTAGCTAAGTAACACTTGAATATTTGGAAAGCATCGGATTTCTATTTTAGAAACATAACTGTCATCATCGTAGAATAATCATCAACAAATAGGATAATTTCCTTGTCACCTTTGTAGCTTTGCACATCAATTGGTCCACACAAATCAGTATGAACTAACTCTAGAATTTCTCTAGAGGTGTGAATCTTACTTTTAAAACTAGATTTTGTCATCTTGCCTAACTTACATTGTTTGCAAATCATATTGTTAGGTTTCTTCAGTTTGGGCAAACATATGACTCTTTTCATGTATACTAATACTGACTAAGTTATCAAATTTAACATGACATAACCTCTTGTGCCATAGCCACACATCACCAAATTCTACAACAAGACAAGTAGCATTAGTTGTATCAAGATAAAATAGATTACCTCTAGTCTGATCACCTTTCCCAATTAGTTTCCCATCAGTATCATAGATCTTTGCTATCTTGTTCTCAAACTCAACTTTTCAACCTAAACTATTCAGATGTGACACACTCAACAAGTTATAGTTAAGTCCTTCTACATACTAGTCATTGTCACACATGATCTTTTCTGTGAGTTTGATTGATTCTTTTCCTTTTATCAAATAGGGTGCATCATTACCAAACCTTACACTATTTCCAGCATAATAATCAAGGGTAATGAACTTACTTTTATCTCCATGTTAGGATTAAAACATGGATAGAAATAACAATTACATGCAAAAACCAATATCAAAAAGTAATAGATCACAAAGAAAAGAACACAAGACACCAAGATTTAATGTGGTTCACCCAATCCCTGGGCTACATCCACCAAACAGCAAGTCCAATATTATTACGATCTAGTAATTACAACCTGATTATAATCTATAATCCCTTACAGCTCAATACCGTTGCAAGAACCAATTTTTGCATCACAACTATGAAACAATCCCTAACCCTAAGCCTTTTATACAAGTATTTTTACCACTTTAGGGTTATAATTAATAATTACATGTTAGCCCAAAATCTTGATAAAATAGAGCCCAAAAAATTTTCAAAGAATTTGTGAAGTATGTACAGTACTTTCCTAATCAATCACCACAATCTAACACTCCATTCATGTGATGTGAACACCCACTATCAATGATCCATATACCACTCTTATTTACATAAGATACTAGTATAGTTGCCTCATCCTCATCAAAATCATCGTTCACTACAACATACAACACTTCATCATCATGACCGTCAGCTCCATCTTTGGTTTCCTCCTTAGTAATGTACCAAGACTTCTTTCCTTTATCTTTGTAATCTTTGTTGTCCTTGTCTCTTTTACTTTTGTATTTATCTCCACTCATATTGTTCTTCTTCTCTAGACATCTAGCAGCAATATGACTAACATCATTGCAATTAAAGCACATGATAGGTAGCTTACCTTTGATTTCCCTTTGCTTATATGAAATCTCCTTGCAAGCAATGCTTCAAGTTGTTCTACATCCTTCTTATCTGTATCATTATCACTAGAAACATATTTTTCATTTTTCTTTTTCTCTTTAGGTTCTTTTAATGGTAGTTTAGCTTTGAAAGTAGATTCAACATTCTCAGATTTGAAGTTATCAAAATAAGAGAGTTCAAAGGCAGTGAGCCTACCTACCAAACCTTCAAGGGACATATTAGTACCAGGTATATATCTTAGTTCTTGTATGGAAGAAACTCTAATAGCATAAATGGGTAGAAGTGTTCTCAATACTTTGGTCATTGTAGTATCATCATCAGTGATACCATTAGCTCCTCTAATAGCATTAACAACATCTTTTATTCTAGAGCAATATTGAACAATGTTCTCACCTTCTTGCATTTTCATGTCATTGAACTTCCCTCTAAGACTTTTAGATTTGGCTCTCAAAATATTTTTATCTCCTCCATAAATTATGTGTAAAGCCTCCCACATCTTCTTTGCACTATCACAATCCTTGATATCATCAAACTCAAAGTAACTTAGGGAAGAGGCAATCTCCAACATTGTTCGATTATGTTCTTTCTTCTTTTTTAGATCACCAGCAGTTGAGGCTCCAGAAGGATCAACATGTTGAGTGGTGATGGTAGATTTTGCATGGTCTCCAAGACCTCCTAGGTGTAGCTTCATCAGACTTTTCCATGTAGGAAGGTTTTCCTTGTTAAGCTTGGGTACCTCTCTTTTAGACATCTTTGATCTTTTGCTTTCAATACTTTCAAACTGATCCTCTCAAGCACTATGAATTTTCTACCAATTGTTGGAATTCTTTAGAATAATTGAGAGTGCGAGTGAATTAGTTATCCAAGGTTTAGATGTACAAATAAAACTTTTCAATACTTAGTAGACCCATATCCATGAATCTCCAATATGCATGCATCCATTAGATCATACAATACTTAAACTTTATAGGTTATTGTCCTAGGTCAAAACAACTTTGCATAAATGTAAACATGAAACAACATAAGAACATTTGCATAATTTGACACAAGGATTTTATGTGGAAACCCAATTGGGGAAAGAGCACCAGTAACATGCTACCAATTCTCACTCTTTTGAAGTGATGCCCTGTGAAAGGCCAACCCTATTAAGATTATAATGCACACTATTAAATGTGACTTGGTTAAAGGATCTCAATCACCTTATTAGGAGTGAGCCTTGTTAGAGGACTTTTAATCATTCTATTAGAATGTCACCCAATTAAAAGATTTACAAATGATTGTTAGGTCAACCTTAATCCAAAGGATTTTATCCACAATGATACAATTAATAGAAAGTAACAGTAGGACTTGATCTAATAAAAACTTACGACTCAATTATAGATTATAGATCTTGGTTTTAATCCTCCATTTTTCTTAGCATTCACACTCTTCAGCTCTAATAGCTTGTTCACCCTTCAAGTATTCATACTCTTAAGCCTTCTTGCTTTGCATGCCAACTACAATTACATCTATTTGGCCACTAAATGAAGCAATACCCATGACAACCTTTGCTTCTAACCACCTATCTCTATAAATAGGGAATTTGGATATTTTGTTTCTTAATCATAATCATCTATTTTAGGGTTAGGTAGGATTAGATAGGATTCAATAAATCTCCCCACTATTCGATTTGGTTCTACAAACTTCCTCTACAATCTTCCTTGTATTCACCACAAAATGGTTTACCTTAAATTCTATGCCACCAACTCATCATAGTTATTTTCCATATGCTTCACATAATTCAAGAAAATAAAATAGTCTATTTAGATTAATCAAATCTTCGATCTAACATAGTTTTTTATCACTCGGCATCTATATTGTTTTGTCACTCAGCCAACACTAGTTCACTTGGAAAATACTAAAGTTTAATGATGCTCAACACCAACTAAACTTTACTCAACATATACTAACATTCACTCGACTTGTACTATTTTTCATCTTTGATCAGCACCTCTTATTTTTCACTCAGCTTCTACTAACTTTTGCTCGGCTTGCACTGGCTGTTCAGCAAGGATTAGTAGACATTTTTCTTACTCGATCTTCTTCCAGTCTCAACTTGAGTAATCTTTCATTTCAGACTTTAACTAGATAAACAAAAAAATAGTATCAATGTCTTACTTGGCATTAGTGCTTCTTTTACATACCAAATTACTCAACCTTTCTTTAGGTGCTATTATCATATCCTCTTTTCAAATCCTCTTCATCAATCAACTAAATGATAACTTTCAAGCCAAAAAAAATTGTCTCCCTAGTAAGTTGCAGGTTTGACATCATAAACAAAATAATGATTATTCCATTAAAGTTTCTTCACTTCGAAAAAATCTCATATCAACAAGAACATGTTTTCATTGTGGAGAACAACATAGATCATTTAAATGTCTTTAATACCAAGGAAGGAAAAATAGGAGGAATGAAGGCCAGACAAGATTTGCATATGTGGATGAAGATGCCAATTCATCAAATTCTAAAGATGTTAAAAGAGGAGCAATCCTAGTTAATAGAAGAGTCCTACTGAGTGGTGATAATAAACCTAATCCAAGGAGGAGCTTGTTTCACAATAGGTACAAGTGTGAGGATAAGTGTTGTTGTGATGTTATTATTGATGGTTCAATTACTAAAAATTTGATGTCAAATGAGATATTCATAAAGCTATAGCTCAAGGGGAAGAAAAACACACACTGATACTGTATTGTCTAGGTGCAGGATGAACACAAGGCAATTTTTAATGAATAGTTCCTAGTGAAGTTCAAGATTGAAAGCTATCATGATGAGGTACTGCAATATCATACCCATTTATGCATGTCATATGTTGTTGGGTAGGTTTTGGTAGTTTGGCAGACATGTTGTATATGATGGTCATGTCAATACCTACTCCCTAACAAAGGATGGAGTGCCACATAAGTAGCCATTGAAGGACATAGAAGAAAACCTAGGTAGCAATTCCATTATAAGTTTTGATGATGGAAGAAAGTTCCTGGAGGATGTGAGGTATGAACATATGTGTTTTTCTATAATTCCAAAATATGGTAAAGAAGAAGTAGAAGGTTTACTAGAAAAAATTGTACACTTGTTGGATGAATTTCCATATAATGTATATGATAATATGCCTAATGGATTACCACTAGTGAGGAAGACTAGTCATCAAATGGAATTGATTGTAGGAGCCAATTTTCCAAATAATAAATCACGTAGAATGACACTAGCATAACGTGAAGAGTTGAACAAACAAGTACATGAGTTGTTGCAAAAAAAGTTGATTTCAAATATTTTAAGTACATGTTCTATATGAGTATTATTAGCACTAAAGAAGAATGGAGAATGGGGAATGTGTACACATTGTAGGGCTATCAACAATATCACAATCAAATACAAGTTTCTATTGTTATAGATGGATGATATTATAGATTATTTGAGCGGAGCTAAGTATTTCAAAAAGATAGATCTAAAGAGTGGATATCATTACATTCATATTAGAGAAGGAAATGAATTCAAGACTACCTTTAGGACAAAGGAAGGATTGTATGATTGGTTAGTAATGTCTTTTGGTCTAATCAATGCACCAAGAAATTTCATGTAGCTCATGAATGAGGTACTGAAAAAAATGGGTAAGTTTGTCATTTTTTACCTAGATGATATTTTGATCTTTAGTTAGAAATTGGAGGAGCATATGATGCATATTCGTAGGGTGTTTGAAAGTTGAGGGAAGATAGATTGTTGATTAATTTCAAGAAATGTAGTGTTGTGAAGTAGTTAGAGTATCTAAGATTTGTAGTTTCAATAGAAGGTCTTAAAATGTACCCAAAGAAAGTAAAGGTTGTCCTCAAATGACCTACTCCATAAAGTGTTACTAAGGAAAGATCTTTTCATGGAATGGCTAGCTTTTACAAAAGTTTTACTAGGAGTTGTAGTAGTATTTGTGGACCCTTGAGTGAAATAATGAGAAGGAATAGGAAAGAGTTCAAGTGGACTACACAAGTGGATAAGATTTTTAATTTGTTGAAATAGAAAGTTACAGAATAGCATGTTTTAGAAATTCTAGATTTTAACAAGGTTTTTCAAGGAGTCTGTGATGCTAGTGGTACTTTGATAAGAGCTATTTTGAGCCAAGAAGGTAGACGTGTTGCTTATTTTAGTGAGAATTTAAATGATGTGAAAAGGAAAAAAAAATTATGATCATGAATTTTATGTTATAGTTTAGGCATTCAAGAAGTGGAAACACTATCTTCTTTCTAAGGAGTTTGTTTTATATTCTAGTCATAATTAGCCCTCATTGTCAATGTACTAAAATCCAAAATTTTAATTTTCATTGTGAAAACAATCTAAAATTATTTTTCATTATTAGGGTTTTGTGTCTCATTTATTTTCAGTTTTCAAAAGAACCCTAGCCAAATTATTTTACCTCAATTCAAATAGTGAAAATCTTGCCCAAGGGGATTATTTTGGTACCCTAAGGTTGTTTTTTTATCTTGCCATTAAATTTTTTTGTCAAGATTGCAACCTTTTTGCGCTTATCCTAATTTTTTTTTAGGCAGGAGATTGTATATCTTTCAAATCATAGAGCTCTAATCTTACGATCATGGCTTTGGCATCTAGTCATGAGCTCACATTTTCTTTCTCCCAATGTTACGACATAAGGGTTAGTGGAGGATCGTAGAGTGGTGTTTTAAGTTCCCTAATCTTAAGATATGTTATGGTCATAGTATCATAAATGAAAAAGAAAAGATTCCTCATCTTATGATTTCCCTTTGTGTCATGTCATCGTAAGTATGATGAAAAAGGTTTTAAATCATGGTGTGTGATGTTATGATAAACCATTTGTCATGGGATTGTAGATGCAGAAAAGAAGGATCGTGACCTTACAATAAATGGTTTATCATAGGATTGTAGAAGTGTGAGAATATAAGGAAGGAGATAGAAGGCATCGATCCTACAATAAAGAGGTGACCGAGGCATCGTAATGGTTTTTGTAAAGTGTTTTGATGGTATGATAATGGTTTTGATCATAAGATTGGGGAAAAAGATTTTAAATATCACGATGCTATGAGGGATGATGATTGTAAGATCATAAGGTAAAAAATGTCAAAGCAAGTTGGTAGTTTAGTGTTAGAAAATGACATATGTTCCATCCTAATTGGTCATAACTACAGTGTATAAAAGGTGGATGCCACATCAAGCCAGTGAGACCAAAGATGTCTTTACATTAGTCTATAATCCGATAGATCTCATTCTCTAATCTAATGACAAATAGTGTTTTGTAAGATCTCAAGGGTAGTGAAAAGGTGTTATGATGCTACGACAGGCAGTGTATTGAAAAATCATAAAAGTGAAAGTGGATGTCGATGATGTTATGATGAAAAAAGGTGATGGTTTCTTGTAACATCATAGGGGTGAGAAGGGTGACTGCCAAAGTTATGAAATGATCGATTAAACTATGATCCTAGGATTGTAAGGCCAAGGAAAATGGGATAAGATGCCATGCTAGTGAGTGTAAGTTGTCTATTGTAAGATCGCAAGAAATTTAAAGGAAAGCTCCAATGTCACGATAACTAGTGTATCATGCGATCGTATAGACTTTTTTCAGGGTTTATGATAGTGTAACAAGGGTTTTGATTTCATGAGATTGTAAGATCATAGAAAAAATGGTCCCCGCCTAAGATATTATGAGGGGTTTGACTCCTAGGTTGATTGTAAGATCGTAAACCCTAAGTTGACATGAAAATATGTTTTCCATTTTCTGAGCTAGAAATGACAAAGGGCTCTCGACCAATGAGATTCAAGCAATATATAGAAAGTGTAACATTGGATAGTAATGATGATGCTCCCTAAGGTGACAGAATAAGCTAAGATTGAAGGCTTGAGTATGCTAAAAATTAATGCAAAGGGACATTGATCATGTACACTACGTTATAAAGACATTTTGTTGATTAGTTATATTTTATCGTTCACAAAGAGAAGAACATCTAAGTAGTTACAGAGTTTCCAGTGCATGCAAATTATTACTTTCTATGGACACCCAAATATAATTTTCCTAATGTTTTCAACCTATTTCAAAATGTCTAATAAGGAAGTGGAAGAGATTCAGGAAACTAACATGGAAGTTGTAGAGACCTCTACTTCCAAGGGAGGAAAAACAAGACAGAAGAAACCTAATCGATTTGTTAAGGAATGGATAAAGTTGTTCCTAGATCCTCAAATGCTAATGTTGTAGATGATCATGATTTTGTCGATCCCTATGCATTGTACAGAGATGCTACGTACCCTGGAGTCACAGGTTCTGAGCTTTTCAAGTATTTTTACCATAACAAAGAGAAGAAGATCCTAGAGTGTAATCCATGGAAGAAGAACTTGAAAATTTTAATTTTTCTACAGGTTTTGTTGATGTTGATTTGGTAATATCTCTAATCAAGTCGTACAATTTGGCGACCAAATCATTAGATAGGAGAGATGGAACCATTCTTTGTACACTAGATTGTGCTTCATTCATTGAAGCTTTTGGATTGGATGGTGCCATGGGCTAGCCTGTAGACTTGGAGGATCTACAAAAAAAATTTGAGAAAAATACAAAAGCTTATACAGGGAAGTCTATGTTACAGCATATGCCCATGGACTTTAAAAGTGTAGGTGATTACCATAAGAAGATTGATAAAATGATGCCTTGGACAAGTTTAAGAACTACTTTATAAAAGTAGTATATAGTGTCCACAAGGTGGTTGGAAAAGATGGAACAGATATGGTGTATGGAGCAGAGTTTATCATAGCCAGAGATGTGCAAGACTCATACCATGGAGGGGAATATGATTATGTTGAATATATCCTAGAGGTGATGAAGGAAAACATTGCATTGGCTCAAAGTGGAGAAATGAAAGATTTGAAGTTCCATTACTACTCACTGTTGATGCACCTAACTTATACAAGAATGTGGAGTATATAAGCCCTAATTTCATTGATCATACCTCTAATGCAAATGGAGAGCTACCAGTTTAGCTATGTTAGAAATGCTTTAGAATAACTAAGAGGGGGGGTGAATTAGTTATTCAAGGTCCAGATGTCCAATTCAAACTTTTCATCAAGTAAAGTGAGCCTAATAAATTGTTCATTCATCCAAGCTTAAACATTCCTATTTAGAAAGCTATTGTAAATCAACATGCAAACATAACACATGAAAAGATCAACACATGACACAGTGATTTACGTGGAAACCCAATTTGGGAAAAACCAACAACAACATGCTACTCAATTCTCACTCTTCTAAAGTGATGCCCTAGTAAAGGCTACAACACACTGTTAAATGTGACCTAGTTAAAGGATTTAACCACCCTATTAGAAGTGGGTCTGGTTAGAGGACTTTAGACCATTCAATTGGAATGCCACCCTGTTAAAGGATTTACAAATAGTTGTTAAACCAACCTAAGTCCATAGGATTTTTACCCTAACTAATACAATTTCTAGAAAGTAACAATAAGGGGTCTTGACCTAATTACAATTCACAACTTATCTTGCAAATTTTAGATCACAATTCAACTCGTCACATTTGCCTAGCTTTCAATCTCTGCTACTCTTTATAGCTTGTCCTCTTTTCAAGCTTAATTTCCTTGAGTCTTCATACTCAATGTACCAGTGCAAACTTCCTTCTAACCACTAATCAAAGCTGAGTCTCTGTGCACTATTCTTCCTTCTCCTTGATGTCTTCTCCTTGACACTCTTTAACCACTTCGCAATTTTTGGCACTCTAGCAACTCTTACTTCTTGGTCTGTGACTCCTTAAATAGAATTCTGGAATTTCTTTTTCCATTCAATTCTTCCCTCTTTTGATTTCTATTCAAATGGGTTAGGTAAGATTCATTGAATCTAACCCACTTTTTTTCCTTCTAGAAACATCATGAAGAATCCTCTTGAATTCACTCAAGAAGGTTTTACATAGAATTTTGTGCTTCCATCTCATCATCCTTATCCTCCATCTAGTTCACAAAATTCAAGGCAACAAACTTGTCAGCTCAGATTTGGCAAATCTTTGACTTTTCAATAATGCAGTAGCTTGGCACTATTGAAATTCTGGTGCTTGACACATACTATGTTACTTAGCATCAACTATGGTTTACTGATGGTCGGCACCTACTGTGGATTCACTCAGCATCCACTAAGTTTTTATGATGCTCGGCACCTGTTACTTTTATTGACATCTAAACACACTTGGCTCCTTCTATATCACTTGACACACACTAGATTTTTCATTTGTTTGGCACTAACTAAAAATTTGCTCAGCTTGAACTAACTTGCTTAGTACTTACTAATGAACTTAGTTTAAGCTTTGCAATCAATCTTGTTCCAACTTATTCCTTTAATGTTTCTAAGTGTGGCCAACCTCTATATCTTCAAGTATTTTATTAATACATCATTTAACCATTGTCTTAACTGATCCTTGCACTTCATTACAAAACCATAACTTAACCTTTCCCTTAGGTGCTTTTGTTACATATTGTTGATTAAATCATCTTCATCAATCAACTAAGTGATAGTACTTTGATCTTATAAGAAATTGTCATTCCAGCTAATAGCAGGTTTGACATCAATGACAAAACAATGATTGAAAATATTATTTTAACAACAATCTTCCTCTTTCAATCAATCTTCTTCTTACAATGATCTTTTCAATCAAATTTCCAACAATCTCCCTCTTTGGAATTGATGGCAAACCAAACTGATCAACCAAGTTAACAAAATGCTAGCTAGGTTAAAATAGTTAATCAAATGCCAAAAAGAAAACTTTATTCAAAATTATTCATTATCATTATATCAGCATCATAAGTTAACTTATGACTCCCTCTGAATTCATTTGCTGATAAGCTTTCTTCCTCTAATTAATTCTTGTCTATACTAATTTTCTCCTTCTGAGCTACTATTTCCTTTTGCATTACTAAACATTTGTTTGCTTTACTAATTCCTTCTTACATTGTCTCCCTCTGTATGCATTTCTCATCTTATGCTATTCTGGTATCTAACTACTTCTCTCTCTGCCTATAAATCTGATCACTTTCTTCATTCTTCTCCCTCAATCTTCATTCTTCTTCATTCTTCTCCCTCTTTGACAAGAATGCCAAAGACATACTATTTCAGCATCTTAACATGCAATTTTAGCATTTGTAGGTACTCCAATTTCTCCTTCTGTCACCTTACTTGTGACTGATTTGGAATTTCATCACTTTGATTACTTTATGCATGATCCTAAAGTAAACATCCTCTGCATCAATGTGTAATATTTCAACAATCAATTCATTTGATGCGGGGTAGTCTTGTTTTATCTTAAGTAGCCTTGGCTAGGGGTATCACCCCTAACTTACCTCTAAGATACTCAAAAGCATCTTTAGGTAATGTTTTTGTGAAGATGTCAGCAATCTATTCCTTTGAGCTAACATATTCCATCCTTTCTTGTCTTGCCAGTCATCATCCTGGAATAGTCATCTACAAATAGCATTATGTATCTGTCTCCTAGGTAGCTTTACACTTCTATTGGCCCACATAAGTCAATATGAACTAGTTCTAGTACTTCTTTGGAAGTGTAGGTTTTGCTTCTAAAGCTTGATTTAGTCATCTTTCCTAGTTGACATTGTTTGCACATTGTGTTTTCAGGCTTCTTCAATTTGGGCAAACCTCTAACTTTCTTCTTCTTTTTTATGCTAATCAGATTGTCAAAGTTGACAATGCCTTTTATGCCATAACCACACATCATCAATTTTAACAAGACAAGTTGCATCTTCCATATCTAGGTAAAATAGATTACTTCAAGTTTGTTCACCTTTTCCTATCAGATTTCCATCAATGTCATAGATTTTGGTAGTTTTGTTTCCAAATCCTACTTTGCAACCTACATTGCCTAACTATGATATACTCATCAAATTGTAGTTCAATCCTTCAGCATAGTATGCATTATCACATGAAATTTTCTCTGTAAGTTTAATTGGACCTTTTCCTTTGATTTGACATGGAGCATCATTTCCAAATCTAACACTATTTCCATCATACTGAGTAAAGGTAATAAACTTACTTTTATCTCCTATCATGTGATGTGAGCTTCCACTGTCTATGGTCCACTTGTCATTTTTTTTCACACAGGTTACCAGTGTTGTTGCCTCATCTTCATCTGATTCTTCCTTCATGGCTGCATAGACTACCTCATCATCATTCTCATTAGAATCTTCAACAATGTAGCATCTTTTGCCTTTGTCCTTGTAATCTCTACTATTATCTTCTCTTTTGCTCTTATACTTGTTTCCTTCTTTGTAGTTCTTCTTCTATGTACACCTTGCAGCAATATGTCCTACTTCATTGCAATTGAAACAAATGATAGGAAGCTAACCTTTGAATTTACCTTTGCCTCTGTGGAATCTTTTTGCCAGTAATGCTTCCAATTGTTCCACATCTTCTTCATCTATGTTGCTGTCACTGGATGCATGTTTTCCTTTTCTACTCTTCTCCTTTGATTTCACCTCCTTAGTATCTTTCAATGTAAGCTTGGCCTTGGAAGAAGCTTCAAGATTCTTAGGTCTATAGTTGTCAAATTTGGACAACTCAAATGCAGTAAGTCTTCCCACTGTTCCTTCAAAGGTTAGTGTGTTTCCTGGTACACACCTTAGCTCTTGGATGGCTGAAACTCTAATAGCATAAATGGGGAGCAAAGTTCTTAAATATTTTCTATTAACAATATCATCATCTAAATGACCACCTAGACTTCTTATTGCACTTACCACTTCTTTCATTCTGGAGGCATATTGAGCAGCATTCTCACCTTCCTCCATTTTCATGTCATCAAACTTTCCTCTGAGGCTTTCTCTCTTTGCTCTCTGAACATTTTGATCTCCTCCATAGATATTTGATAGGGCTTTCCACATCTTGAATGCAGTATCATAACCTTTGATATAATCAAATTCAACATAACTGAGTGCAGAGGCAATCTCCAGCATTGCTTGATTGTACTCCTTTTGTTCAAATCATCTGTAGAGAGCAGTTTAGTTGGATCTACATGTTCCACTCCAATTGAGGTTTTTGCATAATCACCTATTGATCCAAGGTACAATTTCATCAGACTCTACCATGCAACAAAGTTATCTTTGTTGAGCTTGGGAACTTCTCTCTTGGACATCTTGATCTTCCTTCTTCTAGTACCTTGAAACTAAATCAACAAATGGCTCTAATACCAATTGTTATAAATGCTTTAGAATAACTGAGAGGGGGGGTGAATCAATTATTCAAGTTCCATATGTCCAATTCAAACTTTTCATCAAGTAAAGTGAGCCTAATAAATTGTTCATTCATCCAAGCTTAAACATTCCTATTCAGAAAGTTACTGTAAATTAGCATACAAACATAACACATGAAAAGATCAACACATGACATAGTGATTTACATGGAAATCCAATTTGGGAAAAACTACCAGTAACATGCTACTCAATTCTCACTCTTCTAAAGTGATGTCCTATGAAAGGCCTGCCCTATTAAAGGCTACAACACACTGTTAAATATGACCTGGTTAAAGGATTTAACCACCCTGTTAGAAGTGGGGACTTTAAACCATTCACTTGGAATGCCACCCTGTTAAAGGATTTACAAATGGCTATTAAACCAACCTAAGTCAATAGGGTTTTTACCCTAGCTGATACAATTTCTAGAAAGTAACAATAAGGGGTTTTGACCTGATTACAATTCACAATTTATCTTGCAAATTTCAAATCATAATTTAGCTCTTTACATTTTCCTGGCTTTCAATCTTTGCTACTCTTTACAACTTGTCCTCTTTTCAAGCTTAATTTCCTTGAGTCTTCATGCTTGATGTACCAATGCAATCTTCCTTCTGACCACTAATTGAATTTGAGTCTTCATGCACTGTTCTTCCTTCTCCTTGATGTCTTCTCCTTGACACCCTTCAACCACTTCGCAATTTTTGACACTCTAGCAACTCTTACTTCTTGGTCTGTGACTCCTTAAATAAAAGTCTAGAATTTCTTTTCCCGCTCGATTCTTCCCTCTTTTGATTTCTATTCAAATGGGTTAGGTAGGATTCATTGAATCTAACCCACATTTTGTTCCTTCTAGAAACATCATGAAGAATCCTCTTGAATTTGCTCAAGAACGGTTTACATAGAATTTTGTGCTTCTAGCATATCATCCTTATCCTCCAACTGGTTCACAAAATTTAAGGTAACAAACTTGTCATCTCAGATTTGGTGAATCTTTGACTTTTCAATAATGCAGCAGCTCGGCACTATTGAAATTTTGGTGCTCGGCACATACTATATTACTCGGCATCAACTATGTTTTACTGATGCTCGGCACTTACTATAGATTCACTTGGCATCCACTAAGTTTTTCTGATGCTCGACACCTATTACTTTGCCTAGCATCTGAACATGCTCGGCTCCTTCTATATCACTTGGCACACGCTAGATTTTTTATTTGCTTGGCACTAACTAAAAATTTTCTCGGCTTGAACTAACTTGCTTGGCACTTACTAATGAACTTAGTTTAAGCTTTGCAATCAATCTTGTTTCAACTTATTCCTTTAATGTTTCTAAGTGTGGCCAACCTCTATATCTTCAAGTATGTTATCAATACATCATTTAACCATTGTCTTAACTGATCCTTGCACTTCATTACAAAATCATAACTCAACCTTTCCCTTAGGTGCTTTTGTTACATATTGTTGATTAAATCTTCTTCATCAATCAACTAAGTGATAGTACTTGGATCTTATAAGCAATTGTCATTCTAGCTAATAGCAAGTTTGACATCAATGACAAAACAATGATTGAAAGCATTCTTTTAACAACAATCTCCCTCTTTCAATCAATCTTCTTCTTACAATGATATTTTCAATTAGATTTCCAACAAGCTGTAGACATGGGTATGGGATAGTTCATATCATTTTTCTGATTTTCTTTCTTTCTTCAATAATTTTAGTATTGTCATTTTGAAATGTTAGACCCGGGTTACTTTAAGGCACCTAAAATTCTAAAAAGTCTTTTGAGACCAGCCCTAATCCCAAAGAGTAAGAGATTAGACCATAATTGGGGAGATATCTTCCTATTTCTAACCTTTTCTTTGATGAGAGTATATGGTTGTCTACAGCCATCCCACATATTGTCAAAATTCATCCCTCCTAGATTGGCTATTATTGAATTTATGCGGCATATGTTTATGGTTAATAGGGAGCACTTAGGCCCTAAGGTTCATAAGAGCACATTTTTGTGTAGATGTTTCAAGGTGGGGGACTTTTCAATTGAAAAAGAGGTGCTAGATCAAGTTCATTTTTTCCTCCACCACTTCAACCTATCAACTGGTCCCTACAGGATGTATGATCCTGATAATTGGATGAACAACACCCTTAAAGAAATAAGGATCTATGTGTTGCCTAATACCAAGGAGCTACCCCATGAGGATGTTATTCCTAATATTGTTGCAGAGGGGGAGGCAACAAATAAGTTGGTCAAACTTGATGATGTGTTGAGGGTTGAGAGGGAAATGAAGAGAATAGATCCCAATTTTAAGGGATTTTATATGGATCTCCCCTATCCTCATAGGATTAGGAAGATGGTCACTAACCATGCTGAAATCATGCTTCAAATACTAGAGGGACCCTTAGGAGAGGAAGATAGGGTATGTCTTGATAGCCCTGAACCTAATGTGTAACTCCTGAAGAAGAAATAGAGGAAGATGAGCCTGTTGAGGCATCATGGGTCACTAGGGGAAACAAGAGATAAAAAGTTGTCCATATCCCTACAACGGTTAAACAGAGGACACTACAAATTCTACCAAGCAAGAGTCGGTACTTTGTTGACTTGAGGAAAATTAATACAAAAGATAGGGTTATTGCAATTGAGAACACACTCATAGACCTAGAACTAGCGGCAACAAGGCTGGATGATAGGATCATCCAAGCCCAATAGTTTATAAAGAATGATGAATTCATCAAATTAGCAGAGTTCAAAAGTTTTTTGTATAAAATAAAATAGAGTGAGTTGGTGTTGAAAATGAAACCAAGAGAATTAGATGAGTAGAAGTAAGAACTAATTGAGAAGTTGCAAGCCTATGATCCTGAGAGTGAAGTCATGACTCTAGAGGAGGCAAGAGACCTTGTACAAAGAAGTGGGATATTGTTGGTACCTGGATGGGATTTGGAGCAAGCATTTATCCTTGACCAGATTCAAAGACAAGAAAATGTTATCTCATATGATGCATATGGTACTGATGGACAGCAAAGAGGATCAGGATTTAACATTGACACCAAATCTCTATTAGTATGGAGCATGGTTCCTTTATCAAATAAACCAAAGCTAATGGATGTGCAGAGCACAGAATAGGGTAAAATGGTAGTGTGGACTTTGCAAGGTACTTTAGGCATAGAGATCTCAACGGCCATGAAACATTTTTTATTCATGAATGAGGCCATGGTAGAGGATATAGAACCAAGGCTTGCCAAATCAATACATGATTACATTGATGTAAGGAAGCTCTATGAGAATGAGCTTAGGAAAAGCCATCTCTACAAGAAAAAGGTTGAAGAGCTTCAGGCCGAGATCCAAGTACTAGAGGCTAAGGTTGCATCTCTTATAGAGCAACTTGCAAATGCAGAGCAAGTGACCACTGCATAATAGAGAAAAGAACAAGAAAGACCAAAGCAGTTAGCTATGGTCACAACTGAGGACCCAACACAAATAGGTGAGTAGGATACAAAGGATACAACAAAGCCTTAAAGGATGAGTATTGTTACTTTACCAACTTAGCAATGAGATGAGGTAAGGACATCTATCCTTAAGAGTGTGATGAGCCACAAGGTTGAGACTCTAACGAGTATATCACAATAGGCTCATACTTTTTATGTTGCTTTATAAAGTGTTGAGCAATTTTGCTATGAGGCACTTTCATGGCTATCACCCACATTCCATTTGTGGAGGCCATATACTCAATTCTTAGAGAGGCTTATTGCATTGATAACTAAAAAGCCAGATTTACCTGATAAGATAATCACAGTGAAGGAGGGTTGAGAAGTAGTTAAAGAATTAATTGTCTTCTTCACTAGGAAATTGCAATTCATACATGGGAAGTTGAAAGTTTTATCTTAGAGATTTCAGCCCTGCATACCACCAATTTTGGATGCTACTAATACAGTGAGGGATTGGAAAGAATGGTCTAATTCCTTTGGTGCCATTTTGACTCAAGAGGCAACAGCGGCAATTTTTGAAGACAATAGTGATGCCCTTTTTAATAAATTGGTTGACTCCTTATTTAGAGTAGAGTTAGACTTGAACAAATTTTTAGTTGAGCCTAAAGCTATCATGGATGCCAGGTAGACTAAAGCCACAAAGGACCTAGAAGAGGTTAAAACCACAGGGTGACCCGCCAAGTGAGAGATTTATGTTTGGGAAGTGGTGGGAGAAATAAAGGCCTTACCAGTAGGAAGTGGTTGAGAAATAATTAAGGTTAAAGGCGATGAGAGATTAAAGGATAAGATCAAATACACTGAGCACTTCACTAGAAGGATAAAACTCTCATAAATATTCATATCAAATTTTGAAACTTTTTGAGGAAGTGGATGGCAAAAGAAGACAAAGGGGAGTAAAGTCAAAGTGCATAACATAAATTTTCACTTGCTAACTTTTCAACTACTTCCTTTTTTGGATCAAACATTGAGGAATGTCTTGTATAACTTTCTGGGCATGTCATGCCATTTTTTTTATCCATTCAAGTTTTGACATGTGTCCTCCTCCCATTTGTAGCTTGTTGCAATCCTATATAAGGATTTCCAGGATGGCGAGTTGAGGTTGGAGGCTAGTATATTTTTTAGTTTATGTTATTTTATAGTCCGTCTAGTCTTTTGTGATTGAATGAATATGTTCAAACTTGTGAATTTATAGTCCGTCCAATCTTTTGTGATTGTATGAATATGTTCAAACTTGTGAATTTGAGAGAACAATGAATATGAATGATCAAATTGCCAAGTTTTGAGTTATATTGTGAGTCTATATCAAGTGTTGTATGTATTTCCAAAGGAAATTAATACGAAAAAAGGAATTTTTGCATGTCTGTGATCTTGAGATTGAGATGAGCAATGTTCTTTCAGTTTAATACAATTAAGATAGATTGTATATCTCCTATTGATTGCATTTAGTTCAAAGAATTAAGTAATTGATTTCAATAAGTGGTAGGGTTTTGGGTATATGAGAGGGATATGATAACAATGAAGTTCAGAGTTCATTGTTGACAAATTTAATTACAAGTTAATTAAATAGGTCTAAGACTACTGGTATTGACTCTATATAACAATGCACAAGGCATTGATCAATTAATTCTAGGTGTAAGTTGATGGTTTATATAGTTGCAAAATATACGTATTAATCAAAATCAATTTTCCATTTTATGTAATCTAGAACTTAAAGTTGTTTCTGAGCCCTTATTTGTAATTTCTTTCCTCTTGATTACAAGTAGCCATTGTGATCAAGAAGTTTATTACAAATCTAAGAAGAAATTGTGACCAAGATCTACTATAAGAGATAGTTTTGAGGGAAAAGGTAAGAATAAGTAAGTGTCTAAAGATAAAATCAAAGTCATCAATCACCTTCATATCCCTAAGTTTCACCCACCTTGGCTTTGTGAAGCCTAAAGAGTAGGGAGTCTTTTGTTCTTTATTGAAGTTGGTCCAGAGTTGAGATTGATCACACTAAATATAGGATCTAGCTAATCCTTAGGTTTTTTTATGTTTTATGTATTCTATTATTGGGTTTTAAGGTACCTAGTATTCTAAAACACAACCAAAAAATGGTTCAAAATAGCTCCCAAAGAAAAGAACTAGAAAAAAAAAACTCTAGTCATTATCTGATACAAAAAGGATGCAGAAGAAGAAATATTGTATCAAGAGAGAGTAACTATCAACACCAATGAATATTGTCCTTGTGACTCCCAAATCGAGAATATTATGATGACAAAGAGGCCAAAACTCATATTAATACAATTCATTGTTTGGTGTCGGAGACAAAACCAAGAGCCAAGCCAAAAACTATCATAAAAGTTTCCATCATTGATCTTCATCCAAAACTCCAATTGAGATTGTGATATTAGAAAGTTGTTTGATGCAAGTGCAATCCAAGACCTTGAACTACATACAATATCTCAAAAGAATAAGTGAGATCCATAAAAGTAAAAACATGTGTGAAGTCATAGAGAAGTTATGATTTACTATCAAATAATATATGAGGAGGGCTCAACATTACTCTAAACATATTTTTTTCATAATATTAACCAAGTTAGGAAAATCAAGGAGGTTAACAGGTGAAAGTAAAGAGTTAATATAAACCCCATCAGTACCAAAATTAGCAAGATAGTTAGCTAAAATATTGCCTTCTCTATAAGTATGCATGATGTAACATTCAGAGATTAAATCAAGAAGAGACTATACTTGATGCAATATATATTAGTGATTTTGCAAGTTCCAAACCAAAAAGCAAGGCCAAGGCCTCAGCTTTGTTATTAATACATGGAGGGAGAGGAGATGATTTTACTGCAATTACATGACCTTTAAAATCTCTAATGGCTATGCCATAGCCAGAGTTGCTTGGATTTCCTCTAGAGGCCCCATCAAATTTGAGTTTGAAATAACCCTCACTTGGAGGAATCCACTTGGTTTGTGCTCAAATAAGAGGAATCTTGGATGGACACAATGGAGTAGGAAGAGAAGGAAAAAGTAAACCCTTTCACTAATGAATAACATAGTCATCCGAGGAGAAAAAACATGTTTACCCTTATATTTACTTACTGAAGCATTAACACACTCAACAATTGATCTATCTAATCCTTCCATAAATTGAAGGATTAGAGATGACGACAGTCTACAAATTCTCTTGTTTCTTTCCCACCAAATTGCCCATACTACAAATGTAGGAATACACTTCCAAAAACATGAAAACATTAATTTAGAATACAAGATTGGCCATGCCTAGAATAAATTCCACAAAGAGATAGGTAATGACATATGGAAATTAAGCTTATTTAGAACAAAATGCCAAAAAAATTGGGCAAAAGGGCATTTTAAGAGGAGGTGATCTATTGTTTCTATAACTTGCAGATAGAGCACATAGTTAAAGGAATCATAAATGTTCAATCTATGAAGCCAGTTACTAGATAAAATTTGTTCTTTAATGGAAGCTATGCAAAGCATCCTACTTTTTGTAGAACTGAGCTATTCCAATAGAATTTAAAGCATGATATGTGGTTTGATAAACTACTTGTGTTGGAGAGCTAAGTATCCTTGTTTAACATAGAATTTACCATCTTTAGTTGGAACCCAAAAGGGCAATCTGGTTGATTAGACATTAAAAAAATCATTTCAGCTAATA
Source organism: Cupressus sempervirens (assembly GCA_028749045.1). Lineage (NCBI taxonomy): Eukaryota > Viridiplantae > Streptophyta > Pinopsida > Cupressales > Cupressaceae > Cupressus > Cupressus sempervirens. The sequence goes on from CM053791.1 coordinate 407,773,063, forward strand.
CTTGTTTGAAAGAAGCAACCTAATTGTGGGATATAGGAAGAATTGAGGGGTCTTGCTAAATGACTAGCCCTATGAATCTATGTATAGCTAAGACATAATTAGAAAAAGATGTGCCCCAAGCTTGAATCACTATGTTTTAGAAATCCTTTGAAGAGTCAATAGTGGCAGGGGGGGAACCCATTCCATCAATCAAACCAAAAATTGACACTATCCCCATTGTTCACTTGCCATGATCTGAATAAAGTAATAACTTCTTAAGAAGCCATCATGAAATCCCAAATGATAGAGCCCTTTGGTGGGTCTAGTATAGTAAGAATTCTTAAATATTCGAAGTTATCTAAATATTTCTCTTGTAAAAGGTGACACCATTTGGTAGAGGATTTTTCATACATTTTCCAAACAAGTTTAGCACCAAAATCCCTCTTCCTATTAGTAATGTTGGGAAGTCTAACACCCCCTATTTTGAAATGGGTTGACATGGCCTGAATAGAAATTAGAGGTATTTTCTTATGTCCATTCATATTGTCAGACCAAAGGAAGGTGTGGATTAAAGTTTCAACTTAACAAATGATACCTTTGAGGGCTTGCACAATGGAGAAATAATAATTAGGAATGGCAGAGAGAATAGTTTTCATCAGGAAAATTCTACCCAAGAGGGATAATGAGTGAACCTTCCATGCACTAATTCTAATTTTGATATGATCAATCACAGATTTCCAATAAGAGGGTTTGTTTAATCCCATAAAAAAGGGAACACCAAGATAAGTAGAAGGCAAATAAATATTTGATTAGTTAAGGAAAATTGAATTAGAGGCATTTGAAATGGGTTGATTTTTTATAGAGTTACACATTTGTTTTGAAATATAGGAGTGTAAAGTCTGACAGGGTTGTAGATGCTCTTAGCAAGAGACAACTTGTGATGCAAAATGGGGTGGTTTGGTTCAAGGAACTCACAAGTTTGTATCTAGAGGATCCTAATTTTGGTGAGGCTTGGAAAGCTTGGAGAGAATCTATTACACTTGATAGGACAAAGTGATTGGATTTCATCATCTAGGATAAAATATAGTTCAGAGGAAGTTAATTGTGTATTCCAAGGATTTCTATTAGGGAAATATCATATAGGAGAAGTATAGTGGAGGATTGGATGGAAATTTTTGTAGATATTTTTTGGTTAATGAAAACTATTAGTAATCACAGTTAGAACAAGATGTCAAGAAGTTTGTACAAAGTTACAGAGTAATGTCAGATGGTGAGTGAAGTAGAATATAGGGTTGTATCAACAATTACCACTAGAGAATACATGGGAGGATGTCAACATGGGATTTCTTCTTGATTTACCAAGGATTTAGTAGAGGAATGACTAAATTTTTTTGATGGTTGATAGGTTTTCAAAGATGGCACATTTCATTTCCTACAAGAAGACTAGTGATATTGTTTATGTGGTAGAATTGTTTTTTAGAGAAGTGGTGAGACTACATGGTCTACCAAAGAGCATAGTTTCAAATATATACACTAATTTTGTTGGGTATTTCTAGTGCACATTGTCTAAGAAGTTGAAGAGATTTTAAGTTCAACTCATCACATCATCCATAGATTGATGGACAGACAGAGGTTGCAAATAGGATTTTGGGGAATTTGTAGAGATGTTTGGTTGGAGATAAGCCAACAGGATGGCATTTGATTTTACCATAGGAAAAAAAAATCATATAATGATTATGTCAACGGGAGCACTATTAAATCACCATTCAGATTGTATATGGAAGTAGCCTCATAAATGCTTATGAATTGAGGAAGCTAGACAAAGAAGAGTTAAGTAGTGTTGAAGCTAAGTATTTTGCAAAACACCTAAAGAACATCCATGAGGAAGCACTTTAAAAAGATGACTACATAGTACAAGGATAATGTAGATGAGAGAAGGAGGTATAAGGAATTTCAAGTTGGGGTTGAAGTCATGGTTCATTTGAGGAAGGGGTGATTTCCAATAGGTACATATAACAAGTTGAAATTGAAGAAGTCTAGACCATGTATGATACTAAGGAAGCATGATTTAGGAAATGCCTAAGAGATAGAGATGCCCTCTAAACTAAATGTTTTACCATTATTTAACATTTTAGATTTGATAAAGTATCATTAAGGAGGTTTTGAAGGTGTGGTCACAGAAGCACAATGGAGTATTCTAGAAACTACTTTGGCTGCAAAGAAAATTAAGAAAATTATGTTTGTAAAAGTACAAGGAATAAAACATATGAGGAATATTTGGTCAAATGGAAATAAAGACTTGTAGAAGATTCATGACAGCTAATAAGGGAGGAGGTTAGTAGTCTTGGTTTTCCTCTAAACATAAGAGATGTAATAGAATCACTTCTCAAATTATCCTAGGTGTTTGATGTGGGAGCATCCTGGGTGTAAAGTAAACTTAGCATTACCCAAAAATATTTCTATTTTTTTCTTATGAATAAAAGTTGTTGCAGTACAAATTTCTTATTTGTGGGAACTTACTATTTTTAGTAAGTTGGTCATATAAGCTCAAATTTTTCTAATTTTGCAAGAGGATATTCATCTTAGATATATCAACCTTCTAGATGATTTTCATTGCCATATCTTATGTGTTAGTGAAGTTTTTAAATAGGAGCATAGGTTTTGAAGGGGACCTGAAACCCTATACATGAGAGACTAAAAGATATTACATTAAGCCCATCTAAACAACATATTAAAAAAGATAGAGCCAATAGCCAAAAGCCATCTATGAAAGGACATAAAAACAAATAAAAGATAGAACCAAAAGACACAAAAGGGACTAGAAGAAGGAGACCAAAGGGGACCTAACCCATCTTCATGATTAGCTCAACAGCCTACCCCTCTAGCTAGTCCATCTTCTCAGTCACTTCTTTGATTTGATTGACATCCGAGGAGGCCTCAACAGTCATTTTTATTATGCTTATGTATTAGTGATGTTATTGTAGATTTTCAATATGAATTTTTCGTATAAAAATTTTGAGCTCAATTTTGAAGGGCTAAATGGCTCTGAAATGAGGTCGAACCACAATTGATAGATGCTTGCAATTGTTGTAGAATAGAAGTTGATGTTTCTGAAAAGGGGTTATAATAGCCAATCAAGCTAATGATTTGTGAGTTATGGTATCCTGAATCCTGAAGTTGGGCCATCCACAAATCATGAAAATATAATTTATAATTATTTTGAGTTGATTATATGTAATAACATAATGTAATATTAATGTTGGTCAACCTCAAGAGTTAGGGAAAACTATCTAAAACCTTACTGAGAAGTGGAAAATTGCCTATGGAAGGAAGACACCCATGTGCCTTTGCATATTATATTTTTGAGATTTGTAATTCCATACTTTTGGAGATAATAAGAAGCCCATATTTTGTTCTCACAAATTATTATTGTTTCTATATTTTATTTTATGTGTTTTGGGTATTAAGGGGAGCATCCTTCATCACTTTTATTAAAGTGGCTTATAAATTAGAATATCAAATCACTTAATAGACTTATTGGTCCCTTTTTCCCAAACAAATTAGATGATTCTAGGCATTTAAAATTCAACTAAGAAAAAATAGTTGATTGTTAAAATAAAATAAATCAAATAAATTAAATCTTCCTAATCAATTAATTCAACATTAATTAACATTTTTTGTGGCAACTACTGAACATTAAATAAACAAACAAGCTCACAATTCTAATCACACAATGTATTATAAACCTAGGTTTACTAATTACCAATGAGTTAATAATAAAAAATATAAGGATATGTCATCCATACGAGGACAACATGGGTTCACATGAAAGGTCAAAATCAATATCTCCTATTGCCCACTGTCATGGATATAGGTACACACTCAGATCTTGAATTCAAGGTTAATGCACTTGGTACCTATTCAGTAAACAAGAAAACATCAAGTGCAAATATTCAATCTAAAAATAGTTGAAGCACATAAAGACACATATTCACATGAAGAAGAATAAGACACCATGTAGATCTCACAAGCAAGTGACTACACTCTATTCCCACTTTATACTAGCACCAACATGAAATCCATGCATAGTAGTGTTGGAACACAACATAACAACATATAATCACTTGATACAGAATTTAAACTAAATCATTTAAATCATCACTATCTATTATTTGAGCATATATTTACTGAAGGTAAAAGACAAATGTCCATAGCATTAATGTACACTAGAAATGATTCCAATAAAATCCATCTAACAACACATAAATCATAATCCATATCTAAATACAAAATATACTAGGTATCATCATTTTACATCACTAGCATCACAATGCATATATGATCAAATTGAATAAAAACATTATCTAACATCTGACAGCTATGATATTAGTAATCAAAATAGTGTATAGTCAATAAAGCATCTCAATATGCAAATGTAACCTATAATTCCAAACCCAAGTATAGATAATTTGTTTCCTAATTATTCTAAATGTATATCAATGAAAATAACTAGTTGAATTACTCAACAAGATATATGGTACAATATAGTATAACATCCTAGATGCTCATCTTGAAGTAACATAAATAATCTCAAATGTAAACACACTAGATAAAATCATATGGCATTAACATAAAGATATAGCTAAAATAATACTAACAACTTAATCAAAGATATAAGTCAATAGTACTAGATGAAATAAAATTAGGCACAATTATCCAATGCACCTTGTAGTGTAAGCATAGTTCATATCTCAAGGGTACTCATGGAATAACATTGTAATACCATATAAATCTAGGTAAGCACTGGCACATACCTCAATAAAATCATGGAATACATCACAGTCTCATAAGATATACATATTAAAGAATAATCAGTTTATTGATACAACAACAGACATCAAATCATCCCAAGGGTGTAGACTACTCACCAGTGCCAACACAATCATTTGAAAAGAAAGAACTTTGAGGTTACATCCATTAGGATAGCATATAGAAATCAAACAAGAGAGTCACTATTGGAAATTTAGCTAAGAAGATGTTTTAGGGTTGTCATTTATAGCAACATATATGTTATGTTAAGTAAGAAAGGTATCAGGATATGTTTGATGTTATGGACTTAGAAATTTTTTTAAGTATTACTGAGGAAGATTGTGTACAATACCAGTAATTGGAATGACTAGTTTCACAAAGAGCATATTAGCACGTGTGCAGTTACTAACAACTACTAGAATGGATAGTGTACTACATGTCTACAAGTGCACTTGAGTTTAGGATTCATACGGATAGAGTTATCAATATTTTACATTAACAATTTTGTACAAATATAACAAGGTAGAGAGAAGAAAATAATAAATTGAGGTTACGTGCAGGATTATGGTGAGCCAAACTATACCCTTAATTAGTAGTGCAAAATCAACAAATTGGTTCTATGTCAACTTGACGTGCAATTTTGGACTAGTTCTAAAGTTAATATTAAAAATTTGTAAGAATAGAATGTATAGGAAATTGAATGTACTTTCTAAACTAAATAATTTAATCTGAAAATAATTTAATCTGATCAGTCAAAACTTCATATTTTAATATAGTGTTATAAAAATTTCAAGACAAAAATACAAGGTAGGTGTATGTCTGACCACCTTAGTCCTAACTAAATAATAATAATTTTTATAAGATTTTAGATATCATAAGTAGACTCATGCCCGAATATGATGTTATTTTTAGGTATTTTAATTCCAAATAAATAATTAATTATGAATTTTATGCTACAATGTTATCAAGAAAACAAAGGCTTGTGTTTGACCACCTTAACTGTTTCAAGACATTACAAAAATTATTTTTTCTTTTTTTTAATTGTATTAGGAAAAATGTAGAATGTGACACATCTTTCAGATTTCAAAAATGTTTTATGGTTTGAAAGTTATAGCTATTTTTCCATCAGTATGTAAATTGACATCTTAAATAGGTATCTTTGTTTAAAAATGAGTAATAAATACTTATCAAACTAATATCCTGACAATAATTATATTGCTAAAAAGATGAGAATGTCATGTACAAACCCTTTTTGTTTCAATAAACTCCATCAGATTAGAAGTCATCAGATACATCATCAAAGTTTGGAACACCCCTAAACACTACAAATTCACATTTTTTAGTTAACCAAGGAGGTTTGGTGATTACCAAGCCTAATCAGATACACGAAATCCTCTCGCCCAAATATGTAAATGAATGACATGGATAATAGAGGTTGGGGATTGAAAGTTGAGGAAGGGTCGTCATTATCCCCTCCATGATTCATGTGATGTTCAAGTCAAGCATGTTTTCTATTGTTATGTAAATGAGGTCTTTTTTATTAGAAATGATGTTTGTTTGTTTTATAAAATATTTTTATTACATTAAAATATATTATATTATATTATATCATATCATATCATATTATATTATATTATATTATATTATATTATATTGTATTATATTATATTATATTATATTATACTATATTGTATTATATTATATTATATTATATTATACTATATTATTTTATATTATATTATATTATATTATATTATATTGTAATGTAATAAAATATTATAATTATAATATAATATAATATAATATAAATTATATTATATTATAGCATATTATATTTTAATATATTTTATTATATTATATGATATAATACATAGGATATTTGTTCTATAGTATTTTAACACATTTTGTTTGTTCATATGGATCAAAAGGGGTCATAAGATAACCTATGACCCCTTTTGACCCTCTTGAGGATCTCCTTTCAATAAGAGATATATCATTATCATGATTGTTTGTGTTCTTAGATTGTAAGAATTAAGGTTCTTCTGTAACAAATACAGTTCACATTGTTGTTTTAAGGGTATATCCTTGTTGCATAAAGTAGGTATTCTCCTTCTCTTCCTTCTCATTCCTATTTGACATAGACATGATAAGGAGGAGCACATATATATGACATCCTTGTGTTGATATATGATTGAAAAGATCATTTGAGTTAGAACATTGTTGTAAGAAGTGTTTTCAATCATTGTTTTGTCACTGATGTCAAACCTACTATATGTTGGTAAGACAATTGTTTATATGTTTCAAGCACTATAACTTAGTTGATTGATGAAGAGGATTTGATCAACAAGATGTAACAAAAGTACCTAGAGGAAAGGTTGAGTTATGATTATGTATTGAAGTGTAAGAATCAGTTAAGACAGTGATAACATATTGTATTGATGATCTACTTGGGGTTACAAAATGTTTGGCTACACTTAGAAAGTTTAGATGAAATATGTTGAACAAAGTTCATTTGCTAATCTTGACCAAGTTAATAGAAGGTGCTAAGTAAAGTTAGTGCAAGCCAAGAAAAAAGTCAGTCGGAGCCGAGTGAAAGCATTTTCTAGTGGATGTCGAGCAAACTAATAGGTGTCGAGCAAGTTAGTAGATGCTGAGTGATTTTTAGCATGTGTCGAGCACCAGTAAAATCCAGTAGATGTCGAGTAACACAGTATGTGCCAAGCATTAGTAAATTGATAATTTCAAGCTACTACATTATGAAAAAGATCGAAGATTCGCCAAATAAAAGTTGAGAAGTTTGTTTTCTTGGAACTTGTGAATTGGGAGGAAGATAAGATTGATGAGCTAGAGGCACAGAATCTTATGTAAACTATTTTGGAGGTGAATTCAAATGGATTCTAAGAGAAGTTTCTAGAGAAGATAGGATATGGGGTAGATACATTGTATCCTACCTAATCCATCGAAAACCCTAATTTTTGAGATGGATATTGAGTAGGAAAAAGAGTTGTAATTTCCTATATCTAGGGATGCTTGATCATGAAGCAAAGGTTCAGAGGCCAGAGAATTTTTTGGATGCAAAAATCTGACAAGGTGAAGGAAGAAGGGTTTGCTTCATCAAGTGACCTAAGTGAAGAAGTCTGCAATGGTGAACTAAGCAAGAAGGCTGAATAAAGATGAATGCTTGAAGGGTGAACAAGCTATCAAAACTACAAAGACTAGAAGCCAAGCAGAGATGAGGACTGAATAGTGATCTGTAATCCACAAGTAAAGTTGTAAGTTGTATCAAATCAAACTCTATTGTTACTCTCTACCAATTGTATCATATTAGGGTAAATCCTTTGGAGAAAGGTTGACTTAATAGTCATTGGAAAATCCTTTAACAAGGTGGCATTCCAAGTGAATGACCTAAAGTCCTCTAACAAGGCTCACTTTTAATAGGGTGATTGAAATCCCTTAATCGGGTCACATTTAACAGTGTGTGTTGTAACCTTTAACAGGGTTGGCCTTTAATAGGGCATCACTTCAGAAGAGTGAGAAAGGAGTAGCATGTTACTGGTGGTTTTTCCCAAATTGTGTTTCCACATTAAATCATTGTGTCATGTGTATTGATGGATGTGTTGTGTTTTATACTTTACATTTGTGCATAATAGTTTAACAATAACATATCAGTTTTGGTTTACACACAATGAATGTATGCATGGTTAAGAAAGTTTTATGGGTTTACTAAATTGTAAAAGTTTTATTTGGACATCTGGACCTTGAATAATTGATTCACACACCCACCCCCCCCGCCTTGCTCTTAGTTATTCTAAAGAATTCCAACACCTTGTACATTCTTTATGCTCTCTTGGGGTAGAAAATATAGATTTTGAGCATGGCTTAGAGTACTTTAGCCCTAAATGCTAGGTATGCTTTCTAAGTCACTCTCAAATCTATGCATTGTTACTTCATCCCTCTTTTTCACAGACAAACACACATGCTAAATCTCATAATGAGTAACATGGATAAAATTGTTAAATCTCACTCATGGGTAATGCATCCAAACACAACTACTAAATCTTATATTTGGGTTATGCATAATAATTTGCTAAGTCCAAATATACATAGCACACTCAAATAAAAATGTTAAGTCCCATACACTGGTAACACATATTTTACGTAGGGCCTTGCCACGGTGATATGATGAATTTTGATCTAAGGATGGAACTTTGGTGGGTTGACTAGCAGGTTACACTATTTCAATGTCATCTTTTGCAGTAGCTCTCTTGGTGATTCACATTAGGTGGGTACTTTATTGTGCAAGGCAATCAATCTCTTTTTCCTTTCTCTCTCTTTGTATTTTATACTAGTATAAATAGATCCAGAAGCTATATTGATTAATAATATTTCTCTTTCATTTCTTATGTCACCGCTTATTCTCTTGTAATAATCTTCCAAATAAGATATTAGTGGGTGAGACATTTCTTCAGTTGAGGTCTCTTTCACTAGTTGATTTGGGTTTTTTGTACTAACCCATTTTGTCATATATTTATCTCTATTTTTCCTTGAATCATAGTGCATGAGTGTGGAGTTAGGACCCTTGGTCTTGGGGGCTTGTTCTCTTTGAATAAGTGACATTCTATCTTGTTGCAATTCATCATATTCTTCTTCTCTTTGTCTCCTCTCTACTATATTAAAGTGTGGGTTGATCCACACTTTCACTAAAGGAAGCACTCCAATTTAATGAAAGTTTAGGACCTATTTAATACAATATCATAAATATTTTTCTCTCTTTCATCTCTTCTTCTCTTTTTCATCCTTCCTCCTAGGTGGAATTGTGGTAAAAACCTAATAAATCCTCTTAAAGCTCCTATTTTCATGGTGATTAAGCTTGATGAAGGATCTATTTGCCCTAGGTCCTTCCTTTCCATCAATATTTCCACTTTGAATTTTCTCCTCACATCAAAATAGGGTTTCCTCATAATATGGAGATGATTTCTAAATTTTAGGACCTCTTTTGGGGTCCTGAGATTGTTCCTAGGGTTTATGTACCTAGAAATTAGGGGTGAAATGCACCCCTAATGCTTTAGGGGTGTACCTCTAATGGAATAATTAAGTGCATAATTCACCCCTAATGATGCCCTATTTTTGCCCCTTTCTTTGAATCCTATATCCGATTATTTTTTGGGGTGCAAACTTCTAGGTAGGTTAGCCTGTGGGAGTAAGATATTTTGAGCCCTTTATAAACCCTTTGAAATTTGCTCCATTTCTAATCTACAAGCACTCTACAACCAAGCATCCTCAAGTTCAAGTACTCAAGATCTCAAGTTCTCAAGCATTCAAGGCACTCAAGATGTTGATATGAGATTATTTTTAAGTGAAGAATCTATAATGGAACAATCATTATTTTTTCAATGATGTCAAACCTACTATCTGTTAGTGAGACAATTTCTTTTTAGTCTAAAATCTATCATTTAGTTGATTGATGAAGAGGATTTGGAAAGAGGAGATAACAATAGCACCTAGAGAAAGGTTGAGTTATTTGGTATTTAAAAGGAACCTTAAGATGAAGTAAGACATTGATACTATAGTGAATTGTTTATCTACTTAAATTCTAAAATGAAAGATTACTCAAGTTAAAACTAGAAGAAGATCAAGTATGAAAAGTGTTTGTCAAGCCTTGTCAAGCAGTCTATGCAAGCCGAGCAAAAATCAGTGGAAGACAAGTGAAAAATGAGAGGTGTCGAGCAGAGATGAAAATCAGTTCAAGCTGAGTGATTGTCATTATATGTCAAGTAAAGTTTGCTTGATGTTGAACATTGGTAAAATTTAGTATTTTCTGAGTAAACTAGTGTTAGCCGAGTGGAAGAATAGTATAGAAGCCGAGTGACAGAATATTGATGTCGAGTGCCAATATTTATGTTAAATTGAAGATTTGACAAGTCTGGGCTGACTAATTTGTTTTCTTGAATTATGTGAAGCATGTGGAAGATAACTATGATGAGTTGGTGTTGTAGAATTCAAGGTAAACCATTTTTTGGTGAATTCAAGGAAGATTGTAGAAGAAGTTTCTAGAGGAGCAAAATGGAAAAGTGGGTAGATTCACTGTATCCTATCTAATCCTACCTAACCCTAAAATGGATGATTGTGGTTAAGTGATAAAAGATCTTAATTCTCTATTTATGGAGAGAGTTGATCAGAAGAAAAGGTTGTCATGTGCGAGAACCTAAGGAAGACAAGGAGTCTACGATATTGCTTCATTTAATGGTCAAAAAGAAGAGACTACAGTTGGTATGTAAAGCAAGAAGGCTTAAGAGTATAAATGCTTGAAGGGTGAATAAGCTATCTAAGCTTAAGTGTGTGAAATCCAAGTAGAATGGAGGACTAAAACAAAGATCTATAATTTGCAAGTGAGTTGTAATTTGTTATCAAATCAAACCTTATTGTTACTTTCTAATCATTGTATTAGTCTATGGTAAATCCTTTGAATTAAGGTTGACCTAAAAATCATTTATAAATCCTTTAACTAAGTGAAATTCTAATGGAATGGTCTAAAGTCCTCTAATAAGGCTCACTCCTAATAGGGTGATTAAAATCCTCTAACCACGTCACATTTAACAATGTGTACTATAACCTTCAGGAAGGTTAGCCTTTCATAGGGCATCACTTCAGAAGAGTGAGAATTAGTAGCATGTTACTGGTGGTTTTTCCCAAATTGGGATTCCATGTAAAATCCTTGTGTCAAATGTGTTATTGAATCTGTTATGTTTCATGTTTACATTTTTGCAAAGTTGTTTTGACCTAAGATAGTAACCTATAAAGTTTAAGTATGGTATGATCTAATGGATGCATGCATGATAAGGTTTTATGGATATGGGCCTACTAAGCATTGAAAAGTTTTATTTTTACATATGGACCTTGGATAACTGATTCACCCCTCCTCTTAGTTTTTTTAAAGCATTTTAACAATTGGTATTAGAGTGCCATAATGCTTAAGAGGACTAGTTTGAAGGTACTAGAAGCAAAAGATAAATATGTCAAAAAGAGAGGTAACCAAGCTCAACAAGGTTAACTTCCCTGCACGAGAAAGTTTGATGAAGCTACACCTAGGAGATCTTGGAGACCATGCACAATCTACCATCACCACTGAGCATGTTAACCTTGTTGGAGCCCTAACTACTGATGGTCTAAAAAAGAAGAAAGAAAATAATTAGGCAATGTTGGAGATTGCCTTCGCCCTAAGCTATTCTAAGTTTGATGACATCAAGGGTTGTGATACTACAAAGAAAATGTGGGCTTCTCTTCACACCATTTATGGAGGAGATGTAAATGTTTTGAGATCCAAATTTGAAAGTCTTAGAGGTAAGTTTGATGACATGAGGATGCAAGAAGGTCAGAAATTCACTCAATATTGCTCTCAAATAAAAGATGTTGTTAATGCTATAAGAGGAGCTACTTGTAAAATTGATGATGAGACTCTATTAAGAAAAGTTTTCAAAACAATGTTGCCCATCTATGCTATTAGAGTTTCTGTCATACAAGAATTAAAATGTATACCAAGTTCTAATTTGACTCTCAAAGATTTGGTAGGTAGGCTCAGTAACTTTGAACTCTCTAATTTGATCATTTCAAATGTAAGAATGTTGAATCTACTTTCAAAGCTATGTTTATAGTGATGATGATACAGATGAGGAGGATGTAGAACATCTTGAAACACTACTAGCAAGGAGATTTCAATGAAGCAAAGGAAAATTCAAAGGTAAGTTACCTATCATGTGTTTTAATTGCAATGAGGTTGGTCATATTGTTGCTAGATGTCCAGAGAAAAAGAACAATAGAAGTGGAGACAAATACAGAAGTAAAAGAGATGAGGACAACAAATATTACAAAGACAAAGGAAAGAAGTCTTGATACATTACAAAAGAGGAAACCAGAGATGGATCTAGCAACCATGATGATGTATTGGTGTATGTTGCAATGAAGGATGATTCTGATGAAGATGAAGAAACTGCACTAGTGTCTTATGTTAAAAAAAATGATAGATAGATCATTGATAGTGGGTGTTCACATCACATGACTCAAGATAAAAGTAAGATCATTACCTTGAATTATTATGATGGAAATAGTGTAAGTTTTGGTAATGATGCACCATGTCTGATAGAAGGAAAAGGATCTATCAAGGTCATGGAAAAGATCATGTGTGATAATGTTTAGTTTATTGAAGGACTTAACTATAATTTTTTGAATGTGTCACAACTAAATAGTTCAAGTTGCAAAGTTGAGTTTGAGAACAAGATAGCTAAGATCTATGATACTGATGAGAAACTAATTGGGAAAGGTGATTAGACTAGAGGTGATCTTAGGCTATGGCACAATAGGTATTTTCATGTTAACTTTGATAACTAGGTCAGTATCAGTAACATGAAAAGAGTCAAAGGTTTGCCTAAATTGAAGAAACCTAACAATACAATTTGCAAACAATGTCAGTTTTTGATAAGATAAACAGGTTTTATAGGGACCCTAAAACCCAAAAGTAGCTACAAACCAAGGCTGATAATAAGCAATAAAGCCCAGCCAGATAATACAAGTCTAAAGGCTGAAAATAAGCATGAGGCCCAGCCAACAACAAAGGCCAACAAAAAGGCTAGAAAAGACAGTCTATAGCAGAACTGACAAATGTCAGCTAGGCTAAATGACAAAATATAGTTTTAAGAGTACACCTCTAAAGAAATTATGGAGATTGTTCATACTTATTTATGTGGACCAATTGATGTACAAAGCTAAAAATGTGACAAGTGCATTATCCTATTCGTTGATGATTATTCTAGGATGATGATAGTTTTGTGGAATAGAAATCTGATGCTTTCCAAATGTTTAAATGGTACTTAGCTAGAGTTGAAAAGGAGACAAGCAAAAGCCTAAAATGTCTAAGATCTAACAAAGGTGGATAATTTACATCAAATGAGTTTGAGATGTTCTGTAATGAAAAAGGAATCAAAAGATAAACATCTGCACCTAGGACCCCTCCACAAAATGGGATTGTTGAAAGAAGGAACAGATCTGTAAAGGACTGTACTAGGACACTCATGATGGTGAAGAATGTTGCTTTGAAATACTAGAGAGAGGCTATAAATACAACTATCTATACCTTGAACTGTCTACAAGTCAAGAAAGGTACTCATTCAACACCTTTTGAATTATGGTATGGATACTCACCCAAGAAGTAAAGCTTATAAGTGTTTAAATACTAACACTAACAATGTTGTGGAAAGTGAAAATGTGAAGTTTGATGAGGTACATGAAGTTGAACCTGTGAAGGAACCAAAGGAGTACAAATCTTTTGTATACTTTTACGAAGGTATGCCTACTGATGAAGATGTTGCAAATCAACGGCTAGTTTTAGTGACTGTTGAGTCACATATAATGAATGTCAAGTTGCATTCAAGAACCGAGCTAAATTTAGGAGCCAAGTTGCAGAGAGAAGTTGAGGCACATTTTGATTCTAACATAAGTGTACATGAAAGAAATGTTGAATTACCTAATAGAGAAGTGCATAGTGATTCAGAAGTTGACAAACCTAATGAGGAAAGTAAAGCATAACCAAGATTGTCAAAGTATATCAAAAGACATTACCATGCTAAACAAATTATTAGAGACAAAGATGATAGACCAATTATAAGAAACATGTTGAGAAGTGATGCATGTTTTTCGAGCATGCATGAGCCTAAGACAATGAAAGATGTATTAGAAAATGAGGATTGCAGTAAAGCCATGAAAGAAGAGATTGAGTAGATTGAGAAGAACAAGACATGGACTGTAGTTCCTAGATTAGAAGACAAGAATGTGATTGGAACCAAGTGGGTGTACAGAAACAAGTTAGATGAAAATGGTGAAGTCGCAAGAAATAAGGCAAGATTAGTTTGCAAGGGGCATGCATAAGAAGAAGGAATAGACTATGGAGAAACATTTTCCCCTATTGCAAGATTGGAAGGAGTAAGAAGTCTACTTGCTTACTCTACATACAAAGGTTTCAAAGTTTATCAAATGGATGTGAAATCAACATTTCTGAATGGCATATTAGAAGAAGAGGTTTACATAGAAAAACTAGAAGGATTTGTTGATGCTAACAACATAAACATGGTATGTAGACTACACAGAGCTTTATATGGTTTAAAGCAAGCCCAAAGAGCATGGTATGAAAGGCTTCACAATTATCTTGTGAAGATTGGATTTGAGAAGACTGATAATAACAACAACTTGTACTTGAAGATAGAAGGAGGTAAAGGTATATTTGGAAGTCAAAATGGACTATGTAAGGCATTTGCAAATGAAATGAAGAAATAATTTGAGATGTCTATGTTTAGAGAAATCAAGTTCTTTGTTGGTGTACAAGTATATCAGATAAAATATGGTGTTTGCATCACTCAGTTTAAATATGTAAAGAAAATATTGAAAACATTTAAATTGGAAGATTCAAAACCAGTTAGCACACCTATGGTGACAGGACACAACTTGTCAAAGAATGATGATTTAGCTAATGTGAATCAAACGTTGTATAGGTCTATGATTGAAAAATTCCAATATGTAGTACATAGCAGACCTGAAATTGCATTATTTGTTGGGATTGTTGCAATATTCTCTGCTAATCTTAAGGAGAATTATTTGATGGTTGTTAATAGAATTATGAGATATCTGAAAGGAACAGAAGACTATAGTCTATACTATATGAAAAATGAGAAATATGAGTTGAGAGTCTACACTGATGCTAATTGGGATGGAAACATTAATGACAGAAAGAGCACAAGTGGAGGATCATTTTTCTTAGGAAAGAGGTTGGTCACCTGGATCACCAAGAAACAAAATTGCATATCTCAATCTATTGTTGAAGTTGAATATGTGGTTGCTACAGTAAATTGTACAAACATTGTATGGATCAAACAGCTACTCAAAGGTATGAAGGAGGAAATCATTGAACCTATGGTACTTTATTGTAACAATAAAAGTACCATAAATATATCAAAGAACCCTATGATGCACACAAAGACTAAGCATGTTGCAATCAAGTATCATTACTTGAGAGAGTTAGTTCAAGACAAACAACTGAGGATGGAATATGTGAATACAAATTAGCAGAAAGTTGATATCTTCATAGAAGCTTTACCTAAGGATGATCATGAGTATCTAAGAGGTAAAATAAAGGTGATAACCCTTTTAAAGCTACTTAAGAAGCATGAGTAGTTCCCTACGTAAACTAAGTTGAATGTTGTATCTTACAACTTGATGAAATGTCCCCTTTTCTGGTTTTGTATGATATTTCCAACCTCTAATCAGATCTTTAAAATCAAACAAATAATATCACAAAGATCCACCAAATTCCTCAAGAAACCCCAAATCGGGTATGCTGAAAATAGTGCTAAAAGCTTCACAACTTCACAAATTATTAATGAATCTGAAAATGGAAATTGTTACAGAACTTTCAGCAGCATAACAGCCTAAAAATTTACATTTCTAGATCTGTATAGCCTTTACACAACAGCTCGAAAATGTAGGACCAAAACTATGCTCATCGGGCTCCCGAAATAGCACAAAATATGCCCGGAAACACCACAAAAACACTAATAATCTATCTCAGAAGTTTAATCACATCCCAATATATATATTCAGATCTATTTTAACATTTAAAAGTCTGATATACAGCAGCAACCCAAACTGATATGAAATACTCAACTGTAAACACCAAACTCATACAAAAACACACCCGGAAACTCACAAATCTGCACTGTTCAGCACAAAGGCATACTCTGTATGAGCATGCACATGGAATGGCTTCAAACTCCCATCCTTAGCCTTCCTAGAAACCTGCAAACTCCCGTTCTTGGGTCTCCCTGGAAACCTGCAAATTCCCGTTCTTGGGTCTCCTTCTCCACAGGTTTGGCAGCCTCTGAAGAATAACAAAGAATGAGCAAAAATCAAGTTCTGGAATGAGCCCAAAATGCCTCCAAACCCCTTAAAAGAGGGCATAACTGTAACTCACATCCAAGAGAGGTTAATGAAACTTATTTTAATAATAATTTTCATTTATTAGTCCAACGGTTTCCAAAGATTAACCCCCTTTTTCAGAAACTTCACTTTCTTGGGCCTGCCTGCCTTAGCAAAGATTTTCTTTTTTAATTATTTGAAAAGGGGACATGACAAGTCCTCCCTTCCCAATCATTGCTTGTCCTCAAGCAATGGCTGAACAATAAACCAATCAATCCACCTGGATCCCAAATGTAGTCATGAACTATACTACTACCAATTAACACAGGCTCCTGTAATATCCTCTGCAATATGACCAAGAGGAATCCATAATCAAATTGACAATTATAGCTCAACCAAACTCTGAAATCACCACTACCACAATCAAAAACCCATGAGGCACAAACTCTTAGAACATCAGAACCCAAGTAAAGTGGACAAATCAAACTACCAACACAGTAAATACCATCAACGCATCCCACTAGCCTATATGGAATGTACAATCCAACTCTGCAACAATGGTGAACCCTCTCGAATGAAACTGTACCAAGTATGGAGAATCCACACACAGTACAACTCCTGCAGTCAACAAAACTTTGCAAATCATCGGCCACTATCTCATAACCATAACTCCCATACACTACTGATGGTGAAAAGACATTACAAGATAAAGAGTAAGAAATGGAATCCAACCCAAATTTGTCTGCCATCAACTCCTCAACACAAGGATCAAATGCTAACTGATGTACATACCCTGCAATATAATGTTGAGAAAAAAAACCAACCTCAGTCAACAGCTCACCATGAAGAAGTGATACAACCCACTGTGACTGATCACTAGCTAAGTCAAGAGATGTCATAGCCAAAGGAGTAGAATCAATAATAACACCTACTAAAGCATCACTCCAAAACTCCTGCTCTAAGTCATGTATTATCAACCTCACAGTGTAATGCCGATAGAATGCACCAATCTCAGTCAGTGGCTTAGACTGCAATCCAGATGTAACTAACTGCAATCGATCATTAACCAAGTTGGAACTGACTACTACCTCTGAAGACATTGCGAAGGGAGTAGTATTATTAGTAGGAACCATGCCAACTATCAGCTCACCAACATCACACATGGTATTTGATACAACATCTCTAGTCTTCGTGCCATTAGTACTAGAGGTCACCACCATGTCAGGCACACCACAAAAATCTGCTACAGCACCCAACTCAATTGAACCTGACTCTAGTGGGAATGAACCTGATATGCCAATGTTAGTATCAAGGATGGTTGCATCCCCATCTCCACTGTCTCTAACAATCTCGGCCATGGACATCCTCGGATCACCAAACACCACAGCTTGTGACTGTATAGAATCAGGTAAAGACTGTAGTCGCTCTAACTCCATGGTCACCTTAGCCAAATGAAACTGTGACTCCTTGAGAGCCAATTGTGTACTCTCAAGAATCTCAGAAGTCACCTCAAGCTGCTCAGTAATATCACTCACCTCATCTTCCTTGGCCAACAATGCATCATATGCTGTACTGCCCCACTCCATAAGATAATCTCTGTCGGCTACCAACTGCATATAATTATGTCTCACAATCTGAATAGCCTCCCATAAAGAGTGGATCTCTGTCAAGGAAAGATAACTTCCTCCCTGCTCATCACTAGTAGGAGAACCCCATCCATAAACTGCTAACAACTGACGAGCAGCATCGAAATGTTGGCAAGTGATAGCAATGTCTTGGTCACTAACTCTCAATTGATTAGACACATGATGGCACTGGCTTGACTGTCTCCTACAAACCTCCTCTGATGCACTGTTTGAAGGAGTGTCCTCAAAGTTACTAGTCTCTAGAGTATTACCATCCATATCCTGTGAATCAAATCTAAAGCTCATATCAACATACGGAGTATCAAAAACATTAGCATTGCTGTCCAACTCCTCTGTACCCAAGGAAACTAAGTCTTCAAAACTGCCCACTGCATCCTCCTGGATGTCATCAATGCCAATATGATCCTGGGACTCATCTATACACACTGCTAAATATGAAATATCATCAACACATTCCAACAAGTATGGTTGACTGGATATATGAACAAAGCCCAACATTGGTGTATAAAAACTAATACCAACATCAGACAAGATACTGGCACAAGAAAAAACAACACCATGTAATCTGCTAATCAAATCCATGATAGCACCCAAACAAACACTGCTACCAAAAAGTGTTAAAGATCTCTAGTCAACTGAATCCCAAATGCCAATATAACAATCTCGAGTCCATATCCATAAACTAGAATCAACTGGTAACTCAAGCAAACTCCTCACCTGAGTAATATGACCAATACCAACTAACTCCACATACCTGTCATGATGAGATAATGAAGTCACACTACTATCTTTGTTCACCTTCAGCTGGCTGGACAAATCATGTGAAGTACTACCAGCCTCAACCTCATGTGATGAAGCATCTAACTGTGTCTAGTACTCTTTCTTAGCAAAGTCATGAATGCTCAATGTCTGCTCATCTCTACCAGGTATCTCACCATCCTGCACAACAACATCCTCATAATCATCATCTGAACCCACTACACTGTAGTCACTGCCTGTTGTAACTATACCATCCTGAATACCTGTGGCATCACCCTTTGACGACCTGTAAACAATTGTCTCAATTTGAGTATCAAGTTGACCGTTACTATCAATCTGTGTAATATCCTTTCCCACCACCTCCTGTGGTAGAGTAGAATCTGAGACCTCTACCTGGCTATCAGCTAGTTTCTCAAACTCCTCATGCAAGTTCTTGGGAATTGTGTCATCTGTCCTGTGAGAAAATTTGCGAAATAGAAATCCAGTCAACTTATCCACCTTAGCTGGGTCAGATAACATGTCATTCATTATACAGTGGTGCTCAACCAACTGTTTAGACATGTCATGGCTTATTTTCATAAGTTTATCTCGAATGTCTAAATAACCATCCTTTCTATTGTTTTGACTCTGGCTATCAATTGTCCAAGATCATTTCCTCTGAGACTCTGTACTATACCTGTCCATTCTGGATAAAGTAGAGTGTAACCCCAATAGGATATAACTTCTTCAAACACCAAGAACTAACATGCAAATGATTAGAAGTAGCATGCAACCATATATTTGGACATGCAGCTGATTAGAAACAACATGCAACCACCAAATTATGACATGCAAGATCTGGGTAGTTGTCAGAACTGACATGCAAGATCTGGGTAGTTGTCAAAACTGACATGCAAACTTCTACAACCACCAAATTCATCAAGAACTAACATGCAAATGATTAGAAGTAGCATGAAACCATATATTTTGACATGAAACTAATTAGAAGCAACATGCAACCACCAAATTATGACATGCAAGATCTGGGTAGTTGTCAAAACTGACATGCAAGATCTGGGTACTTGTCAAAACTGAAATGCAAACTTCTACAACCACCAAATTCACCAAGAACTAACATGAAAATGATTTGAAGTAGAATGAAACCATAAATTTTGACATGCATCTGATTAGAAGCAACATGCAACCATAAATTATGGCATGCAAGATTTGGGTAGTTCTAAAAACTGAAATGCAAGATCTGGGTAGTTGTCAAAACTGACCTGCAACTTCTACAAACCCTCAGGCTGGCAAGATCATGGCTCTGATACCACTGAAATGTCCCCTTTTCTATTTTTGTATGATATTTCCAACCTCTAATCAGATCTTTAAAATCAAACAAATAATATCACAAAGATCCACCAAATTCCTCAAGAAACCCCAAATCGGGTATGCTGAAAATAGTGCTAAAAGCTTCACAATTTCACAAATTATTAATGAATCTGAAAATGGAAATTTTTGCAAAACTTTCAGCAGCATAACAGCCTACAAATTGACATTTCCAGATCCGTATAGCCTTTACACAACAGCTCGAAAATGTAGGACCAAAACTATGCTCATCGGGCTCCCGAAATAGCACAAAATATGCTCGGAAACACCACAAAAACACTAATAATCTATCTCAAAAGTTTAATCATGTCCCAATATATATATTCAGCTCTATTTTAACATTTAAAAGTCTGATATACAGCAGCAACCCAAACTAATATGAAATACTCAACTGTAAACACCAAACTCATACAAAAACACACCCGAAAACTCACAAATCTGCACTATTCAGCACAAAGGCATACTCTGTATGAGCATGCACATGGAATGGCTTCAAACTCCCATCCTTAGCCTTCTTAGAAACCTGCAAACTCCCGTTCTTGGGTCTCCCTGGAAACCTGCAAACTCTCGTTCTTGGGTCTCCTTCTCCACAAGTTTGGCAGCCTCTGAAGAATAACAAAGAATGAGCAAAAATCAAGTTCTGGAATGAGCCCAAAATGCCTCCAAACCCCTTAAAAGAGGGCATAACTATAACTCACGTCCAAGAGAGGTTAATGAAACTTATTTTAATAATAATTTTCATTTATTAGTCCAACGATTTCCAAAGATTAACCCCCTTTTTCCGAAACTTCACTTTCTTGGGCTTGCCTACCTTAGCAAAGATTTTCTTTTTTAATTATTTGAAAAGGGGACATGACACTTGATGCAAAGGATATTACTTTAGGAGTTGTCTAAAGTAATGAAGGAATTGAATTATAAGATTTACAATCACAATGAAAGGTGATAGAGGGAGAATCTAAAATTGATTATATCCACATACAAAGATGTCAAGTTTTTGTCATTGTTGTCAAAGAGGGAGACATAAAACTATTGAAATAAAATACATCTACGTAGTAAGAGGTAGAAAGTACTAAGGGAGATATAGGAACAAATTAGAGAAAGATATAAGTCAGAGGAAGAAGCAACAAAGGAACTTGACAAAGCTCACATTACCCTACATAGAGGAAGGACGTACACTACACTGATAGAGGGAAAATTTTCAAAGATTTATTTTCTTTTTGGTGTTTTTGTTGGTATTAGTTTATCCTCAATGCTAAAGAGGGAGATTGTTGATATGAGATTGTTTTGAAGTGAAGAATTTTTAATGGAACAATAATTATTTTGCCAATGATCTCAAACTTGCTACTTGTTGGCAAGATTATTTTTTTTGGTCTTAAAGCTATCATTCAGTTGATTGATGAAGAGGATTTGAAAAGAGGAGATAGAAATAACACCTAGAGAAAGGTTGAGTTATTTGGTATGTAAAAGAAGCCTTAAGACCAAGTAAGACATTGATACTGTAGTGAATTTTCTAGAGGAATAAAATGGAAAAGTGAGTAGATTCATTGTGTCCTACCTAATCCTAAAATGGACGATTGTGGTTAAGTGAAAAATATCTTAATTCTCTATTTATAGAGGGAGTTGCTTAGAAGAAAAGGTTGACATGTGTGAGAACCTAAGGAAGACAAGTAGTCTAGGTTATTGCTTTATTCAGTGGCCAAATAGAAGAGACTACAGTTAGCATGCAAAGCAAGAAGGCTTAAGAGTATGAATTCTTGAAGGGTGAACAAGCTATCAAAGCTGAAGTGTGCGAAAGCCAAGCAGAATGGAAGACTGAAACAAATATTTGTAATTTGTAAGTAAGTTATAATTTGTTATTAGATCAAGCCTTACTGTTACTTTCTAATCATTGTATCAGTCTAGGGTAAATCCTTTGGATTAAGGTTGATCTAACAATCATTTGTAAATCCTTTAATCGGGTTACATTCTAATGGAATAGTCCAATGTCCTCTAACAAGGCTCACTCTTAATAGGGTGATTGAAATCCTCTAACCAAGTCACATTTAACAATGTGTATTGTAACCTTTAACAAATTTGGGCTTTCACAAGGCATTACTTCAAAAGAGTGAAAATTAGTAGCATGTCACTGGTGGTTTTTCCCAAATTGTGTTTCCACATAAAATCTTTGTGTCAAATATGTTATTGAATTTGCTATGTTTCATGTTTACAATTTTGCAAAGTTGTTTTGACCTAGGACAGTAACCTACAAAGTTTAAGTATTGTATGATCTAGTGGATGCATGCATGATAAGGTTTTATGGATATGGGTCTACTAAGCATTGAAAAGTTTTATTTATACATCTGGACCTTGGATAACTGATTCACCACCCCTGCCCCCCCTTCCACCTCCCTCTTAATTATTCTAAAGAATTCCAACATCAAGCATCATCCATTGAAGATCAGGGATTTTTTTCATTCAAGCCATTGAAGGAGTTTATGCAAGATCTAGCATTTCATTTCAACATTCAAGATCTCCCTTCATTTTTTCAAGATCCTTTATTGCATATTCTACATTCATCCTCTCAAGATATACATTCATCTACATGATTTCATAAGGCATATTTCAAGCACATTCATATATAAAGGTTTTGGTTTCACTTTAATTTCCTTTCTAGATTTTTGAAGTTGAGTCAAAGCTATTAGATCTACATACTTGATTACATTCCAAATTCTAGAGAATATTCATAGATTTACATTACTTTGTGTTAGATATGTCACTACTACTTTCTATCATTCCATTTCAATTATTTCAATTCAAGGTTAATTCCAAAATTGGGGTTTTACTAAGGCAACCCCCCCACCCTCCCCCAAACAATAAACAAACAATCCTTTATTTTGTAACTTTTGAATCTCGGATCAGTGTATAGGTTGCATTTTGGATACCCTTTATGACTTTTTTTAGAACTACAAAATCAGAATCAGCATCGTGCACCTTTCATATTGCACCCCTAATGCTCCATTTTGACTCTAATTGAAGAGGTCACCCTTGATTACTCGCTAAACAATTTTAGAGTTTTTTATTGTAGCACAATCTTCAGTCCAAATCATGGGAATCAACCCTTTTAGAGGTCATTTGATAGCCCATTTTAGGTTTGTATCTCACAAGGTATTTTATCTTCCTCTCTTTTATTTCTATATACTTCATCATTTTGTCACATATGTTGAATCATATTGCCTATCAATGACAAAATTCACAAAACAATCAAGACATTATGTTGCCTGACCAACAAAGGATGAAATGAAATACTATTAGAGTTGTACCCAAGCTCTAGTGGGACTCAAGTGATACTTTATCTACTAAGTCTAAGTCAATCTACAAGTCATACCAAGTAATTCTATTCCTACCAAGAAGAGAAGAATACAATGTATCCTGAGCATAGAGTTTACCAAGTTATATAGAGGATGTTGAATGAATGTTTACCAAATGTCAAAAAGAAAGAACAATGTATTTACCAAGTCTCACAAGAATGACACCAGAGTTTGCATTGGCACATATTCATATACTACCTAATTCTATCGAGCAAGAAAATTAATTTACATGAATCAAGGTAATTTGCAAAAATTTAATTGAAGAATATGTATTGATTGATGATGATTCCAAGGTAGCATAAACCAATGACAATATAGTTGGAAAGGAAAGATGATTCAAAAATTGTTAATCATGGTCAAAGATCAAATAAAGATGGTTCTAAGACCCTAATTAGGTAAAGTAGTGAAATTTTAAAAAGTATTCAATAAAAGGAGGAGTTGAGATCATTTTGAAGGTTGTTGTTTTTTGAGGATGATGATGATGATGATGATGATGATGATGTAGTTGTTGGTTAGAATTTGGTGTAAAAAATTGTTGAAGGAAGTATTGCAATAAGGAAGGAATCAAGGTCATAATCATATGTCAAAGAGGACAGAGACAAATTTATCATGAAATTAAAAATCTATCACAATAAGGTGATAACTAGGGATCTAATCAAGCAAAGTAAGTTGCTACTATATGTCATTCCTACTATTAACCACTGTAGTAGTTTTCTAAATCTTTGAAAAAGGTGAACTTAACAATTTTATCTGTAAATCTCTTAACCAAGTACACAATTAATGAGTGTTGTTAAATCCTTGTAAAAGATAGATCCTTACAAATCTCATAGTATACTTCTAATCGATTAAGTCACGAAAAGTGACAAACATTATAGCCCTAATAAGGCAACCTCTTACTACTATAGTGATGAATTTGTGGGTGCCATCCCCACCACAATTTTCCCTATAACCAAGGGTTTCTATCATACCAAAATTGATAATGTTATGCATTATATGTTCATGAATTTATGTGTTGAAGTTAAATTAGTTTATTTAATTTCAATTATAAGCAAATTGTTATATGCTTAATGATCAGTGATAAATGGTAAGAACAAAGAAAGAATTATTTGGGTAAAAAGATAAGTTTTAGATATATTGATTCACCACCCCAACAACTCTCAGCATCCTATCTATTAAATTTGATGAAAGCTCGACCCCATAGCTCCCAAGAATCACTACATGTAAACATATGTTACAGAAAAAGATAAGCAAAAACTACAGAAGATGAGACATTCTTGATGTACAAAAAAGAATTCCAAATTGTACTGAATGAATAAAATTACAAAGAGAGATTATCCTTATAAAGGAGATCAAAACCCTAAAAGGTAAAACATAGGTTGCATGATAATAATTAATAAAAGAATTAATTATTATATGCCCAAATTTTAGCTTAAGTAGACTAGAGGCAATAAGTTACTTAATAATTAAATCAAAATGATTTAATTAATAAGGAAATACTTTATTACTCTAACATGCCCCCTTAAGATAAACTTAGGGAGTAGCTAAAAACCTATAAAATACTAATGAAAGTAAATTTGAGTCCCAACAATAAGGCCTAATGAGGTACCCAAGCACAACCAAATCTTTGAAAAGAAGAGAAATATAGAAAACCACATGGGAAAAAACCTACTATAAAAAAAGATGGAAATAATGTTGAAAAGAATAAGTGAAGGACTAAAGAAGCCTCCAAACTAGGGAATGCCTCATAAGATAGGAACAAAAGGATGATCGTGTAGAACACCACCAAAGCATGAAGTTGCAAACACTGCCAAACTATTGATCTGAAGAACCTCCACTGTATAGAACATGACCAGGTAGAGAAGACTAAGTCTGAAGAGATGATCAATCAAAGATGAAAGGTACCTTCATGGCCTCCAACAAAGGCCTAACCAGGTACTAGAGCACAACCAAATATTTGAAAAGAAAAGAAATAGAAAAAATCACATGGGAAAAAACCCTACTCCAAAAAGAGATAGAAAGAAAGTACAAATGATATGTCTCAAGAGATTCTCTCAAAAACCATAAGTACAATGAAACCCCCCATGATAGAGGCTCAAGACTTCATAGCTCCCCCAGAATGGTAGAACTCCTATGTTGATGATCAAACTAATGTGGCTCCAATATGGAAGAAACAAAGGTAGTGGACAAGGAAGTTGAAACCCTTGTATGTAAGGTGAAGCTAGAAGTCCTAGGTGATGCTCAAAAGAGAATGCATGAGAATCCTAAAATGGAATGTCCAATGGAGGTGAGATAATAGGTGTACTAAATTTGTCTCTTACTAAATTTGTACTCATATTCAAATTTAGTCCTAATGAATTGAAAAGGTTTCACACAATTGCATAAGCATTTTACAGCTTCATTCAGTTCATGTATATTGAGATCACGTTCATTCTATGCCAAAAGAATAGATAATGTCCTTATATTATTCATCATAACAATACCATTGATATTAACAATCATTGAATAATGAAATGATTCAAAATCTAAAAGTAAAATGTTTCTCACACAATTGATCATGAGAGTAGCCCCTAGACTATTGCTACATGTTCCTACTCTTTAAAAATGAATAGCATGATAGAATTAGAATAAGGAAAGGGTCATGGGCACTAGTCATTGCCTATAATGACTGGTTAAGTTATGTCTTCTCATTCCTGCTTGATTGTTGTTCCACATCTCATTCCCTCCAAGCCTCCAAATCCTGCATGACAAGAGGAAAAATGTTAGATCCAATGGATCTAAGCAATGCTAGTATCTCACCTTTCCATCACTTTCATACTCTTAAGATAGTACACATTTTCATAAAATAGGAATGTATGCCAAATGCAAAGGAGGCAAACAATCATACCAAAAAAAATTATAACTAACATGTTTTCTTATTGTGCAAAGTCTTGTATCTAATAAGTACATGGATATAATTGTAGCCTCCCACAAGTGTTATTGAATCTAACGTACTTATTAGAGTTAGGATTATAAAAGCTGATTGGAAGGAGGTAGTAGCAATGATGAAATATTAGTATGCAGAGCATAAACATTATGAATAGAAATAGGTGCAACAACGTTCAAAAGATTCAAGATGAAAGTATGAAGGTTGTCAACACAAAGCCATGACATAAAT
This sequence comes from Cupressus sempervirens, assembly GCA_028749045.1. NCBI lineage: Eukaryota > Viridiplantae > Streptophyta > Pinopsida > Cupressales > Cupressaceae > Cupressus > Cupressus sempervirens. The sequence continues at coordinate 407,800,080 of CM053791.1, forward strand.
GGGGAGATGTGTAATCAATGATATGAAGAAAGGACGAGTGTCAAGTTACAATTATAGAATCATCAAGAAGCTATAGGAATCGAAACATTATTTTTAACTTGTAGAATAGACAGATTAGCACAAAGTTGCAAACATAGTTGGTCAAAATAGCTACAAAGAGAAACAAACTAGAAAAGTTCTTAAAAATCAAAGTGTCTATAAGAAAAATTGAATAAGAGTTGAAGTTTTGATGCATCATTCTTGAACCAGAATGCATAAAGGGGCTCATTATCAACTATTTCATATGCATTCATTCAAGAAATCTTGTAGAGTGAAAATAAAACTAATAAAACTATGTGAATAGATATAGACCTATTTCAATTATAGACGCAGTCTAAGTGAATATATTTTTTCAGTCTAGAAATTGTATGTGTGTATGTGTTGAAGCCACATATTGTTAGAGAAGAGTACAAGTAATATTAGTGAGAATGCAAGAACTCATCCAAAATCAATGTGCCAAGAAAATATGTAGCAACAAAAGTAATGAACATTTCAAATAGATGGATCAATGCAAAAGTGTAGGAAGAAGAAATGCTACAACCATGACTAGTTACATGAGCCTCTCTTTTAAGTTATTTGTAGCTTATACTTTCTAGAATAAAAATAATGACTTCAAGAGAAATATTCCTAATGATTTTGTAGATCTACAGGGATGTCTTTTGAATCAATTCAAACAGTAAGAGGAAAAGTTGTAAATCTTCTATAACTGAAATAGACTGAAGTAACCTCTCACTCTCAACCAAAATCAATAACAATTGATGTTAGTAATTGAAAGCATATGGAAACAATAGTCTCAAGCTATAGAATGGAGAATGTTGAAACCTTATCTCGGTACATCTTACATCACCAAAAAAGGATGTATTTGCTTCGATGCTTATCAAAATAACAGAATGATGCAATATAAAGAAGATTTGGTGCATAACAAAAACATTGTAAGTAGCAATAATATTGAAACAAGGAGAAGAACGAGCATTTATGCATATGATAATATCAAAGAAAGCAATAGTCATTTCAATATGCAAAATTTACAAATATTTATGAAAATTGACATAGCAAAGTTTTCCATTTTCATAGTGAAATTTGCAAAATGCAAATATCTTATGTTCTAATGAGAAGGCAAACAATCCAAGGAACTTGTAATGCTATTAAAACTCAATAGATCCAAATGTTGTCTTCAAATCCTTAAATAGTAAATGGAGTTTTAGATCATTGCAATGTTAGTAATGTTTGGATAAATAATGTGTAGCTTATAAAGAGGTGGTTTCACATAGATTTTAACCAACTTATGCAAGGGAGAAGACATATTGTAAAGCATACATCCTAAAAGAAATGGATAAAGAAGGAGCTCATATGAGTCATATGCAAGCAGCTAGTAAATTCAAGGTGTGAATTGGCCGGCACAAAATCCAAAGACAAATAGATGAAATATAAAGGATAATGTGAGGAAGGATTCAAAACTTTTTGTAGCTACAAGAGCAAAGAAGTACAAAAAAAAAAAGGTCCAAATCTGGATATGTGCATGGAATCTCCAACAAGGAAACTAAGTCTAAATCATGACAAAAGAGGAAGACCCATATCATAAAACATTGGCTCTCTATCATATTCACAAAAATTAGAAGGGTTACCCACAAAACATGTCTTTTTGTAAAGCACGGATCTGCTAAAAAGAATAAGAGATACCAAGATGCAGTGCCTCAAGAACAAATATCTCAACAGTGACTATCAAAAGCAAAAAGAATATTAACCCTCAACATTGATTCAAGTAAGCATAAAATGTCATTTGCAAATCCTTATTAGCTTAAAAATAAATCATGTTCATCTACACCCAAGACACCCTATAGTCATTTTTCCATTTTTAAGTGATATTTGCAAAACAACTGCAATGATTAAAGCCCCAACCCGATTAGAGATATCAACAAGCACAGATTAATACAAGCTAACAAGGAATGTCAAATATGGAGGTAAATGAAGGGCATTTTTAGAAAATAGCCATGAGAACCATGCCACAACATACCTATTCATCAAGTCTTTTTCATCATGATCCATACAACATGACCTACAAATGTTGAGGGAATAGAGAGCATAGCTAGAAAACCAAAACTGTAAGCATTATAATCAAAGGAGCAAAAAGATGAAGTCTAGAAACCATAAGCAACCATAGGTTTGAAGATTTTTACCTTCATCTAATAATATAAAATGCTTGTAACTCTCCCATCTTAGACAAAAAAAATTCTCTAAGACTAGAGAATCTCCTTGTTCTTCTTTCTTTCTCATGTTCCAATTTTTTTATCATATCATGTATCTTCTCCATTTCTGCTCCATATCTTCAATTCTTGATTCTCGGAGTTGTAACTTGATAATGAGTGTTTCAAGCTCACTTATCTTAACTTTTATTTGACTATCATAATCTACGAATTTTTTTATCAGTGAAAAAGTATTATAGATCCTGATTCACCCCCCCCCCCCAACCCCCACAAGAGACAATAGAAAATAATTTACTGATGATGGCAGAAAAAGGAGTTTTTCTCCAACAAACCCTTGCACAATGAGCTCATTTTCTTGAGCTCTCTAGAAGATTCAAAATCATAAATGAAAATGGAATGATAGAGAAGAGCATAAATTTTTTATAATGTAAGGGTTAAACGCAAAAACACTTGGACAAGAGTTTTTCGCATTTCTTTAACATGCCCAAGTTCCTCAAATTCAAATATCTACTTTCTTTCCTTTTTTATAATTGTATTTCATTAAAGTCATGTGTAATGGGATCGAGTTAGGATTTGTATAAGTTACATGTGGTTGTTGTTATAATGTATGTCATTTGGTCATATGATGAATTGCAATTTGATGTTATTCGATCCATGTAAATTCTATTAATGGTACATTCAAATTCAAAGTTGTATTTAATGTTTACTTGATTGAAGGAAACTAATCAATCAATTTTCACTAAAATAATAAATGCATTGTTGATAGAATTATGATTCATGGCCAAAGAGGATTCCAAGTGTAATCACATTAGAATTAGGAGTGGGTCTTCATGATAATTTACTCTTGTAAAGGGAGTGTTGGTTTCTGATTTACGCCATGTGTCATATTTTTTTTCCTGGACTTTCAGTTGTTATTAAAGACAATTAGGAGTCTTTAGAAGATTTTTGAGTTAAGTTAGGACAGTCTTATGGAATTTCTTGACTTGACATCATGGATATAGTATGAAGAGTTAGTTTGACATTAATGAAACATGTTTTGGATCTTTCTAAAGACCTTTTCTAGGGGGAGTTTATTTCTACTCGACCTAAGGTGGTTCCTCATTTTTAGGTATCATTTATGGGGTAGTGAAGGAAGATTTTGATATATTCTATCAATTGTACTTAAAAACTCATTTAGTATTGAGGAAAGACCTTTGGTTGCTATCATTATGTTTTTAGTATTGTTTCATATTGGAGATGTGTTTTTAGGACCTTGGAGAAATGTATTGAGCATTTGGGATTTATATTTAGTATCATGTTTTTGTATGTAGGTTGATGATTGACATTCCTTATAGTATTCCTTTCTAAAACCTTTAAGATTCATCTCATTAAGCATCTTTCGTGACTATTATTTTTCTATATAGATCAAGAGTTGAACTAATTTTTTACAAGGGTTAAATGTGATTAAGTTTCTTTTAATATCTTTGAATATTGGGTCTTCTTTTCAAACAATTATGTGCAGATAAATATGTCAGAGATTGTATAAGTCCATAAATTGCTAAAGGTTCAACTTGTGTTTGAGGAAATACTATTTTCACTTCAAAATCCTTCTGGTGTATAACCATTTTTGTCTATGCATTTCTTAATTGTCAGCTATTTTTACCCGTTTTCTTCACAAGTTTTGTTGATTTTTCCATTTTAAAAGTGACTCACCATTTAAAACTAATAGGAACTAGCCTATAAACCAGAGGTTCAGTCTTATTATAGGTTACCCACACCTTTGACTAATCCCATGTTTTCCAAAAATCTCTAGTGTTTATGTGTTTGAGATAGGGTGCAATTTCTAGAGTTAACATTGTCATTTAAGAGGAGATGGATGTCCTCTGATATATCCTCAGCAACTGAACTTGATGGATCAAAGAATGGAGTTTCACTGTCAAGAAATTTTGAAGAGTAATCATGTGCAACAAATGAAATCTAAATAGGAGTAGAGGTGTAGAAGTCACAAAACCGGTCTCAGGATCAACACATAAGTTCAAGTGACCTGACTTCACCTCAATAGTATCTCATGAAGAAGGAGAGTGAGCCTCTAATAGTGGAGATGGTAGAACAACATGAGAGAAGGAGTACAAGCATGAAGAATGAACATCAATCCTTATAGCAACAATATTTTATGTCTTGCTACCTTTGATGTGCATTGAATCTCATGCAAACTCAATTGTCTTCCCTATCCAATTGTGTGTAATCTGATAAATAGAGAGAATGTTAGAGGACAAAGATAGAACACATAGTAGATCATGAAATGTACCATTGTCAATGTCAATAGAACCTTTCCCACATACAGACATAATAGTGTAGTTCCCCATCAAAATATGTGGAGTAGGAGAAGCCTCAAAAGAAGAGAACAAATCTTGAGAAGATGTCATATTGTGTGAAGCACCTGAATCTAGTAACCACCAAGAAGAATGTTGAGTAGTATTTGCACATAATGCATGACCCTTTCCTATGTCTTTACCATCTGACTGAAATGATGAAGAAGAAGAAGATTTGTGAGAATTAGAAGAAATATCAATGTTACTCTTATGAAAGAAAGCTGTCAAATCTGAAACCTATTTGGCATAGTCATCTAACTTCTTCTCATAGAAGTGTGACTCATCATGATTGGGCTTATTAAAATAAGTACACTTTGGTCTATCTGGCTTTGATTCATCCCCCATGAGGAATAGGTGGGTTCGATCATGAGAGGTGAGGGCTAGAATTAATCTGAGACTCTATAGGATGTGACTTATGTTTGTTCTCCTTATTTCCAGAAGATTTCTGAGCTACTAATGCATGAGTCAGTGAGCCTATGAGAGAACCCAACTGAGAGAGCTTAGCTTGCTCTTGAGTTAAATGATCACAAAAAACCTCAAAGGATGGCATGGTAAATATAGTACCCAAATCATCCATGGTGGAATGAAAAGTAGAAGCAAAAATCTAAAAGTTTCCACAAAGCTTAGAAAGAATCAAGTAAATGCACTCAGTGTCAGTCTTGATATTCCCATAGTCCTGTAATAAAGATCTATATTGTTTGAACTTCATCAAGAATTCCTCAATGGAAGGAAAAGAATATGGTATGAGAGAGGTAAGCTCTACCTCAATATGAAGTTCCTTGAATTCATTCACTGTACCAAAAAATTCATTAAGCTTGGTCCACATAGCTAGAGGGGTATTGCACCCATGAAGATAAAATTGTAGACTCTTAGATACTTGTAAAGAAATCAACCTCATTGCCTCATCATTTTTTTCCTGTGTTACATGACCTTAAAAGGCCTCTATAAAACTAGTTGCACTATGTTTATAGAAGTTCTAAACAAGAAGAGGTCTCAGCCATATTTTTTAGAAAGGGTTTGTTTATGGACAGTTCTAGTTTACTGATGTAAATTATAGAAACAAGAATAATAATAAAAACACCACCTATAATGCAAAAAATTGAACCCCAATAGCTGGAATGCATTTCAAAAAAATTGTAAAAGAAAAACCTTTCAAAAAAAGACTTTTTTTTTTAAAAGGTCATGCAAAGGTATGATGATATCAACAAACATAATGTTTTTTGAAAGAGGGGTAAACGCTTTGACCTGGAGCTATGAACCAGTGAGGCCACAAACAGGGGACCTCATCCCCATGAGATTTGAACCTTGATGGCAAGGATAACAACGCAACAACTTAACCATCACAACATGCCACTATTGGCATCAACAAACATAATGTTGATGTCATCAATTTTTGGGATAAAATTTGATGCCCTTCAAATCATCATCAGTTTAATTTATTTTATCATAAATAGGAGTATGTGGTTTTTTTTGTTATCTTGAGCATAGGGTATCAATTTTGGACAAACAAGATACCGTCGAAAAGTTGATTCTGAGTGTTTGCATGTAGTGATTCTCAGGAGCTATGGGATCTAACTTTCAGATATTTATAGAAGATGAGACATTCTTGATGTGCAAAAAATAATTGCAAATTGTATTGAATGAATAAGATTACAAAGAGAGATCATCCTTGCAAAGGAGATCGAAACAATAACAGGTAAAACCTAGGTTGCATGATAATAATTAATAAAATAAATAATTATTATATGCCCAAAGTTTAGCTTAAGTAAACTATAGGTAATAAGTTGCTTAATAATCAATTCAAGATGATTTAAATTAATAAGGAAATGCTTTATTACTCCAACACCCCCCCAACCCCCCAACTTAAGATAAACTTAATGAGTAGCTAAAAACCTAGAAAGTGCTACTAAAAGTAAATTTGGGTCTCAAAAACAAGGCTTGATGAGGTACCCAAGCACAGCCAAATCTCTAAAAAGAAGAGAAATAGGGAAAATCACATGGGAAAAACTCTACTCCAAAAAGAGATCAAAATAAATTTGAAAAGAAATAGTGAAGCACTAAAGAAACCTCCAAGGTAAGGAATGTCTTAGAAGATAGGAACAAAAGGACAATCATGTAGAACACCACTGAAGCATGAAGCTGCAAACACTACCAAACTGCTAATCTGAAGAACTTCCATAGTATAAAACATGACCAGGTAGATAAGACTAAGTCTGAAGAGTTGATCAGTCAAATATGGAAAGTATCTTCATGGTTGCCAAAAATAGGAATGAAAGAATGTTTATATGGTAAATGACCCATCTCACTGAAATGCATATGTATCTAGTCACTGCAATCACCTAGTACATAGGATCAAATATTGAATACATAGCTCACTCCATCAAACCAAGAAAGCAATAGAACCAACATAAACTCCCTATAATGATGAGAGGTAAGGTATGAACATTGAAACTAAATGCAATATCTTTTGTGGAAAGAAGAACCAGGAACATTGAGAGTACAAAAGAAGTACAAACACCTTTAATGACATGTTTCATCAACACATCATGAGGCTAATGTAAGGGAAGGAACACTCACTTAACAAAAAAAGTTGGCAAATATGACCAATATGAAACCCCAAAAGACACTTTATATTATAGTTCAAGTACAAACAAACACAAAGATGTGCAAGATCCTGAAATGCAATAGAATGGCACTTTATCTTAGTGTGTTTACAAAAGTAATAAAAAAGGATGTCAACAAAGATCAAAAGAGACATAAGGCTGATACAAGAGATAGTAAAACCTATGAAAAATCATTTAAAGTAATGAAATCAATCCTCAGACCTGAAATAACCAAGATATCGACCATAATGTAAAAACACAAAAAGATAAATAGAATGTGCTTGGAGTAGAATTGTGAAACACAAGTAGCATCACTAGAAAGATCTCAGAAATATCTTTCCAATGATATAAAGAATTTCCAAATTTGAGACCAGATGTTGAAGATATGTCTCCTGGAGTGCAAAATATAATCCTTAGATTTGACTACAAAAGGAAATCAAACAACATCAGAAGTCCAAATAACCTATACCATCACAACATGCTCGAAAAGAGATTTTTGGTGATATAAGATTTGTCGAAAAATACCTCCATATGAAAAAGATATGGCCAAAACACCATCAATAGGTCTTTGTGAAAAAACAAATCAAAGTAATGGTGGTTTGAAGGCCGCCAAATTTTGGCTAAAAAATGTTGATGTCAGCACCTGCACCCAAGTACTGATGATGTTAGGAAATTTGTAGGTCTATCAGTACCTATTAATGTTAGCGTACTTTGATGATGCAACATCGCATGATTTATTTTTTAAATAAAGCACCTTCTTTTAATAAAGAAAGCACCTTTTTTCAAAAAAATTAAAGCAATACCCCTTTCTTTTTAATTAAGATTTTATAATTTTTTTAATAAAAAAAATAAATCATCACCTTGGGAAGTGTACACAAATCTGGGATAAATTTTTTTGCCTTACCAGTCAATTGTGTCCAAATTGGAGAAATTTTATATGGAAATAGGGGTTTTGGGGCGCTACAAATCCAACGATGAGGTTTGTTTGGGCTTAAAGTCCATTGAAAAAAGTGACCCCTAGATCTAATATAGAAAAAACTTTGAAAAATAATAGATCTAAAAACTAAAGCCAAACCTCTCATGAAGAGAACATGGACATAGAAGTGTGAAGCTCCGATACTAGGTTGAAGCTGATGAAAGCTCAACCCCACAGTTCTCAAGAATCACTACATGCAAACACTTGTTATGGAAAGAGAGAAGAAAAAACTATGCAGGCTCAAATTTAAAGATCCATAGAAGATGAGACATTCTTGATGTACAAAATAGAATTGAAAATTTCATTGAATGAATAAGATTATGAAGAGAGATCATCCTTATAAAGGAGATCAAAATGGTAAAAGGTAAAACCTAGGTTGCATGATAATAATTAATAAAAGAATTACTTATTATATGTCCAGATTTTAGCTTAAGTAAACTAGAGGTAATAAGTGACTTGATAATTAAATCAAAATGATTTAATTAATAAGGAAATACTTTATTACTCTAACATTATTTATCTTGTATTTCCAACAATTGGTATTAGAGTTATGTTCTCTTATTGAAGGTTTTACTGCTTGACAGTAAAGATTTGAGTCATGGAGAAGTACAGATTGGATAGAACTATTGAGAATTAGATATTGGAATTATGAATCGCCATGAGTCAAATCACTTAATTGAAGAACAATCCAAAGTTGTCCTTGAACAAGAGAAAGGAAATTGCTTAGCAAACTAATGAGACAACCTACCGGGAACAAGATATTGAAGAATTGTCTGATCAAAACAGATCTAATGAAACTGATGTTGCTATTGCTAATGTACTTGAGAAGAATTGTAGTCTTACCGAGTAAGTGAAAATACTGAAAAAGGAATATGAAGTTGATTCCATGAGGTATTGTAAATTAATGGAGCAAAAAAAAAAAAGAGTTGATAATGAAAAGAATATAATGGTAGAAGATAAGAGATAGATAGCTACAAGATTTGAAGCAAAAGATAAAGATATCTCAAGGCTGACACAACTTTTTTTTGATACAACAGACCAACTACTTGGTGCAAATCATGAAATTGGAAGGAAAATGGAAGAAATTGTTGAACTAAGGATTGCAAATGAAAGACTGAAGAGTGAATTGAAGGCTGAGAAATATTTTATGGATAAAATGAATAGATCACAAGAAAGTATCAAATTATTGGATGAACAAATAAAAGCATAGAGGAGACTGAGGAACACATCTAGCAGTGGCTATGTTGAGCACCCTACTACCAAAAAAGGTGAGTCATCAAAGCAAGCTAAGAAAAGGAATGAGAACACTAATCCAAAGCCAAAGAAACCAACATGTTATCATTGTGGAAATCTTGGACATACAACACACCTATGCAGGAACAAAAATGGTAGGAGCAATGTTACTTCCAAATTCAATTGTTACTATTATCATTGCAATAAGTATGGACAACAATCATTTGAGTGTATATCTAAGTTTAGTCAATCACATAAGAGGTATTTATTTAATGGTTACTATTGTACTTGTAATAAGTTTGGACATAAGTCACGAGATTGTAGATCACGGATGAATTTTAACTGGAAATGGAGAAAGAAGGGTAATACTATCAATTGGGATTAAAACACATGGTATTCATGTACTACATGTAGAAACTATGGTCATATTGCTACAAACAACTTGAGATTATATTTTGGAGGAAGATCTAATCATTAGAGAAATTATGGTATGGCATGCTATAATTGTCACAAGGTTTATCATCTAAGTAGGAATAGTAGAAATTGGCTCTTAGCACCAAATGATGAAAATCCTAAAGGTAAAGGAAAAATTGGGTGCAAATGAACAAGAAATGGGTAAGGAAAACAAAAGAAAATGAGACATCAAATTCTACAAATGAGGACACCTTAACTAATAGATTAGGTGAAACCTCCAACTCTGACTAAAACCCATAAGGAGGTTAGGAACTATATTATCATTGAAAAAACCAACACCAGTTCCTAGAATGAAATGGAAGGAAGTCAATATCAGCATTACATTTTATGCACTAGGATAATTTATGAAGTGTGTAATATCTATGATGTGAAGATAGTTTACCCACATATGAATCAAGTCTACTATGTCACCTGAGAAATTTTGGAAGCACATCATAACCAAGATACTAAAGGTAACATAGTTCATTAAATACAACAGAGAGTGGTGTACAGTGTATTTAATGTTCATTATTTACCTTGTATTCAAAGAGAAGAGAGCGAGTTTGAGTGATTAGAGAAGAGAAGCAATTTCCAGAGAACTTGAGGTGAGATTTCATCAGCAATTTTGAGAGAAAAGTGAGTTAGAAGGTACTGAGTGAGAAGATAGAGTACTTGTTGAAACCTTACTATACCAAAATGGCTTCAAGCTTGACAAGTGTTAAGAGGAAGACCAAGGTGAAGACAAACACAATCAAAATGATAAGGAATTATGTGTATAAAGAGCCAAAATTCAAATTACACTTGGGAATTGTTGCACTAACTGATAAGGTTGGTGCCCTATTTGTTATACTACCCAGGGTTTCACTTATAAATGATGTATGATCATTTAATCACTATAAAATTAAAGAATTTGGAGACCTCAAATTGCATGAATTTTATGATTAAATGTGTGAGGAGAAGAAACTAAAAGAAGATTTTAAACATCTGGATTCAAAGGACTCATTCATACCCTACATTTTCCCAAGAATTTCAAGTCAAGCTCAATTAGGGTTGTGCTAAGTCAAGTTCATGACATGTGCATGTGGTTGGATGAACCCATAAAGATAACCAAAGATGTAATCCATATGGTTATTGGATACCTTATCATCGATAAGGTTAAAACTATCATAATGGCACCCAAGGGAGAAATAGAAGAAAATATAAAAGCACTATGGGATAGAAGAGGAATGAAGATTGACAAAATCACAAATTTGAAGAAAAAAATTGGTGTCTATGTAGTTGCGTATAAAATATCCCAATCAAGTAGACACAATAGTGTTCCATGTATGGAAGTTGACTTAGGTTACAAAATTGTGAAGAAAGGACACAAATATGACATTGTCGAGTTATAACTTAGGCAATTGGCAGACAATATGAAGATGATCTAAGTTACCTAGTCCAATACATGCAAATTTGATTCTCTTTTGGTATGTACATTCTTTTACATGCAAAACTACTTTCATAGCATTGGTGAAGTGAATTGGAAAACTAAAACCCCTGTTATCTATTGAATTGATGAGTACATTAAAATACTAGGTAATAATTTTGAGAGTGTAATGAATGAGAATTTTGAGAATTTTAAGGAGGGGATAAACCAAAGATACATGAGACTCTCTACTCTAGTTAAGAAATACCATGGTGAGATATTTTTTCTAGTTGACATTGACCATGTTATTGTAAAAAAAATTTAGCCATGGCTTGAACCCTTAGAACATGAAGTTAATATTGATGAGGCAACACCAACAATTGACCTATTACAAATGAACTTGTTAATCCTAGAGCTCCCAAGTTTGAGACTTATGAAGTTGCAAAGAAAAACATTACTATGGATTTGATATACCGAAGATCGAGAGAAAGACCAAGAAAATAATGAAGAAACTAGAATCTGCATTCGGTGAAGGAGAAGGAAATGAACCGTTGATGATCACTAAGGGGAAAGGTAAAGAAGAAGCCAAAGAAGAGGTAAAAGGCAAAGCAATAGTTGTTGTTGAGCCTTAGTCATCAAAAGGTAAGAAGAGGACGCTAGATGCTACCCATACAAGCCCCAAGGTCACACAATCTAGAGCCCGAGTATCTCAAGAGACCACAATAAATAAAGGTATTGTGAAAATTACTAAGCTCATTGCACAATTAACAAAGACTTCCCAAAAAAAGAAAGTTATTTTGAGCCCTCAAGAAAATAGGTCAAGAGACTAACTTAGAAGAGAAGAAAGTTGATTTTGAAAGAAGATGATGAAGAGGATAGTGAGCATACAAAATCTGATGAACAAGGAGGATTTAAAGATCCTATGCCCAAAAGACCAAAGACAATAGATAAAATAACAAAGACTATAATGAATGGTAAGGATTTAATAATTTTAAGTACTATAAATACAAATCAATGAGTGAAGAGGATAAGAGAAAGGTGGACGAAACAATGATAATAATGATGGCTAGAGGCAAATATGCACCATTAGAAATTGGCAATCAAATTCCTAATGAGCTATATCATAAGATTAACAGTAGATAGAAATATGCCTTAAATATCGAGAAGGAAATGAGGAGAAAATTATTGGAAAATATTATGCTTGAATTTGGTTTGGAGGATATAATTGAAGCTCTAAAGAGACATGAGAAAAGGTTTTTTCACAAATGTAGAGCTCTTTATGATTTACCTAGTCAATTAAATTTAGTAGATGAAGATTTTGAAATGATATGGAAGCAAATTTACAACATCAAAGATGAAAATACCATAATAGACATTGATGATATTCATATCAAGCAAACAATTGAACTTGATAATCAAGATGATGAATTGGATACTATTTCACCACAAGGATTTGTTGATAATGTACATGAAATGGTTGAATATATTACTAGAAAATAGGATGAAATTACTATTGAAGATATTCTTGATGAGGACCCTGTCAGGAAGATAAGGAAATATGAGGACATTACAGTATCTACCAAACTAGAAATGGAGGGAACAACATTAGATGAATATGCACATACACATATACCTAGATTTGATCCAGTCATTCAAAAAGTAAAAGATTTCCCCAAACCCAAGGATCAAAATTGAAATGATACACCTATTGGATCCTTATACAAGTTAGCAAATACTTTAGTAAACACCAAGGAAGAGCAACAAGAAGGTGAAACCAAGCAAATGGCTCAACAAACACAAAGGGGGACACATGAGGTAATACTGGAGATGAGACAAATGATACTCAACGTGCTCAAAGTGGAGGTGACTCCATGGAGCACAATGCAAATACTTTTGCAATAGGTGATCTAGCACTAGCCCACATACCTCTGAGTGAGGGAATTATTGGGCATTGGACAACTTGTTATTGCACTAGAATAGATGGATGACTTACATTTGTTAGTCTATTACAAAACTTTTCAATTGATCCCATGTTTTACAAACTACACTTTTATAACTACCAAAGATGAAATTACTAGAGACACTAAGTACATCTGATCAGGTCAAGGAAGAAAAAGGAAGAATCACATTCATTTTGGTCAAACCTAGTCGCTCTATAAGCATGTATCATTATATTGAATTAGGACATGAACACTCTTGATGATGAGAAAATGGCTATGGATTTAGAGTTATGTGAAAGAAAGAAGGAGAAAGCTAGGCTAAGAAGAGAGCATAAAAAAATTAGGTGTTACACGATGTCAAAGATATACTCTTAGAAGTTGCACCTAGAATGGATCTGAATTAGAGTGCACCTATCTTGGATCAGTTAGTCCAAATTGTAGATAAGTTGAATGATCCATATATTGACACAATATCATTGTTATTTGAGCAAAATGAGATTTGTTTAAAAACAAAATGTTGGAGAAAGTCTCTATTGAGATTGCTATTGAACAACTGAGAATATCTACTTATGTTACAACACTTGAGAGTATTGTTCAAAATGTTTTATTGTTATTTCAAAAGTTAAGTGATGTTCTATTAATTACCTAAGAATTTAAAGATAAATTAAGGAAAATATATAAAGAAATGAAGTCAACTGCAAATGCATCAAGAAAAGACCCGAGTATGTCTTCACAACACTATACTCAAGTAAGATTTCTTCAAGGACTTCAATATGAATTGATACAAGAAGAGAATACTCTAAGAACTGAGAACAATGAAATTCAAGCTTTGTTATTACCTTGTTTGGAGGTTATATAAACCTGCATTAAAGATGTGAAAGATCTCATAGCCACCCTGAACCTATCCATTGCTAATCATATGGTTGATCTTGCGGTGAAGCTAAAAATTACAACACAAAGCTTAGAGTTGATCAAGTCCAATTGGGATGAAACCTTGGAAATCATATTGAAAACAAAAATATTTCTTGAAAATTTTTGTTCTACGCCCTCGTAAGTTTTCTTCTATGTTAAGAATTCTTTTGACATAAGTTTCAAAAAAGGGAGGCTAATATATATATATATATATATATATATATATATATATTTATTTATTTATTTATTTGTATATGTTTCGGAGCTATAAGTAGATATTATAAGTATACAACAAACAAAATCAATTTTGAAAAAGATTATAAAAAACACAAGTTTTACCTAGAGGAAGCATATGTATAGGGGAGAGGTTTGTATGAAGGGAAAATTTATTTGTCTATATATTGCTTTTGACACTAATGTCAAAGGAGGATAATTTTTGAATCATATTTCATACTAGTGTCAAAATGCACATAACAACTGAGTCATTATATTCCCCAAGCAATGATGAAGGAAATGGAAGACTATTATAGTTGTACCCGAGTTCTAGTGGAACCCAAGTGATACTTGATCTACCGAGTCTAAGTCAAGCTACAAGCCATACCAAGTAATTGTATTCACACCAAGTAGAGAAGAATGTAGTGTACCCTAAGCATAGAGTTTACCAAGTTATATAGTGGATGCCGAGTGAATATTTATCGAGTGTCAAAAAGAAAGAACAATGTATTTGCCAAGTGTCACAAGAATGGCATCTAGTTAGGAGCGTTTAGGCCCGTAACATTCCGCATTGTAATTTTTATGGCTCCATGGGAGGAACTTCCCCTTCCCAACATTGAGTAAATCATTAATCTTTTTTTTTATTCCCAACCATGCCTATGGTTGTTCTAAGATCTGCATGAGATTTCCTCCCACTATTTTTCTTTGTTTACCATACTTTGGATGGTCTATACTTTCTATATTTGTTGCAATGCTTGAATGATCTATATTCGTACTCACATTTTGTACACTATTTTCTATTATTACATCTTTTATTTCTTCCTTATCTTCTCATAGATCTTACATAATTTCATCACTTATTATAGATTCTAGAGTTTTATCCTCCTCTTTATTAGTAGTATCATTCAAATGCTTTGTTTGATCCCTATTTCTTTTACCATCACTATTATCCTTTATTTTTCTTGGTTGTAAATGGACTCTAGACTATTACCACCATTGGGATACATCAAATAGATTCTTCTCCATTTTATCCTTATTCCACCCATTGCATATTTCATCTTGATTTGTTTCCTCGTTGATACTTATAAAAGTCTCTACTTCTATTGGTACTTGGTTATGATTTTTCTCCTTTCTCCCTACCATCTCTTGGTGCTCAATTATTATTTTTTTCATCCTCAAGTAGTTTTCTTCTGCCTACTAGAGTTTTCCAAAACTTGCATAATTTATTATTATTCTCTTTAGCTTTTTCCCTTATCTCATTAGATTAATTATTGTCTAGTTCTCTATCTATTATTATTGTTATAGGGATACTCTCATTTATGTTTTCTCCTATTATGTCTACCTTGTTCAATCTCTCCTTGTGTTTGTTCAGTATAGTAGTTTGTTTTCCTTTTTCTAATAAATCTTGACTCTTGTTTTCCCATTTATCATTGACCTTTTATGTGTTTGATCATTTTGGGCTGATATACTAATCCTTGATTGCTAATAAATCTGGTAAAGGATCCTTATTGTATTCCTTTATGTTTTCTATTTATCTTTCTACACTGTTCTCTTCATCATTATTAGCCTAAATTATGGGTAATGCACTTTGTTCCATTTTAGTATTATTTTGATCATTATCAATATCTTGTGTTTGCACTTTGTTACTAACCATTTCGTCCATGTTCCTTAGATCCTTACTAGTTTGTGTTACAGTAGATTTAATCATATGTACTTTATGCTCCTCTTCCGATAAGATTAATTGATCGCTTATATTATTTTTAATTAAGACAATGTCTCGAGTCAATTGTCTACATTTATTCATGTTTCCTTTGATATCTTCAAAATCCATGTTTTATTGTCTATAATTCTCACATTGTTGTAATCTACTAACATTCTCCTCAAATTTGTTTTCCTCATTGGCATTTCTTTCACCCCCACTTAAATTATTATGAATATTATCTCCTAAATCTCCATTGGAACACTTTACTTGTCTTGGATTCTCAATACTATTATGAAAAATGTTGTTATCATGACATGTATTCAGATCTTCCTCCATTAATATCCCCTTCCTCAATATCCTCTTCGAGAAGGCATATCTTGCTTGCTAAACTGGGTTTCAGTAAACTAAGGTTATGGTGATGAGATATTCATGCTATAAGTTTAACATATTTTCTTAAGAAATTTGTATTTCCTTGTCCTTTATCATGCTATTTGTTTTTGGGATGATACAATTTAGGTTAGATTTTCTACTAATTTTTTAAAACCTTAAGTCCTTCTTATCCTTGTTAGATCCTAACACTCGAATGGTTATATTATGGATCTGTACTTCAAATTTGGAATATCTAATGTTGTATAGTGATCTTTTTGTTAAATTTTTTATTAGTTTTGCCTCTTGTAAATTAGGTTTCATATTTATTAAAATCCTAACTTCATTTGTTTTCTTAAAATTATCTTCAAAACCTATAAACTCACCAGTTGAAAAACCTATGTGCTTTAATATATGAAAATATAAAAGGTCTACTAATAATGATCTGATTGTTATTCATTTTGGAAAACATAATTTTTTAATAAATTTTTCATTAAAGTTGGGACTCCACTTAATAAAGCTCACACTATAACCTTTATAAAAATATAGAGGTCCTCAAAGAAATTTATCTCTGGTACTCATACTTTTTTAATGAAGGTAAACTAAGCACTTAGATAGGAAAGATGTAATACCTGATCACAGCAAAATTCTTTAATCTATTTTGTTAGATTTGCTTCCTTTATTTTTGGGCCATTCCAAAATATAAAAACTAGTAAAGTTTTGCACTCAAACCATCAATATTTGATATGCTCATTGCTAATGATTAGGATATTATTTGTATCCATCTGGTTAATGTTTGAATGCTCTGGCTTACAATTATTTTACTAATTCCTTCAAGATGTTGTCTTACATCAAAACTAAGATGTTGTCTTGCATCAAAACTAAGATGTTGTCTTACATCAAAACTATTTTTTGGTTTATCCTCATTTCTTTATAGTTTACTTGATGCTCCTAATGGTTCTATTGTTAATATTTTTCGTACAGTGTAGTAATTTGCCTTGTTCATTTGAATACCATTATTGAACTGCCAGTTGATTTGGCTCTACATCCCATATTTTTTTTGCATATTTAGTTTTTAAAAAGTGGCCTTTTTGCTTCTCGATAAGAGCATCGTTTGCTTGCTTTTGAGTGCCATTAATTTTGCATAATTATGATGATTCATCTTTCTTCGACACTTCCCTACTCCATGTTGTTAAGTCTTTAGTAATTGTTTGTAGAACATCAAATTTATTTGCTACTAAAATCTTGTTCTAGAGTGTATATTTCATTTTGGTGAAGTAACTAAGTTTGTAATTCATATGGAAGTTCACTCTTTTTCTTGGCAAAGTCTTTTTTTTAAAATATTTCTACTTATCCCTTCTATCTGTGTATTATGTTGGAGATTTTTAACCTAATATTTTGCAATGAAATATTTGGGGAAATTTTGCCTATCGCAAATGTTGTGCTTCTAAAAGTATACACATATTGCACTCATCACAAACAATAACACCCTTAAGCAGACTCATTTTTTATAAATTCTAAGATGGACACAATTCATGACCTTATACTTAGTCATCACAAGATGGAATGCACATTTTGAATTGCATTGATAAAAATAATGTTTCAGTTATTAGGCTCATTGAAAGCTTCCTTAGTTCAAACCAGCCACAATGACTAATCATATGGATGACCACCAGGTATGTTATAAAAATAAGTGCCAAAAAAATATGCTACTACAACAACTTTTGATATCCCTCACTTGTAGTGACGATGCCCTAGCCAAATGATATGATTTGTGCCAAGTAATGAATAAGCCTTAAAAGTCTAAGTGAATGGAATAACTTGCACCCACTATGATTATGTTACTCACAATAATTTTCTTATAATTTTATTAACTGTGGATACTCCTATTTAAATTCCAAAATATATTTGAACCACTAATATAGATCGTTGCCACAAAAAAAATCAGTTGCATTTAAATTTGCTAAATATAACAATATAGATTATCATGAATTTGTTATTATAAGAGTTTGTACAATATTTTCATGTTGCTAATATTCACAAATTTGAACCACTAAAGGCTGAAATTTATTAATATAGTTGATAACCTCTGGATCTGATTGCCAAATTTACACATTATTTTTTATTTCAACTTTAAATTGAATGGCTATTGACTTTTTTTTGTTACCATTTAATATTTGTAATATGCAATTAATAGAAAAAACTATATTATTTACTTATTAGAATAATTATGCATTTAAATTGTAATATTTTATTAAATATAATTTGATTTCTCCATTTTCTATAATTAATCATAATCGTGTATTTAATATGTTCAACATGTCCAAAATGCAATAATGTATTATTTTAATTAATCTTATTTGTTTTCCTTACCTGTTTAATACTAAATTCCCACAATAAGTAACATACCATACCATAACTGAGAAAAATGGCCAAACCCAATAATGCAAAACCACATTCGAGGGAAAGATTACCAAATTTATGTCTCTTGACAATGTTGATTAGGTAGTCAAAATGATACTTGTCCAATAATCTAGGAAAAAGTGAGGTTAAGGATGGGATTTGGACATGAACTTTATCTCACCTTCCTTACCATAGAGTTATTGCAATATGGCACACTCATCCTGGCAATTCAGGGAAGTCGATGTCTGATACTTTTTGTATAAGAGATGAGCATGTACATATATATCCATATATAAAAGATAAAGGATGAGATTGGTCCATCATGTAGATATCAAACATAGGTCACTAGGCCCTCCCTCAACCGTACAAACATTTCAAACAAAAAGGTAAAATATATAAGATAAACATAAACATGCAATTATTGGGTTAGTAATGAATAAAACCAAGTACATGCATGATAATAATTGTAGCCATTAATTGAAAACATGCTAGGTAACTATATAATGAGAACAATCACAATAATCAACTTAAAGCATATAATGTCAAAGAAACATCTTGTAAAATGACATGACTATAATATAGAGTTATATAGTCAAATCTTCAATTATCCCTGAACAAATTGTTACACATATTTGAGAATTAGTTTAAAAGAGAACAACAACATGAACTAAAAAGTGAACTACATATGGGTATTACACCTCAAGTGGTACTAATGTATCATTAGAGGTACTAATGCATCCTAGGATCCCTTGAGACCCATTAGGACCTGTTAGAGTAATTAGATATTTTCTAATTAACTCTATTCTACTTAAGCTAAACTTTAGGCATGCAATAATTAATTATTTTATTAATTATTATAATGCAACCTAGGTTTTACCTTTTAGGATTTGGATCTCCTTTATAAGGATTGATCTCTCCTTGTGATTTATCGATTCATTCACTTTTGATTATAGCAATTTATCTTTTTGCTCATTAAGAATGTCTCATCTATGGATTTGGGAATTCTAACCTCCATAGTTTTTGCTTATCTCTTTGAGTGACAAGTGTTTGCATGCAAATTATTCTTAGGAGTCGTGGGGTTAATATTTCATCAACTTCAACATGGTATCGGAGCACCAAATCTTCATGCCCCTATTCTATTTGTGAGAGGTTTGGCTTGGTTTTCAAATCAATGATTTTTCTTTCAAAGGGTTTCAATTTTTAGAAGTGATTTATATTGGATCTGAGGGGACATATTTTTTAGAGTACTTTGAGCTCAAACATACATCATCATTGAGCTCAGAGCACTCTAGAACCCCTATTTCTATATAAAATATGTCGAATTTGGATGTTGTTGAAATTTGAGGCAAATTTTTTTGCACCCTAGTCATTTTATAGGCATGCAAATTAATGCGGTGATATAAAAAAAAATTGACAAAAAAATATTTTTGTTAAAAAATTAAATAAAGATTTTATGCGAGGACATCCTATGCAGATCACCCAAGCGCATGTGCGATTTCTTGTTTGACCACATCACAAAAGCAGTTCTTGTCTTAGAATTGCAAGCAAATAAGTGGAGCCACTGTATTTGCATGTCAGTGACTTAAATTGGGCCCACTTTGATGTTCTATAACTGGTCTTTCCGTCACCTATGTACCTATGAGGCCCCTTCCTTGGTTCACATGCTTTCTTCATATTTTTGGTGCCTTTAACAATGGTTTGATTTTCTAGGTTTTTCATTTTCCATAGTCAATGTCTTGGGAGACCTAGCAGTTTATGAGAACTTCTTGGCATTTTTTGGGAGCCATCCATGCCTTGACTGGTGGTTTTGAGTTTCTCCACACAATGGGTTGAGTCGATCAATGGGCCCCTATTGGCAGTTTCTTGGTTTTCCAAGCAGTTTGCCACCTTTTTAATTAGTGGTTTTAGCATTGGCATTTTTTTGGCATGGATTTCATAGGCGGTTTTGTGCCCTCATTATCATTGATGGGTATTTTTTTGGCTAGGCCATGTGGCCTATTCACCACTGCTATCTCTATTCTTTCTTTAGAGTTGACATTTTTTGTGGAACCCATTTGGTCGCACATGATTTTCTTTATGATTGAAGTAGACCTTTTGGACTGGATATTATGATTAGGTATGGTTTTGGTGTGCACTCTCTATGCATGTACCCACCTCAGGCCCTCCTCAAACTCTTCTCTAAAAGTGTTGGACATTTTTTGAAGCTCATGTGTGAATTCCATGACATTATTTCTGGCATCCTATTTTAGATTTTGGCAAAAGAGTTGGTTATCTTGTGAGTCAATGCATATTTTATGGGATGAGTGGGGCCATGTTCCATTAATCATGTGCACACACTTTTTTTTTGTCCCACCTTTTGAGGCCTCTATGTCATACTTTATGCCACATCACCCTTGTTTATGGGTTCATGTTGGATATTGGGACATGTTTTTTTCAAACACATAGACGATACATTAGCCCACATGTTTAGAAAATCAAACTCTCTTTTGACATGACTTCTACATAGGTCCTCTGCCCTGCAAGCTCAATAGGCCCACACTTTTTTTTGTTCCTCTGTGCACATGTCTTATCCTCAGCCAACTTGGAATAAGTAAGAGTATTTTTTATTGGACAATTCTTTTTATGGAGTTAGTGATTTTTTGGGCTTCCAATAGCTGTTTTGGTGGCCAATAGTAATTTCCTATAGTTTATCTTCTTTTTGGGGCCTACACATATTGCAGTTATCATTACCTTCACAGTGTTTTTAAACGAAGGAAACCACATAGGTAGTTTGAAGTTTTGTTTTAAAAAAAACTTTTTTCCACACATTTCTTAGCCACCAAATTTTTCTTCTAGCATCGAACCTTCAATTCAACGATAGCGATTTGTTTGACATCCTATTTTGTTTTCGATGACTGGATACTTTTTCTGATAGGGGTCTTTTTTCAGGGTTTTTTTTTTGCCTCAACGACCATTTGGATGTCTAATTTGTTCTTGTCACTTGCTAACATCAGCACAACACAACATTCCTATCACCTCTTATGGCTCTGTTTGAACCTCTATTCATTTTTTTGCTCATATCTCAGGCATACATACTCTATTTTTCACAAATAAGATATCACCAGAAAGGTGGTTCCAAGCTCGTCATAGTGGGTATAGGTAATTTTCAATTTTGATGCTTTCTTGATGGCTTTTTTGTTGTTGAATTTAAGAGTTTTATTTTGCACTTCAAGAGATGTATCTTGAGCATCTGATCTCTGATTTGAGAATTCTTTATATTGTTGAAAAGGTCTTTTAGAGTTCTTTCTAGTGATGCTAGTTGTTTTTCCATATTCCACTCCAATCACATTCTATTTAACTTTTTGCATTTTTTCATTATGGTGGATATCTTGGTTATTTCAGGTCTAGGGATTAATTTTGTTGCTTTAGATGATTCACCATGGGTTGTACTATATTTTGTACCAGCCTTATGTCTCTTTTGGTCTTTGTAGACATCATTTGTATGCATTCTTGCAAAGATATTGAGATAAAGTATCATATTGCATTTGTATTTTTGTTTTAGTTATTTTTGCCATATTTTGCCTTTTGATTCGAGCAGTGTCATCTGTGGACACTCATAGAAATTATTTTATTCTTGGGATTCACCATATCTTGTGCCATATTGCACACATAATACTTTGATTATGGTGTCATGGGGGGTTGATGTTTTGCCTTTGTTTTCCATCTTCCATTGTCTAGTTAGTTTCCCTTCTATGACATTAGCCTCATGACGTGTCTAAGATTGATCACCTCAATACACACATATGTATTATTTTGTGCATCTTGATCATGGTTCCTTGACATGCAGTTCTTTTTTCTCACTTTTCTAACTGTCTGTCACCTCATCGTTGTCTACATTAGGTGGGGTTCTTCTATTGGTTCTTATGCTTCCTTGGTTTGACAGAGTGAGCTATGTATTCAATTTTTGTTCCTATGTGCTAGGCAGATGTAGTGGCTGGGTACCTATGCATTTTGATGAGATGGATCATTTACCATATAGACACTCTTCTTTTTGTTCCTACTTTGGTTGTAGCCTTTCATGTTCGATTGATCAACTCTTTAGGCTTTGGTGTTTCATTCCATGTGTATCTTTGAGTTTAGTTGTTTATATTTTTGTGCCTTATGATTTGAGTAGTGTATTTTGAGAGCACTCATATAAATTATAGTCTTCTCTACTGATCAAGTTCTATTTCAGTAGAGGTTCTTTAGATCAATAGTTACTTTTGACAAAGCTTTGCAACTTCTACATGCTTCAGTGGTGTTCTACATGATCATCCTTTTGTTCCTATTTTCAAGGACATTCCCTAGGTTGGAGGCTTCTTTAGTCCTTCACTAGTTCTTTTCAACATTATTTCCATCTCTTCTTGGAGTAGGGTTTTTCTTGTGTGGTTTTATCTATTTATCCTCTTTACAAAGATTTGGTTGTGCTTGGTTACCACATTAGGCCTTGTTGTTGGGACCAATTCTACTTTCAGTAGTAGTTTCTAGGGTTTTAGCTACTCCCTAAGTTTGTCTTAAGGGGGGGTGTTAGAGTAATTAGATAATTTATAATTAACTCTATTCTACTTAAGCTAAACTTTAGCATCTAATAATTAATTATTATAATGCAACCTAGGTTTTACCTTTTAGGGTTTGTATCTCCTTTATAAGGATTGATCTCTCTTTGTAATTTATTGATTCATTCACTTTTGATTATAACAATTTATCTTTATTCTCATCTAGAATGTCTCATCTATGGATCTAAGAATTCCAGCCTCCATAGCTTTTGCTTCCCTCTTTCTATGATAGGTGTTTGCATGCAGGTGATTGTTAGGAGTTGTGGGGTTGAGCTTTCATCAACTTCAATAGGACCTATTACGACACATTAGGACCTATCATGATATATTAGGACCTACTAGCACCCCATGAAATAATTTAGGTCCCCTTATGACATATTATGGTCTTAAGTTTTATTAGTGTGTCATAAGGGGTCCCAATGGATCCTTATGTTATAGCAAATCCCAATGTGTTGTAAGAGGTCACAATGTGTCTTAATGATTGTTAATGGGCCCTACATGGTCGTAAAAGATGTATTATGGAGATCTAAAGTTACCATGACTTAGAGAAATGTAAAGGAGATGTATTGAGGGGATGTCTTAAGGGGATGCAAAGGAGATGTCTTGAGGGTCTTTAAAGGAGACTACTTAAGGGGATGTAAAGGAGATGTCTTAAATAGATCTAAAGGAGATGTCTTAAGAGGATTTAAAGGATACGTCTTAAGGGGATTTAAAGAAGATGTCTCGAGGGGATCTAAAGTTACAATGGCTTAAAGGGATGTAAAGGATATGTATCAAGGGAATTTAAAGTTACAATGACTTAAGCGAGTGAAAATGAAATTTCATAAGGGGATGTAGCAAAACCATTTATGCATGAAATCCATTTAACCAATCATGTAGATATATCTATATAACAAAACCATTAAACCATAAAACTCATTAAACTCATTACACATAGATATAACTATATTAAAAAATAGTAAACCATTAAAACCATTGAACCAATCATGCATATACAACTATATAAAAAAACCATTGAACCATCAAAGCTATTGAATTAATCATGCATAAATAGTTATATAGAAAAACCATTGAAACATCAAAGCTATTGAACTAATAATGCATATATAAGTATATAAAAAACCATTGAACCATAAAAGCCATTAATAAACTAATCATGCATATATAGATATACAACAAAATCATTGAACCATCAAAGCCATTGAGCCAATCTTGCATATATGCATCCATGTAAGAAAACCATTAGACCATATTTATGCTTCTATTGAACCATAAATACATAAAAGCATAAATATGATCCAAAAATATATATCCAGTCCTATTTTAAATTATATATAAGCTCAAACTCTAGTTCAAATATGTAAGTACAAGCTATGAAAATAAATTTAGCCTAAAGCTCCTAAAACATGTAGTCTGGATTCTCTTTATTTTTTATTATCTCTAAAAGTTTTTAATGTTCTCCAATAAGAAACCTCCACTTATGATTGCCACAACCTTTTTTGGCAATGTCTCAAATATCACCGTTGTCACTATAACCAAGTGACTGTAATGTAGAACTCCTTATCCAGATATGTATTCAATAAATTAAGCTCCATTTTTTTCAGTCTTCATTTGTTTATAATAGGAACCTTCAACAATAATTGAACTAATTGGACATAATTGTTCATCAAAATCTACAATTACATCTAGCAACTTGTATTTCACTTTTGTGCATCTTAGTAGATAATAATCTACACCATCTTTATTCTTGGGAGAGGTAACCAGTACAAATATATCACCTACACAAATGAACCACATAAATTAAAAACAAAAGTAAGATCTCTAAAATTTGAACATCTCTCAAGTGATGAATTAAAATTAAATAAATGAACATGTATGCATACACACTTTTAACGATTAAATTATAAACATGTTTATAATCAACTGGATATATAGAATCATGAATGTCTAAGTCATTATCATTGTTTTCATAAGGATGAATTTCGATTAACTCTTTCATATTCCATTGTGAAAAATGTCCATTTACAATATTCTCACAGTGATTCATTGCGTTATTCTCAATGTTGTCATTATGAAAATATAATTCATCTCTTACTTGAATCAATGGAGACTTGTGTTGTCTTGTAGTCATCACTCGATATAAACTTACAATGACAACAATTGATTGGCAATTGTAAGGATTGTATTGATCAATATCTATTACAAAACTGAAATTGTTATATCAACAATTGTGATAAAAATGAAATGCACTTTATGAAATTTAAAATAAATTTGAATTCACATTTTATTACCTTTTACTTTGATTTTTTATTTTGTGTCTTGACTAGAAAAATGAGTTCGACACCATTCAATAATTGTTTTTGAAATCTTTATCATTTCAAGTACATAAAAAGTTGATTTAAAGATAATTGAAATCAATAATTTACTTACTCATCAAACATTAAACACCAGTTATATCTTCAACTTCATGTTGCTAGAGTGCATGCTTCACACATGCTCCATCTCCATTGCTTTCTCCTCTTCCATGTCCACTTTCAAAGAAATTCTAAATAAAATTAACATTGCATCTAGCATGTTGTGTTGCTAACCAATTAAAGGCTTTTACATACTTTAGTTATCTTTGGATAGAGTTATATCCATGCATTTAAACATTAAATAAAACTTTAAAATCGAATTTATAAATATACTATATTCAAGAATTTAAAGTACTTACCTACACAACTATCAAACTAAATCCAATGTTGTGAAGCATTTATCTTGTTATTTGAAAGATGTTTAAGAAACATTACAAAATAATGAGCCACATAGATACTATCATGTACACTATAATCACTTATATATAAATGAACCTCCTCAGTGATAATGCATTCATTTGGATCAATACCTTCTACCTCATACATGTTGTAGTTATTACGATATGATTTAGCCTTTAAGTAGTTACTTTGGAATAACATATAACTAATGATTAGTTTTTGTAGTTATAAAACTTATTTTATCCTTTGTAATATATATATCAGGTATCATGTTTTTTTTTAATAGCTCTCATATGGTATCATATCCAAAATCTGATCTTGTGTTGTTTGAAGGAACCTAACATGAGAGGGTATTGTTTACAACTCAATAGTGAATTGTTGATCTATACATGATGTAAGGTAAGATATAGTATTTGCGTAATTTATATGTAGTAGATGGTAGAGTTTCTTTCTTAATCTCCACAGGGAAGAGGGTTGTGAATATCTAGTATCTACAGATTCTATACACATAAATTTTGTTTCTTACTCTACATGTGAGAGGCTTTGAATTTTGATTGAATATGAGATAAATGGAAAAGGAAGTTGCACGAGGAACACTTCAATTTATAGAATATTGAATGGAAAAGGGAAAGAATGAGGCTAAATTATCCAAAGTGTGAATATTTTCTTGTAAGAAAGAGTCACTAAGAAAATTGAAGATTGTAGATATTAGAGTCATCATTGAAATGGGACTCCTATTGGCAGTGGATTAGATAGTTTCTCATTCTGGCTTGAGACGTTATTATTTTAGGTATCTTTGTAGATTTTCAAGTGTATCATATTTTCTTTGACCCAAGTTTTATTACAGTGATATAGTAATCTGCAATGATGTTTTCATTGGTCATTTTACTTCTTTCTATATTTAGCAATTTTGTTATATTTTGGTTTAGGGTTTGAGAATTTCTCTCAATAGTTTGCATCCATTAAACCCCTTGTTCGATTGTGGCTCTCAAAGTTTCCATAGCCAATTTTTTACCTTCAAAGTTGTGAGTAAAGGTAAAATAACTTTTGGTGGTGTCTCCTCACATAGAGTTTAGTGTGGCTAAGTGTTGGCATTAACATTGGCAAATTTTGTGTGTTTGTGTCATGTACTCAAAATTATTAATTCTTTTATAATTTAAGTATGGTTACATCTATGTAAAAGATTATTCGTGACTTAAAGGCCATTTTTGTTACACATGAGGAGCATTTAAAAATGCACATGCTTGTATTATTTCAAAGAAATTGATGAATGCAATATAACAATTATTCACGAGATGATGGAGGAAACAAAGGAAGGAGGACACTTGTCATATCAAGCTAGTTTCTCTCTCAAAGATGATTGTTTCTTAATAAGAAATGATTTGGGTACAGGTGTAAAATTAGGGCTTGGCAGATTCATCCATGAAGAGAAGAGAGGACTTGACTATTTTGTATCCCTTAAGAGAAGAGAGGGCTTGGATTCATGATTCTACCTTCAAAGAGTGAGGAGGTATGATTTGGTTGGTGATAATTCAAGAATTAGAGGATGCATTAGACATACTCAGAGGGGATGTGGACTTCTAGAGGAAAGGCATCTCATGAGTAGACATATTAGTGGTGATTATTTCCACAACACTAGAGGAAGTATTAGACACAATTGAAGGAGATGTAGACTTTCAGAGGAAAGGCATCTCATGTGCAACATTGGAGGAGGCATTAGACACACTCCAAGGAGATGTATAATTTTATAGGAAATGTGTCTCATTATGCAAGGGAGGTTGAAACACTCATATTATGAAGACAACTTTAGGTTTTGTGGTTAGGAGATGCAATGATGCAATCAATTTCAAGTTTCTTGAGTGGGCAAGGAGAATTGGTGAAAGCACTTCACAAAATCTCCAAAGGGTTGATTTAGAACCCTTCCAACTTATAGTCTTGTTTGGATTAATGTAATAAGGGGGGTGATGTTGGAGTTATTACATAATCATTTAGGCTCTAACTAATTTGTTTGGAATAACAATTAACCGCTCATTAGTTTTATGTTTCTATGTAATTTATTTTGTCCTTTATAACGTCTATTTAAGGCACACAATTTGGTTGAATAGATCATCAAAAAAATTCTCTAATAAAATATACCATGTTTTTTATATTTTAAAATTAAATTAC
Organism: Cupressus sempervirens; assembly: GCA_028749045.1. Classification (NCBI taxonomy): domain Eukaryota; kingdom Viridiplantae; phylum Streptophyta; class Pinopsida; order Cupressales; family Cupressaceae; genus Cupressus; species Cupressus sempervirens. The sequence continues at coordinate 407,828,373 of CM053791.1, forward strand.
ATTCCCATTATATGTGGGAAAGTAACAAGCTATCGCATGGGACACTAGTCATGGGATGATCAATGTTGACATGTACTTGGCTAAGTAGGACTCGACCAAGTCCTACTTAGTCAAGTTGTCTAATGTGACATGCCAAGTGGCATCCAAGCCACTAAAAATTATAAAGTCGTAAAACTTTTTACTTTTGAAGCTAATTTCTCCATCAAAATTACATATAACAAAAAAAACAAAACATACCCTTTTGTAGAGCTTAGATTTAGGAATATGGGCATATAGTTTTAAAAGTATTTCAATTAGAACTGCTATATTAAATTTATAAAATATCCTAAGTAGGTATATTAGCTTTTGAGAAGACGTTAATTGAAAACATTTAAAACAAGAGGTAAATCCTATTAAAAAATTAAAATTATATAGAACACTAGAGGAGAGAGTCCTCTCCAGGAGTATATAATTTTTTTTTTGATTGGTATATATTTGATATAGGGAGGAAGATGTAGATGAAAATTTGACAATTTTGGAAAATCTTGGCTTTGAATAGTTATAACGAAGAAAATATAAATCAAAAACTAATCTTTCATTTTTCTAAAACGACTATGCGTGTCATCTAAAAAAATTCCAAAATCAAAGACAAGCGAGACTTTTTACATATAGTCTTTTGGTTGGAGGTAGACCCTCTCATTTGCAATATTTTTTAGCAAATGAAAAATAGACTTTAAACACTAATAAAACATATCAACACCAGTTCATTTTTTATTTCATTTAAAAAAATTGAAGTCATATGATTCATCCATTTTTACACATTTTATTAGTTTATATGATCTTCAAATTCCAAACAAAAAAATCACTTTGATGTCAAAAATATCATTTTTTTAAAACCCTAACTGCTTATGCAAGCAAGATGAAGCACTTGCAAATGCAACTTGGAGAATTTAGATGAAAGATAGGAGCACAAATTATATACAAAATAAATGTAAATCTGAAAATGAAATGAAGAGATTTTTAAACATAAATAAAAGAACACATATGTACAACAAAGGTGTATGTAAATGATAAATAATCATGCCATTTTATTGGTAGTGAATTGTAAATAGGTGTTTTGCATGTTGAAATATGCTATGAGTGATTAAAAAAACCCCACCTATGTGCATTTTAAATGTCTCTTGTAATAAAATTTAATAAATGTCTATATTTTTGAATAAGGTAACATGAAAATAGACTTAAAAAGACTAATTTTCATAAATATTAAAAACTATAGTCAAATTAACTTAGAATGATCTAAATTTTTTAACTAGATGTTAAAATCCACTGTAAGTATTAAAATGATTTTGTTTCATACAAGCACCAATAAAAGCCCACTTTTGGAGGGTTTTTAATCATGACATGTTGTCACCCCAAAAAAACCCCACCTTTTCCGTTAAAATTTGAGCTAGACAACTCTGTTCGAGGCCCAAGTTAGCTCAAAATGAGTGGGACTACAATGGTTATTATCATAAGGAAAAAATGAGACTAAAAATTATTTACAACAAAAAGAAAAACACACAAATGATCTGAAAGTTGATGAAAAATTAAGCACATGTAGTCAAAGAAGAGATACTCTTTCTCACAAACATTTGGGAATTACACTTGACAAAAACCTTCAAAACAAATGCATGAGTAAAGCTACATAGAGTACAATTCAAGGATAATGAATTATCTTAACAACACTTCACAAATACATTACAATAAAGAGGATATACCAACAAATTCATGAGAAAATTGTGTAGGGTTGTCTCATTTTTGTGATGTCAAAATTGAGGACAACACCTTTATAAAAGTGTTATTATATTGTGCTTTTACCCTAAAAGACTAAGCTGAAAAGCATCTATGTATTATTACTAGCTTTTTTTTCAATCCATTAGCACATGAGAGCGAGCTACAATACTTGTTAGTTCATTAGACTAAGTCTGACACTAAAACCAAACTGAAAATAACTACTTTCTAAATAAAAAGTGTAGAAACATACACCATATGCATAAGACATGTTAATCATAAGCTCAAGACTAATAATCCTACAAAATAGTAACCAATTAACACCCATAAACCAAAAGTGCAACAAGATTGATCAAAAGCACACATTCCCTAATCATAAGTGCAATAACTAATAAGATATAGAAAAATGAGAACAAAGAATACAAATAGAGAGCCTCTAAGTCACTATGAAACCTTAGGGGTCAAAAGCATAAGAAGCATAAAAAACACAATTACTTGAATCATAAGCTATCATGAACCCTCAAATTATGTATATATATATTTGATAAATTATTAATCTCAATATATGATATTAATATGTACTTGTACTTGTTTTTTATAAGATAAACAAGTTTTAAAGGGACCCTGAAACCCAAAAGTAGCTAAAAACCAAGGTTGATAATATGTACGTGTACTTGTTATTTTTAAGTAACATTTGATGATATATGTAATTGTAATTAATATTAATTATTAATCTCAAAAATTAATTATTAGATAAATCATTTGAGATTTAATTATTAAAACTTTATTTGATAAATTATTTAATATTATTCATCAACCTTAAACTTACAATTAGTGATATTTAATTACCAAATAACATATTGTCATTCATTAATAAAATTGTGAAGATACCAAAGACATTATAGTTAACCCATAATATTAAAACATCAAACATCATAACATCCTTGCAATATACATGAAACGTTATATTAAAACATATTGCATTAATACGAAAAGGAGGGTTTGAAGGGACGTATCACATCACCCATCATGTTATAAGTAGACGTGATCCATTAAATAGAGAGGGCAGCGTGAAAAGTTTTAGCCGTTTGAAAAGTGTTTGGCAAATTAAGTTTAAGAAACATTTTGATATACCAACGAACAACTTTAAGGTAATAACCTTGCATTGTATTCGTGCATGGTAAAAGCGAATACATTAATTGCAAACAACGTCAACCCCAACAAAAGGACGTCCATATGTGAACCCAGGTCCATGTATAGCAGACATATGGTAGAATAATAATAAATATATAGTGTGGTGGAAAATGTCCAAGGTAAAGCTCTTGGCGTATATGAGATTATTTGTTTTTTACCAAATATTAGTGAAACATAACCTTTTGGCATATCTATATAGAATTTTAATTTCTTCCACCCATGTAATAATAATAAATATAAATAAAATAAGATTTTTAATATTAAAAATAAATAAAATGTACTATTATAAATCTAAATCACATATCTCTTGTTGGGGCAAATGAATCCCAATATGGACTAAGGTTTGAGGGAGCCCCAAGCCGAGTGTGTCCAAACTTAGAGCCACAATAAATCTTCCATTCATCATGAGACCTATTGCAAGGGCAACAATTATAAAAATCTACGCATAACAATATCATAAGTGTTTTCTCCTAAGAATAACCCAATTCAAGATGGAATTTCTCCCTAACATTAATTTATTTATTTATTTATGTTTTAGGACCATTTAAATTTTGACCTAGTGGAAAGGGTCATTACAAGTGGTATTAGAGCATAATCCTGCCATCCTGTGAATAAGGGTTATGGAAAATCAAGAAGGAAGAACAAAAAGAACTACTATAAATGACATTGCAAATGAAATGAGATCTTACATGGAACAAAATAACCAAACACTAATAAATCAAATGGAAAGATTAAATCAAGCACTTATTCAAGCTCTACAAAATATTGGAAACTCAATTAGTAACAATTTGAAAGACCAATCTCTTCATATAAAAGACACTTGCTCAAATCACTCAGAAAAATAACAATGTTCCCTCTAGAGCTAAGATATCGCAACCAACCTTTTTACCTAGAGGAGAATTGTTGAGAGAAGAAGAAGGGGTAGAACAACCCATAAATCGAACTGAGGATATAGCAAGAGCATATGCCAAAATAAAGCCTCACATTAGAGTAGTGGTATCATTTAGAAAATTTTGTGAAGATAAGAGAAAAGAAGCACCAATGACACATGTAAATAGGGATCTTAGGCATAAAACAAAAAAAATAGATGTTCCCAATTTTGATGGATCATAAAAATTTTTGGCATACGATTGGCTACAAACACTAAACACTTACTTAACATTCAATCCCATGACTGAAGAAGATGCACTCTGATTTGCCATCCTCCATCTAGCTGGCATAGCACGTGAATGGTGGCACTATGGAAAGAGCACTCTAGGCCATGATAATATTACTTCATATAAGGATTTCACACAAAAATTTATGAAAAGATTTGACCGGAAATATCCCCAAGAAGACTTCAAAAGGCTAACACATATCAAACAATATGGATCAGTTGAAAGTTACATTAATGAATTTGATAGAATATCAATAAGAGTAACAAAGATGGATGAGGATAGGCTCGCATATCTATTTATAGAAGGGCTAAAGGAATCACTCAAGGGATTGGTCAGTTCGTTAAAACCTAAGAATCTTGAAGTTTGAAGCAGTGTTGAGTCTAAAATCTTCAACAAATGTTAGACCAACAAATAGCCAAGTCAAGACATATCATAAAGGGAATGGTTCCTATGAGAAAGAGAACTTTCACAAAAAATAAGAAGCCCACAAAAAATTCTATCTGAAGGGGAGAAGGAAAAACTAAGAAAACAAAATCAATGCTTTAAATGTAGAGGAATATGGGAAAAAGGGCATGATTTTAGCAAAAGGAAACTATGCTTCTCGTGCAAGGAGGATTGGGAACATAGCCATAAATGTGAAAAAAGAGAAAGAATACAAAATATTGAAACCATTTATGATGAAGATAAAGAAGAACATACTCGCAAGAAACTAAGGAAAGAAGAAGAAGAAGAAGAAGAAGATCTTGGGGGTAATATCAACTTTCACTAAAGCATCTAAGCATTGAGTAATGAGAATTAGGAGCACTCTTCAAGGGAAAAAAGTTATAACTTTAATTTATAGTGGAGGCTCTCACAATTTTATCAATAAAGAATTGGTTAAAAAGATAGGACTGAAAACAAAGAATTTTAAAGGTTTTTTAGCAATACAAGCCATGGGATCCCTAGTCAAGTGTACAAAAATAATTCCCCAACAATAATTTATTCTGGGAAAGCATCGTGTTAAAGAAGACTTACATGTGGTACCATTGCATAGCGACATAATCTTGGGGTCACCTTGGATTTGTTCCTTGGGGTGCTTTAAGTTTGATTTAGCTAATTTGAAAATATCTTTCATGCATGAAGGACAAGAGATAACCTTAGAAGGAATTCTAGACGAATCACCTCAATTAGTTTCCTATAAAAATATTGAAATAATATTTAGGCATGGAAGAGAAGAATGGGCTGCCCAATGCTTAGTCTTGGATAAATCCACCTCAAAAGATCCACTTATACATATTCATATTCAACCCATCATCAACAAATATAAGAAAGTATTCGATGAAATTTCACCTGGTCTACCCCCAAAAAGAGGTTTTGAACACATCATAGAACTAGAAGAAGGAGCAAAACCCATCATCACTACTCCATACCAACATCCCCAAAAGTATAAGGATGAAATAGAAAAAACAATTAAAGAGCTCCTAGAGATGGGTCACATATAATCTAGCTCTAGCCCATTTGCCTCCTCAGCAATACTTGTTAAAAAGAAGGATGGAACAATGCAAATGTGTATAAACTATAGAGCATTAAACAAAAAGACTATTAAGAACCGCTACCCCATTCCAAGAGTGGACGAGCTTATTGATGAACTACATGGGGCTAAATACTTCTCCAAAATTGATTTAAGGTCAGGTTGTCATCAAATAAGGATGCGAGAAGAGGACATACCAAAAACAACTTTTAGATGTCATTATGGACGTTTTGAATTCCTAGTTTTACTATTCGGTCTTACAAATGCACCTGCCACTTTCCAATCATGAATGAACCATACCTTTCGAAAGCAATTGAGAAAATTTTTACTTTTATTTTTTGATGACATCTTGATCTATAGTAGGACATGGGAGGAACACCTACAACATATCGAAGAAGTCTTAAGTATTTTGGAATCAAACTCCTTATTTGCAAAAGCCTCAAAATGCGAATTTGGACTAGAAGAGATTCTCTATTTAGGTCACAAAATAAATGCAAAAGGAGTTAGTATGGATGAAGAAAAAATCAGAGCAATTAAAGAATGGAAGGTACCTAAAACCCTAACACAACTATGAGGTTTTATTGGGTTATGCAGTAACTACAAACACTTTGTGAAAGGATTCTCTAAAATTGCAGCCCCCCTTACAGACTTAACCAAAAAGGGATGTTTTGGATGAAATGAATTAACCCAAAAAGCCTTTGAAAGGTTAAAAGAAGCAATGAGTTCATGCCCAGTTCTAGCCATTCCAGATTTTTCAAAACCATTTGAGTTGCAGTGTGATGTTTCTAGAGAAGGAATTGGAGCAGTCTTAATGCAAAAAAAAAAAATCCCATCGCTTTTGAAAGCCGCAAACTTAATGAAAGTGAACGATACTACTCTATCTATGACAAAGAAACATTAGCAATAATGCATGTTCTAACTAAGTTTAGACAATACTTAGTATGTGGAAAATTCAACATCAAGACTGATCATAACAACCCAAGGTTCTTTGTGAATCAAAAGGATCTCAACGACCGTCAACAAAAATGGGTTAGCAGAATTTAAGCATATAATTTTGACATTGGATATGTCAAAGATACAAATAATGTGGTAGTAAATGCCTTGTCGTGGCAATATCATATAAATACAATAACAAGTTCTAGCCAAGATTAATAAAAGGGACATTATAGCTGAGTACACCAAAGAGCCACAAACAAGAAGGATCATGGAAGGAGACCTACCAAGTGATGAATATAAAATAGTTGAAGAACTCTTTTTTTTATAAAGGAAGGATATTTCTTGCGACAAATTCAAAGGTGAAAAGGAAGATTATGGAGGAATACCATGATAACCCCTTATCAAGACACTTGGGATTTTACAAAACTTACAAGAAGATTCGAGAAAGATATTCTTGGAAAGGACTCAAGAAGGATATAATCAAGTATGTCCAAGAATGTTTAATTTGTAAAAAGAATAAAACTAAACATACTCTTCCAACAGGACTACTACAACCACTTCCCATTCCAAACCAAAAAACGGGAAGGCATTTCTATGGACTTCATTATAGGTCTATCCAAAGTACAAGAGAAAGATTATATATTTGTGGTAGTAGACAGGTTAACCAAATATGCACACTTTATGGCTATCTCCACTCACCATAAAGCATCCCAAATTGCAGAGGTATTTTTCAAGGAGATCTTTAGGTTGCATGGAATTCTAAAGAATATTGTTAGTGATAGGGACAGTAAATGCCTCAGTCTATTTTGGCAAGAACTTTTCCGTCTAACAGGAACTCATCCAACTCCTAGCACAAGCTATCATCCTCAAACAGATGGGCAAACTGAAATTGTTAACAAATGGATAGAAGGATATCTATGAAACTATGTAACAAGACAACATAAGGCTTCGGTAAAATGGTTATATTTGGGAGAATATTGCTATAATACTACTTATCATATGTCCATCAAAATGAGCCCATTCAAAGCTTTGTATGGATATGAGGCAACCACATTTGGAGATTTGATCATTGAAAAAAGCAAGGTACCAAGAGCTCAGGATTTCGTTCAGTTAGGTATTGATATTATGAACACTCTTAAAGATAATTTGTACCATGCTCAAAATCAATAGAAAATGTATATAGATCAGAAGCACGTAGAAAGAGTATTCGAAATCGGTGATTGGGTATTCTTGAGATTATAACCCTACAAACAATAAATTATCAAAGAGAGCTGAGTAGAAAAATTGAAGCTGCATTTTTTTGGACCCTACAAAATCTTAAGAAAGATAGGTGAAGTGTCTTATGAGATCGACTTACTCGAGAATAGCAGAATACACAACATTTTTCATGTATCCAAACTTAAGAAGGCCGTGGGACAAAGAGTAAAACCCTGCACAGAGTTACCACCGCTAGATGATGAGGGGAAACTCATCTTGGAACTGGAAGCGATCATTGATAAAAGGGAAAAGATATTAAGGAATAGAACCATTCTCGAATACTTGGTAAAATGGAAGAATCTACCGATAGAAGATGCTATAAGGATGAGTGAAGAAATTATGTCTCACCCAAAGTTGCTTGAGGACAAGCAAAATTAGGAAGGGTGGACTATCATGAACCCTCGAATTATGTATATATATTTGATAAATTATTAATCTCAATATATGATATTAATATGTACTTGTAATTGTTATTTTTAAGTAACATTTGATGATATATGTAATTGTAATTAATATTAATTATTAATCTCAAAACTTCATTATTGGATAAATCATTTGGCATTTAATTATTAAAACTTTATTTGATAATTTATTTAATATTAGTCATCAACCTCAAACTTACAATTAGTGATATTTAATTATCAAATAACATATTGTCATTCATTAATAAAATTGTGAAGATACCAAAGACATTATAGTTAACCCATAATATTAAAATGTCAAACATCATAACATCCTTGCAATATACATAAAACGTTATATTAAAACATATTGCATTAATACGAAAGGAGGGTCTGAAGGGACGTATCGCATCACCCATCATGTTATAAATAGACGTGATCCATCGAATAGGGAAGACAACATGAAAAGTTTTAGCCATTTGAAAAGTGTTTGGCAAATTAAGTTTAAGAAACATTTTGATGTACCAACGAACAACTTTAAGGTAATAACCTTGCATTGTATCTGTGCATGGTAAAAGCAAATATGTTAATTGCAAACAACGTCAGCCCCAATAAAAGGATGTCTAGATGTGAGCCCAAGTCCATGTATAGCAAACATACGGTGGAATAATAATAAATATATAGTACGGTGGAAAACGTCCAAAGTAAAGCTCATGGCGTATATGAGATTATTTATTTTTTACCAAGTATTAGTGAAACATAACCTTTTGGCATATCTATATAGGATTTTAATTTCTTCCACCCATGTAATAATAATAAATATAAATAAAATGAGATTTTTAATATTAAAATAAAATAAGATGCACAATTATAAATCTAAATCACATATCTCTTGTAGTGGTCACATGATGGATAGGGAGTGTGCACAAGGGGAGGAGTAAATCGACTGCGTTGGGGCAAATGAATCCCATTATGGACTAAAGTCTGAGGGAGCCCCAAGATGAGCGTGTCCAAATTCAGAGCCGCAGTAAATCTTCCATTGATCATGAGACCTACTACAAGGGTAAAAATTATAAAAATATACGCATAACAATATCATTAAGTGTTTTCTCTTAAGAATAACCCAATTCAAGGTAGAAATTTTCCCTAACATTAATTTATGTATTTATTTATGTTTTAGGACCATTTAAATTTTAACCTAGTAGAAAGGGTCATTACATAAGCATAAGAACCTTATTTAGTAGCACAAGTATTTTGAAAATGCATAAAATGGTTCAAAATGGTTTAGATAGAGAATCAAAAGTATAAGACTAGGTGACTAACTCCAATATTTTTGAGCTTACAAATTATCAAAAAAAAAAACTTTATAAGGTGAAAACAAAAATTGTAATGCCCCGCCAAGGGACCCAAAAGAATTAACCTAAAGTTTTACTAAGTTTGCAAAACAATTTTTTTCTTTTAAATCATGAAAGATAAACCATTCATATCAAACACATAGTAGCGGAAGCAATAATCATGCAATCAACTAAAACATACATAATAGGTTACATTCCTGAAGGATCCCAAGACATTGAGTCACATTTAATCTAACTAATACTAAGTCTAACATTGTCACATCCACATGAAAGAATAATTAAAAGGTCCAATGTCCGTATTATACATTTATTTCAAATGCCTATTTGGAAAGCTCAATCATCCACTATACATGCCACAAGGTATGAAAGGCTTAAAAGAATATACATATAATAAAGATACATCATCCTCATCGAATCCATGATACAAGTGCAATAAAGTAAATGAAACCATTAACATACATGATACATCCATCCATCAATAATGATATAACAACCATCGTAAAAGATAACCATACATCATAAAACACAACTAATCTAAGTGCGCGGTTCCTCCCAACCATCAATAGCATCATTAGACCATCGTGGGCCCTAGCCATCCCTCCGCCCATAACATCCCAAGACACCGAAGAGATCATCGATACTATAGTAATAGGGATGTCACTCCTAAAACATGCTACAACTTATGCAGAAAGAAATCTAACATGCTAAAATTAAGCATAGGATGATCCTACAAATTAGATAACATCATCTATCACATGCTAATCATCAATATAAAGAAATGTACCAATACATAACATCCATCATAAGATCCAAGAACTAAATGAAGATAAATAACAACAAATAATGCTCCGACCATGGTGTCTATAAACGAATCTCAAAGGTAAGAGTGAAAAAAATACTACCACTCGATCGTGTGGAACCTAAATGGCCCACTCCCACCATGCTGAGGAGATAATCTCAAGTCCCAAACAAGATATCAAATCACATAACACAAGATAACAAATCACATAACACAAGATAAAAAATCACATAACACAAGTACTCTCTAAGTCCAAAAAATCCTAAAAGTATACTAACTCAAAGGTTCTAATAAGAATTACATCTAATCCCAGAGGCACAACAATGACATGTAGGAAACCTACTATGTAAGTGAGAAAGTGTCATCGCACGAATCACACTAGAGTCACCCTGGTAGTCTCTCAATAGACCCCGACCCTCTAGTGATCCCTATGCGGCCACTAGTATCCTCTCATACTAATGAGGCATACTACGGAATGCAAGGTCACAACCAAGCGTTCTCTCTGCTCCCATCTTAATCTGTACAAGTACTCGAGGCATGGGCAAGAACATACAATTATCTTATTAGGTTCATTTTAATCCCCATTTAGTGTAAATGTTTTCACTTATTAAATAACTTAAAATGAGTTGCCCTAGCAGCCACTTAGGGCCTCGGCCCCCATTGCAAGCCACTTCCCAACACTACAAGTAGATAACCTACCCTAGGCTCATGAAATCACAAATCACAAAATTAGCTCAGTCCTATACAAGCAACTGGAAAGCATCATAAAGATAATCAAAATAATCACATTAGTTCTCCACAAGCAACTGAAAAGCATCAAATGATAATCATAATATCCATTGGTTCTCAATGAGCAACCAGAAAGTATCTCAAAGTAATATTGATCGAAGACTCCAAAATGGTCAAGTCAAAACATGTCACAACATGACATCATCAAGATCAAAACAAACACTTCAGTCCCATCAAAGCGACTGGAAAGTAACCCAAGTATAACTGATTGATGACTCAAAAATGGTTAAGTCAAGTGTTTCATACACAACCATCTCAGCTTCACACAAGAAGACTGAAAAACATCAATGAACGATAAATAAAAACATCTCATAGAGCATACATCACATTACCATGGTTGGGTTTAGAAAGATCGAGATCAAATAACATCAACATGCCATCACATTCGCATAACTCTCAAGCCTTTGGTAGACGTCCTAACTGGTCAACACTCTAGGACCACCCAAACCCCAAACATGGATAGCATAAAGAACAACATACAAACACATATTTCAGTTTGCTTTCGCAATCACATGGTTAAGCCAAATATTAGGTTTCAATTTTCGTTTCAAGTATGTTTCAAGTGTATAAGATTCTTCATTTAATCTAAAAGTCAACCCATTATCTCTTTGAATGAAACATAGAATTATCCCTTCATTATTTTAAAACAATTTTCTAAAATAATTAGAAGATAATTATTTACTTGTATAAATCATTGCACTAGCACCCACTGACTTTTAATATAATCATTCACATTATTTCACTTAAATTCAATGTTACTAATTGAATAAAATTCCCTTAATATTTAATTTCTCCAAAAACAATTAAAGGATAAGTAATCATCTATTATTTAAATTATAAAAATATTGCTCTTTGATTTTCAAGAGATTCATCTTGGCTCCATTAAACCAATATTACAATAATATCTTCCCTTAATTCCAAGAGCATCTCCCATTATTCAAATCATAAGAATAATACTTATCAACTTTCAAATAATTAGTTTACAATTTCCTTAAAACACTTCAAGGACAATCATTTATTTAAAATAATCTTCATTGATTTTAAGTAAAATCAATCTCATTAATAATTCAATTATTTAATTCCACTAAACACTTATTAATGTCTTTTTCTTTTAATTTGCCCTCATTTAAAAATTCATTTACTTAAATTGACTAATAATTAATTACACTTCTTCTACTATTAACTAATCTTAATTAAATTAAATTAAATTAGATTAGTTAATAAATCATATAAAACTAATGCATAATAATAAGATTCTATTTTAATTCGAACTCAAACCCGAATCAATTTCCAAATCTTGATTCTACTAAGGGAAGATTGCAATAATATATTTTTAATTCCCATAACTAGATGAAACAATATGCGTGCCCAAATTCCAAATTACAAAATTGAAGATTCATTCATACAGAATTATTCAGACACACATAACAGACACAATGAACACAGGAAAAGAAAGAACGTAATAAAATATGCGAAATAATCACCTGTGCCTACCTGGACACTGATGCTAATTCGCTACGCCTCAGAAAATTGTAGAGAAGTTCCTCCTCTTAGAACCTTCTCCTTTTTGAAAATTCCTTCCTTCTCCAACATTCACATTTCCTCCAAGAATCGAACCCCCCCAAGTGACTAGGAGTGCTTGTAGAAGCATATGGGGATGTCCATACACACTACGAGAGCCTCTATATAAAGGCCTCTAAGATGCATCTAGAATTTGTCTAGAAAGAACTAGGAGATAAGCATGACAACTAAGCACATATTTTCTTGATAAGAAGATAAACATGATGAGGTGTCTAGAATGTTGTAGACACCATGTGCTCAAATAATGTGTTAACTCCTAAGTGTAGACAACACGTGCATAATTAGAGTGCAAACTCTTGTGTTGTCCACATGACAACTCCCAAAAGCTTGCATACTCCTATGTGAATAAATATTAAAATAATGCACCTTAATTTATTTAATAATCACTTTACTCTTTTAAAATTAATTTATTAATTTTAAATCTCATGCACTCACTTTATTAAATCCACTTGTTTTATCTTAATATATTTTAATCACATGCACGCATCATGTGATCTATAATCTTTTAATAATTTTAATATATTTTCCACTTTTAAATTTATTTTTGAAACTTAATTGATAAAATATTTACTAACTTAAATAATAATATTATTTAGCATTTACTTAAAAATGAACACTAAATATATTATTATTAAATAAAATAAATATCATCACATTCCAAATATAAACTTATAACTTTAATCTTCAAATTTAATTCTTTTGTATTTAGTTAATTTCCTAATTAATTAAATAAAATTAAATAGTAAAATATCATAATAATAATTTTTCATTAAATTAAATCTTTAAATTAGACTTAATTAATAGAAAAAACATCAAAGACTCATAAAGTAAAATACGAAAACCCATCTTAGCAAAACACATACAAAATCAAACCAAGGGTTAATATCATGAATTATGTCATCCGACGCATTCAGAGGGTACTCGACTTAGATACTTGTCTTAATTTTCAATTAGGACAAATGACTTAAAGGGTTGGGATTTGGACTTAAGAATTTATCTCCCCTCTCTTACCATTGAGATAATGCGATAGGGTATGCTCATCCTGGCAATTTAGGAAAGTCGATACCCAGCACCTGCAATCTATATAAAAACCACACATGTACATACACAATATATACTAGGCTAAACAGACAATGACAGAAAGTGGTGCATCGTGTAGATCTCGACTAGTAGGTGACTATGACTCTCTTCCTTAACCACATCAAAAACGCCATACAGAAAGTAAACAAACACTTACACCATAGACATGCAAGTATGGGGTAAGTATCCATAAGAAAACACATATGATAATAAATCATCTAACTAATCATCATCAATAATTGCAAACACTGTAATAATAATCATACATACATGAACTATAAAGTACCAAGTAATCTCATCATATAATAAACTGAATCTGAAACAATATTTTATAATCTCAAAATAATGTTACTAATAATCATCAACATAAAACTAGCCCTAAAAGAGTTCGACAATGATAGCAAAAATGCGAACTAGGGGCAGGCACTAAAAAAATAGTAAAAAGGACTAAGGTACCGTCATGCACACCAAAATGATGATGGAATAAAAGAATCCTAGTTATGAACCTTAAATAATCCCAACCACAAGAAAAAGAAATGCAAGCATTAAACAACACAAATAAATGCATACAAAATATGAGTCAATTATTTTTCTATCTACCAAGTTCTCTCATTCACTACTTTGGGGCTCTCAATTTTTTTAGCATTTCATAACATGATTCAGAGAACATAAATGGTTGTCTGACAAGGATGATCAAGATATGAAGTTGATACGACTCTCAAAGAATTTGGTATGCAAAATCTCTGAAGACATCATGAATGCATTCAATCTTCAAAGAACGGACCTTCCAAAGCTAGATGGAAGGGTTTATATAAGTCCTCATAAAATAAATCAAGTTGTGGGAAAGCTACATGACAAAAGAATCAAATAGTGAGATAAGTGCCACTTGTCCTCTAATTATATTTATTTTTGTGGGTGAATGTGATTGGTGAAATTTGAATGGGGAGAATTTACGCATTTATAAAATGGATATATTTTATAAATAGAGAAAATGAGAGATGAAAACAAAAGTAAGATATTTTTTTTTTCAATCATCTAATAGGAAGAATATAGAAAAGTATTTAAAGAATTATTGAAATACATAAGCACATTTATTTAAATAAAAAATAGTAAATTTTTTATTATTATATTAATTAATTACATAAACATATCTTTTTTTTTTTGGTGATAATTATGATATTTTCACATATGTACAATAACACATGTATTTATCATTATTAATATAACACTACTTCATATTAGCATATTCATCAATTCATATCATTAATAATGCATATACAAACAATTAGAACATAAATATTTTTTTTTAAAAATAAAATACCACTCACATATTTATTTTGAAAAATCTATATTCTATTCGATTAATTTTTACACCATACAATTTAACTTATGTTTATATAATTTATAAACATACACAATGCCTATATTAAATATATTTTACTATTCCATAAAATATTAAAAAGGTCCCAAAATATCTCTAAACTATACAACCATTATTGGGCCCTCCCTCGTGGGTGGGTACTATATGAAGTCGCAAGCGAAAGGCTTTCCTACGAAGCTAGTAAACTGGAATAATAAGCTCGAACTCCCGCCAAACATAATTACAAAAAAGAAGTCGAGCAGAGAGAATGCGCGAGGAAAAAATGGAGCTGCGAACCCCTTCATCCAGTGCTAGACGAAACCCTCCTCGGAGAGCCAAATTAGCAGCTGTAGCTTCACTCTCATCCTCTGCTCTGAAGAATCATCCTCAGCCTCCCGAGAATTTAGCGTCCTCAGAACAACATTCTCTGTCATCTTTGTCAAAAGATCCTCCCTTTTTATTCACGGCCAAAACGGTTTCAAATCATACAGAAGAAAACGATGCAAATCTTTCCCATTCCACTGAGTTGGCTGAAGAAGAGGCCCCCCAGCTCCCTCGAAAGGGAGAACCCTCGGATAGAATTGGGGTCTTGGCTGCTATTGAAGAAAATTCATCGGAGTACAATAACTGTAGTCGTCCTTTGACCAACGTGAATCCGGGGTTAAATCTACAGATTTTCCTCCGCATTCGCCCTGCTAAGCTTAATGTAGCGAGGAGATCAGTAGTAGGCATTTCCAAGGCTTCTCGCCCGAAACTAAAGACAAAGATGCTACCCAGAGAAGAGGAGCAACACATTTGCATACATGCCAACGATTCACACTCTGTAACGCTCACACCTCCTCCCTCGCTCGTGGAGTCCAAACGAGCTAAAACTGAAGTTTACACGGGGTTTTCCCATGTCTTCCTTCCTCATTCCTCCCAGGTGCGCTTTTCAACTCAATTTAATTAGGTTATTTGCATTTTTACATGTATGTGTGATATAATAATTTAAATTTGATTCTTTTACCCCTCGAGCCTGTTCCATCGGACAAGGTTAAATTTTTTTGATGGGCTTTAGCTTTTCTTTTTGAATCAGGTAAGAGTAGATATCTGTAATCTTCAAGCTCTTAGGTGACTAAAATCAATGTGATAAAAGAGAGTCACACGAGAAATGTTTTCGGATTGAGTTAACAAAGTAAATTTATGCTACTTCTAAAATTGGGACGATGAAAATGCCCGACAGTCTCGAGTCTCTGTGTTCCACCATTTCTCTTTGGAGGGACGGGAAATATGCGACATAAAAATCAAGGGAACGGGAGTGGAACAGTAGAATAGTAGGGGGAAGGTAATGATGGTATGGGACGCTAAGGAGTGTGGATGCATTTCCACAGAACGTAAGTCTTAGTCAACATACAATCTGCACAAATCCCTCTTGCCGGCATACTTATTTACAGAATATTAATTGAAAGCTATATCAGGTGTACTTTCGTCCTTGATCATCAGGTAATAAATTCACACACCTAGTAAAGCAAATAAAAAGAATAGTATCAATATGCATAAATATAATTGAGATCACACAACATGGCATGTTTGTGAGCCATTATGTTCTAATGCCATAAATTAAAAAATCTAATATTTACCATTTAAGATAGGGTAACATTATATAATACTCATAATCTGCAGTGAAGAAGCTATTCTGTACAATATCTCCAACTCGAGAATACCTTCCATACATTTCACATCACAGTTTGAAAACTCAACAATTTATCATCAAGCTTGTAATGAATTTGCAGGCCGAGTAGCTTGTGAAAAATTCGTGAGCTGAGGTCTGTAAAAGGATACATGTTAATTGCCAAGTTTTGTCTGCAATTTATGAGGTTCTCTTGTAGAGTCACCCATCCATAGAGTTCACAAAACGTTCATCAACATGATTGTTTTGTGTTTTGTGCCATTTTTTATATTCAGTGATTGGGATCTGAGCAATTGTGAATTGATTGTAGAGTGATTGAAATAATTTATTGATGGCTGTTTAAACTTGATAAAATTATTAAACAAAGCCTGGGAGAGGCACTGCTTCTCAACCAATGCAACAGTTGTAAAATGAAAACCATAAAAAAATGATTATATGAATGCTTTGAATTGAAAAACAGAGTCACCCAACCTTATTTCGCATGAAGGACCAGCATTTTTTCGCTTCCTACTTTTATTGATTTTTTTTCAGTGTTTTTTGTTCAATTTAAAGAATATCCTAGCAATTTACTTCCATTTGTACTGTTGATTTGCCAAGTCAATCCCAAATTCAAGTAATGCTTCTACAATCAAGATATACTTACATAGTCTCTAAATTCTTTCCTATATGTGTCTCCTGCATTATTTATGTTCATTTTGTGTATTTTATTAATGTTTTAATTTGTTGAGTTTTTCTGATTATTAGTTCAAAGTCAACATTTTGGAAGCATAAAGGATGTCTTGAATCTTTGTCAAGTTGAAGCCTCCAAACTATGCTTCACAGTGCTCAAATTGATATTCATCTCTTATTTATATACACCCCACCCTAAGTAATAATTATGGATGGGAAAACCACTAATTTCTATGTAGGACAAATCAGTACCTAGTACAATAGATTCTGCAAGTTATCCATAGGACCTAGTATAAATATTTGATAGGCATATGTGATACATGTCAACATCTCTATCACTAAAAAATTAACACAATTTCACATGTCTACATAATATGTTATTTTCCTTTAGACATGTTTCATCCTCAAAGCATTAGAAAAAACCATTTGGTGAGACTTTGTCAATTTGTTGCACATGTGACAACGTATACTGTCTAATGTCATCCATCCCTCCCCAAGTGGTTTAGTCAAGTGGCACTGCTTGATTTTATCTTTATATTAGACTTGTTTAAAATTTGGTTTTGGTACTCTAATTTTATTTGTGCCAATGCTTGTTTTGTCTTTGCTTTCTTGTTTAGCCATAATGTTGCTCCTTTGATTCAATGTGTATCCATAGTAAGTACTTTGTTGATTTCATCTATGTCCAAAGTTGTTCCTTTCATACACCACTTCATGCTTTCATCTTTGTTGCATCCCAAGGTAATGCAAATGTCTATACATCTCACTCCTAGTCTCTTATCGTCTCTTCAACTTGCCACTTTGGCTTGTAGATGTTGGTGTCTTCCCTTTTGCTCTTTTGTGTAATGCCCCATCTAAAGGGCCAAGGCCAAACTTGACTAAACAACCTTTTTGTAACAACAATGAAGTCACGAAGCATGTCACGCTTGCACACTGCAATGTGCATACTAGTGTCGTGTGGACCATAATGACACATAGGAGACCACAACAAGAATGGCCCCACGATTGCATAAGCAAGAATGTACCAGTAGAAAACTAAACAATTGTGGAACATATCGACCACGATGAACCTATGAGAGTGGGGGTAATGATGTTCAGTTTTGCCCAAAAATGAAAGATAAACAACAATAAGGTAAACATAAAAGATACAACATACACTAGAAATTACCTTGGAAAACCCTTCTAAAAATGAAGGGAAAAACCCAGCCACACAACAAAAGATCACTTTATTAATAATAAAACATTCAAGTGTGCAATGCTTTTTGCTTGATGCGATATATACATATGTGTGTGTGTGTGTGTGTTTGTAACAAGTAGGCTGACTCTTCACATGACAATGGAAGGTCTCATGAATTTTCCAAAACATGACACTTCATATTTCAAATACACAACTCTTTGTATTTCCATGCCTCAATGCATGTTGAATGACACATGTCCTAATATTTGATATTACAATTTTATCATAAATGTCCTCTTTGCTGAAGTTTGTATAGCTGTGATAGAGATTTTTATCTCTGATAGAAATATGTTTGTTATGTTATTTTCAGCTGAAAGAGATATTTGTAATTAAAATTTAAGTTAATATTATGCAAAAAGACATGTCATATGTCATGCGAAGAGGCACGTGTATGGAAATGTGAAGTTTTGAGTATGTGGAAAGTATGAAGGGTCTTATTTTTTAGACTCAAAGAGACCTTCATGTGTAAGTTGAAGAGTCTTATGCAATCTGTTTATATGATTGCTTGGTATATTGTAAATCAATGAAGTGGAAAGCCATGTACTTGAACATTTCTTGATCAATAAAAGAGATATTTTGCTGGTGCGGCTTGGTTTTTCCCTATAAGTGGAAGGGTTTTCCTAGGATAAATATATTGAGTCTTTTGTGTATTGTTTATGCTCTTTTATATTGCCGTTTAACTCTATTTGTTGGCTAAAAACTTAACATGGTATCAGAGCCAAGTTTTATAACAACAATATAGAAGTATATGTATAGCTGCCAGAAAGTTCAATTTAGCTTTGATGGCTGTCCTTGATTCTATTTAGTATAAAATGTTTCTTTGAAGTTTAGTGTATTTCTATGAGATTTCTCTTCGGACTTGCATTTTGTGCCTGACCATTATCGGTTTCAATCTTGTCAAGGTAATTTTCTACAGAATATCTCTAAACTTGATGGTTCATTCACGGGTCAAATAGATTGTTTATTGCAAAGAAAGATGAGGAGATATGAGTTGTCCACATTCGAAGCACTGAGAAAATCGTTCGCATGAGGAGAGTTCATTGTTGTTGCGTGTAAATGGCTTCTTGTTTTTCTTTTTACTATTTCCATCATGCATTGGTTTCGTTGGTGAATAACTTTAAGAGATAGAAACTTGAAATATTGTTTGTTTTGGAAAAGAGAAAAGTATCGACTTTCAGTCTTTTATCTTGGATGTTTACTTGAATGCTTTGTTAATTGCGTCACAATTTGTAGGATATCTTAGGTTTTTGCCCAAATTTGTTGCTTATTAATTGGAAAGGTTGAAGGATTGAGACACACTCTATGCATGAATTATGTTGATTGGAAAAAGCGATTGCATGCTTAACATCGAATATGGTTAGCAAGGCTGATGGAGGATATCGCAAATTTTAGACGCTTTGTTTCATCTTTTGAATTGTTGCAAAGGTCTCTTTCTTCCAATTGGCTGAAATATCAAACGCCCTGCAGCTGGTCTGGTCTGTAAATATTCCAAGGAAGATTGCATGAGGAGGGTCGATCATGGGTGTTAGAATTTTCATTCTTCTTTGCTCCTTATTCCTTCATTCGTTAATGCAAGGGCAAGGTGTTGATGTATTGTCATGCTTGGGATTCGAAGCGGCTATAGTTGTCAATTTCATGTTTTATTTTGATGTTTTGGCATTCAAGGATGTTGGTTGTTTAGTAGAGCCATTACATGATTGCACCCTTTTGTGGTTATTGATGAAGTTGTCAATTTCTCTCCCTCCTGTCGATCATTTATGCCCACAAGTATTGGTATAAGATGTAATGGTATCGACAATCTTCTTGTGATACTAAACAAATATCTTTCAATTCTAGGGAAGTATTGTTATTTCCTTTAGTTCCATTTTTAATTATCTTTCATTTTCTCATCTCTAAGTTTCCATAATATATTTTGGTCCTAAGGTCAGATTTTTTTTCATGTGATTCTTTTAGGAATCAAAATGAAATGCTTTCCGTAGTCATGAGTCTCAGACTATAATAATTCTTTTGATTTTTTGTGAGAAGGTGCTAGCGACAAGGAAAGTGATCTTTGGTGTTGAAGAGGCGAGAGTCTTTGCTAGATTTGAAACGAGACAAACAAGGTGCACGAAGGTGAGTAGTAAGAGCGGGCCTGAAACACCTACGCCAAGTTGGAATCAATCTTATGATGTTTTAGATTCTATGATAACAATTGTCTTTGCATATGCTTTGGTGATGACTCTTCACATTCTTGACGACGAATTTGCAAGATGCATGGTTTCGACAATATATTTTGTTATCTGCCGCATGAATATGAAACACTTAGCTTGACGCCTCGGTCACTATGACTCTCAATTCTTCGTTTTGAGAGATTTAACACATATTTAAATTTTTCAGAGTAATGTTGCTTTAGGTGTAAATTAAATTGCATGTCTTGGAGCAATTGGGCTTGGAAGAAGGGGAAGATGAGGTGTGGAGCAGTGGGACTAAAGGAGTTGTGGAGGTGGAATGAGAGGAGAAGCGTAACATACATGTCATGACCAGGGGATGGGGAAGTGTAGGTTATGACAATGATA
Organism: Cupressus sempervirens; assembly: GCA_028749045.1. NCBI lineage: Eukaryota > Viridiplantae > Streptophyta > Pinopsida > Cupressales > Cupressaceae > Cupressus > Cupressus sempervirens. The sequence goes on from CM053791.1 coordinate 407,849,668, forward strand.
CCAGGGGATGTCATAGGCTCCCTTGTGACTGGCATGGTGCAACAGGTAATGGAGGCCATGCATGCTCCAATCTTCTTCGAGACATTCCATGTGAGTGACAACATGACCAATGTGCTCCTAGAAGTCATTGATTCATAAATATAGAATTGGACCTCTATGCCTTGCTTGTCTGGCCTTCCCACTTGTAATGATCATGTTGATATTATTGTCAATCTTTATTTCTGTTAGTCCTACATTGACACAAATTCTTCTTCAGTGTTTTGTTTTGAATAGTTTTTTCTTCTTAATCTATGGAATTATCTCTTTGATATATGTTTATTAAATTGTTAAGTGTGTTTTTGATAAGCAAAAAGTTTATATTGGTAGACATAATTTTCATCGAACTTATGATGATCATCGGTGAATTCTGTCTGAATACAGTTTGAGCAATGATTTAGTGGAAGATGGATTTGGTTGGAGGCTTGGGCTGATCGATATTCATTTCATCATTGTCCTTGTGTAAACTAATCGATGGACGAGAGATCTTTTGTTGTGTATTCATGCGATCATTCTCAAGCATTGATATATTAAAAAATATGGGGGAGTCTTTGTCTGAGTGTATTTGTATTCTATTTTTGAGTATTAATCATGAATGTTATATCACTGAAAATAGTGTATGATTTTAACATCAACTTGTATTATAAATTGATTTTATGAGTTCTTAATCTCTCATGGTTGCAGGATGCAACGGAATGGTGAGAAATTATGCAACATTATTTACAGTCTTGATACTAAGTTGATGACATATTATTAAAAGGGGAAGATCATATTTAGAGGGAGATAGAGTATTTAGCTTCAAAGGGAGGTTATGTGACATAGGGAGATGTCCAACCCTTTGCAAATTTATGAAATAGTCAGCCATCTTCTTGTTGTAATTAAAGTTGTCCATGTTGAGAGGGACACTCTATTATTAAAGCTATCCCTTATGAGAGGGAGACTCTATTATTAAAGATGTCCCTACTGAGAGGGAGTCTCTATTAAGAGAAAATCCCAATTAATAATGCATTCTCTTTTATGGGAGAAGGTTGAGGTGAAAACCCTCGTTTCACCCTCTACGAGTAGGTATGGTGGACTACCCTTTGTGAGTATGCATGGTGGAAATGCATTCTTCTTTGGGAGAAGTCTGAGGTGAAAACCTTTGTTCCACCCTTTGCGAGTAGGTACGATGGACCACCCTTTGCGAGTAGGCATGGTGGAAATGTATCCTTCTCTAAGAAGAGTTTTGAGATAAAAGTCTTCGTTCTACCCTCTGCAAGAAGGCATGGTGAAAGTCATGTTTGTGACTCTATTCTATGTGCTTATGAAGTAACTATGGTGGATTATGTTATGCTGAGATAACATATGTTATTTGAATTTATCATCTTTGGTTGCAGCTATGTGTGCATGCCTGACTAAAGATCTCTCTCTTGCTAATAGGGAGTGTTGAAGTTTATAGCTCCGATAGAGTTCTTTATCTCTGATAGATTATGTTTGTTATGACCATTATGTTATCTTCAACTAAAAGATATATTTGTGATTAAAATTTAAGTTAATATTATGCAAAAAGACATATGTCATACATCATGCGAAGAGGCACACGTATGGAAATGTGAAGTGTTGAATATGTGGACATATGATGTGTCTTATTTTTGGGACTCAAATAGACCTTCGCGTATAAGTTGAAGAGTCTTATGCAATCTAGATATATGATTGCTTGGTATATTTTAAATCAATGAAGTGGAAAACCATGTACTTGAATATTTCTTGATCAATAAAAGAGATATTTTGCTGGTGCAACTGGGTTTTTCCCTTCAAGTGGAAGGGTTTTCCTGAGATAAATATATTGAGACTTTTGTGCATTGTTTTTTTCCTTTTTTATTGCTGTTTATTTTTATTTTTGGGCAAAAAACTTAACACTCTTCACCTGAAGGTGATCATAACGATAATAAAGTCCATATATCTAGAGATAAAGATCTCTATCGCAGCTACAATCTTTAACACTCCTTCTTAGCAAGAGAGAGATATTTAGTAAGGCAAACACACATAGTTGCAAGCAATGGTATTAATGGTAAATTCACATCACATAAAACATGTTATCTCAACATAACATAATTCACCATAGTTACTTCATAGGCACACAAAATTATAGTCATAGAGTCACACACATGACTTTCACCATGCCTACTCGTAGAGGGTGATCCACCATATTTACTCGCAGAGGGTGGAATGAAGATTTTCACCTCAAACATCTTCCAAAGAAGAATGCATTTCCACCATGCCTACTCACAGAGGGTCGTCCACCTTACCTACTCGTAAAAGGTGGAACAAGGGCTTTCACCTCAAACTTCTTCTAGAGAAGAATGTGTTAGTTTGAGATTTTCTCTTAACAAAGCCTCTCTCTCAGCACGAACATCTCACCACAATAAGATAGCTGACTATTGCAAAAACTTGCAAAGGGTTGGACATCTCCCTTTGTCACATAACCTTCCTCTGAAGCTGAATAGTCTTTTATTCTAAATATAATCTTTCTCTTTTAATAATGTGCCACTAGTTTAGTATCAAGACTGTGAACAACGTTGCATAATCTCAAACCATCCGATTGCATCTTGCAACCAAGAGAGATTCATATGATCCATTTATCATAGAGACCAATGCAAAGATATACTTTGTTTCCAGCTATATACAAACATCACAGAATACTTATCTCTTTGAAGTTTGATCTCAACATACATACGCAATATTTAAATAAGTGCGCACCAACATTCATATGATAATCATAGATCTTGATGAACAAAATGTGTTACTAAATAAGGATGATACCATAAAGGAAAATGAGAACCGACATCTTCTAGAATAACTTGCTAGTCTAATCACAGGCTTTTGTACAATGTAAAGTCAACATACACAGTACAACATATATGATTCTAAGAATTGGAATCAAAGGACACATGTAATACAATACTCAAAACAAAATACGATTTCATAGCTTACCTCAACAGTAATGAGTTATATTTCAAGAACTCATTAGACTCTCTCTCTCTCTCTCTCTCTCTCTCTCTCTCTCTCTCTCTCTCTATATATATATATATATATATATATATATATATATATATATATCTGAATGAGATAAAGTTGCCACACATCCTCTGAATTTTATCAAAACAAAGATAATTTATATCAACCAATAAGTCTATAAGCTTGAAGTCATTTTAATAGCCTAGATAGAAGTCGCTTCTTGAATGCTATCAAGTCAGAGCATATGATAAGCATGTATAAATAAATCAAAAAACCAATAAGACATACTCGATAGATACCCCTTAATGAAAAACTATAAAGAGAGGAAACAAAAGAAAACTTTCCTGATGCTGATGACAGCAAGCTGTAGTCGATCAGCTGTTGGATACTGCTATTCCTCATTTACTGCTTTGATCTCAGCCTCCAGTGTTTCAGAATGGTCTCTCATGAACTAGAAATTGATGTTACAAAAATGGCTATGACACAGGGGAATATGAGTTGCCAAGACTCCTTATGGCTCCTCATGGTTTGGCATGACATACATTATTAATCTCTCTATATACGTATTTAATGGAGGAGTCCATATCAGGTAGAAGATATTTTATACCTCTGATCCACATTTCTGATTTCCAACTGGAAGCCAAGCCTATTGTAATAGCTTGTATAACATTGAGTGAATCTCCTTCGATATCAATTGATTGGAGATTTTTCCTTTGATAGTCTAACGCCACCAAGCAAGATCACATATTCAACATCATTATTTGTACCATCTAGAAGTTTAATAGATCCACCCCATATCAATTCTCCCCTTTTATTCTAGATAATAAATCCTGCTCTAGATGGTCTCTGCTTACCTCTCGAGGTGCCATCAAAATTAAGTTTCAAACGACCTATTAGTAGCATTGTCCAATGAGCTTCTGATGTTGCTTTATTATTGGTGAACAATAATTTTGGTGGAATAAAATGTGGCCATATTCTGCTCATCATATTGTCCTAGCTTGCATAAACAATTTGCTTTCTTTAACCAATTTTTCTATTAACACATTCACATATATAATGTTTTGTATTTTGTAGCCGACGGGTAAATAGTTTGTAGCAGATATAATGTTTGTGGCATACGGACTCCTTCGGGAAGGTTCGGCGAATAGTATTTATATCGCGTCTAAGATCATTGTAAATCATTAATCATCATCTATCTTCTATCATCTTCTATTACTCATCTTCTGAAGCATAATGTATGTCTGGCATATGCGAATATAATTCTGTTGTTCTGTTCCATCGTCTGTATGCATTGTTTTAATTTACCCGTACAGTAAACATCCATCTCTCATGAGAATAAATGGAACACTTAGCACTCATTAGATCTAGGTGATGCTCACAGGGGTGAAGCACCGAGACTTACCGAGAGGTCACCCATCCTAGTACTACTCCAGCCTGAGCGCACTTAACTACAGAGTTTCCTCCATGGTTAAACCCAAAGCTTGCAACCCCATTTGCAAAACCTTCACCAAGTGTTGTGCCTTATGAACCATTCATTAGAAAGCCCCTTAAGCTCATCAATTGATAAGTAGGAGATAATTTCCACAGCTAGTCAAATTGTGATATTGCTATCAGGATTTAACTGTGTGATTTTTGAGTCAAACTCATTGACCTATGTTTCATGAGTAGTGATTCAACGTGAATCCATCTCTCATGAGAATAAATGGAACACTTAGCACTCATTGGATCTAGGTGATGCTTACAGGGGTGAAGCACCGGGACTTCTCGAGAGGTCACCCATCCCAGTACTACTCCAGTGTGAGCGTGCTTGACTACGGAGTTTCCTCCATGGTTAAACCCAAAGCTTGCAACCCCATTTGCAAAACCTTCACCAAGTGTTGTGCCTTATGAACCATTCATTAGAAAGCCCCTTAAGCTCATCAATTGATAAGTAGGAGATAATTTCCACAGCTAGTCAAATTGTGATATTGCTATCAGGATTTAACTGTGTGATTTTTGAGTCAAACTCATTGACCCATGTTTCATGAGTGGTGATTCAACGTGAATCCATCTCTCATGAGAATAAATGGAACACTTAGCACTCATTGGATCTAGGTGATGCTTACAGGGGTGAAGCACCGGGACTTCTCGGGAGGTCACCCATCCCCGTACTACTCCAGCCTGAGCGCTTAACTACTCAAAAATCACATAGTTAAATCCTGATAGCAATATCACAATTTGACTAGCTGTGGAAATTATCTCCTACTTATCAATTGATGAGCTTAAGGGGCTTTCTAATGAATGGTTCATAAGGCACAACACTTGGTGAAGGTTTTGCAAATGGGGTTGCAAGCTTCGAGTTTAACCATGGAGGAAACTCTGTAGTTAAGTGCGCTCAGGCTGGAGTAGTACTCGTATGGGTGGCCTCTCGGGAAGTCCCGGTGCTTCACCCCTGTAAGCATCACCTAGATCCAATGAGTGCTAAGTGTTCCATTTATTCTCATGAGAGATGGATTCACGTTGAATCACTACTCATGAAACATAGGTCAATGAGTTTGACTCAAAAATCACACAGTTAAATCCTGATAGCAATATCACAATTTGACTAGCTGTGGAAATTATCTCCTACTTATCAATTGATGAGCTTAAGGGGCTTTCTAATGAATGGTTCATAAGGCACAACACTTGGTGAAGGTTTTGCAAATGGGGTTGCAAGCTTTGGGTTTAACCATGGAGGAAACTCCGTAGTTAAGTGCGCTCAGGTTGGAGTAGTACTAGGATGGGTGACCTCTCGGGAAGTCTCGGTGCTTCACCCCTGTGAGCATCACCTAGATCTAATGAGTGCTAAGTGTTCCATTTATTCTCATGAGAGATGGATGTTTACTGTACGGGTAAATTAAAACAATGCATACAGACGATGGAACAGAACAACAGAATTATATTCGCATATGCCAGACATACATTATGCTTCAGAAGATGAGTAATAGAAGATGATAGAAGATAGATGATGATTAATGATTTACAATGATCTTAGACGTGATATAAATACTATTCGCCGAACCTTTCCGAAGGAGTTCGTATGCCACAAACATTATATCTGCTACAAACTATTTACCTGTCGGCTACAAAATACAAAACACCGATGACAATCATTTCGTCGGCTACAGAACACCGTCGGGACCATCTAGTCGACTGACACCATCCCCCCCAAAAAGAAAACTCGTCTTCGGACGACAATTACAAAATATCTGAAACAAATTAATAAACAAAATACATTAACAAAGTGACTACAACAAGAGAAATCCGCTTCTATCACATCACTTCCACATTCATCTCGTTACAGCTGTAGCCTCTGCTAACACAATACTGTCTCCTCAAGCTGACCTTGATAGCCACCCATGCTGCTTTCTCTGCTTCCAACACTGGGTCTACTGAGCTAAGTGTCGCTGTACTGCCTTCTGGATGACTCACTCCTCCCGAGCTCTCTATTCATCCACCAAGACAACCTCTCGGCCAACACCTACTCCCAATGCCTCTGGTACATAGACAGTCCATGCCTGCAGCAACTTCAAGTCTTCTCAACTGGTCACACTTCCCACGATTGATATTCGCAACTACTAGGGGTCCAGGGGGCAACGCCCTCGGCGGGGTCAAGGGGTAGTGCCCCCGCGGGGTCCTGGGGCGCCCAGGTGCGCTCTCCCTATCGCAATACAGGGCGGGGTCGACAGCGCCCCTTGCCGCTAAGACCAAATTAGCACTTTACAACCCACACAGAAATGCACAGAGCACACCATTTCTGTCATTTTTTGCCGATTCTACACTCTTTCTGGCAACCACTGATGCTTCCCCTTCCCTTTGGCATCATTTGCTACTCATTCTGAACAACTTGAATTTGTCGTCTTTTTTTTTTTTTAAAAAAAATTTGTGTTGAAAGAAAACCCCTCACACCCATCTTCTACACAGACTCGAATACTCTCTCCTCCGCAAATGAGAAACAAAACTCCAACAATCTTTCGCTGAAACATCTCCTCCGGCACTGAGAAACACAAAATTCTGAGAATCACAGTGGATGTATTCTAATATTGCTCCTGAGATGATGCCCTCAAAAATAGAGGAAAGCTTCCTCTGCAGGAACAGCCCAAATGTCACAGCCGGATTCCAAAGTCCTTCCTCCGGAAGCCCATGGCTAAGCACATAAGCCACGGTGAAGAGAATAACGGGCCAAGCTCGTCCGAGGGTGTTGCCAAATCTTTTCGTCCGTCGAAGACTGGTTTACATCCGTGGGAGGCTGTTGCATCTAATAAACAATAGAATCGCTGCGTGAATACAACAGGAAGAGAACTCGTAGACAACCTGCTACGGACAGGTGCTCGCGGAGCACCTCCCGCGGACAGGTGCTCGCGGAGAACCTCCTGCGGTCAGGTGCCTGTGGAGCGCCTCCCGCAGACAGGTGCTCACGGACAGATGCTCGCGGAGCACCTCCAGCAGATTTTTTTTTTTCAAAAATAAAAATACAGAGGTACCTCAATTTTGCCTCCAGGCGTTGCCATTCTGCAACAACGACGACGAGGGAATCATCTAATCATTTTGCGATGGTGACAGTGACGACATCTTCTTGGCACGGTAGGATCCGTTGATTGCATGAGGTATATCTTGCCCATTCAACGTCCCCAACTTTATCACTCGATTGTCGCTGACCTCCTGGATCTGATATGGTCCAACCCATCTTGCCTTAAACCTTTCTTGTTTGCTTTCATCTCGACCATCGTACTTGAGTACCAACTGCCCCGGTTGAAACCTACTGAGTTTATCATGCCAGGCCTTATGTCTGTTCTCTGTTACCTCCGTCGCCCACTGTGCCTGCGATCGTTGTGCATCTAGCTTATTTCCTTGCTGTCGGTACCCTTCAAGTAATTTTATGGTGCGATGCGTTCTTTTCCTCCTGTGTGGTCCATTCACCGTGTACGGAATGGTGGGATCTTTCTTTTTTCTGGGTTTGGATTGTATGTTCTTCCCCTCAGCTTCAGGCGTAACTGCCTTTCCTTCTTTCGCTGCTCTGTATTCCTTCAGACACTCATTTTCCTCTTTTTTCTCACCTTCGTCGACCTTTAGCATATTACAACTCGGAAACAATTCGTAGTCTTCTATCTGCCAGTGGTAAAGGCCATTCACTGAGTCTAGGTCGTCATCATTTGATCCTCCTATTGTCAATACTCCTTTGTTGTTCGGTTCCATTCTCCTCTTTCCTTCATCGTCATTTCTTTCGTTGTCACTGTCGCCTTCACTTTCTGAGTCTGACGATGCTCTCTCCTCACTTACCATTTGTGTGTGCAGGTCAATTATGAATCTTTTGCCTCCGCGCTCCATTGATAGGGTATATCGTTTCCAATCATGTTTTACTTTTGCTTGCACCAACCAATTCCGTCCCAGAATAGCATCATATCCTTTTCTTTTCAATGGAATGACTACGAAATCCAATAAAAATGGTTGCGTAGCAATGGTTACCGGTTGCGCCTTCAAGGTTCCTAACGGTTTGATCCCGTGTTGGTCTGCCGTAAGCAACTGGAATGTAGGTGACCACAGCGTCGGCTTTCCCAACTTCTTCTAAGTATCCTCCGGCAACACATTCACGCCGGACCCTCCGTCGACAATTGTGTCTGTCAGAACATTTCCCAAAATCCCCATCTCGATGACCGCCGGATGTCGTTCGAAGGTAAGTGCCAGCAGCATTGGGTCTGTTGTCATCACTTCCCTATTGTCCCTTCCTGTGTCCTCCGTTGTTTTCGAAAACGGTGTATGATTCAGAATGGCCATTTGTAACTGGGGCATTGTGAGAAGGAGGTCACTTATCTTGACCGATATCTCCGTTTGTAAGATTTGTCGTACAATGTTTTGTTCTGCGAAGTTCCTTGCCAAGGTGCCAGTAATGTCCTTCAACTGAGATGTCCTCGCTGACGATGCCTTTGCAATTTTCGCTTGCGCTTCTCCCAATTTTCTTTTTTCCTTCGCTTGCCTCTGTGTGATTGCCAAAACCTCCTCTACATTTGTGCCGACAGTGATCAAGTTTACTCCAGACTTTGGGCACTTGGCATCTTCATGGTCGTCGGGTCCGCACCATCTGCATAATAATTTCGGTGTGTTTGCCTCTGTACAATCCCACGCAAAATGACCCCACAAATTACATGCTCGGCATTGAATAATCGGCCGTCCGTTTGCATCATACTGGGTTTGACTTCGGCTCCCATTATTATTGTTATTGTTCGCATTGTTGTTATTTTCCCCTCTGTTATTATTCCTGTACCCTCCAGATGTGGCACCTGCGTTATTCATATTTCCGCTATTGCCCCATGGGGAAGCCTCCACTGTAAGAAGCACCTGCGGAGATCCTCTTGTCTTCATATTAAAGGGCCACTCTTTTGTCGAATAGCCCATGATTTGACAAATGTCACAAAATTGGTTCTTTGGACACGATTATTTAGTATGACTGTCGGTCTTACACTCCGTGCACCATAGTTCATTGCCTTTTGGCTCTTTTTGCATGTTTTTAAACTCTTTCATCATGCGGATCATGTCCTTCTGTAGGGCACGAACCTTCTTGCTACTGCCTTCATCGTCGTTGCTATCTTCTCCAGCAGGCTCGTCGTCATTAGAATTAGATGAGCTAGTGTTCTTCTTCTTCTTTGTCTTCAGCTCACTTTCGAGGTCCAATGCTTTGTTATAAGCTTCCGTATATGACGACGGTGGCACAATTTTCATTTTCCTCCGCAACTTCAAGCGTAGGCCTTCCACGAACCATCTTTTTTGAAGTCCGTCTGCCAGCTTACTTTCCATTTTGTTTATCAAGTCTTTTAATTTCCTGAAGTAAACACGGATGGTTTCGTTCTTCCCCTGCTTAGTATTGAAGATCTTTGCTACAATTTCATTATCATCTTGCAACAGTTTAAATTCTGCGAGAAATTCTTTTTTAATGTTATCCCAACTGTTTAGCTTTTGTGGATCTGTATCAGTGAACCAATCAATTGCTACGCCTTGTAGGGTGGTCGAAAATTGCCTCAACCAGTCGTCTTCATCAGTTATCTCATTTGCCTTCCAGATCTTTTCACATGTTTTGCAATGTCGAATGGGATCGGCCGTACCATCGCCATTGAACTTCGGCAATTTCTCTTTCGATCCCGCCATCACGATTGTTTTTTGTAAACAGGCGTTGCTCAGTCCTGCAACATTGGCACTGTTCACTCCCACATCGGCGATCTGCAATCCCACACTGGCAAATTGTACTCCCGCACCGGCGGACTGTTCTCCCACATTGGCGGTCTGCACTCTCGCACTGGCAAACTGTTCTCCCACACCAGCGGACTATTCTCACACAGGCGGTTTGGAAACCCGCACTGGCGGACTGCACTCCCACACTGGCAGACTGGTCTCCCACACCGGCGGACTGCACTCCCACACTGGCGGACTGGTCTCCCACACTGGCGGACTGTTTTCCCACACCGTCAGACTCAACAATTGCGAACCTTGGTGAAGAAGGGTGTTCTGCAATTGTCCCCTGTGGAAGTATATCCCGGACGAAGAGTTCACTCCACGCTCTTGCTCTGACGACACTCCGAGCCGTGTGAGTCGATGCTCTTCCATTTGGATTCTCTTCCCTCGGCGAACACAAATTCAAAAACTCCTCCCGTGCTTCTTTCACCAATTCCACCCGCTACCGAGTTTCCTCCAACAAATCTTTCGTGCTCCGATTTCCGTCGGCACTCTTTTGAAATCTCCGTTGGTGTTCGGCTTGCTGTGCCAGAGTTAAATTCTCTTGCGCAGTACGGATTTCATCTTTTCCCTTGACCTTATTCCGATCCTTGTTAAGCTGATTTGACATTAATCTTCATTCCTCCCACCTTCTAGGTTCATAAGGCAATGGCGCCAAATGTTTACTGTACGGGTAAATTAAAACAATGCATACAGACAATGGAACAGAACAGCAGAATTATATTCACATATGCTATAAATACATTATGCTTCATAAGATGAGTAATAGAAGATGATAGAAGATAGATGATGATTAATGATTTACAATGATCCCGGACGCGATATAAATACTATCCGCTGAACCTTCCCGAAGGAGTCTATCGGCCACAAATATTATATCCGCTACAAACTATTTACCCGTCGGCTACAAAATACAAAACACCAACGACAATCATTCCGTCGGCTACAGAACACCACCGGGACCATCCAGTTGGCTGACAATGGATTCACGTTGAATCACTACTCATGAAACATGGGTCAATGAGTTTGACTCAAAAATCACATAGTTAAATCCTGATAGCAATATCACAATTTGACTAGTTGTGGAAATTATCTCCTACTTATCAATTGATGAGCTTAAGGGGATTTCTAATGAATGGTTCATAAGGCACAACACTTGGTGAAGGTTTTGCAAATGGAGTTGCAAGCTTTGGGTTTAACCATGGAGGAAACTCCGTAGTTAAGCGCGCTCAGGCTAGAGTAGTACTGGGATGGGTGACCTCCCGGGAAGTCTCGGTGCTTCATCCCTGTGAGCATCACCTAGATCCAATGAGTGCGAAGTGTTCCATTTATTCTCATGAGAGATGGATTCACATTGAATCATTACTCATGAAACATGGGTCAGTGAGTTTGACTCAAAAATCACACAGTTAAATTCTGATAGCAATTTCAATCTCAACTAGTCGAGTCCTTGCCCAGAATGTCGGCTTGGCTCCAATTAATTTCATGTCACAGCCTCCGCTTGGATTTTCTCCCTACGTTACTGCAACTTGGGTACCAACTGTGCTCGTCAACATTCAGCTAATTGTCAAGAGGAGAAATAACAACCCAGCTCACTCAGACTATGACAATGGTTAATGTGAAGGTTTATACAGCTCCTGTCTTGCCACCCCTAGGGTCACTATCTTCAACCTCACTTTGTATGCACTCCTGAGAGACCTTCATAGAACTTGCTAACTCTTACGAGAGGGTATGCCTGAAGTTTGCTGCTGTTTTAACTCTACTACCACCTTTATTTCTCCAGCTAGGAAGAACATTAATCGACTAGTGCCAGTTCCCTTTCTTCCCACACAGCAAGCCTGTCGTTGAAGTATTCCCCTTTACGTATATTCTGTCAAGCATGTTAGTAAAGCTTTTGAAACCAGATAGGCGTCACTAGATGTGATTGTTTGTAGTTTGGTGGAGTTTGGTCAATCAACTGAAATAGAAACCTATTCCAAACATGATCATATTAATCACCCACTGTAAATAATCCTGAAATAATTCTCCAATAAATGCTGGTGATCTATAAATTGATTCCTTCAGCATTTTTCTCAAGTATCCATTTGTACTTCTACCCTAGCAGCAAAAATCATTTTTGAATTGTGATAAATTGCAGTTGGTGCAATTTAGTGTGCTCTCCAATTTTTTCTTTAAATTCCCAATTTATTGACTAAACAATTTCATCAAAATTGTGATTTGAGAGATGGGTTCTGTGAACCACTACACATGAAACTTGGGTCAATGACTTTGACTCAAAAAACTACACATTTGAATCTGGATAGCAATATCATAAATTGTGATTTGTTAGAAGTCATGATTTTGTGGTAAAAAAAGGATTACTAGGGTTTTCCTAATTTCTGCAGTGATTTAATCTGTTTTATTGCTGAATTATAATCCTAACCCTAACCCTTACCTTAGCATAGCCCTATCCTTATCTTTGCCTGATTAATAAAAAATCTGTATCTTTGGGTTTGCTTATTTATATTTGCTTCAATGGGTAACTATTGTTATTATTGTTCTTGTTAAAGTTTAAAATATTATCTTTTTGAAGGTTGGCCTTTGTATGATGGTTGGTATATTGAAGCCTAGAGCCTAGAGTTAACTGCCCTGCAAAGAATATTTTGTAGCCACTACATGAAGATGTTGAGCTTAAGCACAGTGATTGTGATAGTTGTGCCATTATGTCTGCATTCATTTTGAGCAATATCAATCAACATTTTGAACATTTTACTACCAATTTATAGCTTTTCTCATGATTCTGATGTTGGCAATGAGAATTAGTCCACCGCTTTCTCCAGAAATATTTGCCCTGTTCATGGGTGGCTTGAAAGTCACCGCAACACATTTCATTCATAGAAGTGAAAATGAGATGTATCTTGGTTGTGTTATATATATTGATGATCAGCAATGATATGTTTTGACTTTCTTTTACCTTTCATGATCAGAATGTATATGATTATTTTATTTTTGTATTATTTTATTTTTGTAGGAGAATGTATATGAAACTGTCATGCACCCTTTGATTGAAGATTTTGTGGAGGGTAAGAGTTTTTTGCTAGTTGCCATGGGGCCTACAAGTTCAGGCAAGACACATACAATGTTTGGGAATTTTACAGAGCCAGGCCTGATTCCCCGCGCTTTAAAAGAACTTTTGTCTCCTGATAAGGGCAATAATTTCAGAATATCCAGGTTTGATTAATCACATGCATCTTAATTCATTGCATGTTATAGATGATTTTCTTCGATGGTAAAATCATTTTGATGTCCACATCAATCATTATTTCCTTGTATTACATAAGGAGTAATTTTTATAACATAGTTGCAGGAGTTACTTCATCTCAATGTTTGAGATATATTCTGAACGGGGAAGGGGTGAAAAGATTTTTGATCTGTTTCAATGTGGAGCAGAATTGAGCATACACCAGTCCAACATTAAGGGGCTAAAAGAAGTGAGGGTGGAATATGTTTGATTCATTTGAGATGTATATTAGCACATTTATTACTATGACAGACCTGGTAGATCTTTTGATGACTGAAAAAATGGTGATTAATTTGCAGGTTGCAGTTTTGAGTGTGGAAGAGGCCGAGTCACTTCTCATGCAAGGCATGGAGAAACGCACTACTGCAGTAACCAATGCTAATAGTCAGTCGAGGTCTGTTGTATTTTTGAGCATTTTTTATACTAGGTCAGAAGTAAAAATACTAACATCAGCATGATTTTGGTTCTAATTTCAGAAATGCTTCCTATAGATGATGTGTTTTGTAGTACTTTTCTGCAAATCCCCATAGGGATAACATAGATTAGTGATGTCATAATTGTAAACTTTTTGATTTTATGAATAAATCATGCTTTTTTCACTTGTGTATTTCTTGAATATATTTTCTGGCTTTCTTCTCTTTCTAATTGCTTTATTTTCTGATGCTCACATGAACTGAAAGCGAAATTTATGGATGTGAATGAAATAAAGATCAGTACATATTATTGCATATGCAGTATCTAGTTGACGATTGAAGTTCCATCTTGGTGGATCGAGGAAGCTTTGATTCATCTATGTATTGAATAAACTTTTGCATTCCTGGATACAATCATTCTGGAGCTCTAGAACACGAGTTCTGTTGCCGTTTCCAGTCACATGTCCTAGATCTTGTGAGAAGATGATGAAAAAATACTGTCTCACTTGAACAATTACTGCAGAGCTCTCTTATAACTTCTGCAAACAATAATGAGTGCAATGTGCATTCATGGAAATTCAGTGTCTTATCATAGTTGGGCTGGCAATCTGGACTTTTGCAGACAATAAAAGAGTGCAATGCATATGCATGGAGATTCAGTGTCTTGTTATAGTTGGGGCCGGCTGTCTAGTATTATGCCAGATCTATGGATTTTAATTTTCTCCCTACTAGTGGCAGTGAACACAACCAAATCTTGAACTTTTTTGTGCTATGTGCAATGTTAACATGGCTATTGCTGTTGTTGTTACTAGTGATAGTTGTTGGTCATGTTAATAGATCCATAAGGATCCAAGAGGGGGTGGGACACATTGCAATGTTCTTTTTGCAAAAGAAGACCAAACACTCATACACAACTCTTCATGTGCATTTCTTGACCTTTCATGTTTCTCACATGACTTTCCATGTCATTTTCATGACACTTGCAAGAAAACCTAAGTAAGAACAGGTATGCGGTGAATTAGTGTAATATCCTCCCCTATTTTTCCCAAATAAAGAAACTTGCAAGCTACTTTATGATATCAATTATTTTTCTTAATAACTCAACATAACATTTTTGTCAAACACTTGGCACACATACTACAATATATAGGAAAATCTGAAACTTCTTATTTGCTAATTGAATATTGATTTTTGCCATGTAAATGTGCTCATACAACTGTTTAACATGCTGCAACAAATATCAGTCTCGTATTCAACAACTTCAATGCAAAAGTATTAAAATTTGACAGAAGAAACCTGGAATTAGTTGCTGTAGTATTTTTGCAGATGTAGTTGGCAGCCTTCCAAACCCTCAAATCAGCAAGAATAAACAATAAACTTGTTGCAAATACTGTTCACGCACTGTAACAAATTCACTATTCATCCGCACTGTAGCAAAACACTATTCATCCGTACTGTAGCAAAACACTATATGAAACTCAGTATGTTTGGAAACACCGTTAATCCTCCTGACTATGTCTTTCAACAGCGAAGAGAATGCTAGCAAAGAGGGATTCCGTCCTCCAAGCTCGATAAACAAATATCCAGCAACATAACATTAATTTTCATCCAAGCATACTAAAAAGAAGCTCTTCCATTTCTTTTATAGTGTTCTCACAAGAGCTTAGTCCTTCGTTTTCTCAATGTGGGATAAAACATAACTCCCTTTATGTAACTTATGTCTCCAATGTGTTATAAAATAAAGGGGACTCTTTTAATTTAAATATTTCCCACAAAGTATAGTCTATGCATTA
Organism: Cupressus sempervirens; assembly: GCA_028749045.1. Lineage (NCBI taxonomy): Eukaryota > Viridiplantae > Streptophyta > Pinopsida > Cupressales > Cupressaceae > Cupressus > Cupressus sempervirens. The sequence goes on from CM053791.1 coordinate 407,865,429, forward strand.
ATAAAGTTAAATATTAATGCATAACAAATCTTATCAATGATAAACAAGTCTAAATAGCTTTATTAATGCATAACAAATCTTATCAATGATAAACAAGTCTTCTTGTTGATTTTAAACAATTACCATCGACATACCGCTGCCACTGGATGTCTGACCATGTCCAAGATGACTTACTATAAATAGTAAGTATGTCCAAAGTTGCCTCAAAACCTCTCAGAAAGACTTGCAACTGAAACTATCTAGGCCAAATGGCCTCTAAGTCCCTTTAATGTCCTGGTTAGCCTACGGGACTGCGGGGAAATAGGCTAATGACAACATCATGCTATGAATGCTAAAAAAGGGACATTACAGTCCGCCCTTCCCAAAATTGCTTGTCCTCAAGCAATTTCAACTCTGGATGCTGTAATATCTGCTCATTTTCCCAAGTAGCATCCTCCATTGGTAGATTCCTCTACTTGACCAAGTACTCCTTGATGATCCGCCTGCGAAGCACCCTCTCCCTGGAGTCAAGTATAGCCTCGGGAACCGAGATAAGCTTTCCCTCATCATCAAGTGGTGGCAATACTGCTGAAGGCACCACATTGTGGCCCAATGCCTTTTTAAGGCGTGACACATGGAATACATTATGCACTTTACTGTCTGCAGGCAACTCCAACTCATAAGCTACTTCGCCCACTCTTCTGATTATTTTGAATGGTCCATAGCAGCGTGGTTTCAATTTCTCTGCTCCACTCTTCTTGAGAGAGGACTGTCTATACGGTGTAACATGAGGTACACCATGTCTCCTACCTCGAAAGACCTCTTAACCCTGTGCTGATCAACATATTGCTTTTGCTGATTTTGTGCCTTTTGCAAATTTTCCTTCAAGGATTGCATAATGTCCTAACACTCCTGCAAAATATCCTTGGCCTTAGGCACCCTACTGTCCCCAAATAACAAATTCAGAAAATTAGGAGCATCATACTCGTATAGTGCCATGAAAGGGGACATTTGAATAGACATATGGAAAGAGGTATTATAGCAGTACTCCCCTAGATGTAGCCACTTCACCCAAGCCTTCTGCTCTCCTGCAATGTAGTTTCGAAGGTACCCCTCAACCCATTTATTCACTATCTCTGTCTGCCCATCAGTTTGGGGGTGGTAACTGGTACTCGGAGTTAGCTCTGTTCCACACAACCTGAACAACTCCTGCCAAAAGTGGCTCATAAACCTACTATCCCTGTCGCTGACTATGCTCCGTGGCATCCCATGTAATCTAAATACCTCTCGAAAGAATAGCTCTGCTGTCTGTACTGCTGAATATGTGGACAAAATCACAAAGAAATTTGCAAATTTTGTCAATCTGTCTACCACAACAAAAATACAATCTCGACCCTGTGCCTTTGGAAGGCCTATGATAAAATCCATGGAAATGCTATCCCACTTCTTCTCTGGTATAGCTAGGGGCTATAGTAAACCGCCTGGAAAGGAATGTTCCTGTTTGTTTTGCTGACACACTGGGCACTCCTTAACGAATTGTAGCACTTTTGATTTAAGCCCCTTCCAAGTGAAGCGCTCTCTCACATGCCGATATGTCTTAAAAAATCCTGGATGTCCTGCTCATGGTGAATCATGAAATGCTCTCAAGATCTTTTGCTTCATGGCAGACCCAGGTACCAAATAAATCCTTCCCTTGTAAATGATCAAATCATTTACAACAGTGTATCGACTATCCTGAATAGCTCCTTCAATAACACTAGATGCCCAACTATCCTTGGCATACTCTACCAAGATCAACTCTCTCTAATCATCCATGACTATTCCAACAACAAGCAAATGAGGCCTTCTGGATAAAGCATTTGCGACAATATTTTTCTTCCCTTTGACATAGACTATGTCAAAATCATAGGCCTGTAACTTACTCACACATTTTTGTTGCCTGTCATTAAGATCCTTCTGTCCAAGGAAATGTTTCAAGCTGTTATGATCTGTTTTTACTGTGAATCGGCTCCCTGCTAAGTATTGCCTGAACTTAGCTAGCGCGTGCATGATTGCTAGCATTTCTTTGTCATAGATGCTGTAAGTTCTCTCAACACCTCGTAATTTCCTGCTCTCATATGCGATGGGATGTTTGTCCTGCATGAGGACAGCTCCTACTCCCTCTCCAGAGGCATCACATTGCAGCTCAAAAGGCTTGGTGAAATTTGGAATGGCTAAAACAAGACATGTACTCATCAGCTCCTTGAACTTGTCAAAACAATCTTGAGCCATCTCTGACCACTTGAAATTGTCTCTCTGTGTCAAATCTGTAAGTGGTGCTGCTATCTATGAAAATCCCTTCACAAATCTGCGGTAGAACCCGCAAAGCCCAAGAAATCCCTTGAGTAGTGAAGTGTTCCTTAGCGGTGGCCAATCCAGAATGGCCCCGCTCTTGTCTGGGTCAACCCGAACACTTCCTGCACTAATAATATGCCCTAGATAGTGCAACTCTGTCATCTCGAACTCGCACTTACTCATCTTGGCATATAATGACTTCCTCTCTAGAATGCTGAGCACTGCATCAATATGCTTCAAATGTTCCTCCCAAGTACGGCTATATATCAGTATATCATCAAAAAAAATCAACACAAACTTCCTCAATTGATCTCAGAACACTCTATTCATACAGGACTGGAAAGTGGCGGGGGCATTAGTCAACCCAAAGGGCATGACTAAGAACTCAAAATGTCCGTAGTGGCATCTAAAAGCTGTCTTCTCCACATCCACCTCTCTAACCCGTATCTGGTGGTAGCCAGATCTCAAATCAATCTTAGAGAAGTAGCAGGCACCGTGCAATTCATCAATAAGCTCATCAATGCACGGAATAGGGTATCGGTTCTTGATTGTTTTCTTGTTTAGCTCCCTATAATCAATGCACATCCTCATTGTACCATCCTTCTTCTTCACCAATACTACTGAAGAAGCGAAAGGACTCTTGCTTGGCTATATGTGCCCCATGTCAATCAACTCCTTAATTGCCTTTTCTATTTCATCCTTATATCTCTTTGGATGGCGGTAAGGTGTGATGATAACTGGCTTAGCCCCCTCCTCTAACTCAATAACATGCTTGATTCTCCTATCCGGTGGTCTCCCTGGAGGTATCTCACCAAACACCTTAGTGTGTTTGGTTATTATTTTCTGTACATCAGGTGAATACTCCTGTTTATGCTGCTCTGTCACCTCAGGCATTACTCTGAACTTTGCTATCCACTGCACCTGGTCATGTCTGAATAAACTCTGCATCCGCTTGAGTGACACCACTCGAAGTCTCCCATCTGACAAACCTCTGAACACTATCTTCTTACCATTTGCCTCAAACCTCATTTCCATTTTTTGGAGGTTAAATGTAAACTCTTCCAGAGACTTCATCCAATTCATCCCAAGCACCATATCCTGATCACCAATGTTGACCACAAAGAAATCTCCCACCATGTCATAATCTCCCAAACGAAGCTGCAAGTTGGTGATTTTCTTGGTACAGTCGATTTTGAAGCCATCGACAACCATCACCTTAAATCCCCTATGCTCCTTTGTATGTAGCCCTCTGCGTGACACAAACTTCTCATCAATGAAGTTATGTGTTGCCCCTGAATCAATGAGTGCCACAAATCTTTGTCCATCCAAAGTACCCCTAATTCTGAAAGTGACGGCCTCCTGTATACTGGACAATTGAGCTATCGTGATATCATTGCGTGCTTTCTCATGTGAAGAATTATCATCTCCATCTGATTCTGATGACTGGTCTGAATCTCCCTCCACTGACTCTTCGGCTGAAAAGTACTCCATCTGCTTAGCTTTCGCTTTCAATGGACACTTATGTGACAAATCCCAAGGCTCCCTGCAATGGAAACAAAGCTTCTTTTTCCTGAGATCATTAAGTGTCTCATTGTCCAACCTCTTACTTTCCTCCTTAGGTGGCTGAGCCTCTCTATGAAAAGGTTTATTGTCCTTATCTTTCCTCGAAGGGAAACTCTTTGCCTGGAATTAAGTTTTAGAAGCTGAAGAGGAATCCATGTCACGAGCTTTCTTAATGGCTTCGTGCAAAGTGGGAGGGTTGAGAGCTTTAATCCACCCTCTCAACGAATCAGTTAACTCATCCATAAATAGAACTAGTATCCTCCGTTCAGATACATCTGTTACTAACACTGCAAGTTTTTGAAACTCTGAAATGTATGTTTCCAATGATCCCCATTGTTTAAGCTGAGCTAACTCCTTGAAATGAAGTTTTGGATCCTTCCTATCAAATCATTCAATCAGTCTCTCTGTAAACTCCACATATGAGGTAATGTGTGCATGTCCCATAGTGACCATACCATGATGCCACCACTTGTGCGCTAACCCATCCAGATGAATTGTTGCATACTTAATAGCTTCTTCCTCAGGCATAGGGTTCAATTCAAAGTATGTGTCAAGCTTTTGAACCCAAGCTCTTGCTGTAGACTTCCCTGAGCCATCATAATATGGTAACTGAAGTTTTCCTACTTTCTTCCGTAGCTCATAGCTCTGGTTCCTGTCATGTCCATGTGGCATATGTTTCATCCGCACATCCATATACTCCCTAAAGGTAATTGCAGCAGTAAAATTTGGACCTCCGACTTCCCAATCTCTCCTCAACTGGTCCTGTATATCAGTGATTTGGGGCTCTGGTACGGGCTGCTCTGGAGCTCTAGGAGGAAATGTGGGAATCATGGGCCTCGAACTCACTGTCCTAGTTTGCTGGGGTGCACGACCGAAATTGTTTCCAACTTGTTCGCCTCCATTATGTGTCCCATCCTGATTATTACCATTCTGATTATTTCCTCCACCCACATTAGCATTCAACCCCATTTGACGAGCCATCATCTGCATCATAAGCTCCAATCTTTGACTCTGTTCCTGTGCTCTCTGCTCTGCTAATCGCTGTCCCTGTGCCAAGGTGTCTAATAATTGTAAAAATCTTTCCTCTCCCTGATCTGGACCGGCATTCCCGCCTTTGCCTAATCCTGTATTCCTGTCATCTCGGTCACCCATATTGCTGTCTTGATCAAAGAATACCTTCTCTGTGTCTGTATGATTGGATTCTATGTCCACCTGCACGGATGAACTAGACTGTTCGCTCTGCTGAACTAGATTGTTCGCTCTGCAGGTTTGAAATCCTATTTTGTCTTGCTCTGGTACTGCGGAAATTATAAGGCCCCTGTTGCATGCTCAAACATAAATGCTCTGATTTTAGTGTTTTGACATTTCGTCAAACACTTTTCCCTTTATCCGGCTATTCCAAATTCCCTATAAGACCCCCACAGGATGGTAGGACTTATAGCTCTGATACCACTGTAATATCTTCCCCTATTTTTCCCAAATAAAGAAACTTGCAAGCTACTTTATGATATCAATTAATTTTCTTAATAACTCAACATAGCATTTTTGTCAAACACTTGGCACACATACTACAATATATAGGAAAATTTGAAACTTCTTATTTGCTAATTAAATATTGATCTTTGCCATGTAAATGTGCTCATACAATTGTTTAACATGCTGCAACAAATATTAGTCTCGTATTCAACAACTACAATGCAAAAATATTAAAATCTGACAGAAGAATTCTTGAATTAGTTGCTGTAGTATTTTTGCAGATGTAGTTGGCAGCCTTCCAAACCCTCAAATCAGCAAGAATAAACAATAAACTTGTTGCAAATACTGTTCACGCACTGTAGCAAATTCACTATTCATCCGCACTGTAGCAAAACACTATATGAAATCTAGTATGTTTGGAAACACCGTTAATCTTCTTGACTGTGTCTTTCAACAGCAAAGAGAATGCTAGCGAAGAGGGATTCCGTCCTCTAAGCCCGATAAACAAATATCCAGCAACATAACATTAATCTTTATCCAAGCATACTAAAAAAAAGCTTTTCCATTTCTTTTATAGTGTTCTCACAAGAGCTCAGTCTTTCGTTTTCCCAATGTGGGATAAAACATAACTCCTTTTATGTAACTTATGTCTCCAATGTGTTATAAAATAAAGGGGACTCTTTTAATTTAAATATTTCCCACAAACTATAGTTTATGCATTAATAAAGTTAAATATTTAAATTTAACTTTATAAAATAGCTTTATTAATGTATAACAAATCTTATCAATGATAAACAAGTCTTCTTGTCGATTTTAAACAATTACCATCGACATACCCCTGCCACTGGATGTTCGACCATGTCCAAGATGACTTACTATAAATAGTAAGTATGTCCAAAGTTGGCTCAAAACCCCTCAGAAAGACCTGCAACTGAAACTATCTAGGCCAAATGGCCTCTAAGTCCCTTTAATGTCCTGGTTAGCCTATGGGACCGTGGGGAAATAGGCTAATGACAACATCATGCTATGAATGCTAAAAAGGGGACATTACAATTAGAGCATGAAATACATTCCATGGTGAGTGTATCATCGATTGGGACAAGTTGAAGTAAGAAAGAAAATTATCATAGATAAAGAACCAAAGTTGCAGCTCATATATTTTGTACTTGCTTGTTTTCAGTGTTCACCAAGAACAGTGAATTAGAGGAACAATTACAGTAATAACTTGATTTGTTCCATCCTAGGTTTTTGAGGATAAACGTTTTTGTGTTGTTTGTTTTGAGTTGCCCGTATGCTTGTCATCATTGACAACCAATATGAACAACTAACTGTCATTAAGAGTTGAAACAAACTGTGTTGGTTGCATAAACAGATCAATAGCATGTGCATATGCAACACCAAATCAAAGCAACTTCTTGTATGAATTACGTTAACACTAAATCAAAGAAATGACACACGGACCAGCTCTGACTTAGCAAGGGCAACTTGACTCGTGACCCGGCTCGGACTCGGCAGTGACTTGACAAAGTGACAAAACCCTTATAAATTTAGAGATTTTTTAGGATTTAAAGAACATTCCATGCACCCATTACTGAATAAAGCTTAAAGACACAATACCATCATGAAATATAGGGTAATTTGATCACATACTTAAACATTCATCGATTACATAAGCGCAAAGGTACATTGTAGTTGAAGGAAATAGCAAAAATGAATATGAAAAATTTAAAATTCTACATATTGTCAAATCAAAATGTATATCAAATCTATGAAATCCATCACATCAATAGTCATCATCAAATGTTCCAAACATATGTAAACATAAACAAGTCTATATCTATGGCTCCTAATCCTCATCCTCAGCCTTAGAGTAATCTTTATTATGCCTCCTAGTAAGGTGCCTAATGTAGGTCGTGGATGATAGATTAGCCATAGTCTCTACCTGTGAGGGGCCACTAGGATCAACTTTAGCTCTCTGCTCCTCTGCTGCCACAGCCACGACCTCGGCCTCTCTGTCCACCTGGTCAATCCACTCATACTGTGGATCAACCTCCTCTAGAGTAATTGGAGAGCTGCCACTATCCAAAATCACTCTGGTCCTAAGGCGAAGGTTGCAATGCACAAAGACTAGATTATTCATCCTCGCCACAAACAACCTGTTACACGTCTTTGAGTGGATGTGCTCAAACATGCTCTAGTTGCACTCACATCCAGAAGCGCTACATGGATGGCTCAAAATGCAGATGGCTATTTTTTGAAGGTATTTGTTTGAAGGCCCAAACATTTGCCACCATCTATTTGAAAAATGGAAAAGATAAAGAGATTAGTCTCCTTTCCACCTTTAAAGCTAGAGTCTAGAACCTAGATAATAAAATTAAAAAATTTAAAATGCCCAAGCAACAATTTTTACTTGGCTGCAATTTTGTATGACCTTCTTTGCATATTTGGCTTCCAAAAATGGGCCTTAATGAATTATTATAGGCATCCATCTCAAGTAATGTATATGTGGAACTAGTGTCTGCCATTTTCCCTATCACAATATATAGGCCATTGGGAACCTCATCATCCGCCTTGAAATCATCACGAAAATAGTACGCCAAATTGAGGTGGTAGGCTGCTCCATGAATGGGTCTATGAAGCTGATTTTGCCATCTCCTATCAATTATGTCCTACATGGCACCATACTTCTCCTCAACTCTGCATATTTGGCTCTAATGGCCTCCTTGGCCCTATGCATGCCCTCATATATGTAGCCCATAGTGTGCTTCTTCCCATCAGCAACTCGTAGGAGGACTACGAGGGGCTCACTGGCCTACAAAATAGTTCAACCAAAAAGCAATGGAGTGGATGATCATTAAAATACGAAACTTTGCAAAGTTGCACAATGAAAATAAAACAAAAATACGCATATAATATTTAATTTATAATATTTAACTTTAAGACTTTTCCATCCATTGTTCCAGCCCTAGTAGGGCTTTTGGTTCATCGGTAGCTAGAATAGTAGGGCTTAAGTTTTAAAATTACCTCCACAATCTCCTTACGAGGCTCCCAAAAACCTTCATCAAAAATAATTTTTGCCACATGTAACCTTGTAGGAGTGGTAGCATAGGACGAGGAAGTCCACTCTGGACCAACAAACATGCACCTCAATTCTAACCTTGAATCAAACAAGGATTGTAGTTTGATAAAATTTGAGGCAAATCTTGTAATACCAGGATGAGCCAACTCCCTTTTCCTAGTGTAATCCCTCATAATGTTGAGGACCAACGCATGATTATAGATGAACTTGCAAATATTTTTGGCCTTATCAACACATAATTCGACTCATTTAAGCTTGCCAATATCTTTTAACATGAGGCCAAGGCAATGGGCCGCACATGGAGTCCAAAAGATTTTTTGGGTACCTCTCCATCAATAATTTTCTTACAGCAATTTTAAATTAATTAGTAAAAATTTAGATGAAGAAAATTTTAAAGCTAAAATTGAAACTTTAGAAACTTCAAATTTTTACTTGCAGCAACATAATTAGCTGCATTATTAGTCACCACTTGCACAACAATCTCTTCCCCCACCTCCTTTATGACCTCCTCAATAGCCTCACATAAGTATGTCACATTTTTGACATGTGAGGAAGCATCTATAGACTTCAAAAACATGGTGGATCCTAAAAGTGAAAACAAAACAAAATAATTAAAATTGATCAATAAATAAATCAAAATTTTAAATTTAAACAAATCAAGTTGATCAATTAGGGAACAATTTTTTTTATGAGAGTCCTATTCCTCCTATCTGTCCATCCATTTGTCATAACGGTGCAACCCTTTAGGCTCCAAGCCTTTCTATGGTCCTCCAACTCAAGTTTCATTTCCTTAACCATTTCTAGTAAGAGGGGGCCACTCAACTCAGCCTCTATAGGGGCTTTAAATCCTGATACATAGATGGCAACCGCATCAATCATGCCCTGCCAATAAGGAGTACTACCACATATATAGAAATATTTGAATTAGTAAATGTCAACATCAAGTTATAATTTTAAAATTTTATTTTCAAAGTTTAATTTAAAGGTAAAACTTAAAACTTAAAACTTAAAACAATCTAATATAAATTAAATACTTGGCTGCAATAAATGGTATGTTGCAAAAAATCAGAACTTGCAAATTGATCTTCTTCCAGTAGCATGGATCTCCTTGAACCAATCCGTGCTATCAAGGGAGGGTTGTGCACTAGGAGTGGTGCGTGGTATAAAATAATTGTCCAACCTAGAAGTAGAAGTAGATTTCCTGAATCTAGGACGAAAGGTAATGCCAATACTACTATCACGGGTAAAACGGCTAGTAGGGTCAGGGATAGGAACAAATGTAGAACCACTAGCACAAGCAGAAGCACTAGGATGATAGGGAGGAAGGGAAGAACCCTCTCCAATACAACGCAGGGGTGTAAAACTAGATACATATGTGGATGAGGGTGCACAGTGACTACCAATCTGAGCTATCTCATGTAATTGATTTTGTCTTAATTCCTTTGCTTGTTCATATTTTTCTAAGGCAACATAATAAAAAAGTTTAGCTTTAGCAAGTTCGTCTTTACAAGGCTCAGTATCATGGCTACGTATCCCAACAATATTGTATTTCAATCTATTTATCCTCCCACTATTAATGACCTTACAAAATAAGCATTTTGTTTGATTTCTACCTCTACTTGTGAAGTCTATGGTGTACTTCCAACACTCATCTTTTTGATCGGTTTTGGCTTTTTTAGGAGCAGCCATTATGATTAGGGGAAAAAAATGTTTTCAAAATGTGAAGGTTGCTGCAATAAGAGTCGAGACAATATTTTATGAAAATTTAAACTAAAAATAAATAAATTAGCAAACCCTACATTTTTCTAAAAAAAACTTGCAAATACTTGAGAATAAAAAATGTAATGTAGAATTTAAAGTCAAGCAAGAAGAAAATGACAATATAGTTATGAACAAAAAAAAACCAATGAACATAGAGAAAAAATTCATGTAAATCCAAAAAAATCAACTCTTACCTCTTTCAAAGGAGTTGATAAGTGTTGACAAAAACTCCTATAAACTCCTTGATGATCTTTATGCAAATATACTGCCGCTCCAATGTGCTTTGTGCAAGCTTTTCTCCTCTTCCTTTCAGCTGGTTGCAAAACAATGGCTCCCTATTTATCTTTCTTTCTAGTTGTCACATAAGAATGTTATGGAAGCCCTTTTAGGGTTATATGAAAAAGAAACATAAAACAAAATGTTAAAAAAACAGTAAAAATCAATTTTTTTGGCCGGATGACTTTTTCAAAGACGTGGTTGGGTCAAGTTGGTCAGACTCGCCCGGTTAGGAGGTGACCCGTGGGTTACACGAGTTAGGCGAGTCACGCCACTTCACCTGGCGAGCGAGTCTGGTTTCTCTGCACTAAATACATTGTAGATGAGCATGTAGATAGTGTTACAGGTTGGCTTTGAAAGGAAATTTATAGCTATAGGATGATTGTTAGCTAATGTAGGTCCAAACAGTAGTATGTCTCCAAAAGAACTCCCTCTAGGCTTGGCATAGATTCTAGAAGGCTCCAATTAAAAGAAAATGCCAATAGAGGAACCTTAACTTGTATTTCAACCATATTATTTTGACAAAAGGTGTTGGAAAATCAGGGCAATTCATTTTTAAAATTATATCTTCCAAATTGCTCATTTTTTCTTCAACATAAACCTTAGTTGCCGATTCGTGACACGAATCCAATTCGGGCACGTGAATCGGATCCGTGGATTTGAGATTTTTTTTTTTTCCCAATTATGATTCATGGAGGATTCGTGCATATATATATATATATATATGCATATGCATTATATATACTAAAAAATAAGAGAAATATACATAATTCTAAAACTAAATCATTTCATAGTATGAATCTAGTATACTTGATCAATGACATTGATAATTAATCTATTTTCACGATTATAAAGAAAATCAACACATTCACATTGAATTACTGAAAGTGAAAGCTTGTAACATTCAAAATATAGATCATTAAACTTAAAGTTTATAACATGATTTACTCATAAAAGAGTCAAGAGTCAACACTAAAGTTTTTTATTTAATCATCAAATTGATTTTCAAGAAAATCCGCATCAAAGGTGTACTGGTGAGCTGCAAGTGCTGCATCTGTATTAGTAAAGGAACCCAAACCACTAGTAGTAGAGGGGATTGTTAACTCATAATCCTCCTCCTCATCATCCACATCAATCAAAGTGGATCTAGCAAGATCTCGGATGGTCATATCTAAATCAGGAGTCTCGGGTGCTACATCCCAAAGCTTTTCAGGCCCCTTCTTGTACTTAGGATCCTTCCGTGACAACAAGCGCAAATTGTTGTGAATGAACACAAGGTCTTTTGATTTTTTTGGAGCCAACCGGTTGCGTTTGATTGAGTGGATAAAGGAGTAAGTACTCCAATTCCGTTCAGCGGCAGAAGAGCTGGCAACCTAAAGAGAAATTAAAAATTATCAATACAACAATCAAGATAAATAAATTAAATAATAAATTCAAGGAATTGAGAATGTTAACCTTAAGCTTAATTTTACAAACTTACTTGGGATAGGACCTTTATGGCAAGAGGTTGGAGGTACGTGAAGGCTTGGCCATGAAGGTACCACCATTTGATGGCACCCATCTTGCTTTGGTCTGCTATGGCAATAGGGTCGAAATCCTCACCTGAGTTGAAAGCAACAAATTCACTCCTCACAATTGCCCCAATCTCTGGATCTTGGAATATCTTAGCTAGTGCCCTCTTATACCCATCTGCAACCTCAGCATCTCTAAATGGTGGCACTCTACCTGGAAGGCGAAGTACATTTGCACTATAGTACCTGGGGATAACAAAAGACAATTGAACACTATCAAATATCAATAGCACAAACATTGGATAAAATAAGCACAAACATTTGATAAGAACTACAGTACCTCGGGGATAGAGCATATGCAAGGAGGTGCAAAGGTGTGGTCATCTTGTTCCATCGATGATGAACAATTTTTTCCTCCTTCTTGTAAAGGGTGTCCTCAGGATCATTCTCCCTCCTCTGTATGACCTAAGATATGAAATATGAATAATAATTATAATTAGTGAATATGTCAATTTAAACTTTAGAATCTAGATATCTTTCAAATAAAAAATTGTTGTAAAAGAGCGTAAAACTTACCATTTTAATTTTTTCCAGCATACTATCCATGGAATCATAAATATCCCCAAGGCATGGCTCATCACTATCTGCGAAGCGAAGCATTGCCATTATTGGATCGGTGATTTCCAACACATAACTCACAAGACCCCACCAATCCTCATCTAGTATCATTCTTCTCACATTTAAAGCCCTTGCTGTATTGGAATTCTTCCAAATGCCCCATTGGGGGCTAATGACCATATGCTTCAATGCTTCTTTTACCTTCACAAGTCGTCTCAAGACGATTGTGTGAGAGGCAAAGCGGGTTTCAGCAACCTAAGAACATGTTAAACTCAAGTTAGTAAAACATTTAAAAATTAAAACATGTTAATGTAAACAACAACAAAAATTAATAATTGTGGAATCCAATAATATTCAATTATATATTAAATATAAAAATTTACCTTCAATAACTCCAAGTCCGAGAAACTCCTAAAAATTGCTTGTGACATGTGGTGATTTGTCACAAACATTTGAATCTCTTCAGCTTCCTCATATATCTTTTTCACCCAATCTATTTCGGTGCCAATTGCTTTCATCACTAAATTGAGAGAGTGGACGGTGCATGGTGTCCAAAAGATATGATCATATCTAGACTCTACAATTATCCCTGCAGCCTTGCAAACTTTTGCATTGTCTGTGACCACTTGAACAACATTATCAGGACCCACTGACTCTATGGCATCAATGAGAATGCGTGAAATAAATTCTGCATCTTTCACTTGCCCTTCACAATCAACTGCCTTCAAGAACATTGCCCCTTTAGGGCATACAGCAATAACATTGATCAATGGACGGTTTCTACAATCTTTCCAACTATCCGAAATAATAGACACACCCGATTGAACCCAAAAATCTCTTATTGGTTGAAGTTGAGCCTCTACATTTTTCCTCTCATCATGTAATATGGTAGTGCGCAACTTCTCATAACCAGGCGGTTTGTAACCATGGGGTGCATCATTTATTGCTTCCACCATCTCCCTAAAATAAGGTGATCTAGCAAAATTAAATGAAACACCATTTGCAATTAAACAACGTCCAATTTTGTTCAGCAATGTCTCTCTTTTCAATTTGGAATGCCCTATCTAGTGGGCCTCTCTTGCGGGTGAGTGGAGATGGGTCTTCATCTTCATCATTTGTAGTTGGCATAGGCAAAAAAGGATGTTTTCTTGTGTTTGTTTGATCAAATGATGGTGTTGGTATATTTGTTTTTTGGGAAGCACCACGTTTTGCTTTTGCAACTGCTCTATCAACATCATCTTGGTCTTTTGCTAATGCTGCTATTTGTGCAGCTGGTAATCCCTTCTTATCACTACCTTGACACATGTGAATTCCTTCACCCGCAGGGCCCAAAAAATGTAGTTTCACTCGGGAATAGGAGCTTCTATGTTGTATGTTGCAAAAATTACATTTCCTTATGTATGCCCCACCCCCAGGACATTGTGCAACTCTTGTTGTGTGTCTCCATAAAGGAGACCCCTTATCAATTTTGAAGTTTGGTGATGCAGCCCCACCCCCACCCACTGAGCCTTGACTACTCATTGTTCTATTCTTGCAATCTAGAAAAAGTGAAAGAAAACCATGCTTCACACTTGCACAAAAACTTGAAAATTTGGAAAACTAAAAATAAATCAATAATCTATGAAAGAATTCAAGAATATGGTTGAAATGCATACCTTAAAACACTTCTTGCAAGGTATTTGAAGCTCCACAACCGATCTCCTTCGAATCCAAGCAATTCACTTCAAACAAGCAAGTATGAGAGAGCAAAATAGAGAGCAAAATAGAGGGCAAATGAGCTTGCATTGTGATTTAGAGGGTCGTTTTTAGGGTTTAGGGCCTTTAGGGCAAAAAAAAAACATTAAAAAATGATAATGGGCCCACGTTTTTGCATACTCCTCCTGTCATTGCTGCGGATTCACGCGGATCCGTGCGTGGATCTGTGAGGATCCGGGCAGGATTCGTAATCCTGCTCGGATCCTCACAGATCCATACGTGGATTCGAATCCGAATCGGACCCGAGCCCGGATCCGGCCTTTTCCAGGCGAATCCGGTAACTAAGACAAACACTTGCAAGCATCACAAATGACTAGGCACCTGAGTAGTGGGAGTAGAGTGCTTCAACTTGCATTACTCATGCTATGCCCTACAAGTGCCCTTTAGGAAATTATGTGAGCCAATATTCACTTGAGAATTGTCAAAAGAGGGTCGACTAACAAGCAGAAAGCATAATTCTCAGTTTCTTGATAATCCAAACACTAGCTCAACTATTTCCAACATGAAATGTGAGCGATGACCTATAATAATAATTTATTTACAATATATATTTTTATATTTTTACTGGTCGATATTGCAACTTAATGTACATATTAGGTTGTTTCTATTTCAACGATTGCTTTGCTATAGAAACATCTGTTTTGTAATTCCTGCAAATGATCATTAATTGAATTCATTCATTATTTTACCAATTACTTGTATAATAGGGTATCAGAGCAGTATTGACTTGTCCTTTGAAAAAACAATAATTTCTTTTTAGAAATTATTCTTCTTCAAATTTCTAGAAAAGTTTCTCTTGGTGTCTATGTTTCTTCATGAGTTGTTTGTAATGTCCCATTTTTTTGGAGGAATTAATTATAAAGTTATCAATTAAAAATTATATATTACAAGGTAACTTTATAAATTAAATAAATAAAAAATTCTTCTAGAGGTTGCTGGAAGAAGCGGAGAAAAAATTTAAAAGGGAGGCCGACCTATCAAGGAAAAATGAATAAATAGGCATTGAGGGCTCATTGCCTATCATCGAGATTTATTATTTCTTTTTGTTGATGTGCGTTGTGGAGCCTAGGGTTTCTGCAAATAGTTACAATTGGCCATTGAGAACAAAAACTCTCAATTGGTACGCAATTTTGAGGGTGTGAAAGATCACCTGAATTATTGCAGCTGTGGGAAGGATATTTCAGTCCTTTCACTTGTGCTTAATTGCTGGTTTGGAGTTTCAGTTGGAGTTGCACTTTCATCATATCATCTTCAGCATTCAGTCTCCGCCATTTGATCAATCCAGGTTCTTCATTTCAATCTGTAGTTGCAACAAGTTCTTAATTGTATACAACCAGTTAGGGTTTCTTTGTAATGTGCTATATCATAATGTTTTGGTGCTGAAATTTGCCATATCATTTGTAAAAACATTTGGTTCTCATTGAATGAATACATTGGCACTATTATTTCTTTTATTTCAGCAATATATTTTAGCAGTGTATTAAATTTAGGGTTTTGTTTAGTGGCCTATTGGTACGGGTCATTATAGTGGTATCAGAGCGGTTTCCTGCTAGCCTGATAGGGTTACCCAGCCACCATTTAATTCGGTTTATAAAAGAACCAACATAACTGAGAATATGGCTGAGAGACATTCTCAAAGCCCATCCAGAAGCGTGCGAGATGATGAGACTTTACAGCAACAGGAGAGGCTTCTACAGTCAATAGAGGCAAGTACACAGGCAATGATGGTTATGATGCAACATTTGATTGGGGAAAATAGGAGGAATAGTCATAATAATGACCAGGATGATAGGAGCATAGCAGGATCACAACATAGGACACGGTTTGGAACAACTGATAGACCCACACGTCTTACATTCAGAGAAGAAATTCCAGCACGCACACATGATGCTACGGTAACAGATATTGTAGATGAACTTTGACAAGCGAGGAATGAGTGGGATTCATTACCAGAATATGTACAGGATGGATGGACATTTGACAGGTACCTGAACTATCGAGTTGCCAGGCAGAAGCAAGTAGATAAACACAGTGAGTTGCAACAAGTTGGTATTAGCCACATTTGATGGCAGTGGAAAAATGACTGCTCGTGCTTGGATTCATTAGGTGGATACTTTCCTATCTTTGAAGACGATGGCAAAATTTGAAGCACTCAAGTATGCCACTTTACACTTAGATGGGGCAGCACATGATTGGTGGACACATGGCATGATCACATTGCAACACAATTAGGTAACCACTTATCAGGAGTTTGTGGATAGATTGATAGAAAGGTTTGATAAAAAAAATCCTAAAGTTTATTTCCGGGAGTTAGCCCAATTGAGACAGTCAGGAGGCTTAGAATAGTTTATCAATGACTTCCAGAAGCTTGCAGTGATGGTGCCTGACATTTCAGAAAGGAGGCTAGTCATTTTATTCACAGAAGGATTAACTGAACCACTCAAGGGGTGGGTAAAGGCCTTTGATCCTCCTACATTACAGGAAGCCATGAAGAAAGCCCGCAGTATGGAACTTGTAGCTCCAACAAATCGGTTTAGTTCAAAGAGTTCTTCATCATTTAGAGATAACAAAGGGGAATTCAGCAAGGGTAAAGAGAAGGTTAGTGACTCAAAAGACAAGCTAGCTACACCTTGGGATAAGGAAACACTTAATGACCTGCGTAGGAAGAAGCTATGCTTCTTTTGCAAAAGTCCCTATGAGTTTGGTCATGATTGTCCTATGAAACCTAAGGGGAAAGCTAACCGGGTGACGTGGGCTTATTACAAAGGTTCAGATTCAGACATCTCAGAGCACCATGATGAGGATCTTGATGAGGCAGAGGGTGAACAAGAGGTAGATAGTGCTAAGAAAAAAGAGGCTCCAGAGATACATTTACAGGAGGCACGTCTATCTAGTATTCAAAGAGAGGGATCTTTCAGATTTCGGGGAGTCTTGGCAACACAAAAGATTATTACTCTGTTGGATACAGGTGCCACGCATAATTTCATTGATGCACAATTTGTGGAGAGGCGTGGACTCATTACTGAGGAGTTCGAGGGACTGAGAGTTAAGGTAGCCGATGGATATACTCTTCGTTGTGATAGGATGGTGCGAGATCTACCTTTGCACCTGAACAACTATGAGTTTAAGGCGGACTATCATGTGGTCAACATGGGTGACATGGACATAGTACTTTGGATGCAATGGCTACATTCTTTGAAGGAGGTTACCCTGAGATTGGAGGATATGGAGATACGATTCGTGGTGGATGGCAGGACTCATGTGCTGAAGGCTATCCGTAATGGTGATGTCAGGACTATCTCATTTAGGCGGTTGGAGAGATTAGCCAAACATAATAATATGGAGTGGGCAGCAATATGCGCTTTGATGCCTACCTAGCAGGGGCAACATAAGATTGAATATCATCCAGATATTCAGAAATTGAGAATCAAGTATGGGAAGGTATTCGGTGAGATTCCACCAGGCAGGTTACCAGACAGAGGTATTGAGCACATTATTGAGTTGGAGGAAGGTGCTAAGCCTGTCATGATCACACCATACCGACACCCAAAACGACTCAAAGATGAGATCGAGAGGACCATCAACGAGTTGCTAGCAATGGGACACATCAGACCAAGTAAGTCACCCTTTGCATCTTCTGTTGTTTTGGTAAAAAAGAAGGATGGTACTCTACGAATGTGTATTGATTACAGGGTGTTGAATAAGAGAACTATAAAGAACAAGTATCCCATCTCATGCATTGATGAGCTGATAGATGAATTGCATGGGGCTTGTTATTTCACAAAAATTGATTTGAGATTAGGCTATCACCAGATCAGAGTTCGAGAGCAGGATATTGAAAAAATTGTTTTTAGATGTCATTACGGGCATTTCGAGTTTGTAGTCATGCCTTTTGGTTTGACTAATGCACCTTCCACTTTTCAGTCCACTATGAACAAGGTTTTCCACCATCAGTTGAGGAAATTTGTGCTGGTGTTCTTTGATGATATTTTGATCTATAGCAAGACATGGTAGGAACATTTAGAGCACTTGGAGATAGTATTAAGCATTTTACAGAGCGAGTCCTTTATGCCAAGGAGTCCAAATGTGATTTGGGGATGACAGAATTGTTGTATCTTGGACACATCATTAGTGCGGAAGGAGTGCGAATGGATCTTGAAAAGATCCGTGCTATTGTTGATTGGCCACCACCAGAGAACCTTACACAATTAAGAGGGTTCATTGGTCTATGTGGATTCTATCGCAAGTTTGTTAGTGGCTACTCACGACATGCAACTCCCATGATAGATTTGCTGAAGAAAGGGGCATTTGTATGGACTCGAGAGGCACAGGAGTGTTTAATGTGATTCGAGGAAATAATGACTACATGCCCAGTATTAGCATTACCTGATTTCATAAAGCCATTTGAACTTCAATGTGATGCTTCTGGAGAGGGAGTTGGTGCTGTATTGATGCAGGGCAAGCATCCTATAGCTTATGAGAGTAGGAAACTCAGAGGGGCTGAGAGATCATTCAGCATATATGATAAGGAGATGTTGGCCATCATGCATGCTTTGGCCAAATTTAGACAGTATCTTGTGGGCAACAAATTTTGTATTAAAACTGATCATAATAGTTTGAAGCACTTTTTGGGACAGCGGGATCTGAATGATCGTTAGCAGAAGTGGGTGAGTAAGTTAAAGGCATATAATTTTGATATCACATATGCTAAGGGGACACAAAATATTGTTGTAGATGCTTTATCCCGTAGGCCACACCTCACTTCTATGATTCAGATATCAGAGGATTTGTGACACTTGATTGTAGCAGAATATGCCAAAGACACGTGGGCCTCTGCTATAGTGGAGGGGACAACAATCGACACCAGATACACTCTCATAGATGATTTGATCATTTACAAGAACAGGATTTACTTAGTCCTAGGATCGAAAGTGAAGTAGTTGATTTTGAGAGCATTCTATAATTCACCTACAGCAGGCCATCTTGGGTATTTCAAGACTTACAGGTTATTACGGGAACAGTTCACTTGGAAGGGACTTAAGGCTGATGTTTTGCAGTATGTGCGTGAGTGTCATGTTTGCCAGCAGAATAAACAAGAGCACACTTATCTAGCAGGGCTCCTACAACTACTTCCTATTCCTGATAGAAAGTGGGAGTGCATCTCTATGGATTTTATTACGGGCTTGCCTAGGGCCCAGGGGCGTGATTGTATCTATGTGGTGGTGGATAGGTTGACAAAATATGCTCACTTCTTCCCTATCGCTACTACATACTCAGCAACTCAGGTGGCAGAGGTCTTCTTCAGGGAGATTTTTAGATTACACGGTTTGCCTCAGAGCATTGTGAGTGACAGGGACAGCCGCTTCATGAGTCACTTTTGGCAGGAGATATTTCGGTTGTGTGGCACTGAGCTTACACCTAGTACTAGTTATCACCCACAGACTGATGGTCAAACAGAGATTGTAAACAAATGGGTGAAAGGGTATTTGAGGAATTATGTGGCAGATCAACAACGAGCTTGGGTGAGATGGATATATCTCTGTGAGTGTTGTTACAATACTACATATCATATGACTATACAAATGAGACCCTTCATGGCACTTTATGGTTATGAGGCACCTAGTTTCTTAGATTTGTTGTTGGGAGACAGTCGAGTACCCCGTGCAGGTGAACTATTACAGGAAAGTAAGGATATAGTTGCTACTCTCAGAGACAACATTGCTAGAGCTCAGAACCAGCAGAAACAGTATGCAGACAAGAAGAGGACTGAGCGTAGTTTTGAGGTAAATGATATGGTTTACCTCATGTTGCAGCCATATAAGCAGTCCACTCTCAAGAAGAGTGGTACAGAGAAACTCAAGCCACGCTATTATGGACCATTCAAGATCATCAAATGAGTTGGTGAGGTGGCTTATGAGTTGGAGCTTCCCACAGATAGTAGAGTGCACAATGTGTTTCATGTATCACGCCTCAAAAAGGCATTGGGTTAGAATGTGGTGCCTTCTGCAGTATTACCTCCCTTGGATGATGAGGGGAAATTGATCTTAGTGCCAGAATCCATTCTGGATAGTAGAGAGAAGCAGCTTCACAGGAGAGTAATCAGAGAGTATTTAGTTAAGTGGAAAGATTTACCTATTGAAGATGCTACTTGGGAGGGAGAAGTGATTTTGCAGCATCCAGCATTAAGATTGCTTGGGGCCAAGCAATTTTAGGAGGGGCGGACCTGTAATGTCCCATTTTTTTGGAGGAATTAATTATAAAGTTATCAATTAAAAAATATATATTACAAGGTAACTTTATAAATTAAATAAAAAAAAAATTCTTCTAGACTTTGTTGGAAGAAGTGGAGAAAAAATTAAAAAGGGAGGCCAACCTATCAAGGAAAAAAGAATAAATAGGCATTGAGGGCTAATTGTCTATCATCGAGATTTATTATTTCTTTTTGCTAATGTGCGTTTTGGAGCCTAGGGTTTCTGCAAATAGTCACGATTGGCCATTGAGAACGAAAACTCTCAATTGGTACACAATTTTGAGGGTGTGAAAGATCACCTGAATTATTGCAGCTGTGGGAAGGATATTTCAGTCCTTTCACTTGTGCTTAATTGCTGGTTTGGAGTTTCAGTTGGTGTTGCACTTTCATCATATCATCTTCAGCATTCAGTCTCCGCCATTTGATCAATCCAGGTTCTTCATTTCAATCTGTAGTTGCAATAAGTTCTCAATTGTATACAACCAGTTAGGGTTTCTCTGTAATGTGCTATATCATAATGTTTTGGTGCTGAAATTTGCCATATCATTTGTAAAAACATTTGGTTCTCATTGAATGAATACATTGACACTATTATTTCTTTTATTTCAGCAATATATTTTAGGAGTGTATTAAATTTAGGGTTTTGTTTAGTGGCCTATTGGTACGGGTCATTACATTGTTTGTTGTACTTTTTTCATTTGCAGATCGTGGCTATTCTAAAATAATCTAACCCACTAGTTTTTCTTTGGTCGTCAATCATTTCTTTTCAAAAAATGTTCACGATTTCATTTAGTTGTTACTCCAATTTGGTCATGATTTTTGGAGGTCTTTTGTTTGCATTTTTAGGGTTTTGGCATCGTTTGATCTGCAAAAAAATTTCTAGGCACCATTTTTTGTGTTGTAAGGATGCTTTTTTCATAGTTTATTTGTGTATGCCAACCCATTTGTTCATGACACTTTTTAATCTGCAAATTGTGGGTATTCTAAAAATATCTAACCCATCATTTTTGTTTTTCTTGTTGACCATTTCTTTTTCAAAAAATGTTCATGATGTCTTTTAGTTATTCCAATATGATCATGATTTTTGGAGGCCTTTTGTTTGCATTTTTAAAGTTTTTGTGTCGTTTGATCTGCAAAATAATTTCTAAGCAGCATTTCCTATGCTGCAAGAACTCCTTTTTCATGGTTTTTCTGTGTTTGCTAGCCTATTTCTTCTTTGCGATTACTTTTGATGGGCCTGTGACAACATTTCACTTTTCCCCTACGACCTTTTTTCGGCTGATTGTTTGCAAAACAATTGGATTTGTTCCAGGATTTCTCTATCTGTGACGTAATCTTCGTTTGCCTTTTTTTGAAACACGACGACTATTCTCTCTATGTTGGGTATTTTGCCATTTTTCAAAACACGATGACTAATCTCTCTATGTTGGGTATTCTCTCACTTGTGATTTTGGTTTTTGCACTTGTCTTTTGCTTAGCTTACATTTTTAGAGCGCAATTTTCTTCAAATATTCATGGTGGGTTACTCTATTTTTTTGTGTTTTCTCTTCAACCTAATGATTTTTGTAATTTTAGCCGGCTAGCTTTATGGCAAAACCTTAAGTTTTTTTGGTGTAATTTATTTTAAGCTATGTATTCTTTGTATTTTTTTCATGAAGATTTTTGGGGCCTTCATCAATTTTTTTGGGTTGTCCAAAATCCGTACATTGTGATTCACGACAGTCGTACTTTTTTCAAATTATGTACTTGAATATGCCTTTTGTTTCCGCATTGGGTCCATGTGTTAAATTCCAGCATTAGTTTTTTGCCTTTTCAAAATATCTTGTTTGCCATTGACCAACATAATGTTCGAAGACAATCAACTATTCAACACAAAAAATTACAACACATGGAAGTAACAAATGATGACTATCTTCAAGTATTGTTATCTTGATAAGCTCAGTTTGGGAATAAGTCTTGAGTTTGAGGAGTATAATTGAGAAGTGGTGATGCTTTAAAGCTTTGACTAGCTAATGATGAATTGTTACAAGTGCCATCTGATAAGTGAGCTGTTAGATCTAGACTATTTTGAAAGATCTCCATGAGAGATCAGATAAGAGCCATGCATTCTTCCTAAAGAACTAGCTATTTCCTATAATAATAAATGAGCGTATGTCCTTATAGAAGCCGTTGACAAAGATTAAGGACATTCGAGACCGATGTGAGACAATTGGTTGAAAAATGGAGGAAGAGGGTACAATAGTCATAACTCTAAAGAATTTACTTGAATCCCATGCGATCAATGTGATTGGCTCACAAACTTATCACCTTCAACAGTTCATACATTTTTAGTTGAGGACAAGAATATATTGTTGTCAGCAAAGGACAACATGCAGATACAGTTGGGTTAGAGGAATCTCATTTTCGTCATTGTACATTACGTTTTTGGTTTGGAATTGAATCTTCTCTGAGTGAACCAAGTTATGTGACATTCTCCTCAAGTTGATATGGTCTTTACTTCACACATGTTCTATTTTTGATTGTGCAACTCATATGACCATGGTTGTTGGCGTAGAGCATCATGGTTCGTACAAACTTGTGGACTTAGGTGATTCTATTGAGCACGCCTTTGCAACTAAATCATCTTGCATTAGCAGCCCTTGAGATTGATAGTTTGATCACCTAAACATTCAACTTGTTTGGAGGAGCTAGTTCTTGGCTTAGTTGAGATCTAACCAAATCATCACAAATTTTGTGGAGCTGGTGTGGCTACAAAGTAGCACACGACATCATTCAAGGATGGTAACTCATGACGAGCCTCAAAGGTATTACAGTTGGTTTAGTTGAGTATTTGGTCCAAAGAATTCATCTTCTGCTATTGGTGCCAGGTATTTCTTTGTTTTTATTGACAATTTCAGTTACAAAACATGGGTGTACTTTCTTAGATAGAAATCAAATGTCTTTACTATATTTCAAAAATTTAAGGCCTTTGTAGAAAAATAGTTAAGTTGTCCTTTAGTCACTCTTAGGTCAGATTATGGACTTGGGGGAGTTTAATCATACTACACTCTCCACCTTTTGTAATATGGTTGACATCAAATGCAAGTTGACAACACCTTACCTTTATAACTTTCTTTGTTTGTGCAAAATTATGAGGATCAACTTTTGAAGACTTTTTTACATGATGGGACGCATGGTGCAAACTATGAACTTAATGATGCATTATTTGAATTTTCTCCCAGCGCTCTTGTGTTTGAACATGTGCTAGTTAATCCTGCTACATCTGATGTTGGCTCTTCTACTCTCTGACCTAAATGGTGGGTTAAGGCCATTAGTAATCTCCGCCAAGATGAGCTCATCGAGGGTAGATCTTCTAGAAGCAAATGCAAGCAACAAAATACAATCAATTTTGCTCTTATGGCCAACATTCATAGTGTTTTTGAGCCTCAAACACATACTGAGGCTAAAGGAATGCTTGAGTAGTGGGTTAAGGCCATTACTATCTCTGCCAAGATGAGCTCATCAAGGGTAGATCTTCTAGAAGCAAATGCAAGCAACAAAATACAATCAATTTTGCTCTTATGGCCAACATTTATAGTGTTTTTGAGCCTCAAACACATATTGAGGCTAAAGGAATGCTTGAGTAGAAATTTTTTTGTAAGCTAAACACCAAAATCTTTTGAAGAATGACTCATGGGTTCATTTTAACCTTCATTTAGCGAAGATGCCCATTAGTTGCAAATAGGTGTATAAAGTCAGCTATAAAGCTGAAGGAACCATTGATATGTACAAATTTCGTGTGGTTTCTAGGGGGTTCTCATAGGAAGGAGACATCGATTATGTGGAGATATCTCCTCCTACAACCAAAATGATAGTAAGAGTGCTTTTCTCATTTGTGAATTGCAGAGAGAAGTCTTCATGACACAATGTCCTAGTTTCGAGGTTGTTGGAAAAGAACAATCAAGTGTATAGATTGATGAAGCTATTCTATGGCCTAAAACATGCTTCTCAGGCTTGGTATATCAAAATACAGCTGGCAATAAAGAAGTCTTCATAACACAATGTCCTAGTTTTGAGGTTGTTGGAAAAGAGCAATCAAGTGTATAGATTGATGAAGCTATTCTATGGCCTAAAACATGCTTCTTGGGCTTGGTACCCTTGAGATAATGCGTTTTTTCAAAAACACAGCTGGCAATATTCTTCTTCTTATTGTTGATGTTGATGACGTGATTGTCACTAGTAGTTCATCACTTTGATCGATCAGATCAAACACAATTTCTGTCAATCCTTTGGTATGACAACTTGGGTGTAATGACTAGCCTCTTGGCGTCTATAATTTCTTTTATCATTCAACTCAGTTAGGAATTTTTGACAATAGTTTGTTTTGCAAAAGATCAATTGAGATTCTTTGTTTTCAAATTACAGCAATAGGTTTGTTTGTTCAATGTATAATTGCAAAAGTTTTGCAGTTAAAAGAAAGTGTTTCACACGACTCAACCAACAATGAAAGTGACAACATGAATTAATAGTCTTCTTTATCAAAACAAACAAGCAAGTGTTTAATGAATAACTTCACAAAATTACATTTGTTGGTAAAAGTATTTGACCAATGTAGTATAAGTCTGGGTTGTCGAGCAATGCATCAATTCACCTACAACCTTGCCGCTCCAATGTCCTTGATAGAATATTGGCTCAGTTCCTCCTCAAGGTAACACTAAACAATACCTACGAATATCAACTTCGTCTTCAACTATAGTAGATATTTTGTAGGATAGAACCAACTAACGTTGTATCGATGCTTGAACGACGCTCCTCGCAAGTATGGAAGATGACTTTCTTCAATATGCTAACCTGATATGAAGGATCTGATGCTTCTTATGGGACCACACGACTTAAAGAAAACACCATATACGTCCTTGTGACTTTAGTTAATCAACTAACCTAATGCCATGTCAATTTTGTCACTTATGATGCACCTCCACAATGTTAGATGGTTGTCACCTAACAACATTCTTGTCTCAAACTCAACAATTTTGAATTGAGATATTCACTAATGTTTGAAACTAAAAAAATTCTAAGACCAGATATTCTCAGTAGCATCAGGTTTGCAAGCAAAATGGGATTTCGTCTATGCTCCACGGGGACGCGTCCCCTGCCTCTGTACCCTAGTACCCGTACCGGGTACGAAACGGGGACGCGGGTACGGATTTTGGCCGTACCTTGCGACGTCCCTTTTTTGAAAAATTCAGAAACGTCCCCGAAACGGCCAATTTTTTTGGGCAGGAAACTTGGGGACGGCCAGCAGTATCGGGGACAGTTTTGCCGTCCCCTATCCGTCCCCGAAACTGCTGGCCGTCCCCTTTTTCCCAGTCAATCTGGTAAAGGCAAACCATCCCCAAAAAAATATTTTTTCCTAATTTTTGTTGTTCGTGTGGCCCCTAGTCATCTTAAAGACATAATAACAATATGCAACCCATATTTGGTCCATTAAAACACTAACTCTTCTACTCATTTTTCGATTTAACATACTTGCTAAGAGGAAGGAAGAAAACATAAGAGCAGTAGCAGCAATGAGCAAAGATTGTGTTTAGTGAGGCAAGACTGAGTTCGGTATTTACTATTTACTAACTATTTTAGTTGGACTTCTCTTTATTTCATTCTGATTTCAGCATGATACTTGAAGCCTTCAGGCATTTTAATTTTTGCTATATATGTATGTGATATTGTTATAATGGAAGCACTTAGTATTTGCCATTTGATAATATTCCATGTATTTATCTTCTAAAATGTCTATGGTGAATGGTTTATCAATGTTATGATATACATATTTGAATTTTGTCTCTATTAAAAAAAATCCCCTATGTTTTTAATCGCCGTCCCCTAATGTCCCGTCCCCTAAATTTTGGCTTCGACCCGTACCCGTACCGGAAACACGTCCCCGTCCCCTAAAACGTCCCCGTCCCGGAAACTCCGTGGAACATAGGATTTCGTCCCTTTGGCCTTTGTAAAGAAGTTCATCAGAAACTTGTAAAAACCTTCTTTACTCCTCAAAACATTCTCAAAAGCTCGTTGTCTTTGATAGCTTCTCTAGCATGATGCCCTGTGCTCAGGAGAGAAGAACATTCCTTTACCCAAGTGTCCCCATACATTCGACACTTTGTATGATTTTGATTTAGTTAATGTTTCTTTCCCTCAATTTGTTATATGAGCCTCCAAAATAGATTAAAATGGGGGAAACATTTACTAATTGAAAAAAAATACCATTAGTGGCCACATGAGGACATAATTGAGCATTACTTTAAATTGGTCACTTAGTGGTTACTAAAATAATATAACAATTAAACTCTTTTTGGTTTAAAAAATAAAACCACCTTGGCCAATAAACCCCTAGATACCATTGAATTCCTTAATTAGCCCCCTAGGAATCGTAGAACAAGGTCTAATGACTTTTGTATTATTGTTCAGGTGTTGAATTTTGGTTGATTTAAAAGTAGAATCTTCTTATCTCAGTTGAAGTATGCTTGTAGTCTGCTGGACAACTTTTAGATGCTAGACTGCAAACTTGCATCCACACGTATGGATAAAGGATAAAAGCTAACAATGATATCAGATTCGCTTGTGGTGAATGAATCAACATTCAGGCAATTAGTGGGAAGTCTCATCTATCTTACTACTGCCCAGTGTGATCTCAGTTTTGTAGCAAGTTACATTTCACACTTCATGACACCCCCTACGACTGATCATCGGGTAGCAATGAACTGTGTGTTGCATTATGTTAAGGGTACTTCTAATTTTGGCATTCTGTACGACAAATAATGCAATCTTAGACTCATCATCGAAGTAAGTTTTTTCAGTTTGGGATATGGTGTAGTCACATGGGCTTGCTAGAAGCAATCGGAAATGGCTCTTTCCTTGAAAGAAATTGAGTCATGAGGAATAATTAAGATAGTTTGTGAGACGATTTGGCTTTAGAGGATGCTTTTAGACATGCTGTTGTCTCAAGTAGATTCTACATGTCTTTTTTGTGATAATCAAGGGGCACTTTTATTGGCCAAGAATCCAATCTTCCACGAGAGAGCCAACCATGTTGATCTTCATTATCATTTTTATTCGGCAGCTAGTTGAAGGCAAATCAATTGCCATATGTTCTGATTGCGGGTTAGATGGCAAATATTCTCATCAAGTCTCTAAGTCGAGACAAGGCTGTAAAATTTAGGGGCCCTCTTGGTTAACTTGGGGCCAAGAGGGCATCAAATGATATTGTAGCTTAATGTACATATTAGATTGTTTTGTTGTAGAACATCTTTTTTGTAACTCCTATTAATGATTGCTTGATCATTCATTATTTTATCAATTACTAGTGTAATATGGTCTACACTTGGGAGATGTACAACAAACTAAAAGCCTATTAGGTAAAAACACAAAATATACCAAAATCCTATCAAAGCTCTTCTAAATGTGCATGCAAAACATCTATGATCAAAACATCTTGAAAATATTATTTTTTAGGTTTTGAAATCCCAAATTTTACAATTCTATAAATATCGAAGGTGACTCCTCAATACAATCACTCCTACAAACTAGGGATTGCATTCCAAATCCAAAATCAATTATCAAATGAGGGGTTTTCATCCTTGCAAGATCCAATAAAGAACACACAATTTCATTCCAATAGAATTTCATTATGTGTACTGTTCTTCATATTTCAAATGTGAGTTCTTTTCATGGTCTGGATGGAAATGATCCAATTCAAATTTTTTAGTAAGATAGTTTCTATGAAATATAGCTTCGGGAGATATCTTTCTCCCAATTTTTGAGATAGTTGTCTATGTCTGAGATAGTTATTCATTCAAAGATTGCTGGTTTTGTGTTCACATATGTGTTTCCTATTCATTCTTTGTTGTTGTCAATAGTAGTTGGTGACATCTAAACTAGTCATATACTTTGTTGGCCCAAGAAACTGATCCAGTCATTGTTTTATATACCAATGCATTGGAGGCATCAAATGGACAATTGGTTCATGATTTTAAAAAGTCCCTTCTTGTCTAATGATAGCAATTTCATTTGACATGACAATCTTTCAATTAAGTCTTTGTCTTTTGTTTTGTGTATGTTTTTTGTGGTGATGAATGGTAGTAGTATCCATTATTATTAGCAGAGTCTTATATGTCATAGGTTCAATATTATTGGTTAGTGTATGTCTTATATTGATGTTAAATGTTTATAGAGTCAGAGGGGAATTCATGATTGTTTTAGTTTGAGCATTGCGAAGAAGTAATTTGGAGCATTTTGCGTCATTGGTGCCAAAACGTATTTATAAACCAGATCTTGGAGTTGTGAATTTAATTTAAGCCTTTTAAAATCACAAATATTGATATAGATCATCCCCTACCACAAGATTATATCTCCAGGAATTAAGCTGATTGGGGACGATTAGTTGAGGACAATATGTCTTGAAGTAAATATCAACAATACTTGGTCTCCAACTGCATATCATGTCTAGTATCTCCTTTAGATGCAATGTACAATCATGGCAATACAAGACTAGATGAAAAATGATTGCATGCTATGGGGAAGTTGTGGATGAAGGTTTCATTTCTTGCTAATGGTAGGGGATATTTTCTGCATTCTAAGTGACTCTCCATTGCTAGTTGGATCTATTGGGTTGTGTACAAATGTAAAACTAAGAGTCGTAACTAGCATATTAGTTTTGACACTGTTGAAGAAATAGATTTTCTCTTGAGTTAGTCTTCTATTTCTTTTTATCTTATAAACTAAGTTTTACTTGTTAAAAATCATAGTTATTAGAACTTGTATTATTTGTGTTTGGATTAGATTAGCTGCATGTATTTATATGAGTTGCTTATAGCAAATGTTCTCTTCCCCCGATAATATGATTAAGCTGACTATTTTTATTTAATGTGTGCTTTGTTGTAGTCGTCCCAAGGATATAAGGCATTGGGCAAGAGAATATATTGTCATGGAGATCATTTTTTAGAGACTGCAATAATGCTGGTCAATATTGTGAAAGAGACTGCAATAATGCTGGTCAATATTGTGAAAGAGACTGCGATGCTAATAGTCATATCAATATGGGAGTGATTGTTATGTACCAAATGGATATGGAAAGAATTGAGGATATGATCGTAGTACTTCTATTGCTAGGGGGAAGTGACCATTATGTTTGTGGTGGTCCTGCACATTATGAAGGAAGCTACAAAGAAAGACCAACACCCTATGATCCCCCAATCTTAGATGACCAGCTTATGATGATCACTATTAATGCCTAAATGATCATGTAGTCATTTCAAATATGTCCTGGCCAACAATAGTGAGATTGTGTTTTTGCTTATGGACAAGCCTATGTATGGGACTAAGAGGAATTCTCAAATGCAGATTTATTTGGAGCACAGTGAGGGCCTTGACCTTCAACATCTTACTTTGTTACGTGTTGATATATTCTGCACCCTCAAGGAGATTCACTAGAGCAGTGAGCTTGGAGGGTTTGAGTTTATGCCCAAGCTTGCACCTACTTATTATCTGATGCATTATATTAGGGTCAAGCTTAACTAGTTGAAGAGAGGATTTCTTTAGGTTCAAGAAGATTAAGAGGGAGCTTGAGTGGCAAATGAAAAGTTCCAAGTCCCTTGTAGAGGACCAACAAGCTTAAGAAGCAGTGTGGCTTTGAAAGTTCTTTGTTTGGTCAAATGTTGGAGGCAACTATAATTTATTGTGATAATCAAAGTTGTGTGAAGC
This sequence comes from Cupressus sempervirens, assembly GCA_028749045.1. NCBI lineage: Eukaryota > Viridiplantae > Streptophyta > Pinopsida > Cupressales > Cupressaceae > Cupressus > Cupressus sempervirens. Next base: position 407,895,766 of record CM053791.1, read on the forward strand.
TCTTTGTTATTCCAGTGTGAGAGATATTGGTCTTTTATGCATATTTCTATGAGACTTGTGTGTTTGTAATTGTTCCTCTAAAGAAAGCATTGTAGTTAATCTTGAACGAGGAAGTTAGGAGGTTAATGCAAGTGCTTAGGGCTTTAGAGGGAGTTACATCATCATGAAGATTTGCTATGAAAGAGAAATATGAGGTGGAAGCCCCTGAGAGATATAAATCTTTCCACACATGAGAGTAGCCATGATGGATGTCATGTTGAGAGATTCCGTGACGACATCGCGTTGAGTGGTTTCATGATGGGCACTTGTGTACATGCTTCTTTCCACACATGGGAGTAGCAATGGTGGACATCATGTGAGAGATTCCAGATGCTATCATGTTGAGAGATTCTTTGATAAACTCTTTTCTACAAATGGGTGTAGCCATTGTGGGTGTCTTGTTGAGAGATTCCATGGCAGGAATATTTCTAGCCAAGACAGAGTGTTGGAGATATAGCTTTGAGAGATATTTTTCTCCCAATTTCTAAGACAGTCATTTATGTCTGAGATAGTTATTTATTTCGAGGTTGCTAGTTATGCATTCACATGATCTGTTTCTTATTCATTCTTGGTTGTTGCCAATGTTAGTTGGTGACATTTGAAACTAGTTAAATGCTCTGTTCTTTCAAATTGATTTAGTCATCGTTTTATATACCTATGCGTTGCTGGCATTGAATAGACAATTGATTCATGATATTGAGGAGTCCCTTCATGTGGATCAACAATTTGATTTGACACAGGTATCTTTGAATGAAGTGTTTGCCTCTTATATGGTAGTTGGGTTTAATCTTGTATAATTTACAAAGATTGTGGGATGTATCAGCTCTGAGATTATTTTGTTTTGTGTATGTTCCTTGCGGCGATGAATGGTTGTAGTAACTTGTATTATTAGCGGAGTTTTATAAATCACAGGTTCAATGATTTTGGTTAGTCTATGTCTTGTATTGATTGTTAAGTGCATAGTTTTGAGAATTGCCCTGAAAGTGCCGGAATCGCCGGTTTGGCGATTCGATTCATGCATGACAATTTTTTTGGAGCCGGTGAATTGAGTCATTGATTTTTTGTCATGAATCGCATGAATTGCTGATTCATGCGATCCATGCAAAAAATCGCACGAATCAACCTCATGAATTGCCTGCACGTGCAACCAAAAGTGAAGAATTTTTTAAAATAAAAACATGTTTTTAATTTTTAATTTTTTTGCCTCTCCTCTTTTTTTTAATCATAAAGGGCCTTCTAATTGTTTAGCATGAGTAGAAGAGAGGAAAAGTGAGAAAGAAGAGAAAAGAAAAACCATAGGTTTGCAAGCAGCAAGAAGGAAGAGCACCAAAGAGATCAAAAGTCCATTTGGGGAGGCCCTAGTGATGTTGTATGTGAGCCCATCTTACATGCGGGGGCTATGGCTCAACAGTCCTCTAGGACCTACCTTAAATGCCTTTCTAGAAGGCAAAGATTGGTTACTTAGAGGCTACGGCTGCGACTGAGCTCGAGGATGATGATGAGGGTTGAGCTAGAGCCTTATTTTTTCATTTTGTTTATAGATATTGATAGAGATACGTTTCATGGATCTTCATCTTTGATTCTCACATACATTTATGATTTGATGTCTTATGGATCTTCATCTTACATACATTCTATGATTTGAATCATTATGATACTATGATTTCTATTTATTTCAGCTACAACGTACAATTTACATTTAATGTGTAACATAATTACGTATGTGATGGATTTATCATTTATGTTTCATGTTTATGTATGAAGCTTCTATTTGATGATGTTATAGTGTGTTTAAGTTGTATCCAATAGAGGGTGTATGAAATAATTTGTAAATTATTAAAATCTCTAAATTTCAAGAGTTTTTTAAATTTGCCTATTCATGGCTGATTCGATTCCAATTCATGGTCGATTCACGATTCGATTTGGCCTTGCCGCTTTCGATTTTATTCCGATTCTCGTTACTTTGGTTTAGTGTTTGTAGATTCGTACGCAAATTTTTTATTGTTTCAGTTTCAACATTGTATTGTTCAAACTCCTTTTATTATTCAATAATTAAATATTTTTGTTGTGATTGGGTTTTCCCTCTCATGTTGAAGGTTTTTCCTGTGGTAATTATGCCAAAGATGTAAGATCCTTGAGGATGATAGAAGTTTATGGTGACACATAAGAGATTTGTATGTAGAACTGCATTCCCAGATGTTTGATAAGGTGTTGCGTAGAGTGATGCTTGCATGATATAGACCTAATGAAGCTGCTAGAGAAGAATCATGCGAATCGCCAAGCATTGCATGAGTAGGTGTTAACATAGAATAGCATCACTTGGAAGGAAGAATTGAAGACATGCTAGCTAGGATGACGAGCTGATAATTCTTCTTCTTTTGATTCCTTCGGCAATTGCAACAAGGGATGATAGGAAAAGATGAGTTACAACCAAAACTCTAGTGTGACTAAAGATTGAGAGGAATCTAGAAAGAGAAGTGGAATTGTATAGTTTCCATTCACAAAGCATTGTTTAGTGTACTGGAAATATGATAGTTGATAAAGGTATACGATATATTAGAAGATTATGATCTTCATCTTGCACTCTAATGATCAATCAAGATGAACTATTTTTTATAGTCAAATGATCAAATTCCAGATGTAATAAATTTTTATACATGAATGATGGGCTCAAGCTTTGAATTGAGTAACTAGACTAAACATGTAACAAAGAGAACATTATTGTTTTGCAAATTCTAAAGAAATTGATTGCCATATTTGCATTCATAACTTATGTGGAATATGTGATTACGTTGGAGGTTCTAATTATGCATTTGATAATATATGAAATTGAAGCATTCAAATAGAAATTAGACATTTCCTTGAGAGTTGGTTGAGGTACACAAATTTTGTGGAGGCATTTTTCTATTCATTAGAATCATTGCAGATATTGTACGAAATGTTGGTACTGTCATTGCTTGATTCTTCCTTATGAATGTTTTAACCAGCATTATCTGGGGAACTACTACTGAGAGTAATGCTTTGCTATATTCAATTTTTGAGTTTCTAGATAATTCTGTAATATTCATTGGCATCATTTGAGAACTTGGGTATATTCAACTTATATGCCCTTTACAATTCTATATTCATAATTAAAACGTGTTCTGTTATGTGCAATATACTATTGTATTGTTCTATCAGAATTTGCCTGTGATGCATGTAATTTTTTCCTTTGGCTTATATTCACTTTTTCCAAGTCTATTTGCATTTTAAAAATGTTAACTTATCAATGGTAATGGGTGGATAATGTCGGCTGAAAGGACAAGCAGCTTTGACTTTTTTGTTTGACCGAATCTAAGTCATGAAAAGAATTTGCAGATCATAATACATTTCCTTAAATGGAACATCTGCTTGGATGTAACAATGTTTATTCATTGCTTTCATGTTGGAAGTACACTGCATTGCATTGATTGTAGTTTTTTTTGGTATTTTATTAATTGCTTTCAGAAAAGATGTACTTTTCATGGTTTAAATGCCTTTTGATGGTCATACGCTTGTGTATGCTAACAGCCGATCACAGTGTATCATCAATATTCGAAGTAGCTCCAAAGTGGTAGATGGCCAGGAGAATGAATGCAAGCTGCGTGAAGCGGTGTTGACAATTGTGGACCTTGCTGGGGCAGAAAAGGAAAAGAAAACTGGAAATCAGGTTCTTACTAAACATGTTTTGTTTTCTCTGGGCTTTTTCTTTTCTCTCTATTAATCTTGTGTCTTCCCTGTTAAAAACATATCTCTTATGTTTTAGAATTCTCCAATTAATTTGACAGCTTTCAAATGCTGGAATGTGTTGATGCTTCATACAATTTTTATTTGATGGTTCAGTTGCTTTTAATCATAAATAATGTAACAAAGCAACTTGCTTACTGATATTTGTCGCAACTTGTTTTGTTTCTATATGTTTTAACTTTTAATGGTATTTACTATTTATAAATCTTACACGTCAGCATTGTATATAGTAAAATTTATCATTTTTTTTTTGCTTTGAACTGAACTTAATAATTACACGGACTCACCATCTACACAGCTAGTTGCTAGCTTTATTGTAAGATGTCTATGAGTCCTCGTGATTGATATGTGGAATAGCTTGAAATCTTTATAATCAATGTAATCAGTTACGCCAAAGAAAGCTAAATAGTTAATATGTTAGTGTTTATTTTCATATGTTGAAAGCTAATGTCATGGTTCTGTCATACAGGGCATTAGGTTCAATGAAAGCAACTTTATTAACAACACATCAATGGTTTTTGGCCTATGCCTACGAGTATGTGCTACTTCAGAGACATTTTTCTTCTTATTGTTTTTCATATTATTTTTAGTTTGGTGAAAATGATTTTTGGATTCAATTAGTTGTTATTTTTGAGTCTTTAGTTCTTAACTATTTTTTATTCTTGTTCCAAAATATATTTCCACAGTTTAGTTGGGTCTTCACAATTGTTGTGCAATGAACTGTATAAAAGAGTTTTCACTTTCATTGGTTAATCTTGTAATTTGCAGGCATTACTTGAGCATCAAAAAAATCCAAAAAGAGCATTAGAAAAACATTACCACAATTCTTTGGTAAGTAGAGTGAATTAACTAGTTTTGTCCTGAAAAACTTAAAAGCTTTCAACTATTGTGATTATGCTTCATAGTGGTGCCTTCTTTTGCACCATTTTATGGATTATAATTTTTTGTTTGTTTGTTTAATCTTAGGATGTTGTATTTGTGTGTTTCGTTGTGGTTGCTTGTGAATTGTTCACTTATGTTCTTAAACATATGCTTTTGCAGCTAACAAGATATTTGAAAGATTATTTGGAAGCCAAAGGTCGAATGGTCATGGTATGCCCCTTTGGTTTGTCTGTTTTCTATAATGAATATGATTTTGTGTCACAAATGTTTATGGGCCAAAAAGGATCATCATGCATGTGGCAATTCCTCTTATGTGTTTTATGATAAGATTTATGACAAGGCTGTTGCTTTATTCCAAAGTAGAATAAGTTTCTTTCGTAGTTAAATAGATAGTTGCTTTTAAAGAAAATGAACACAAATCAATTGGACACAATAGGTCTTTCAAGAATTTTAAAATTTAGATTCCATGCAAAGAAATTGATCTCTAACTTTTTGTTCTGAAAAGATTGCACTGTTTGATAGTTTTAAGAGGTAACGAGTAAGCCTTCATTGTCTTTTTGGCATATGAATCAATAGAGAAAGCAAATTTGTTTTGTTTTTTTCTCTCTACCTACATGTTTTTGTTTTGTCCTTTATGGAATAATATTTGTTGACCTAGGAGCATCATTTGTGCAAACTAATATTCAGGTTATACTAGTAAGGATGAGAGCTTGGCATCTTTTTATAACTGTTTCTCCAAGTACTATATGTATATCAACATCATCACAATTAGGATTAGTGGGGCTGCATGAGTAGAAACTCCCATAGAACAACATAATAAATAATGTTATGCATATATTATGCCTTAAGGAGGCTCCTCGACAACAAATCACCCCTTTAGTAGAATTGCTTTTACTTGGTGATGAAAGGAAGCGGATTTGTAGCCCGAGGCCATTGTGGATATAAATGAAAAGATGCCAAGAAACAAGGTTCTCCATAATATTTGGTGGTTGTCCACTTTTCCTTGTACTGATTAGTCTTGAGCAAATCCTTAAGCTTTTTCTATCACAAACATTCATCGATTAATTTTGGTCAACTTATCATCAAAGAAAGACAAAGCAATGAACAACATACACATGAACATCAGACTTTTATATGGAAAACCCAATGATGGAAAAATCACATTGAAAACACACTTGATTTATGAAAATTGAATATGACATAGTTTTAGGCTCAAGAAAATGGTAGCTCATTGCTCCTATTTGATTTGCAGGCTGAGATGCACAATCTTAGTTTGAGATACAATAGATTTGCAAGTTGAGACACATGATCCTAGGACAATTTTCAAAAAGGACTTGCAGGTTGAAGCTTACTACTTCAAGTAAAATTATAGATATGCGCAAGCTCCCGAACACCATCTCCTAGCAGGCATATGAATAAGAAAAATGGAAATGAACAAAGTCTCCAAACATGAAACTGTCCTTTAACGATTGTGTCTAAGCGTCCAACTTCATGACAAACACAACACACACATCTGCTGCTTCAAAACTTTGTCATACTGAAAGATATGATTATGAGAGCACATCACACATGATCCTCACACTTCTTTATGCCATATGCTTCCACATCATTCACATTCCATCCACACTGCAAATTGTACATCCATGCATCTGTATATATATTTTTTAATAATCAAAATTTTCAACTAGATCGGCCACAAATAAATTACACATAATTTAGATCATGTTGGTCACCATGAACAATTGCTGTAAATGTAGTCCTCTTGAGGGGATAAAATGGAACCAAATACATCATAAAACATCTTCTTAAAATGTTTTATATGAATCACACTCTACAAGACTACCTTCAAAGTTGGCCTCAAACGTAATGTGTAGAAAAATAATGTAGCATAATAACCAATTGGCCCAAAAATATCATCTGATGCAAATAGCTCAACATCTTCACAGGCCACAATAAGATTGCTAACAACATCTAAACTCAGCCTCCAGTGCATATCCAGACAAAAGTATATGATCCAAACAAGAAAACCAAACGAGTCTGACAAAGACCAACACTAACAACAATGCCGGGAAACATAACATCATAACTTCTCTTCAGACACTTCAGAAACATTTGGAACATGTCCTCAGAACTGCAAACGATGCTTCAGAGCAATGCAAATCATACTCTGGACCAGACCTTATAGACAATCACACTAATAGAAAATTGCAAATACCAACCACTTCAACTGAACACCCGAGAACCTGAAAACATACCAATTCAATATCTACAAAACATAGACATTATATCTTGAACCACAAGCCATCATCTTCAACTATGAAAGAATGTGAAGCATTCTCCCATGCAGACTTAAAATACTCTTTCTGGCCTATTGAAGCTTCCAATGATGCCACCTTCCAGAAACAACAAATACTCACTGAATACTATCACCAGGGATCAGAAGACTATCTGAACACTTACTTAAGGACCTCCATCAATCAGCTCAGGTTGACATCCACTCACATCAGGTTGACATCAATGACAACGCTGAACTCACGTTGCTGACACCTAGGAGGTGTAAATTAGAACTTTTGATTAAATATAAATGTTTATAAATACAAAAAATATTAATATAATAAAAATCTTTATTATTTTAAATGCGTATTTGTATTGAATTGATTCAAATCTTGAAAGTCAATAATAATATTTGTGGGCTGACTTGGTCTATCCTTCTTCTTAGGATGTCTCATTCATTTGCAGGGCTTACAAACAAGTATAAACTTCAATATGAGGGACATTTTAAAACTTGTTTTTGGGAACAACGAATTATTCTATGGTTATTGTTGATTGACTGCCCTAGGTGGAACGATACCCTTCTCCAAGGCACCTTGAGGTGGAGTGAATAAGCAGGGAGTGCCATCAGTCCTTAAATCCTTATACCAACTAATTTGCGGAGGAAAAACTGTGCTGCTGTATTCAAATCAAGTGCTATCAAAGTTTTCCATGTCTCAGGTTGTTTGGGAAGAAGATTGATGCAAGTTGATCTCAGACCATTCCTGGACATTCCAGTCAACTTGGCTGCTAATGTATGGCTGATTGCATGCCCAAACCACTATTAGAGGTGAAAACCTAGTGCTGTGCGTAACAACTGACGCATTGTAGATCTGAGTTCCACACGGCAAAATCATCACACACCCAAGAACTTTTCAACCCAGTCAGTCATCTCTACAATTGGATAGCTTTGTAATTATGTATTTGTCACTTGTATTATTCACAATAGACGTTGACCAGTCAACAAATAAGAAGAGCTAATAAGTTCATTAACACAGGTCGTTTTTTACATAACAGTGAGTAAAAACTGATTGTCAATGTCTTTTTTGAAGATAGAAATTGTTACAGCAGGCATATCTATCACCTAGTCGCAACAAGGACAGTTTGGAGGCAAATTCCAGCAATCTCTGAGCATTTAAGATGTCCATGGACCTCACTATACCCAGAACTAATTTGGAAGGTCTGTCATGATCCTTCCTGGGACCGCTTAGCCTAGTATGATATCGAAACCTTCTATAACACCAGAGAAAACCAATGTTTCCAACAGAAAATGATTCACTGCCTTTTGCTAATTCCAGTGCTCTACAACCTCTGAATTCCCATCAACCTGCATTCCCAAGTGCAACAAAAACCCATGCCAATACTTCACAGTTAGTCACCCAACAACGAATCAGGTAGCTCTCATTTAAAATGCAGTGTGCAAGGTAAACTTTTTAGCATGATCAATGATGCTTCTAAGACACACCCTCCAGTACCATTTAGGTTATGTGGTGTCACATTTTTGGCCATCTCTTAACATGCATCATTAATCTTGTCTGTTTATTAGTTTTAGGAATAAATGATAAAATAGTGTCAAGTTGAATGAATTACTGATTGTATGAGATATCTAGTCTTGAAAATTTGTTTTTATATTTAAATTTAGTATATATGTATCAGATTGTAATCATTTTGTCGTACTTTGATAATTATGTAAATGTTTGGAGATCAAACACATTTGAAAAATGTCCCTAGGAATATTGGAATTTAGCACAAACACAAGGAAAAGATTTCAAATTTAACTTACTCATTTATGTTAAATAACTATAGAGCATGGTACTGATAAAAAAATTATGAATTCAGTGTCAGGAACAGCTTCAACAATATCAATTCCAGATGAACATAATCACAAATACCTGTAGATCTTGAATAACTTATCAACATCTTATCATACAGTTGTCATGCTATATATGTCGTAGACAATCCGTCAAAAAAACCATCAACACTCTACTTATTTGAATTCTGCTGATTCATGCCAGTAATATTGATATCAATAGGCAAGAGCTAATCTGAAATTTTGTTACAGAATTTTTACAATTGTGATAATTCTATACATAGAAGTTTAGAACCTTGCTGATTAGATCTCTTCTTTCTGTTGTATAGCCTAGTAAGTTATCAGTTGGGCTTCATTAAAATCTCTCAACACATTAATTGATGTCTCTTACCCTGTCATAGCATAAAAATTTACCAGTAGAGTTCCATGGAAATGAAGACTGTATGCTCAGCAGAGTGTTGCTTTTTGCCAAAATTGGTATCTTATTCGATTTAAAACCTTGTGATTCTGTTACAAAACTACTGAATGGCTGAATCAATCCTTATGTAGTATGAAATCTGTCATTTAATTGCCATTCCTTCTGTGTACTCATCCAAATATTCAATTGGCAGCTTTATCTTTTCTTATATGCTAACGTGTCCCAGACTTTTCTGAAGATATTAATCCAGGAATGAAGTTCCACTTCCTTCCAAACTCCCAGGATGCTTCCTTAAAAGGAATTGCTTCCCCTTCCTCATGTCACTACCTTGTGTGGCAGCCAGCTTTGCTGTTATGATCTGCTTATTTATATTCATTTGTTTTTGGGAATTGGGTTGCACCATGGCCACATTACATGCCTTTACTTGCGCCTCATTTGGTACACCTAGCCTTTTTCTTCCCTAGACATGGATGCCCAGTGTTTCGAAACCTATGTTACCCCAAGTTTGCGATTCAAGTGGACAGGGAAACGGATTTCCATGTCATTTTTTTGCCTGAGTAGGGGATAACAGGGACAGCTATATGTATAGAAATCTGAATTTTCAAATATATTCACGAATCTCAGAATTCAATAACATTGTAGCATTTATCATAGTAACAAAATTATCAATGTCATTCATCAAATCATCAAAGAACATAGCATCAAATTGAATCATCACAGAATTATGTTAAGGTACGGTATAATGCAAAATTGAAAAATCTGAAAAATAAGGAAATAAAAAGTATTCGGACCTAAAATGCTTTTAACTCCCCTTTTTTTGAGACTCTTTATTAAATTTTAAACCAACACAGTGATTAAATTTTAAAATAATAAAACAGTAAACAACTAAACTATGATCTTAAAATCACTGATTAACGAATCAATAGTTTTGTTAACCATTGATTTGTCATGTCCCCTTTCTAGAGTGGACATCAGAGACGATAGAGTTGGCCTATCATTAGAGTCTCATAGGCTGGCAGTGGTGTTTAGGGACTCAGTCAAGGTACACAGTGTTCAGATCTGGAGTTTCAGACAGTAGGAGAGCAGTTCCTTAATTGTAGGAGTTTCCTACATTTTAGGAGGTGGAGACGGGTTACATTCTTGAGTCTCTACGAGATCATTCTATGGTTTCAGTTTTGGGAGATTTGGAGACATTCCTATTTTTTAGGAGTATCCCTATTTTTGAGGGATGAGACTGTCAGTTATTTCAGATTATTTGGCATCAGTCACAGGAGGTGACGAGATCATTTTCACCTTGTAGAGGTGTTTTGGCTATCAGTTTGCTATTTGGGAAATATTTTAATATATTTAAATATTCTCCTGAGTTAGCATTTTAATAATTTAAATAAGGCTAAGTTATAGCCATTTTGGAGTAATAAGGGGGTTTTGGCCTCATCTGGGTGAATATCCCTTGGTGTAATAGCTCGTTGGAAAGATCTTGAACTTTTCTAAATATCTCTCTTTTGACTCAGAGCATTTCGGTGAACGGATTTCTTTCTATTGGGAAAAAGGTCATTTTCTAGATGCTTGACCACTTTAAAAATGAGAAATATATTATTTTATAACCTAATGCAACATGGAGACACTTTTAGGGTTTGAGCTAAGTTTGGTGGGTTATAAGGAGGTAAAGACAAAGTTCGAAGGCATTATTGACATATTACATCTTGGATTTGTGTTTTCTGCTCTGATTGAGCTTTCAACATTTGGGATGCCAAACCCACTTGCTTTGCCTGTTTGGGACATAGCCCCCAAAACAATGGTCTGGATTCTTGGAGTTAGAAGCATTGTGGAGATTGTGCATTGTTTCTTCTGGGGAACGCAGTACTGAGTCAGAGTTTTAGCTGGGGTCTGGGTAGTTTACCCACGTGTGGGCACTTTGTAGCTGTACGGTCCTGCCTGACAGCCATCTACTTTTCCACGTACAACATTTGAGAGTTGGATTTGGCCGTAGCTTCCTTCTGGGCTCATATTTCACCTTCACGCCTTCAGGTTGGCTTTATTCTTGGTTGTAATCATCTAGATATTATTGTAAATCTTCATCTGGTTACATATTAGGCGTATATTCAAAAAATCTTCTTGAAGCGACTTTGCTTTAAATGTAATTGGAATACATTTTCAAAACTGGTTCATGTTATTGTACTTTTGTTATTACTTATTGAAAAATCATCAAAAATATAAAACAATCAAACCCTTCTGCAACTTTTGTCTATAGCTCTGCAAGAAAATTTTAATAAATAGGGAAAATAAATTTAAAAATATAAAAATTACAGCAGATCAGCGGAAGAGATCCATTAGGGATCTTTCATGATTATCATTAATAAATTGATGATCAATGGTTAACAAAACCGTGGAATCTTTTTAAGCAATGAATTTTTTAACATTCTTACCTTTGAGATTGACTGCTCAACTAGTGAGAAATTTAATATTATTATCTCTGCAAGGGCAAACCCTCTCTCTGCCTTCAAACATAGCTTCCTTCTCTTCCCAAAGGAAGTGAAAAGCTAAAATGGTCTAAGCTTGTGCAACCGCTGCTGCCTTGTCTCTCCAAACACAGCACCAAACTCAGTTTCCTTGTTTGTTTTCTCAACTCAAAACCAGCAATAGAATGTAGAGGTATTGTAATGTTATAAGCTTATACACGTTTTTGACTTATGATTGACCATTTCCAATTCAAAATCAGCTAAAAAGTAATGTTTTTGACTTATATAAGCTTATAATATATTTTAATATATTTCTATTAGGGTTGTATTATATTAGGGCCGCAAAATTCAAAAAAGCTTGCAAATTATTTTAAATAGATGTTGGAAATTCCAATCTGTTTAGAGGATGGCTTTGCCATCACCAGCCATCGAGGGGATAGTCAATGCAAGTTGGAAAAGTTCAATGGCTGTTTCCAAAAATTGGAAACATTTTCCAATTTTTCCAACCAATCAGGGACAGCTTGGAAAGGTCCCCGACCGTCCTCCCATCCATGAAACTGCTTCCATTTCTGAAACTTTCCCATTAAGGATCGAAATGAATTTCTGGGTAACATAGTTTGAAACACAAAAATGCTATGGCTGGAGTTTATAAAACCCTAACATGGAGCATCCTTGTCCTTTGGTGTCAACAAAATCTCCAAAACTTTCCTACATCCAATATGGTCCAGATATAACTATCATTTGCCAACAAATATCAATAAATTTACCTTCAACACAATCAAAATTGGGACAATACCTTTTTCAGCACAAACTCCTTGCTACTGTCAAAATTCCTTTATGATAAATATTAAAGATGACATTTTCGAAGAATATTAGAACATTCCAAGAAAGTTGGAATGGACCTAAAAGGGGACAGTACAATATCTGGCCTTTTCCTTAATCTAACGTGTCCTCACTTTATGGGGACAATGTAATTTGTAATATATATATATATATATATATATATATATATATATATATATATATATTGCTATGGCATTGATGGGGAGAGACTAGGTGATACACCAAACTCCACTACTTAGGGGTTATAGATAAAGCCCAAAAGGACAACTAACTACCCTTCTTCTGACAATATATTTACTCTAAGGTTTAGTAAAGGCTTCGATACAGATTCCAAGTCTTTTGTATCAATGTTTTAAACCCCTCTTTGATCCCTAACTCTTCCCACTTGTTGGACTCCTTTGAAACCATGCATTTCCCTTTAAGGTTCAACCCTTAAATACCTTGCAAAACCCTTATGATGGGCTTTTATAATTTACCATGGGTGGAATGGACCTTTGACATCTTTTTAATACAAATCCAACCAATTTAGATGAGTTCTATCCCTTCATTCTCCCCAAATTCACAATTGGCTATAGTAGACCTAGTTAGGAGGCCTAATTCCTATTAGGTCAGCCTTCTCTATTTTTGGGACTTATCTCAAATTTTCTACACAGGACCACACAAAGAAATGGCCTTTTCAAACACCCTTTTGGTAGTTCTTTCAAATCCCAAAAGATTAATTTTTGACTCTCTTAGCAACTTGCCAAACGCTTATAGGGCTAGTTTGAGGATTTGGCCTAATTAGGCCAAATTGGCAAAGCAAGTGTTAGGGTTTCTGACAACAAAACTTGACCAACAATTCAGACACCTTGGAGAACATATATTGAAATATCCCGAACAGATATTGACCCGATTTCTTCCTTAAAAATATATTCAAAACTTAAACATAGACAAATGTTTAGCACTCTCAAGTTATACTCACTACTCAGAATTGCAAAAAAAAAAAAGCATTTTTAGTCATATTGAAATAGTATACAATGTTTTTGTATGATGGTACAATTGATGTTTACAAGCGTGGGATTAAATTTCTCTCACACATTTGACCATGAGAGTAGTCTATATCTATTGACAATGTACCTCTCTACTGAAATGAATAACATGAAAGAAGAATAAAGAGAGGAAAGGTTACGGGCACCAATCATTGCTTGTAATGACTGGTTGAGGTGTATCCATCTGCTTCCATCTGTTCATTGCCTCGAACTACGTCCTTTCCATGCATCTAAACCTACATTCATGAAGAAAGATAGGTTAGATCCAATGGATCTAAGCAATACTAGTACCTCACTTCACCTCACATTCACAGTCCTAACATGCTACTCATCTTAGCAAAATAAAGATATACATCAGCAGAGAAAGAGGATAGTCACGAAAAACAAAAGCATTAAAGGGATGAGTCATATTTGATTTGAAACCTTTTATTTTTAATATCAAAAAGAGGCAAACATTAAAGGGACAAGTCGAATAGGCTTGAAACCTTTTGTTTCAGATGAAGTAATAGGGTTGAAAACATCAAGTTGCAGAAAGAGAATAATACAAGGTGCCAACAAGATGAGTTAGAAATGGAAAATAAGACTACAGTTAAGAGCAAAATATTCAAGTATGTACAGCAGGAAAGAAGTATATGGAAGATACCAAAATATGGAGTAATGTCAGAACAACAGAATATGTCTTCATTTTTGAGATCTTTTGATCATGGCATAAGTGAATGTAAAAAGAATATGGCAGAAATTTTTCAGAAGATCATGACAAAAGTAAATAGCCATTGTATCCTAATAAAAAATTTAAAATCTGAACATGTCTTGGCTGAAGCAAGTCAAATTTTTATACAAGGAAACCAGAATGAGGTAATGTCAATGGTGCAAGGAAATAAGGAGAAACCAGAGTCATAGCTAGATATATTTTTGAAAAAAAACCAGAAATAAGATAAGGGATTTTTCTTCTTTCATTATGACAAATTTTGCAAGAAATTTACAGCTCACAGCTGTAATATCGCTGTCATAAAATAGATTATTAATCAAACTATTGTTAGTGGGTCGATTGATTTAATATATCTCGAACCCATTTCTGTTTTGTTTCCGTAGTTTGTGTTGCCATCAGCTATCTTTGTACACCTTCGGAAAGTTTTCCTCGACGGATATTTAAGCACGGCTTGTAGGTAGTCTTTAGGGATGCATTTTGGATTATTTCTTGGTACTGCAAATTCCTGTTGGAGTTTTGGTTTTGTTTGCCATTTCAGAACAGAAAGATCTTCGCTATTTGGCTTGTGCTGTTTCAGTGGGATTCAACTCTCACCCTCTTCCGTTGTTGCATGTGATACTTCGTTCGTATTTGGAAAATTGGAGCACTATCTTTTGGCAAATACTATTTGATTATCTCTGTGTTTACTTCTCCTTTTCTAGTTGTTCATGGTTGTATTCTTTTTACTTTTCCCACAACACGATTTTGTTCGTTTATCTGCACCATCAAACGAGCTCAAGGTTGGCACCAAACATCATCTTCCAACACTGTACGACTCACCTATTGTACGACCTTTTGGGCATTCTAGACACCGTACAGATACCACAACATTTATCATACGACTTGCAAGCTTCCACTGTATAGACTAGCAAGAGATACCGTATGACCTGATACCATCACCTTACAGACTGGCAAAAAGACATTGAACGATTTGCACCCTCAGTATAGACTCCTACTTGTGGCCACCGTACAACTCTCCTTCCCATTGTACAACCCTACAATTGTCTATTCCATACGGCGATTTGCACTCCTCATTGTACGACCTTGGTTTTACCACCGTATATCCCCCACAAGGCCTACAGTTTGCTCCACTCTTCTATACGCATTCCCTGAGCACCTGGCATCGAAGAATTTGATATATAGAGGAGACATCTATTTGTGTACGGGGATTGGAACATTATAGTGGTATCAGAGCTTTGATCTTGCCAGCCTGTGGACAATGAATGAGAGTTTATAGCCATAAGAGAAGGACCCATTCTATTGATATAATAGTTGCCAAATCGGAACCCACAATTGCCAAACTCATGCAACTACTAAGAGAACTTGCGAGGAATCAGGCACAGATCAATGATACTTAGAGACTCATGGAAGAGACTCTCAAGAAGTTGATAGATAATAAAATATCCTGAGAACAAAGTGGTCACAACGCGGACTTAGTGTCGGGTAAAGCAAACCCTCATCCAACACGCTCTCGACCTTCCATGCCATCTTTTTCCCCACGGACGAAGACACCACCCAAAGGGAAGCAATTGACCTTTGAAGAAATGCAAGAACAGCTGAGAGAAGATTGGAAGAATGCAAATTTTGAGGAAGATATATCCTGTAAAGATTATTCAGATCTGAGAATGAGATACTCGAGAGGTGGAAACAAAGGATATTTTAATGATGATCTCAGGAGGAAGTTGAGTAAAGTAAGTCTGTTACCATTTGATGAATCTAGATCCATATCTGCGCAAGCGTGAGTAATGAAGGTAGATACTTCCAGATTAATCCCATGCCAGGAGAAGAAGCAATTAAATTTGCGGCATTACACTAGGAGGGAGTTGCGCATGAATGGTGGCATCACGACACCATCACACTAGGGCATGATCAAATAAATACCTATGCGAAATTCACTGAGAGATTGATAGATTGATTTGACGGTAAAGATCCAAAACTCGTTTTCAAAGATTTGGCACAACTGAGGCAAACTGGATAGATTGACTAGTACATTACAGAATTTTAGAAACTCTCTGTTTTGGTCATGAATATTTCTGAAAGAAGACAGATATTGCTCTTCATAGATGGATTGACAGAACCATTGAAGGGTTGGGTAAAAGGGTTCAATCCTGCCACCTTGTTGGAGGCCATTAAAAAAGCAAGGAGTATGGCATCATCAACAGCATGATCCTTACGAAGTTACATTCCAAACCGTTGGTGTTTTCGAGGGATAAAGATAACAAACCTCCACTGAGAAAGTTGTTGTTGGACAAAGCTACCAGGCAGGAGCTCTAAAGGAAGAAACTGTGTTTCAACTCGAAAGGACCATGAGAACTTGGGCATAGATGCCTTGGAAAGGAAAAATCCACTACATTGAGGTCGTGTTCGATGATGAGGACGAACTGGAAGATATACCCTCCGAAGACAACCAACCCCACGAAGACACCAAAATGGTTAGTCTGAACCGTACGGAAAGAATTGTAGCACTGGTGCGGCGCGGAGGAAATATCGCCCTAGTCGGTAGCCTGAGGTGCACGGTATTTCGTGTATGGGGAACCCTTCAAGGACAAAGGGTTATGGTGATGCTAGATAGCAGAGCCACTCTAAATTTCCTAAACTCATCTCTGGTGAAACGAAGAGGTCTACCTACGAAGACGTATGCAGGATTTCAGGTCAAGAATGCTAGAGGGACTCCTTTGCCTTGCACACACCTTATTCCTCAACTAAGTATCACACTGGCGAATCACATGGTGATCGAGGATTTCTTCAGACTGGACCTTGATGACATGGAGGTTATTTTGGGCATACAGTGGATGGAGACACTTGATGAATACAGTCAGAGCTTCAAACAGATGGATTTCACTTTTGTTGTCGATGGGAAGAAGGTTTTTCTCCGCGAAGTGGCAAATGAGGGTTTGAGAGAAGTTTCAACACATCGGATGGAGGCAATTCTTCGGCGTGATGACGTTGCTTGGGTTGCATACTGTTTTGTCTCAACAGAACCTACAAAAAGGGAACAGACACCTCCCCAGGATGATGATCTCCAAATTATCTTCAACGATCATGATAAAGTTTTTATAGACATTCCTTGTGGCATACCGCCTCATCGAGGGTTTGAACACACTATCGAGTTGGAAGCAGGAGCCAAGCCGGTCATAACCACACCCTACCGCCATGCCAAGAAATTCAAAGATGGGATCGAAAAGATGATTCAATAATTGCTAGAGAAAGGTTGGATCCGTCCCAGTTCTAGCCCTTTCGCGTCATCAGTGGTATTGGTCAAAAAGGATAGGACGATGTGCATGTGTGTGGACTACCGTGTGTTGAACTAAAAAACAATAGAGAACAGATATCCCATTCCAAGGATAGATGAGTTGTTGGATGAATTACATTGCACAATCTATTTTTTGAAAATATATCTCCGTTCCGGATAGCATTAGATCGGCATGAGGGAGGAAGACGTGGAAAAGACAGCTTTTCGTTGTCACTACAGGCATCATGAGTTCTTGGTCATGCCGTTCGGTCTAACGGATGCACCTGTTACATTTCAATCATGCATGAATCGCATCTTCAACAAACAATTGTGTAAGTACTTACTGGTATTTTTTGATAACATTCTCATTTATAGCAGGGCATGGGAAAAGCACTTGAAGCATCTGGATGAAGTCCTAAAGATCATGAAGGATTAGTCTTTGTTCTCCAAGCAATCAAAGTGTGAATTCAGTATGACAAAAATATTGTACTTGAGACATGTTGTTAGTAAATATGGCGTTCAGGTTCATTAGAAGAAGATTCAGGCTATCCTTGATTGGCCTCTCCCAAAATCACTCACAGAGTTGCGAGGATTTTTTGGATTGTGCAGTTATTACCGAAGGTTTGTAAAGGGGTTCTCTTAGCTCAGCGCACCACTAACAAATCTGACAAGAAAGGGGTCCTTCCAGTGGAATGAAAAGGCACAACTCACTTTTGATAAGCTGACGGAAGCAATGAGCACTTGTCCCATGCTTGGTTTACTTGATTTCACTCGATCGTTCATTATGGAGTGCGATGCATTCGGAGAAGGCATTGGCATGGTACTGATGCAAGATAGACACCCCATAGCCTATGAGAGCAGGAAGCTTACACAATCAGAACGCTTATATTCCATCTACAACAAAGAGATGTTGGCCATTGTACATGCACTAACCAAGTTCTGGCAATATCTGGTGGGTACCAAGTTTGTTGTTCGTATGGATCACAATAGTTTGAGATATTTTCTGGAGCAACGAGACTTGAATGAGAAGCAACAAAAATGGGTAAGCAAGGTTCACGCTTTTGATGATTTTGACATCGAGTATGTGAAAGGAAAGAACAATATGGTTGTAGATGCTTTGTCCAGGAAACCCGCCATCTGCTTACTAGCCCATATTTTAGCAAGTTGGAAAGCACATTTGTTGGTAGAATATTCCAAAAACACATTTGCTTGTAAGCTAATGGATGACAACACCTAGGATGATAGGTACAAAGTGGTGGATGACATCATTTACTAAAATCGGATATTTTTAGTGTCGGAATCCAAATTGAAGCAAAAAATCTTGGAGGTACATGACTCACCCTTGGCAGGACACTCGAGCTTCCTCAAAATGTACAGATGTCTAAAGGAGAGGTTTTCATGGAAAAGGGCTTAAAGGAGACGTATTGCAATATGTAAGAGTGTGTGGTCTGCCAACAGAACAAATCTGAACATACTGTACTTGTTGGGTTATTGCAACCTCTACCAATTCCAAAACATAAGTGGGAAAGTATCTCGATGGATTTCATAACTAACTTCCCAAAGTGAACGGAAAGCATTGTATCTTTGTGGTGGTTGACAGATTGACAACGTACACACATTTCTTTGCCATCCCCTCAGGTTTTTAGGTCGTACAAGTTGTCGTTCTATTTTTTAGAGAAGTTTTTCGTTTGCACGGCTTACCCCGAAACATTGTTGGTGATCGGGATGAGCGATTCATCAGTGTTTTCTGGACAGAACTGTTTTGTTTGGCAGGGACAAAATTATCACCAAGTACTAGTTACCACCCTGAGATAGACGGACAACTGGAGATTGTGAACAAGTGGCTCGAAGGTTACCTTTGGAACTACGTTTCGACACAACAATGGGCATGGGTCAAATGGATACACGAAGGGGAATATTGTTGCAATACCATGTACCACATGTCCATCGAGATGACACCATTCAAAGCTCTAGATGGGTACGAACCCCTCTCCTTCATCGACACAGTTCTAGGAGATAGTCGCACACCAAGGGCAAAGGATTGGCTTCAGGAGGGATAGGACATCCTAAGATACTTGGCAAAAAGACACTGTACAGTCTGCACCCTCAGTGCAGACTCTTGCTTGTGGCCACTGTACAACTCTCCTTCCTCCCCACCATACGACCTTGCAATTGCCTATTCCGTATGGCCATTTGCACTCCTCACCGTACGACCCTGGTCTTGCCACCGTACATCCCCCACAAGGCCTACAATTTGTCCCACTCTTTCGTAAGCATTCCCTGACCACCTAACATCGAAGAATTTGGTATACGGAGGAGACATCTATTCGTGTACAGGGACCAGAACATTAGAACAACAAGATAATCCTTTGAAAATTTTCAAGAGATTAATAAGATACCAACAACAACTCCGAATCTGACATTAAAACAACAAAATGAAATTGTGTATGGCCCAACAAACACACAGTCACGAAAAGTAGAGAAGAAATACAGAGTTACAGCTACAGGTTAAGGAGTTACCATAATTCTAAATGCAAAGTCACGGCTATAACATAGCAAAAAATGGCTTTACAAATCTTATTAGTAATTACGACATGAAGGAGAAACCAAAGTCACACCCAGTCATAAGCAGTAAGGAGAAAGTTAAGAAATAATGGCTCACGACATGGAGAATGTTATCCATCACAACACTTATAGCTACATGAGCCACAAAACAACAAAATACTGAAGAATAGTAAGCTCAGTCATGGCTTACCCAGTTACAAGTAACAACAACACTCACGAAATCATCAGATTCAGCTAGTCGTAGCTGATGATAATCGAATATTGACCATTCCCTAGCAGAGAAGAAGCCATGGCGAACAACAAATAACCCAACAAGTGAAGTGCAGCCATGAAATAGCGGGAGAAAAAAATGGCTCACGGTATGAAGAAGAAGCCTCACATAGACTCGTAAAAAACAACCCTGCAAAAAACTAGGAGCAAGAAAAAATCAATCATGGCGTTCAAGCACTCTTGGCAAACAAGACCTAGTAGAGTACTCATGTCAAATGACCTAGCAGAGCATACCACGAAATGATGAAGCCAAGCAATGAAATGGAGTGATCAGTAGAAAAATCGCAGAAAAACCCAGAGTTTCTTGCATTTTGGCTAAGGGTTTCTTCAAACCCTATTTCTCCTCTTTCCATGCATCGACAAGTGCAATTCAAAGAAATATCTAACTTTTCTTTGTTATGTATGGCAAATATGTTACGTTTGAGAAGATTTTGGGTTCACAACTTCATATAAGGAAATGAAAATCTTTTAATTAAAAGTTTTAGTATGGGACTTAAGTTAAAAAGTCCATATTATTATTTTTAATTAATTTTTTTAATTATTGTTGCATTTTTTGTTTTATTGTAAAATATTATTATTTTAGTTGATGAAATTGAACCAACTATTTAATAATAATTACTTTAAAATAGAAGAAGTAATAGAAAGGGTTAATTAGGCTATTTTTAGCTTAAAGTGTTGTCAAGAGGGAGTTGTTCTAAATGCTTAAATGCCAGGGTAAGGAGTTAAGTTGCTATTTTTGGACTCGCCAATCAGACTCATGACTTTGGAGTCAATTATGGAGCTATTTTTGGCATCTGTAAAGTTTTCTTGGACTTGTTTACATGCATGTATAGACAAGGTATAGTTTGGAGTGCATGAGGCATATTTTTGGAGCTATTAGACTATTTTAATAGATAGTAAACTCATAATGTTTGACCCTCACTTCTTGATTTTGTGGGAAGCTGTTGTTTTTGATATTGTTATATACTCCTCTTGTTTATAGAGAAGGGGTTCAAATTTTGAGATGAGAGAGATGTGCATGTGCTATTCATCCTTCACATCTTTTTCTTGATTGTTATGAGCTATTATGCAGAGATATTGTTATTTGGGCCTTTGATCATAATACAGTTTTCATTGGATTCAGCTTTTGGAGTAAAGGATTTGGTTGTATGCTTTGTGGTGATTGATGTTATTCAATTGTGTTTTATTGATAATCCTTTTGGGTAATGTCTCGTTTTGCATCTTCCATGTCTGATATTTGTTTTTCATAGGTTTTGAGTTGTGTTTTCTTTATTGATATATTCGATTGTGATTGATTTCCTTTCGTATATTCATATTTTAACCTTCTCTTAAAATATTTATACGAATTAACAGTTCTTTCAAGTTGTGTTTTCGTGATTATCTCTCAAAACTGTTCACCGTGTTATAAGTATAATAGTGTTTTGCATTACCAATTTTGGTGTATCACCTTAGTTTCCATCATTTAGGTTTTCATTTCTCAAGTTTACCTCTTTACCTTTTTCCATACAAATTTCACGTCTCCATTAGCATAGGTGAGATCAGATATATCAGACAGGAACTAGCCTAGAATCCAGAGTTTCAATCAGGTCACAGGTTACCCACAACCTGTGGTTGATCCAATGTTTGTCCAAAATCACTGAGGGTTTCAGGACTTAAAGCAATTAGGGAGTAGATTTTGGAGATAAAAGATCTTTCTCGAAATAATAAAACTTACAAAACTCCTTAAAATAGGTTATTGAATTATACAACATCAATACAATAACTAGCATTCAAAATCCAATCTTAAACACATTTTTATAGTTAGATTGGAACACTAAGAGAAGAACCTGTAAGAGCATGCAAGACACTTGAAGTGACGTTTCCACAGACAATGGTTTGCGTCCATTGTCGACCAGTACGAGGGGCTACGCCCTCACATTGGCTGAAAGTTGAAGCTTTCTATTGACAGTAAAAAGTGTATCAGGATGCATTCCGTCAGTATCAGGATGTATGTCGTCGGTATCGGCTGACGGGGTGTGTATCGAGATGTATCTCGTCAGTATCGGGAAGGTTCTATTATTGTAACCGACATGTTGTATGTGGCCGAGGGATACCTTCGAGAAGGTTCCTCAGATAGTATTTATATCCTCCTTCAGGATCGTTGTAATCATTTGATAACATCACAAGCATAATGTAATATCTTGGCGTATGCGAATATAATAGAGGAGTTCTGCTATTCTTATCTGCTATTCTGATCCATTGTCTATATGCATTAATTTCTTTACCCAGTACGGTAAACATTTGGCGCCGTTGCCTTATGGACCTGGAAAGGCAGGTGAATGAAGTGTAATGCCGAATCAATTGAACAAGAATAAGAACAAGTTGAAGGAAAAGGACAAAATACACATAGCACAAGAAAATCTAATTTTGGCATAGCGAGCCGAATGCAGAAAGAGGTTTTAAAAGATTGTTGACAGACATAGAAGTGCGAAAGAACTGTTGGAAGAGACTCGACAATGGGTGGAGTTGGTGGAAGAAGCAAGGGAGTAGTTTTTGAATTTGTATTCGCCGAGGGAAGAGAATTTCGATGGAAGAGAATCGACTCACATGGCTCCGAGTGCCGAGGGGACAAGAGTGTGGAGCGAACTCTTCGTCTGCGATATACTTCTTTAAGGGACAAATTCGTTGAACAAAGACCTTTCTTCACCAACCAGTGTTAGCGTTGGGATACCAAGCGTCAATGTGGGGATACCAAGCGTTAGCATCGAGATACCAAGTGTTGGTGTCAAGATCGCAGGACCAAAGGAGAAGTTGACTAAATTTGATGGTGATGGAGTAGCTGATCCCATCTGACATTATAAAACCTGCGGAATGATTTGGAGGGCCAATGGCATAACGGATACAAACGAATGGATAAGGCAATTTTTGGCAACCCTACGGAGGGTGGCAATTGATTGGTTTATTGATACCGATCCACAAAAGTTAAACAGTTGGGATAACATTAAAAAGGAGTTTATCGCAGAATTTCAACTCTTGCACGACAATAATGAAATTGTAGTAGAGATATTCAATACTAAGCAGGGGAAGAATGGAATAGTCTGAGTCTTCGCTAGGAAGTTAAAGGACTTGATCAATAAAATGGAGAATAAGCCGATTGATGGGCTATAGAAAAGATGGTTCATTGAAGGCCTTCACCTGAAGTTGTGGAAGAAGATGAAGATCATGCCACCATCGACATACACTGAAGCGTACAACCGGGCAATGAACCTAGAAAGTGAATAGAAGACCAAAAAGAAGAAGAAGAATAGTTCATCCGATTCAGATGACGACACACCTTCCAGAGAAGATAGCAGCGATGATGAAAGCAGCAGCAAGAAGGTCCGCGCCCTTCAAAAGGACATGATTTGGATGATGAAAGAGTTCAAAAACATGCACAAGGAGACTAAGGGCAATGAGCTATAGTGCACAGAGTGCAAGAAAGAAGGCCAGACGAAGGGATCCTGCTTGAAAGACCAATTTTGTGAAATTTGCCAGATCATGGGACATTTAATAAAGGAATGCCCTTTCAACTTGAAAACAAGAGCATCACAGCAAGTGTTCCTCACACAGGAGGCGTCTGCATTACGAGGGAATGGGAACACCAGTACAGAGGGTGCCACGTGAGGAGGATACAGAAATAATCGGCGCAGTCAAAACAACAACAACAGTGGCAACACCAATAATGGTTGGGAGGAGTCGAATTCAGTACGATGCGAACGGTCGACCGATAGTCCAATGAAGCGCAATCAATTTGTGGGGCCACTTTGCCCGAGAATGCAGAATGGTGAACACCTTGAAATTGTTATGCAGATGGTGCAGACTCGGCGATCATGAAGATACTAAGTGCCCAAAGTCGGGAGTAAACTTGATCATCGTTGGGATGGATGAAGAGGAGGTATTGACCATCACTCGGAAGCAAGCAAAAGTGTACCCTGACCTGACGGAAGAAAAGAAGCGACTGGAGGAAGCGTGGGCAGAGGTCCAGAAAGCAACGTAGGTAGAGAAAGCACACCTCAAGGACACTACTGGTACCTCTACACAGAACTGCGTAGAACAGAACATCGTACGACAAATATTACAAACCGAGGTACCCGTCAAGATAAATGATCTGTTGCTCACTATGCCTCAACTCCGTACGACACTCATGAATATGGCTCCAATTGCTAAGCAACCAGTAGAGCAAGGAAGGGAGAAGGAAGGTGGCACAAGTGCGGAAGATCCGATGCTGTTAGCCCTCTCACCCGAACGACATCCGGTAGTCATCGAGATGGGAATTTTGGGGACTGTTTTGATAGAGACGATTGTGGATGGAGGGTTCGGTGTCAATGTGTTACCAGAGGATACTTGGAAGAGGTTGGGACAGCCAACATTGTGGCCACCTACATTCCAGTTGTTGACTGCCGACCAACACGGAATCAAACCATTGGGAATCCTCATGGCGCAACTAGTGACAGTTGGAACACAACCGTTCTTGCTCGACTTCATTGTCATCCCGCTGAAGAGGAGAGGATACGAAGCTATTTTGGGCCGTGGATGGCTCGTGCAAGCGAAGGCCAAGCATGACTGGAAGAAAAATACATTATCACTGGAAAGTAAAGGGAGGAAATTCATTATTGATCTGTACACGCAAATGGTAGGTGAAGAAGCTCTGTCATCAGATTTTGAAGAAGAGGATGAAGGGAGGCAGCGTATGGAACTGGATCATGAGGGAGTCCTGCAGTTGGAAGGAGGTTCAATGGACGACGATCTGGATTCGGTGAAGTGTTTACCACTGGCAGATAGAGGAGTACGAACTCTTTCCGAGCTGTAATATGTTAGAGGTGGATGAAGGTGAGAAAGAAGAGGAAAATAAATGTTTGAAGGAATACAGAGAAGTGAAAGAAGGAAAAGTGGTTACAGCTAAAGCCGAGGGGAAGAGCATACAGTACAAACCCAAAAAAAGGAAAGATCCCACCATATGACTGCACAGAAAGAAAATGTTACATCGAACCACGGATATAACAGAAAGGTGCCGGCAGCACAGACGACACATCATATGGTCTGCACAGGAAACAAAGAGGAAGGATTTAGCAGTACGGAGTACAGGTTCTAAAATCAAGAATGCACTTATTGACAAAGAGTGGCAGCCGATGGAATTCATGGTACCAAGTGTCGAAAACAAGCTGGGCGGAATCGTGTAATTTAAATAAACTTTGACGATTGCAAGCACAAAGGGCTACGAAGATGACATAGAATAGGCGGAAAGCATGGCACGATAAGCACTTGAAGCTGAACAGGTTTCAGCTTGGACTGCAGTTGAAGTATGACGGATGGAACGAGATCAAACCAGGGAAGTTTCAAGTGAAATGGGTCAGGCCGTACTAGATTCAGGAAGTGGGTGATAATTGAGAAATAGAACTATGGACGCTAGACGGAAGGAAGTGACCGACACAATGCATAGGTCGAAGATGAATGTCTACCATGAAAGAAATAACGCACCTCCGTGGACGAACAATTGAGAAAAGAACGACTATACGTATTGTATATATGTAAATATTGTACAAATGTAAGATAAGTAAGGATAGAGTTAATAAAAAAAGAAGTCAAAAAACAAAAAAAAGAGAGTTGAAAAAAAGGGAAAGGAGAAGTTCCGTATGGCATTGTGCAGCACCGCACGACATCTTAAGCTAGCCACCACGATATTGCATTTTATATAATGAACATGAACCGTATGACATTCCAAGCAAAGCACCGTATGGCATATTGTTTGCATCACTAACACTGTACGACATGAAGGTGTGGCACCGTACGGTCATCATGTGCACGGCAGTATGTAGCCACCTTACAGAGATTAAGACATTATATTGAAGGCAACTGGACCGTATGACATATTGGAAAGGGAGCAATACCTGTACGACCCTCCAAAAAGAACAACACCGTATGGTATACAATTGTGACAAGCTTATAAAGGCTTGAACTACGGTGTTCAATGACAGTGAACTGTACGACATTATAGAGTCCTCTAGGTACGACAACACAAGCATGATCACTGTACGTCTTTAAAAGCTTAGTCGACCAACATAGAGTCTGGGGTTTCCGAAGGTCATTATAGTAGCATATGTTCATCAGTCATGACTTGTCTTCCATGATCTTGAGTCAGATTGGAGTTGGCATTCCAGGGCAATTCGTTCTTCAAATCATTTGCATGACGGTTTGTGCTCATACGCGCAGGAGTATTCGTACAGATACAAAAGAAGGGTGACATGAGGTTTTGTAAAAAAAAAGGTCGACAAATCAAGAATGCTCAGAATGAGTAACGGATGATGGCAAAGGGAAGGGGAAGCACCAACAATTGCCATAAAGAGTGTGGGATCAGAAGAAATCGCAAAAATAGTGTGTTCCATGCATTTTTGTGTGGGTTTTAGATAGCGCCCGGGGCGCTGCCCCAAGACCCCGCTAGCCTAGACCCCTAGTCATTGCGGTTATCAGTTGTGGAAAGTGTTAGTCAAGGTACCGGCTTCAGTAGGGGTGGAGGATTAGAGTGCAGCAGCAACAGAGAAAGTAGGTGAAGGGTTACAGGAGGTGTCAGACCCTCTACCAGTAGCGGAGGAGCAAGATAAGGATGTTCGTTCTCGCCTAGCTGTCATCGCAGAGCAGAGCAAGTCCCTGGCAGAGTTGGTGCTTATAGAGCGAAGAAGGGCAGAGGCTGGGTAGGAAGCTCGGGAGACAGTGGAGAAGGCTTGGGAGGAGATGGCTGATTGACTTGCCACCCAACAGATTGCATGGGAAGCAGAGCGAACAACCCTGTTAGCACAGCTCGAGGAAAGTGCATGAGGGAAGTAGCAGGTAGCAGCAGCGACAACGTTTGGTAGAAGCTCTTCAGGAGAAGGAATCAGCGAAGAGGGCTCATGATCAGAAAGAAGCTGTGTCAGGAGGTTGCATTGATGCTAAAAGAAGTTGTGGAGGAGAACTCTTAGATCAGAGCTGATTTGAAGGTTAGGATAGATCAAGTGTATCAGCTTTGACGTAGTCGATCTTCACAGTCGGAGACGCAACCTTCTAGTTCATGATGTATTAGTCCATGTTTTTTGAATAATGTAGTTAGT
This sequence comes from Cupressus sempervirens, assembly GCA_028749045.1. NCBI lineage: Eukaryota > Viridiplantae > Streptophyta > Pinopsida > Cupressales > Cupressaceae > Cupressus > Cupressus sempervirens. Next base: position 407,923,238 of record CM053791.1, read on the forward strand.
TGTTGGGTTTTTGTTGTGTGGTCGTTCGGAGACGACTTTTCTTTTTTGGGGGGAATGATGTTGACAATAAAGTGTATCAGGATGCATTCCGTTAGTATCAGGATGTATGTCGTCGGTATCGGCCAATAGGGTGTGTATCGGGATGTATCCCGTCGGTATCGGGAAGGTTCTATTATTGTAGCTGACATGTTGTATGTGGCCAACGGATACCTTAGGGAAGGTTCCTCGGATAGTATTTATATCCTCCTTCGGGATCATTGTAATCATCTGATAACATCACAAATGCGAATATAATAGAGGAGTACTGCTATTCTTATTTGCTATTCTGATCCATTGTCTATATGCATTAATTTCTTTAGCCAGTACGGTAAACATTTTCCAAATAACTCTCGCAAGAGAGAAATTGAAATCTGAATCAGAAATCAAGCATACCAAATGAATGAGTCTCTTCTTCTTTTATTCTCACAGTAGTGACTCTTTGACTCCCTTCCTGGCTTTTCGTCTTATCTCTCCTTGTCATTTTTAGCCCACTTTATAATATTGAATTGACCTTTTATAATTTGAGTGCATGCTCTCAAAGTCAATTTTAGTATTATATGAATGTGCCTTTAACTTTTCTGATGTCCCAAAAAGGGGACATTACATATACAGACTCCAAATCCACCATTAAATCGACCACTACCATTCCACCCTTTCAACTGCAATCAAATTTGCATACTGCTGTAACCTGTGCCCATTGAGATGCATGGCTAGGGCATCATTTTACTTGCAATTGCCTTTGTCTCCCTGTCTGAAACCACTTGCTTCTATAATACACTCTCATAGCTTGAATTCAACCCAAGGCCACAAATTTTCAAGGGTGAGAATTCAAATTAGAGACATTTCTTAATGAAATCCTAGGTTATGTTGTCTGATCAGTCCAGAGAACAAAAGAAATTTGTAACTTCCTTCAAACTATTCAAAATGAATTCAAACCAAGTGTGAGTGAGGGTTAATACATTCTAATTTTTAACCATGTTAGTTATAGTATCATCCCAATCCAAATTCCGTACACAAAGTCCATACCACAGTCAGATTGACAGAGAAATCAAAACAGTTTATTGCTTCCTTCACTGCAAAATCCTCCAACACACAATCTGATGCATCAGGAGGGCATATAGGATGTTTGTACAACAACCTCAACGCGCTTCCACCAACATTTGAACCGGTTAGCCGTTGGAGACAACATATTTGAAAAGTTGCAACTCTTGTGCAGAAGTTGCATGATAACATTTTTGACAATATTGCAACTTTTTTGCACATCAACTTTTGGCAATCAACAAGCCTACTCAAAACCTTCCAAATGGTATCATTAGGCCATATTACATCGTTTTAGGTCCCCTCTGACCATTACATTGCAATTTCACCCTTGGAGCAACTTTTAAGCCATTTTGGCCAATATGGCCCTAAATGTCCCTAATGGCCATTTAGGCCCTAAACTTGACTCTTTTCCTATCTTCCCCATTACATTACTACAAAAGATGACTGATGGGGCCTTATAGATCATTTGACACAAATCTAGATCACCCCTTAGATAGGGCTTTATTGATAATCCTGTGCGCTCCTGCACCAGGCATGCAGCTGAGAAGGTTTAGGTTGATCACTCTTCACATAAGCAGAAGTAGGCAGTTCTAATTTTTTGTTGAAATAAAATATATCTCTAGGTTGCAAAGCTTTACTGAAATATAAAGAGGATTTTGTTTGTATTCTTCTGTGCACAGAATTAATGCAAATTTACAAATAAATCTATGTGCTGCACCATGTTATTAGCAAGTAATAGGGAGAAGGTGGCACAGTAAGAGTTCAATTTTGTGCAATGCTTTTTTTGAAACTATGTTTCTCATTGAAAACTTACAAAATCCACATTTTTGAATTGAATATTGGTTTTAATTGGATATGATACGTGATTTGCAATTTTATTTTGTATTTGCAATCTGATATCAATATGTGGTGATGATTATCTGTTTTTTCCAGGTTCTAAATGTGAGCCCTGGGGAAGAGAATTATGTTGATACATCTTTTGTCCTCAGACAAGCTGCACCCTATGTAAATATAAAGTAATATTTCTGGTCCAGATTGTTGGAGTGATGCCTAGTGTTTATGATATTATTAAGCTCACTTCTTGTTTCCTATAACTTTGACTCATTAATAGAATCTTGTTTGCAATTGTTCTTTAAAAAAATTTCTTTTGCTTGTAGAATGCTAATTGCTTATTGAGAGTGACTGTTGCATATTGTTTCAATTGGTGATATTTTATGCTATGTTGTTTCTCATATGGACACAATGTAGTGTGACTGCATGATGTTAGTGCATCCAGAACCTCAAACAGAAATAAGAAATCGAATGGCTTAACTGGCTTGCTCCTGTAGGTACTGTAAGTTATTTCAAAGAATGGTAGCAAATTAGGTAATAGCTACAGCTAAACATGCAGCAGCTGCAACCAGTGCATGTTATCAATACCCTCATGCTACAGCAATATCTTCCATGTTTTTCCTCCTTTTCTCATATTTCTCTCCCCACAAATCACTCAGCACTCTCTTATTCTTTTCTGTGTTTTTCTCTCCACAATTTTCTCTGCCCAAGACCCTGTATGTTTTGACATATATTGGCACCTCATTTCTTCCCAAAAATCTGATATTTTTCCTCAATCATTCTTGTCACCAAAATCAGATGTTAAACCCTCTTCTATCAAATAAAAAAATATGGTTTTCACCTTGAGAAATTGCTCCAAACCAAACAACCACTCTTCCATAATTTTTTTTGTCTGAGATATTTAGGTTCTTCAGAAAGTCCTTTATTTCTCCTGCTGGTCATTCAATTTGTGCAAGGGTAAGGTATCATAAAAATGATCTCCACCTTGGTTACCAAAACCCATACAAGCTAATTTATCTCCAAATTGGAGGAGATGGAAGCTTATTTGACCAAGGTAGAGCAGGCAGATTGCAGACTTTTAAATTTGACCTTACAACCCTCAATGGTAACCTTGGTCCAACCCAGGTTTATGGAGCATCTAGATAAACAGGTTAACCTCGTGGTTGCTTCTTGCCTCAATGAGATCATGCGAATAACATCTCCTACAACAGTCTACAATGATGTGGTGATGAAGAAAGTTTTGCAATTGATAGTGAAGAACTCAAAGGGCTTACAAGTTAAAGAAATTTCTATAAGGCAGGCACAAATTTGCTTGACATGTGAGGTCACTAGTACCTTTGATCCTGTTTGTGAGTTGTAGATACGATGATTTCAGCCGTGGATAAGCAACATACAAGTTCCTACGTCGGTGATTTGGAGGTTAGCTTTGACAAGCAAGTTGATGAGGTCGGTTGTATACAAGATAATAGCAGGTTGGGGTCTTTGTATGATGAGCCTTTATATACAAATAATAACATGGCAACACTTTGGTCTTTGCATAAAAATCAAGAGAATGGGGGAAAGAAGGTCTATGATTTTGAGAGCTTTGATGAACCATATATCTCTTATGCCCATGACATGAATTCAAAAGAGCAATCCAAGATGACACTGCAAGATGATGAACTGCTTCAACATGACAACAATGAAATGTAGATCTTAAAGAACCAGCTAAAGATTAGTGAAGACATGGTTGTGCCATCTTTGGTATGTTATGACAACACAAACAAGATGGTTGAAGATCTCTACAGGAAGGCTCAAAGGGAAGTGGAAGGAGATTGGCTTGTTACCGATTTGCAGGTCGTCAAAACAACTCTTGAAACTATGAAATCAGATTATTTATGTTTTCTGTTTGACAGGGATTATATTCTTAAGGTTGCTAGAAAATATATTGATCAATCGAATAAATGAATGAACGAGATTATGGAGCTCAATAGAAATCTTAAGTGGATGAGGCATTAATCGATGCTCAGATTTCTCTTCAGGAAGTAGAAAATCAGATTAGGATCATGAATCATTTTCGAGAACACGAGGGTAAAGAGAGGCAGGAGTTTTTTCAAGAAGTTATTGATGAACTTGATAGCATTCAGCAGACATATGACTTGGATAGTTGCCCCAAAAGACCAAGTACCAAATTTTCAGATCACATTCAGCTTATAGACAATCCCATGTTTGAAGTGGATGCTGATTGGATTTTTGATAATCCCCTTTTTGAAATAAATGAGGAACTCCTTTTGATTGTCATGAAGAAGATGATTTTGATTTCAGAATATTGAATACTGGTACAATTCCTAGTAGTGAATCTTGGTCACAAGATGAGAGTGGTAATGTGACTACTGTTGCTTGTAATTGGATCAGTCTAAATATGGTTCCCAATTTCACACCATACAAGAGTTGGATGGATCTCCTACATCAGCCATTGAATAGATCTTGGTGGAGTATTGATGAGAGTTATGTTTCACTCATAGCGAATGGCTTTACAATTTCATACGTACTCATAGCACCTATGTACTTGGGGGTTCTTTAGATTTATGATGACGATATGGTTTTTGATGTGCCCGTGGTGTTAGTTTTAGCTTTTGAGCAACTCGTTTCTTACATCATCTATTTAGGTCGGGTCATCATCATCTATTGGGTTATACATAGTCCCTTGATACATTTTTACCTCATCATATCAGTAGGTCATGACAACAAGGTTTGAGATCTAGGTGTTGATCGTATGTATCTATGGCTTGTTGAGGATTTTGTTGTAGATCTACTCAGTTTGAGGCTGGATGCGATGATGATCAGAGTCATGCAGTCTACAGGTTGATGGATGGGATGTAGAGTGACACCTTGTTTCGCAGTGTGGCCGGATTTGTTTTTAGAATGAGCTATAGGGCTACTTGTAGATTCATATGGGATCTTGGTATTGATTGCTTGAGGGCAAACAATCTCGAGGAGGGAAAATTTGTAATGTCCCCTTTTTGGGACATTATAAAATTTAAAGGACGTATTCATATGAAATTAAAATTGACTATGGAAGCATAGACTCAAATTATAAAAGGTCAATTTAATATTCAAAGTGGGCAAAAATGACAAGGAGAGATAAGATGAAAAGCTAGGAGGGGAGTCGAAAAGTCACGACTGTGAGGATAAAAGGAGAAGAGACTAATTTATTTGGCATGCTTGATTTCTGATTCAGATTTCAGTTTCTCTCTTGCGAGAGTTATTCGAAAAGCTTAAGCTTTCAACCAGTGTGAGGACTTAGCCCTTCGTGTTGGTAGACAGTGGACATAAATCCATTGTCCGTGGAGATGTCATTTCAAGTGTCTCGTATGCGCTTACAAGTTCTTCTCTTTGTGTTCTAATCTAACTGTAAAACTGTGTTTAAGGTTGGATTTTGAATGCTGGTTATTATATTGTTGTTGTATAATACAATAACATGTTTTAGGGAGTTTTATGAGAATTTATTGGTTTTTTATACTCTTGGTTTGTAACGGAATTTCATATGTTTGAGTTTTGAATATTTTAATCAATAAGAAGCTGAATAAATATCTATCGGGGATATTTCCTATGGTTTACATTACTGATTATGTATAATGCGATTACATATGTTTATGATCTATATGTTATATTGAGAATGAAATCCGGTCAATACCCGTTTGGGATATTTCAAAATGGAGGGTCAATTCTTGCAAAGGCTTTATGTAGTATTTTACAATCGAACTGAATATTTACTTCAAATGGGGATGTTGAGATCAAGGTTAGGTTTTTGCAAAAAGTTTCATTTTTTAGTACTTTTTGTTGTTGTCCGGATATCCAAGCAAATGAGACCTTGCAGGAAAATTGAAGTGAAGTAGAATTGAGACTTCCAAGCAAACTTGAATATTTCTAACGCTTTTGAGCAATACTTTGATGTTTGGACCTAGCTTAAAGGATTTCTCAAATTGGTTGTCCTTACTTAGTCACAAATGGGCAAGTTGACATATGGAAGATGTAGGGACTCAAGCAAAAAGGGGACAATGGATTTGAGTCCCAAGAGGCACAACAAACCTCCTTGCAAGGCGATAATGCAAGATTGATAGCTACAAAGAAAGAAAGGATCGCTTGTGTATACATGAGTGAATGCATGTAGCTATCCAAGTTGCATTGGTGGATGTATTTGGGCCAAGATAAGTCAAACTAGGTACATTATTACATTGAAGACATGATAATTTCTCAAACTAGGGACTGAAGCAAAAAGGGGACAATGGATTTTTTTGAGTTCCAAGAGGCACAACAAACCACCTTGCAAGGCAATAATGCAAGATTGATAGCTACAGAGAAAGAAAGGATCACTTGTGTATGCATGTAGCTATTGAAGTTGCATTGGTGGATGTATTTGGGCCAAGATAAGTCAAAGTAGGTACATTATTACATTGAAACCATGAATATTTCTCTAGCACATCCTATGTGTTACCTTTTCAAGTATGATCAACATTTCCTTGTATGTTTCATTTGATTATGATATGCTAAATGTAGAAGCCATTCTTTCCATTGATATAAAATGATACCTATTGCATATTATAAATTAAATGATGCTGAGATTCTTGCTACTCCCATGTTTACTTAGGAAATGTACTTTTTTGGGATATTAAGAAAAGATATTATTTATTGAATTTGTTAATATATCATTTCTTTTATATTTGCCATTCATTTGCAAAAGCTGATAGATTCTATGATATTCTAATCCTTAAAACTTAGAATCACATGTTCAATACTTATTTGCTTGCCTATTTTAAAAATTGAAACATATATTGTCACATACCGATATTTGTTGTGTATAACTTGTTATTTCTTTCAATTTTATTTTAGTACAGTTTTATTGTGTAATATATCAATATTTAAATTCTTTTGAAGTGATCTTGATAATTGAATTCTCATTCTTTTGTAATAATATTTTGCCCTTATTTCTTTCTAGGTTTACCTCCTTATCTGAAGAACTACCCAATTTCTCTAGACCCAAAAGATCTTCAAGTATATTATCCAAACAACTTCAGCCAAGACGAAAGAAGGTTCGTCTCTCACAAGAGGTGAGTTAATTTTTGCTTTGTGCCATTAGGTACATAGATTTGGATATTGCTTCTTTCATCTTTCCAAAGAGCTGAATTTTGTTTGTTTTGTGCCTTAAAGGTACATAGATTTGAATACTGTAGCTTTTAAACTAAAGAAGTTTATGATTTTTTAAGTCCAACAATTAGTTAACAGTTGGTTGAATTGTGTTATAACAACTGTAGCATTGAAGTAAGAAACTAATGGGATTCTATCTCAAAAGCAAAGCATGTGACTACCACTCATCATTTGATTACACCCAGTCTTCGCGGCTTTTTCCATATGAATTGTTTGATTGTTGATAAGTGTGAAGCCATGTATTAGAGAATCTGTTTTGTACTAGCCCATGATCATCCCATGTGTAAAGCCACCTTTAAGTATTATTCTCATTTCCTTTGTTAGGATAACTAAATAGATGAATAACCATGTGGCTGGCGGGAGTCAAGATCAGCATTAGATAGGTGAGTGTCTAAGTATATTTCGAAAGCTAGGTGGCATGAGCTAGATTTATGGGAGTTTATTTATCATCTTAGAGGCTCTATGTAATTGTCTTCAACGACTTCCCTTTTCTTGTGTACCCTCTTCTTTAGGAATGCATCTATCGTGGGTTTTGTGTTTGGAGATCTCTTTTGAAGATTTACACTAGCAAAGCTGCCGAGTAAGAGGGATTCCAAGTCTTCTGAAGTATGGCGTGGACTGTTTTGTCTATTTTACCTTATAGGTATTCAATAAGGTTGTTTTCTTTGGGTTCCCGTTCCTTGGTCACAACATAATTTTCAGCCCATTCACATTTTTGGGGATAATTTCACCACAAATAACCATAGGGATACCATGACTCAACATACATTTGTGAAATCCTATTCCAAGGTACTACACATGTTACTTATTTTGGATTGTAGGAAAAGTTTGAGATCATAGAGTTAAACTGGATTCAAAACAGGTTTCTGCACTATTGGCCACATTCGCACACTCAAAAATATTGTGGAGGCATGCTGATGCCTTTTAAATTCTGTTGTTGATTTTTTTGGACTTTAGGAAGACCTTTGATAAAATCCCTGGGTATTTATTGCTATCAAAGTTGAGACATCAACATTTCGGAGTCATTGATTTTGTCAATATGAGGCTGAATCAGAGAATTTCTAGACAATTCTAGACTCCTAATGGTTTCTTAGACAGTTAAGAGTACTGTTGGAGTCAAGCTGGTTTGCCTTGTATCTTGTTTTGGACATGTTTACATTGATTTCAAAAGTGTTCTCCAAGATTTTTGCCTGTACAAGCTCACCTATATGTATCAAAACTCAAGGTAAACAACCATCAGGCATTCATTGAAACATTTAACTAGAAGAGAAGTCAGGTAATAGAACTGAGTGGTTGGCAAGAATATCTCAGCATATATCTATTATGTTAGAAAGCAGGACAAATTGATATTGTATGAAAGTGGCAATAAAGAAGGTCAAAGATGTATTGATCAAGTTGATATCAACCACTTAAGTTTTAGAGAAAACCGATGACCAAGAGAGGAGCAGTGATTCCTTATTAAAGAAGTCTAATGTAGCAAGCAAGCAACACATTACAAATATGGGTTAGGCTCAAGTTTAAGACAGGACTGGAAACCGAAGACAAACTATGCAAGCAATTACATGTTATTAGGGAAGTGACTTATCGATATCCAACATACAACAGAATAAATTGAAGAAGTAACTAATGAATGCACAAATAATCGCTGAAGGAAATATCTATGTTACGATATCACGTGTAATAGTCACTTGACATTTTATGAAATAGAAAATGGTAGCATGCTGACCAATTTATTAATATGCGAAGCAATTCTGTTAGAGAAGTGATGAATATCAAAAGCAAGGTGATGATTAATGACATTATGCTAGCTGATTCTGTTAACAACTGACCATAATACTCTGGCTGACCAGATAATCATATCCTAACAGCAATATGGCTGACTGGTGTAATAATAACAATGTTATCAAGATAGAATTAATATATTCATTAAAGTGATATTTTCTTATTTGCAAAGGTTGTTAGTGATGGCATAATTCATATGCTGGTCAAATTGTTAAGGAAAAGATATGCAGAGTTACTTGATCTGCCGGACAGGGGGACAGTGGGAGGGTGGGATAGGGGGACAAGTTTCCGAGATGGGGGCACAGAGGGGCCTTGATTTGGGGACGATGCTGGCGGTGGATAGGTGGGTGGCGGGGGGAACAGGGGTGTATATACTATACATATGGTACTTAAAATGCTAGTTATGAAAAGATGTACTACAATATAAGATATAAAGATGTAAAAAACATAAACATTGAACGTTGCATTGAAGTTTTGAATTAGAACATCATGATTCATGTTCAAACAATGAACATTGAACATCAACAAATGAAAGAGTGTCAAATTATATAATTATAAATTTATAATATATACCAGATCAATAGTATGAGCATCTACTATGTAATCAATGATCATATGAGTCATGACATAAAGATGATTACAATAAGTATCATGTACCATGAATCATGATATCAAAATAAGTATATGATGCAAACAAAAACTACAAGTCTCCAAGGGTCAAAATCAAAATGCCAAATGAATAATCAATGATCATCCCCTGGAGATGTCCATCTTGTTGCCGTGGGAGACGTTTAGGCGCCTCCTTGCACCCACAAGGGATCGGGGACGTCTTGCTGTCTCCTCTAGAGGTGGCACTCTGAGTGGCGCCGCCCAAGATGCCGAGACGGCGCCCCCCTGTCTCGGGTGCGTCCCCATGTTACACTTAAGATATGTTTAATATTTTGATGATTTAGCATAAGAGTGATTCATAGTGCAAAGATACAATCAATAGATTGGTGCTATTTGGTTGTTCAATTAAAAGATTAATACAAAAAGATGCAATTTGCTATCAAGTGGTGCCTGAAAAAGCATGGTTTGCTTTATGAAGTGAAAACTATTTTCAAAGACAATTAAAAGAAAACCAAAAAGGGTGCATTTACTAATAAAAGGTAATTTGTTTATTGGAGAGGTATCACCAGTTTGGGATACAACTATTGGGATACATAGTGCAAAGATATGTTTAATATCTACTTAAGATATGTTTAATATTTTGATGATTTAGCATAAGAGTGATTCATAGTGCAAAGATACAATCAATAGATTGGTGCTATTTGGTTGTTCAATTAAAAGATTAATACAAAAAGATGCAATTTGCTATCAAGTGGTGCCTGAAAAAGCATGGCTTGCTTTATGAAGTGAAAACTATTTTCAAAGACAATTAAAAGAAAACCAAAAAGGGTGCATTTACTAATAAAAGGTAATTTGTTTATTGGAGAGGTATCACCAGTTTGGGATACAACTATTGGGATACAGCAGTTAAGAGATGCATCACACTTCATTTGGAGATGGGAATATAAAAAGGGAATAAGGTATTGTGGAATAGTAAGAAGAGCAGTGCACGCATCAAAGATAGCGAAGCACGTGCACCAAGGCTATTAATGTGAAGCTAGATTGCAGAGTTGATGAGAGGAGTATTAGGAATTCATAGCAGATTTTAGAGAAGAGATCATAGCAGGTTTCTGAAAGAAATTACAGCAGTTTGTGAAGAAAAAGGTTATCTATCATCTGCTGTAGAAGCAACGTTAATATGGTGGAAATTCGTATGAGGGTTTAGTGCCTCTAAGTGAATGAGGAATTGGTGCCTCTAGTAAGTTAGCACTCACAAATTGAATGAGTGCTTGATCCCTCGAGTAGTAATTTTCTTGCAAATTGAATGAGGGGTTGGTACCTCTCGTAGGTTGAGCCTACAGAATTTGTAAGATATTATTATATAAGCAAATAATTTTCAGTGGTTTTCTTGCATAAGGGTTTCCATGTAAATATTGTGTTATCATCATAATTCCATAGAGTTTCCTGATAGGAGGATGTGGGGACATGTTTGGGGGCAAGTGCAACCAAGGGCCTAATTTGGGGATAGAAGGGGGACAATTGTAGAGCAGTGGTGAGGGGGCAGCACCGATACACAAATTGAGGTGAATAGAAAATCAAAAGGCAAAATCTGCAGTATAGTGTCTTTGCAAGTGCAGGCCATGGAAGGAAAACTAATCTTCTGTAGTTAAAGTTTGCAATCAGGTTGTAATGGAATGTGCCATATGGCAAGTGACTTAGCAGCATCCCCACTAGAGGTGGAAAATGTAATGGTTGTGTAGGTAGATGCTTCCCTCAAGCTCCCAAGTCTTGTAATTGCCTTCTACAAGGGATAAAAGCTTTTTGAGGAGATGTGCCCCTATAAGAACACTAATTTTTTTTTCATGTGCATGAGTTTAAATTAAGTAAATGATGGTATTGTGATTGATACAATTTAAATTGAGAAAAGTTTTTTTTATCCTGATTTGCCTACTTTGTGCTCATGACTTATTCCTCTTTGTTATGTACATATTGATCATGATGATTATTTGTTACTTAATCATGTTTTGATACCTATATTGCTCTTTGTAGATGAGGTGGTGAACCTCTCTTTCTCTCTCTAGATTTGGAAAATAACTCGATGCCCCTTCTGAGTTTTGTAACCTTTGACACATTCATTAAGTGCACAATGCTTTACGATTCAGAAGTTTGGGGCCCTAACTAGATATTTAGTGATAGCCATTGGGCTTGGTTAATATATTTTCCTTCTGCCTCTTATTGTTGAGAGTATCTTTAGACTTACTACTTGTTGTATAGATAGGCAAAGAATATTGATGTTAGGCTTGATATCCATGTTTGGCATGTGATTCATAATTTCTTTTGATTTTAATGGAAAATATCAAACCAAATCATTCACAACTAATTTGCTACATGGGATTCCAAAATAAAGTATTCATTGTACTATACTAATTGAATATCTCAAATGCCAGTATTGATACAAGTGCACTACTTGGTTTTGTCAAATGATAGTTAATTCTTGGAGGAAGAAGAGGAATGAGATGTAGATGTAAGACGGAGGATTGGAAACTACACGACATGAACATTATTAAACAATTAAAATAAATTTTTTTAAACTTTGCTTTTTTTGTCATATTAACATTCAATTCTTTAATTATTTAACTGTTTTCCACATCCAACCAAGTTATGGAAAATACAAATTTTGTCCCTATGTGAATTCAAAATGCACCATTGGAAATCTACCCTATAATTGATTGACACTCTCCATAAATAGAATATTCCTTCAACAAATTTGGAATGCACTCAAAATGGTGAAACTACTTGTGGAAAGCATTCGTGAACTCACCTTGATCCCCAGAACACAATGCCAATAATTGAATAACATTTTAAAAAGTTGATGCTCTATAAAAGCTAGAGCTAATTATGATCTTGGAATGACTGAAAATGGGGACATCATGGAAAATCAATGTGCAACTGCAATTGCTTGTATACTAAAGAATTGTTACTCAATTAACAAGTATGCTAATAAAGAATAGCAACAGTTGGCCTAATTGGCATGTTTGTTCTTCACATTTTGTTTGGAAATCCTTTGTCTTGTTTGTCATACAACAATCAACCATATCTTTCTTGTACAATCTCACCTCCTCTCGTCTTTAAGTAGACGTTGGATGGTCCTTTGTGAGCTTTAGGACACTTAGGAATTTGAACTGCAAGTGAAATCAGCAATTTGCTTTTTTCATCTTTTAAAATGTTCAGCAAGAACAAAGTCACCACTTCTCAATAGGGAATGAGTTTTTAATCACTCAATGATCACATGATCAACTTAAGTTATGTGATCTCAGTTACAATTTTTATGATTTCGTATACATCTTCATGCATGCCTCTTGAAATAAACGAGTCCACCATTTAATGTTAAATTTTTCTTATATCTTAGGAAGCAGTAATTGCTGCATTTTTGCATTTTAAGAGAGACTTCAACATATAAATCTGTTCATTGTTTTGTGCCATCACAGTATATTGTTGATTGATAAAATATAATCATATTTGTGAGGCCAAAATCATTTCCATCCATTCCAAGCAACCACTAAACTTGAACCTTCCTTCATGTTAAATGGGATCCATTTACAAATTGATTTATTAAAGGCACTTTGGGACCTATTGAATGTCAACTTGCTCTTTTAGTCTTTTGACATCTCTTTGGACAAAGTGCCCTTCGTTATCTTCTTTTTGTTATTTTTGAGGATCGCTTGCAGATGTAATTGCATTGCTTGTAAAGGTATGCACTTTCCAAATGACAGCCATCTCTCTTATATTAGATAAAATATGGATAGACATGTCTCTTGATGAGACTTGTCTATTCATTAGAATTTAATAGTGTAGTTTGTTATTTAACACACATATTTGTATATTTATAAATATCACACATATAATATATAATATAATATATGCAATATATCTAATTAAATATATATCTCATGTGTGTATATATATATATATATATATATATATATATAGTGAGTTTAATCTGACTAAAACTACACTAACATTAACACTCTTAGTTCGGAAGGATAAACACATGACCACATATTACCTCAATGTAATATAAAAATGTCTTTGATTAGAAGATATTCAATATTTTGATATCACATTTGATATCATGAGTATTGGCCTCAAGAATATCAACGAATGATATTCACCAAATACTTTGAGTAATGATATTTTAGGAGTAATGGCCTTCTGAATGTCATCTCATATGACATTCACCATGTACTCTTTGAGCGATGGCCTCTTGAATTTCGAATTACAAAATATTCACCAGGTATTGTGAGTAATGGCCTCTTGAATGTCATCTCATATGATATTCACCAAGTAATCATTGTAATGACCTCTTGAACATTAATTTGTATAACATTCACAATGTAGTCAAAATGTTCATAAGGTATGTGCACATGCATTATCATAATGCTTACTTTGAATATCCACCATGCAAAGTATAATCTATCATGATTTGCATTGACATCGTAAGATATCCATCATAAAGAAAATTAAGTTATTTTAAGATCGTCACCTTTCACTAACTTATGCAAATATAAGTGATTATCATTTGGAAGTTGTCACTTCCTCATGATGTACACAGGGGTAGGCTGAAATATCCCAAACCGGGTATTTACTAAATTTCCTTTCCAACAATATATTCAAAACTTAACATAGGTTCATGTATCTCGAAACACTATAGAAAATAGAAGAGTTACCAATTTATATAAACCCGTACTTTCTCAAAATAAGATTCAGTAGTCAAGCATGTGGAAAGGCGTTACAAATCAACAGAATGAAACCATCAAACTCTTAAAAAAAAAAACGTTATTGGATTATACAATAGCAATACAATAACCAACATTCAGAATCCAATCCTAAAATCAGTTTTTTAGTCAGATTGGAAACTAGAATTAAAGAACTTGTAAGCACATGCGAGGCACCTGATGTGACACCTTCGAAGACAATGGGTTTGCGTCCACTGTCTGCCCGCACGAGGGGCTACATCCTCATACTAGCTGAAAGCTAAAGCTTTCCTGATTAGTCTCACTAGAGAATGAAATCTGAATAATTAATCAAGCATCCGTAGCAATGAGCCTCTTTTCCTTTTTAATATACAAACTAAGACTCTTCGACTCCCTTCTAGCTTTTGTCCTATTCCCTTGTGACTGTTCAACTTCCCTCTGGCATTTCGTCTTATTCCTCCTTGACCTTTTGCCCTTTTTATAACGTTAATTTGACCTTTTAATAATTTGAGTCTACGCTCTCATACTCAATTTTAACATTATATATAATAAGATTTCAATATTTCTAATGTCCCAAAAAGGGGACATTACACAGGCCCATTAAAACCATGTTGTCACACACATGGACTTTCAGACTCCCTTTGAATATCAATCTTCATAATTGCTCATCCATTGTTACCTTTGAAGAGTTTTTCAATTCCGTTTGATTCTCAAATCAATCTCCCTTTTCCTGCGATAATATTCTTGGAAAAGATCAAGGTAAATAATTATTATAGTAATAAAAATCACATTAATAATAATTTAGTTTTAAGAACATTACAAGTTTGATTCTATCCTTAATTCATGATGAATCAATTCTATTTCAACACTCCATGTAGTTATATATCCATAGATATATTATAATTACATATGCCTATACATAAATTCATCTCAATATACATATTTAACATTCTAGTGAATTTTAGCGTATAGGACATATTCGAACCTATTATATAATAGGATAAGGGATCCCGTACCTCACTTTCTTGTGTGGACAATACCTCATGTGCTGCACTTCTTCCAGACCTATGCCATGCCACACAGCTCAGCTTAGGCCAGGTTTCTTCCTCGGTATTTCCACACAAAATCAAGATTAAAGTGGCAATAGCGACTTCTTGAATGATGAGACACTATGGCACGAAGCAAGTGCAAATAAACTCTTCACCGGGCTGTTTAGGTTGACAAATTGGTTCTTCTTATTTCCATCACATACAATCATTTCCAATCTAATGTTTGTATGAAATAGATTTTACTTCCTTTGCTAAATGAAGTTTTCCACGATAAAGTCGCTCTTATTTATATCTTTTTCTAGAAGGTATTGACCCACTTGACAACTTCCAGCCTCAAACTTCATCAAACGATTATACTCAAAACAAGGACGCCATTGCACTTTAGTAATACTGATTTCTTCAATGAAATTGTTGTATAATAATATAATTTCTCTGCATATACACATATTGCAGCATAATATACGTTGCTGAATAGAGGAAATATTACATTATTACTTGGATATATGTATGTATATCATTCGATATATTAACCCTCAATCAGCAATTTAATCTTTCTTGACTTTTCTGTTAATTATCTTCCTATCATAGTCATCTATCACTATGATAGGTGTTTGCAGCAATCCTAAATGTCAAGAATTTTCAGGTTACTAAAATACCTATTTAAACAATATATAGAATCAACATCATCTCTCTAGTTCTCTCCCAAAGTGTGTTTGTGTGGTCGACTCAAGCATATGCTAGAGAATATTGTATCGAAATGTGTAGGTGTACAAGCATGGGAAGTGCAGTTTATATATATATATATATATATATATATATCTTAACAAAGCCACCTTCTTGGATTCCTCACAAAAATCTTTCACCGGAAATCCTTCAATGGTTTTTAAATGATTGGATTCTTTTGTTGCTTGTTCGAGGTTTTTTGAGAGTGACCCAACAAAACTCTTCCGCTATAGACTCTAATGCAAATTTTAACTGTAGTTAGTGCATATTTATGGAGTTTTGCTTTGCGCAATTTTATACGCAAGCTGATTTGCGAAAATGATCTTGTGTGGTTTTTAAATCAAGGGTAGGCGACCCAATCTTAGTGGGTTTTGTAGTCGCCATCCAATCTAGTAATGTTGGATCGTCTTCGATCAATATGCCTTGCAAAATTTCGTTCATTGTTAATCCTTGTCCATCTCTACCTCTCCATGTTGGACTAAATTTTTTTTTTATCCCTTTCTTATACAACATAATCGATGATATTTCTCAATTGGTTCTTTCAACATTTTTATTTCAAAGATATATCTTGGCCTGCTAAAAAGTCATGCCAATAATTTTTTGTAATAGCTTTCTAAGAAAATAGAAAATATTTCTAAAATCTTTATTGCCCTAGAGGTGAACCTTCTGTGATACCATGTTATTTTTTAGGATCGCTTGGAGATGTAATTGCACTTCCTGTAAAGGTATGTACTTTCCAAATGGAAGCCATCTCTCTTGTATTAGATGAAATATGGATAGACATGTCTCTTCACAGGACATGTCTATTCATTAGTATTTAACATAATAGTTTGTTATTTATCACACATACATAGATCTGTATATACATAAATATATTTGTATATATATAAATATCACATATATGTATATATGTAGCGAGTTTTATATAGACTGAAACTACACTAACATTAACACTTTCTAGAGAGAAGTTAATAGGTAGCAAGTTGCTCTTTGCATGCTTTGATGTCCAGCTTGGATTTTTAGGTTAAGCTTTTAATACATGTTGCAAATGAGATTGTGGCTTGGCCAAAATAGTTCAATATCATAGATCTCATGGTTTGAGTTTATTCCTTGACAAATTAAGAGTATGGGCTCACCAATTCTACAAGTTGAGATCAACCATTGTAGTGCACAGTATGATAGGGTTTGTTGCCTTTGTTCTTTGAAGGTTGTGGAATTTGAGAATCTTTTTATTTTCTATCCTACTTATTATGAAAATTGTAATAGCTACCATTGGTTTTAAAGATCAAATGTAGTAGCCCAAGAGCTATCAAGCTTATCAATTTTTCCTTTTAGTGTTTGAATAGTGATAGAGGTGTTGATCACCCTTTTGATACTATTGACGTGTGCCCATAGGGTATATTTGTGAGATGCTCAACCATGTTATCTACTATTCCATCATTTCTACTAAAGGGTTTAGTAACAATAGTCACTCGTAATGTAAGTCTTAGGAGCAAACTATTATTGGCAGATTTTCTTGCAATAAAAAAATGTTTGGCCTAAATGTTAGTGGGGAATTTGATGCAGGAACATCTTGAGATGGAACAATCTTGTATTTCCCAAAAATGTTCTCTTTTATATTAGTCTACTTTTATTAGTTGACTTTTTGTGTTCCTTGCTATGTTTTGGTTTCAAGTGAGTGTTGTGAGTTTGGTGTATAGTTTTGGTTGTGTGTACTTGATAGCTTGAGTAATCTAAAATGTTACCAAGAAGGTGATTAGTTTTGACATTTGTCACTTGATTGAGTGATGATGGAAACAACCCTTGTATAAAATGAGTTTGATATTAAAAACTCGCTAAAGAATGGACTCGATTAAAAAATAGACTGGTTTAAAATCATGGCAAGAAGAACAAGATTTAGAACAATAGGAAATTCATGGATGCAAGAGAATGTTCAAAATGGTATGGGATATCTTAGGACATGCATAGAAGAGGAAATAAGAAATAGTGAATGTTTTTGGCTAATGGGAGAAACTGGTTACTATTTTTAAGTGCTTGACTTGAAATATTATAGATTGGTTTGCTTGAAAGCACATTTTCGAACTGCAAAAATTGCTACGATACGATTGTCACAAAAAATGACACCTGACATTCTAGTTCTCAATGATTTTAGAGTTCCTTTTGCTCTTGAACTTCATTTTCTTTTGTAATACATTAATATAGTATCCTAAACCAGAATTAAGATTTGGTGGGCATGCAAATGGAATCTTGAAGGTAAATGCAATTTCTAAGCTTCAAGATTGACTATGCTAGGATAAGATCATAAAATGCAGCACAATTGTAGGTACTCTTAGTAGGTCTGCCTTTTTTTGTGGTTTACACACCATCGCCCCATTGCAAATGCCCCTCGCCCCCTCTTTCTTGCTGATAGGTTTAGGTGATTGGATTAGCGTTGGCAACAATCTGAAATTTAGAGGGTCTTCTTTGGTAGAACTTGGAAAATTTGCAAAAAAATAGCGAAGTTTGAAGTCAGAAATTAATGAGAGATTTTGAGTTATTCTTGGCTAAGTAACTAGGAGATAAGATACCTATTTATCCCAAGTAAAGAGGAGATCAGACACCTCTTCGTGCAAGTGAAGAGGAGATGAGACACCAATTTATACCCAAGAAGGGGAGACCAAGAACCTTCTCGTTTCAAGTAATGAACAAAGACTCATCCCATTTCAATTTAAAGTAGGAGGGAACCGTTGTTTCCTGAAACCGTAGATTGGAATCCTATGAGCCTTGCCTACTCGAAGCAGGGATATTCAACCAGTTAAGGCCAACTTGACAAGATTGATTGATGTGATCCAAATCCCTTGCGCTTCCGGCTTTGCAAAACCGAGGAAGGTGTACTTGATCCTGGACGACAACACTTAGATCCAAGACGCTTATAGCAAATTGATTAGAACACGAAAGGAATGAGTTTTCCTAACGGCAAGAATTATAGAAAACTTCAAATTTGTGAATTATGAATAAATAAATAAATTTGATAGTGTTTAAATAAAGAATGAACACAACAAATGAATATATTAATTTCTCAATGGAAGGAAATGAAACAATTGACAACATATATATTATGAATCAAGAGTAAAAGGCCAATGCTTAATTGAATGGGCAATCAGAGTCAATATTATAAGTTGAAACACACAACTTTATAAAGTCTAGTATATTTAAACTATAAATAATTTTAATAATTCAGATGCGACGGATCAATTATATGATTGCAATTTCAAACTAGTCTAGAATGCATTTTAACTCCTGTGGAGAAAAACTAGACATAAAAACGGAAACAATTAAATATTTCACAATATTTATGTTTATCAAATTTAAAATGCAATAAGGACCCAGCTCACTTATCCGAATATTAAAATATTTATAGAAAATAAATAAAAAACATTTATAAAAGACACAACTTAATAATAAATTAGAACTCCAAAATTTAAAATAAATAACTGTCGGAAATGAAATCGCAATAAAAACACTCCTTACAGATGATCTATCTACTGCGCTTCAATTCCGAAACCACAAATAATTTTGCTCACTAATTAAAATCCACAAGCTTAGTTCAAAAATTCATTTCTTCGCCAATTGGAAAATATAATACATCATAGAGCTTGTATATGAAATCTTTTTAGAATAAAAATATGAATTGTCTCCTCTTTGGTTTTTTACATATATATTTATAGCCAAAGAAAAGGTGCCAAACTCTCCTTATAACACCGTGACCTTTCATAACAAATAACAGATCATTTGTTATGTATCGTGAGCCAGAATTAATATACTTTGGTTTTACTTAAGGAATTAAACCATCTTCAAATGTTTGAAACTACGATATAAGCAGGTGCACAGATTGGAAATATAAATTCTTCCCTCGCAACATCCACTTTTAAAGTTCGAACTTTTCCAACCTTGGAATAGTATTTGACTTGATTTCCAAGCGGATTCACACATTTTCCTAGAACATTATCGGGCCTCTACATTTGAGACGTCTTGCCATGTGCAATTGGAATTAGTATTGTTTACAGGTAAAGTAAATGAACGCATACAGACAATGGAATATAATAGCAGAATATTATTCGCAATAGCAAATGAATGATGATTTACAATGATCCCAGATGGGCTATAAATACTACCGCCGAACCTTCCCGAAGGAGTCCATCGGTCACAATATTACATACGCTACAAACTATTTACCTGTCGGCTACAAAATAGAAAACACCGTCGGAACCATCCAGTCGGCTAACACCGTCCCCCCCAAAAAAACAGTTGTCTCCTAACGACTAACAAAATTAGGAGACAACTTACAGACCACAGAAGAAATACTAGAGAGAAGGGGGCGTCCCAGAAGTGTGCTGCTGGCGACGTAACTCGTACACCTGCTCTGTCCTGATGTGGAGATCTGTCTGAATCTGAGAATTAACTTCGACGGCCTCCTTTAGAAGAAGCGCCGCATCCATGGCCTGCCTCCTAGCTAATTGCATCTCGTGCTCAACCGCATCCTTATTTCGAACCGCTGCCTCCGTACCTTGCTTAGCCACGTCCCTGTCTTGCACTGCTGCTGCCAAATCTGCCAGTAGTGCTGCCCACTCTACGGCCCATGCTGCCTGCTGGTCGGCCAAGTCGGCGGCTAGCTTCTGTTTAGCCTCAGTCTCAGCTGCCAATGGTCTATTTGCTGCAACCCTGTCCGCCTCCGCATGCTGACGACCATAGTAAACATCTTTGTATAATCCCACAATCTCATGTGCCAACTTCATCATAGAGGTGTCACTGGGTCCCAACTCCGGCTCAGTGGCCCAATCTGCCAACATCTCAGCTGTCTCCGTCCCCGGCCAGCCCCTGTCTACAAAGCAAGTCTGAAATCACCGAGGACAAATCCCACGGATATATGCTCTGATCAAGTGCCACTCCCTCCGCCGAGTCAGGGCCTGAATTGCCACATCGTGTCCCTTCTTCAATGCAGACTTCATAGTCCTGAGGTAATCCCAACACCTGTTCTCATCCGACCCATAGTCCTCCTTGGCAAAGGCCTCCAATGACCATTTCGCATCACTGTTCTCCTCCTCATCAGCGGAAACCATGCCCACATCCGGTGCCGCCTTCTCTGCTGTTGGCGCAACCACGACATGTGGCATTCCCTCCTCTTGAAGCTGAGGCTCTGGTACTGCTGGTGATGTTCCTGAACGCCTAGGAGACTGAATGGACAGACCTCGCTTGGCAGGAGTGAGTCGGAACTGCTGCCTCAAAAACTCACTAGCTCTATCCATCACCTTCGGTTGATCGGATTGCGCAAGCTCCATGTTCTCCTCCAGTACTGGCTGTGCTGACTCGGCCTCTGCTAAAAAAGATGATGAAACGGTGACCACTGCATCACAATCAATGACCTCCAACTGAACCTGCGGCTCAGACTTTGGCGGTGGCAACTGTTCTCTCGGTGGGACTGCGACGGTGACATCTGCTGGTACAACTGGAATCACCTCTGCTACAACCGTCGGCAATAGCTCGGCGACTGTCCGTGGGACATCTGTCATTGCCTGTGGGACCACCTCCGTCATTGTCTGTGGGACATCTGCCTCTGCTGGAGGAGTCATAAGGACTGGGCCATGGTGCTGACCAAACGCCGGAATGACTGTCGAAAAGGTAGTCAAGTGGGCCAAAGTTGACAGCTGAGGAGGGGTAAAGAATGTGGGCCCACTACTCGCTGCCTCACCATCAACTTCCGCTGATGTGTTCACCTCTTCTTCCATGGATTCAACCCCGTCACTCATTGAAGTGCCCTCCCGTCCGCTATCTGTCTCTCCGGAAGCAGCCAATCCACAGAGTACTTTCTTGTGACCTGCTGCTGATCCTCCTGTGTCTAAGTGTCGCTAGTAGAATATGGGAGGTTCCCCGTCTGCCAACTTGCCCCTTGGAGGAGGCTCAAAGCCATCCATTGGAATCTGGCTAGCTGCAGCCTCTAGAATCAGCCCGATGGCATGGTGCGGCATAAAAAATGTTCGGTGCTGAAGCGTCATGAATTTCTCCATCCTATCGGCAAGCACTGAGGCCCAATCATATACCACTCCCTGCATGATACCATTCATAAACACAATCTGCGGCAATGCGATATCTGAGGCTCGAGTGGCGCCTGTCAACCTGCTCTTGATGACGTCTATGATACAATGCCAATGACCCTCCCGAATAAAGTCCCTGCAAAGCCCTCTACACTTGGTCCCCTGAACCGCTGTCTCCTTCTCCACGGGTGTAAGGGCCCTGCACACTATATCTATCCAATGCTCCTTCCGTTCTCGTGACAATTTATGATTCTTGATTTCCACTTTCCTCCCATCGGGACCAGGGATGCCGAAAACCCTAGTGAAATCGCTAAGTTTAAAAGACATTGCCATCTGATGCTGCTTGTACAAGAATGTACTCGTTTTGGTCCGGGCGCTATATGTCTTTATCATAGTGCGCAATACTGATTCAAACAACCGGATGAAAAAGATGGGAAGCTGAATAGCCCAATGTACTTGTGCTCGCGTCAAAATGTGTTTAATTTGGTCTGCCTCAGGGGTCTCCTGCCACCACTTTTGGCATTCGCTTCCACTAAGACTCTCAAACTGGACAGTGAGATAAGTGAGTTCCTCCTTGGTCTTCTGTTTCTTGCTACTAGAACTGGAGGGGCCGGCAACTCGAATCCCCGATGCCAAAACTCTTGAATTCTTCTCCATATTAGCTGCCAATTGACTCTTCCACGGATTCCGCTTGCCCGCTGACTCCATACAAAAATGGTTTATTTCTCCTTATATAGTATATGGTTCTTCCTATTGCATGCAGGCCGAACAAATGAAGTGCTAGCTAATTAACCATCCGCGGAAGAATTAAAAAACACTCCGCACAATACCATCCGTGGAAGAGAAAAAACTAGCCGCGAAAGAGCTTCAATCCGAGGGAAATAGGAGGCGTTCCTGAAGATGAAGGTAAAGCCGTAGGAACCCCACATTACACACTAGCTCTGCAACAAAGGCAACACAACCCCCTGAACTTGCAAGCAATCGTAGAGAATAGACTGTGGAGCTAGGCGAGAATGTCCTTCAAAGCCCACAGAAAGGAAGGAAAATAGTCGACCTGCTGCAGTGCTGGTGGAACTTGGTCTCTTCAAGAAAACTCCTCTTTGAGACTTGCGTTTAGCTTCTTGCGTTCCGATGCCTCCGATGCTTTGTTTAGATGTTTTCAGTGCCTTCTCATCCCAACCGATCCGTCTCAAAATCCTGTGCAATCAGATGTTCTCCTGCACTATCCTGGCAGCGAATGGCAGTAGGAAATTGGCATGGAACAAGAGTTCGATCCTCGTGGCGGCCATTAAGGGTGTGGCGGGCAGCTCCAAGGCGGAGGAATGGAACGACAACGTGCTTCAGACGGGGGATTTAGAAGTTTTATGCTCGCGGACCTTTCCTTTTACCGGCAGAGACTTCTGGCGAGAATGCTTTCTTTCAAGTCCGCGGC
The DNA here is from genome assembly GCA_028749045.1 of Cupressus sempervirens. Taxonomy (NCBI): domain Eukaryota; kingdom Viridiplantae; phylum Streptophyta; class Pinopsida; order Cupressales; family Cupressaceae; genus Cupressus; species Cupressus sempervirens. Next base: position 407,946,735 of record CM053791.1, read on the forward strand.
CTTCCTTTTTATCGGCGAAGACTACCTGCGTGGAGGAGATTTTAGGAGGTATTCGGAGCAAACTGTGTTTGAGCCCGCAGGGCTTCCCTCGGCAGAGGACGTTATGTTTTTAGAGCCTGCGGACAGGCTGCCCGCGGACAGCTGTTGCCCGCGGGGCCTCTGTCTTCTACGCCTGCGGACAGACTTGCCCGCGGGGCCTTTCTATCTACGGGGCCCTTTTTAATTTTTAATTTTTTAATTTTTACTGTTTAAATTTTTTTAAAAAAAATTTAAAATTTTATTTTTTAATTCAATTCTAACACATCAAATAACAGAGGTACCTCCAGATGATGTCACCGCCAGAGAGTCTTGTAATGACGATGATGGAGGATTCAATGACGGCGAGAACTTTCTTGCGCCATATAGTTTCAACTTAGATCCATTAACTGACTAAGCCATCTCCTGTCCGTCCAAGGTCGCTAGTTTGATTGCCCCAGTGTCGCCAATCTCTCGGATTTGATATGGTCCAGCCCATCGCACTTTGAATTTTCCTTGCTTGATTTCATTACGGCCATCATGCTTCAATACTAACCGTCCCGGCTGGAATCTGCTACGTTTTAGAGGCTTATCATGCCAGAGTTTGCGTCTGTTCTGTGCCACTTCCATCGCCCACTGTGCCAACAATTGTTTCTCTTCCAGCTTATTCAAATTATTCAACCGCTCTTGTAAGCTTCCGTCCTCATCCAATTTGTTTACCAATGCTATTCGGAGACTTGGAATCATGAATTCCGTCAGGACCATTGCTTCCTATCCAAACATTAACTAGAATGGTGTGTGCCTTGTCGTCACCTTGTACGCCGTGCGGTAAGCCCATAGGGCAGTGGGTAAGTTCTCCCAATCGGCACCTTCCACCGCGCAGGATTTGTAGATGATGGATACTAGAATTTTATTGGTGGCCTTTGCCTGTCCGTTCGCTCTTGGATAGTACGGACTTGATAGTGAATGATAAATCTTGAACTAAGTGGTGAGCAGTCGAATAACATGATTAACAAAATGACCTCCCCTATCACTTGTTAATTGTAACGGGATTCCATACCTTGTGATGATCTGTTCATAGATAAATTTTGCAGTGCTGATGGCCGAGTTATCTGGTAACGCATGGGCCTCCACCCACTTGGTCAGGTACTTCGTTGCAACAATGATGTACCGGCACCATCGAGTCTTGCTCACCCTCAGTGGTCCAATGAAATCTAGTCCCCATCTCTCAAAAAGTTCCTGCGCATGAGAGGGTTGAAGTGGCATGAAATCTCTCTTTCGCGGCTTCCCGGCCTGTTGGCAAGTGTCACATCCGACGACCTATTCCCGCGCATCATTGTACACCGTCGGCCACCAGAGACCTGCGAGTAATATCTTCCGTGCAGTGGTGTCGGGTCCCATGTGTCCTCCCGCGGGACCCTCATGTGCTTCTTTTAACACCTGCAGTATCTCCTCTTTCAACACACCGCCGAAGAATACGATCCGGCACCATTTTGTAGAGCAACCCATTGATCAATTGAAACGTACGACTTCGGATTATCAACTTGCGCCTATCATTCGGTGACATCCCCGTGGGAAACTGTCCTGTTGACAGGTACTCGCCAATACTCCTGTACCATTCCGACAGTACCCCAATCTGAAACAGCTGTGCGTTAGGGAAGTCATCATTCACACCATCCGCTGGTTCCCCTGTTTTGATCCGCGACAGGTGGTCGGCACTGACATGTTTCTTTCCTGGGCGGACAATGATTTTGAAAGTGAATTCCTGCAATAGTAGTAGCGATCTGCTGATCCTCCCTTGGATGACGGGTTTATTAATCATGTACAACAGGGCTTGGTGATCAACATAAAACACAAATGGTGTAGCAAGCAAATAATGACTGAATTTTTGCACAACATAAACCATTCCCAACGCTTCTCTTTCAGTCGTGCTATAGTTTTGATCGGCCTTTGAGAGCAACCGGATGGCAAAGTATATTGGATAATCCAGTCTGTGATTACCAGTCTGTGCCAGGGTCGCGCCGATCGCATAGTTGGAGGCATCCACATGAACATGAAACTCCTTATTCCAGTCCGGATATGCCAGTATGGGTGCCGTAGCCAGTCGTACCTTTAGCCCTTCAAATGCTTCATCCTGCTCTTTATCCCATCTAAATGATTCTTCCTTGCAGGTTAGCTTATCTAACGGTTGGGACACCTTAGCAAAATTTTTAATAAATCTCCTGTAATAACCTATATGCTCGAGAAAAGACTTTACCTCCGTCACATTAGTAGATGGCTGCATTTCAAAAATGACTCTCACCTTGTCGGGATCCGTCTTTAACCCTTCCTTACAGACAATGTGTCCGAGCAGTCTTCTGTGCGGAACCATGAATTTGCACTTCTTGGGATTCAACGTTAGGCGAGCTCTGCGACATCTCTCCATACATTCACCAAGTGCTGCTAGGTGTCCAACCTCCGTGCTAAATATTGACCAATCATCCAAGAAGGCTTTGAAATTTCCCACAGACATCCTGTCGAAGATATGCAGTATAATCCGTTGGAATGCGGCCGACGCATTACACAACCCAAATGGCATCCGGTTGTATGTGTAGACCCCATCTTTGACAACAAACGTTGTCTTCAACTTATCGTCCTCCGCTATAGAAATCTGATTGTATTCGGAGAACCCGTCCATAAAAGAGTAGATTTCATGTCCCGCGACCTCCTCCAGAATGCTATCTGTGAATGGAATTGAAAAAGGATCTTTGATTGTCACTGCATTCAGGCATCTGAAATCAACGCATATCTGGATTTGAATAGTATCCTTCTTCAATGAAATGACTATCGGCGACACCCATTCGCTGGTCTGTACTTTGAAGATAATGCTAACTTCCAGCATCCGGTTGATTTCCTCCGTAACTCGTGTGGCATAGTTCTTGTTCATCCTGTAGGGTCGCTTTCGTACAGGTACAACTCCTTCCACCAGCGGGATGCGGTGCACACACAATTCCGGCGGTACTCCTTTGAGGTCCTTGTATGTCCATGCAAACACATCCTTGTAGTCCATAAATATCTTGAATGTCGCGGCCTTGAGTACTGGATCCCAATTATCTCCGACTAGTATGTTCTTCGGCTCTGCCTCATCCCCCAAATTCATCGTTTGCAGCGTAGCTTCATTATACTTGATTGTCTCTCCTTCACTGAATGCATGGGTGGGTGTAACATCCAACGGTGCCTCCCCCTCCTTTACTTCACTAAACTCTTTCGAATATTTGTTCTCAATTGACAGAACATTGCAGTTGTGAAATAATTCATAGTCCTCCATTTGCCAGTGGTAGAGACCGTTGACGGAATCCAAGTCGTCATCCGTTGTTCTCCCATCCAATCGGAGGATGCCCTCCTGATCCGGTTCCATCCGTCGTCTACCTTCGTCCTCCTCTCCCTCAGAATCTGACGACAGGGCCTCTTCCCCTACCATTTGGGTATGCAGATCAATGACGAATCGACGGCCTTTACTTTCCAGGGATAAAGTGTTCTTCTTCCAGTCGTGTCGAGCTCTTGCTTCGATAAGCCACCCGCGGCCCAGGATGGCGTCATAGCCTTTCCTTTTCAATGGAATCACCATGAAATCCTTCAGGAACGGCTGGGTGCCAATGGTTACCGGTTGTGCCATGAGAATACCCAGTGGTTTAATGCCATGTTGATCAGCAGTCAACAGCTGAAATCTTGGAGGCCACAATATCGGCTGTCCAAATTTCCTCCAAGTTTCTTCTGGCAATACATTTACGCTGGACCCTCCGTCAACTATGGTGTCTGTGAGAACATGTCCAAGTATCCCCATCTCGACAACTGCAGGGTGCCGTCCGGATGTCAACGCTAGCAACATCTGATCTTCTCCTCCCGTAACAATTTCCTTTTCTTTTTGTCGACTCGGTTCTCCTGGTGACTTTTACTTCTCGAGGCTTGATTCTCCTGCCATATTTGAAAGAGCAGATCGAAGTTGAGGCATGGTGAGAAGCAAATCACTTACCTTTACTTGCAACTCCGTTTGCAAAATTTGTCGTACTATGTTCTGTTTTGCGGAATTCCTCGCTGAAGTGCCGGCGGTGTCCGGAGGTGTTACTGCTTGGGACACTTTTTCAACCTCCCCCAGTGCTGCCGCAAATTTCTTCTTTTCTTCGGCGGGGTCTGAGTATTCTTTTGCTTGTTGTCGCGTAATTTCCAGAACTTCCTCATCCACTCCAACAGTGATCAAGTTCACTCCAAATTTTGGACATTTTGAGTCGTCGTGATCACCGGGTCCGCACCATCGACACAATAGTTGAGGTGTATTTGCTGTTGGATACTCCCGCGCAAAATGCCCCCACAAGTTACATGCGCGGCACTGAATAATCGGCCTTCCGTTTGCATCATATTGGATCCGACTTCTGCTTGTATTGGTATTGTTATTGTTGTTGTTATTCTGTCCACGCCGATTATTCCTATATCCTTCAGATGTAGCGTCGGCGGCATTCGTGTTTCCACTACTACCTGACGGGGAAGCCTCTTGTGTGAGAAGCACTTGCGGAGATCCTCTTGTTTTTATGTTAAAGGGGCAGTCTTTTGTCGAATGGCCCATGATCTGACAAATGTCACAGAATTGGTTCTTCGGACACGATCCTTTAGTGTGACCGTCGGTCTTACATTCCGTGCACCACAGTTCACTACCTTTTGGCTCCTTCTGCATATTTTTAAACTCCTTCATCATGCGAACCATATTCTTCTGTAGGGAACAAACCTTCTTGTTGTTGCCTTCATCGTCGCTACTATCATCTATGTCAGGCTCGTCGTCATCCGAATCAGAGGAGCTAGTTTTCTTCTTCTTTGTCTTCTGCTCACTTTCAAGGTCCAGTGCTCTGTTATACGTATCCACATATGATGACAGTGGCACAATTTTCATTTTCCTCTGCAACTTCAATCGTAGGCCGTCCATGAACCATCTTTTCTGCAATTCGTCCACCGGCTTGCTTTCCATTTTGTTTATTAAGTCTTTTAATCTCCTGGCATAGACATGGACAGTTTCGTGCTTACCCTATTTGGTATTGAAAATTTCTGCTACGATTTCATTATCATCTCGCAAGAGTTGAAATTCCGCCAGGAACTCCTTTTTAATCTTATCCCAGGTATCCAGCTTTTGCGGATCCGTATCCGAAAACCAATCAATCGTGACACCCCGTAGGGTTTCCGAAAATTGCCTGACTCATTTGTCGGCATCTGTGATTCCATTTGCCCGCTAGATCGTCTCACATGTCTTACAATGTCAGATGGGGTCGGCTGTACCATCACTTTCAAATTTCGGTAGCTTTTCTTTGGGTCCCGCCATAACACTGGAGGTCTGCACTCCTACACTGGCGGTCGGCACTCCCGCACCAGCGGTTGGCACTCCCACACCAACGGTCTGAACTCCCGCACCAGCGGTCGGCACTCCCACATCGACGGTCTGAACTCCCACACTGGTGGTCAGAACTCTTGCATCGACGGTCTGCACTCCCGCACCGGAGGTGTCAACAGCTGCGAACCGTGGTGAAGAAGAAGGATCCTCCGAAATTGTTTCCCGCGGAAGTCTATCCTAGATGAAGAGGTCACTCCACGCTCCTGCTCCCTCAGCACTGCGAGCCATGCGAGTTGATGCTCTTCCGTCTGAATTTTCTTCCCTCGGCGAACACAAATTCAAGAACTCCTCCCGTGCTTCTTCCACCAATTCCACCTGCTGCCGAGTTCCTCCAACAAGTCCTCCGCACTCCTATTTTCGTCGGCAAGCTTCTGGAACCTCCTTCGGCGGTTTGCTTGCTATGCCAGAATTAAATGTTCTTGTGCAGTACGGAGTCCACCTTTCCCCTTCGCCTTATTCTGATCCTTGTTAAGCTGATTGGGCATTAATCTTCATTCTTCCTACCTTCCAGATTCATACGGCAATGACACCAAATGTTTACCGTACAGGTAAAGTAAATAAACGCATACAGATAATGGAATATAATAGCAGAATATTATTCGCAATAGCAGATGAATGATAATTTACAATGATCCCAGAGGGGCTATAAATACTACCGCCGAACCTTCCCGAAGGAGTTCGTCGACCACAATATTACATCCGCTACAAACTATTTACCCGTCGGCTACAAAATAGAAAACACCGCCGGAACCATCCAGTCGGCTAACAAATATCATTGACTCTGTATTTGTCTCTATGCATGTAAATCACTCCGGATGAAGAACAACTTCCCCAACATATCATTGGGCACTCGTAGCTTGAAGATTTTCACATTCAGGGTCTTTCTCTGATGCATCCAATGTTAGATTCCTTTACAAATCATGTTCGTGATGTCTCTGAGCACATAGCGAGCAAGCATCATCTTATCCTTATGCGTTTGCAAATACTCTCTATGTCCATGTCATTTTCAATTGTTGTGTGCATCCATTTTGTTTGCCATCTACTCCTCACGGGATTCATCTTCTTCCAAGAGAGTATCTTTAATGCCTAGGTCAACATGTTTCAATTCTCTTCCATTTGGTTTTATCACCTGTAAGAATTCCTCTTGTTGTATGTAGTTCCTGCAACAAGCACAACAGAATAAAAAATATTAGTGATTAAACCTAAACAAATAAATTGATCTGTGTTTTTATCCTTTTGAATTCTTCTTTTATGGCACGTACTCCTATATTGGGCTTGGTGGTTTGAAATGGATCCATGTCTGCAGAGACTCATGATAACTTTGTGTGTCAAAACTGAATTGGGACTCCAGCTAGCATCTACAGTCCTTTTGTAAAAAATCATCTCCTTATATGCCATAGATTATTTATACAATATTTTAATATTGGCTGTAAAGATGCTCATACACATGCAATTCTGGGGATAGAGAACGTGGGAAATTGCTCTATCTGGAAGAAGATAATATTACACCACGACTATGGTGTCTGTGTAGGGAATCCGCATGTATCTTAGATACTCATTTTCTGTTAGCCGTTTCTTTGAATGCTAATCATGATTTCCTTAGTGTAGAATCTCTTGATCGTTGCCGGACATACAAGTAGAAGTGACTGCTGTGCATATCTGCTATACAATTATTTCATGTATTGTTTTGAAATATGTCAAGGCAAGGCGTCTAATGTAGGTCCTAGAGGACTGCCGAGCCATATCTCCCGCATGTAAGATGGGCTCACGAACGTCGCTAGGGCCTATGCCTGTGCGTGCACGTGTGCGTCTACCAATGCCTGAAGAACGTGCTCTAGCTGCCTCAGCCTCTATATCCACCTGGTCAACCCACACATGATCTTCCTCAGTGAAGATTGGATCCACAACCTCTGTGAGCCACTCTGATTCTGGATCAATCTCCTCCAAAATGATCAGAGAGGAGTCTGTGCCCAAAATCTGTTTGATCCCAAGACGAAGGTTGTAATGAACAAAGACAATATCATTCAACTTTTGCACTGTCAACCTGTTTCTCCTCTTCGAATCGATGTGCTCGAACATGGACCAATTGCGCTCACATCCAGAAGCGTTGCTTGGCTGACTCAGAATACGGATGGCAATTTTTTGAAGTTTTGTGGTTGTGGCCCCGAACATTTGCCACCATCTAACTGCAATAAGGGAAAAATTGAAAATAGAAACAATTAGTTTCATTTACAAATTACAAGTTGACTCTAAAATTACATAATCAACTTTAAGTTTAGAATCTAGATTCATAAACATTGAATATATTATTTAATTTTTACCTGGCTGTAGTGTTGTCTGAGCATTTACGGCCATCCTACCAGAGAAAAGTGGCCCCTCTTTATTGTTGAACTGGTCTAGCTCAACAATCGCAGCAGCGCTAGCTTCATCACTACTCAACCTTTGAATCACTGTGTATAAGCCAGTGAGAACCTCCGCATCCGCCTTGAACTCAGGACGAAAACGATATACCGGATTCAGAAAGTAAGTTGTTGCATGGATGGGTCGATGGAGCTGATTTTGCCATCTCTTATCGATGATGTCCCAAATAGGGCCATACCTCTCCTGCACTCTTGCATATTGGGCTCTGATGGCCTCCTTGGCCCTATCCATGCCCTCATAAATGTAGTCCATAGATGGCTTCTCTCCATCAGCAGTTCGTAGCAAAGCTACAAGGGGCTCAGTGACCTACATATAAAGTAAAACAAAAAATTTGAGTCAAAACTTAAATATAAAATAATATAACTTAAAGTAAAAGTAAAATACTAAATGTTAAATTGCAATAAATTTACCTGCAAGATTTCTCTAGTGGGTTTCCAAAAACCATCCTCATCAAATATGCAATCCGCCACATCTATCCCTGCAGTGGTCGTAGCATAAGAAGAGGAAATCCACTCCCGCCCAACAAACATGCTTCTCAATTCATCCCTTGATGTCAACAAGGACTGCAGGGTGATGAAATTCGAGGCAAACCTCGTGATACCTGGGCGAGCTAACTCCTTGCCTTCTGTGTACTTCCTCATTGTGCTAAGGACAAATGAATGATTATAAATGAATTTGCATATGTTTTTTGCCCTTTCCACACATGACTTGACAAACTCAAGTTTGCCAATTTCCTCCAACATGAGGTCAATGCAGTGTGCCGCACAAGGGGACCAAAATATGGTGGGATGCCTCTCCATCAAAAGTTTACCTACAACAATTTCAAGTCAATTAGAAATTCAAATTTCAAAATTCAAATAAATTTATTTTCAAAACTTGAAAAGTTAAAAGTTTACCTGCAGCAACATAACTTGCTGCATTATCCGTCACCACCTGGATCACATTTTGTTCTCCCACCTCTGCTATGACTTCCTCAATAGCCTCACATAAGTATGTGGCATTTTTTACATGTGCGGAAGCATTGATGGATTTGATGAACATGGTATATCCTACAAGTAACACAACAACAATTTAGAATATTAAAATTAAATGGATCATCAACAAATTAGCATTCAACAAATCAAAATTTACAATTATGTATGTGGGAAAGTAGAATGATCAATCACCTCCACAGGATACAAGAAAATTGAGGAGTGTTCTATTCCTCCAATCTGTCCAACCATCAATCATGATGGTGCAACCCTTTGCAATCCATTTCTTTCGGTTCTCCTCGAGCTCAGCCCTCATGTCCTCTACCATCTCATCCAAGAGGTATCCGCTCAACTCAGCCTCAGTTGGGGCTTTAAACCCCGAACCACAAATAGCAACCGCATCTATCATGTTTTGCCAATAAGGAGCCTTGTCACAAATAAAAATTTAGATGTCAAAGACTCAAATTATAAAACAAGTAGATATAATTAAAGTTTTACTTTTACTTTTAATTTTAACTTTAAAGAAAACAAAGAAAAAAGAATCAATTACCTGGCTGCAATAAATGGAATGTTGCAAAAGTACCAAAATTTGCATATCTCTTTTCTGGCAGCATCATGAATCTCCTTGTTCAAACCCATGCTCTCAAGCGTGAGTTGGGAACCAGGAGTAGTGCGGGGCACAAAGTAACTACCGATTCTGTTTTTCTGCACTCTAGGCTGCAATAGGTTGGTGTGGGACTTTGTCTCAGTATGTGACCGACTAGCACTAGCACGAGCAGAAGAACTAGGATAAAAAGGAGGCCTAGAAGAATCCTCTCCAACACAACCTACGGATGCAGAAGCTGATGCAACTGTAGATGTGGATGCGGCTGCGGATGCGGATGCGGGAACATGGGAGCCCATACGCCTTAACCCTTCAAGTTGCATTTTCCTATTGGCTTTGTCTTTTTCAATTTTTTCTAATGCCATTAAGCAAGTGCGTTTTGCCTTAGGAGTTTCGTGAGTGCAAATTGTAACATCGTGTCCAGGTATAGCAGCAATGTGGTATTTCAATCTATAAATACCCCCAGAAGTTATTTTTTCTTTACAAAAAATACATTTTGTTTGATAATTGGTTCTTCCAGGAAACTCTTCATTATATTTTCAACATGCATCTTTTTTACCCATTGCGAATTTGCGAAAAATGAAAGCAAAGGCTGCTGCAATAATTTTTTTAATGTAAAATATCAAAGTTTGAAGCTAATAAAAGCTACAAAACAACAAACCCTAGTTTGGAACTTAATAAAAATAAAGAACATTCAAGATCTAAACTAAAAATCTTGAAAACTATAAAAATTTAACAAAAAATGCATAATACACTAACATGCAAAAAAAAATGAGCACTTACCTCTTGCAAATGAGTTGAGGAGTGTTGAGATTGGCTTCTTAATGCTCTCAGTGCAATTGATAGCCTCCCCAAATGGATTGTTGATCTCTTTTGTGCTCTTTCTTCTTGCCGGTTAGAAACTTATGACTTTTCTTTTCTCTTCTTCTCTCTCATTTTTCCTCTCTTCTACTCATGTTAAATAAATAGAGGGCCCTTTAGGGTTATAACAAAGAGAATGGGTCAAAAAGAAAGTAAAAAAATCAAGTGATTTTTTAAAATTTTACAAGTCCATACTTTACTGGCCGCGGGCGATTCATGGCGATTTTATGAGGCGATTCATGCGATTTTAAATGAATCTCCCAAATCGGCGATTCAGGCGATTCACCTGATGAAATCAGCGATGGCGATTTCCGACTCCAAAAAAATTGCCATCGATGAATCTAATCGTTGAATCGCCAATTCAGGCGATTTTTGGGCGATTCTTGTTACTTTGGAATATACTAAGCGATTCTCGTTACTTTGGAATATACTAATTAGACCATATATGCAAGTGAATTTGTGACTTTGTCATTCAAACCTATCTTTGTCCAGCGAGCCCTACATATGAATATAAATCTCCCAATACCTTATTTCTCCGGATTCATATTTATTCATTCTTCAAGATTGAAAATGGAGAGACTAGAATTTCGGGCTCCATTTGGAACATTTCCTCATCACATGATCAATAAAGGAAGGAGATAAGGCATGGGGTTGACTACTAGTAGGAAGAAACCAAAATTCAATTTTAAATGTATCAAAGCTCTACATAATAAGGCCCTAAATTTCCAAGCAAAACAATCTTATAATGTAGCGCATGGATTGGGTAATTGGGTCATACTTGACCTGGGCCATATATAATGCGACGTGTGATCTCATAAGGCCTATAAATCAAATCACTTAGGCCCAAATCTGAGCTAAACAACTAAATAATGGGCACTAAACTCGATGTGAAATGAAAAATGAAATTGAAATGCTAAAATGAGGTACAAAACTCGATGCAATTAAGGATATAAATGGTTCAATTAAATGTGGATCTTGTTAATCATTAGGGTTGTCGTTGCACGAAAAGATTGACATGCCAATGCCTGATACAACCACTATACGTATAGAAGACACGAGTTTGTTAAACCATGTCGCAAATCCAACAAGGGATGCTGGCCCACTGCCAACAATCCCCTTCCCAACATTACTCATTGTGGCCTACAAGAATCCAAACCTGTGACGAAAAGCTCTATACCAATTGTTAATCGATAGGGTTGATGTTGCACCAAAAGATCGACTTGTTAATACCTAATACAACCACTAGACTTGTAGAAGACATAGGAGGCTGTTAAACCATGTTGCAAATCCATCTAGGGACACTGAACCGTTGCCAACAGATATAGGGTGCAAAACGTGATGCAAGGCCTTGGTATTTGAATTTGCCTCAAACTTAACATGTTGGTCTGGCATTTAATCTCCATTGATAGTTATAAGTAGGTTCGATCCTATATAAGGTTTTTAAAATCACATGAAATAAATTAAATGCTAGAGCTATGAATACAAAACTCAAGGTAGCCCCCATTAAATAAGTGATTGCAAGCATTTAAAATCCAAATATGTTTGCAGCTGCCCTACATCTAAACGCTTTACTATATAAACAAGGCAGCTATCCTTAATTTAGAAAGTTATGTTCATTAGGCAAAGCAAAAATCAGAGAATTCGAACCATCAAGGGGGACAGATTGTGGAGTTATTGTACTCATTTGTTTGCTCGGCCATTGACTAGAGAAGTGGTGAAATTCAGTTTGCAGGTTAGCGTCAGCTTTTGCACTCATCTACCAACAAATATCAGTCAACTACCAGCATTTAGGGCATCAATTTTGATTGTTTTCAACAAGCGCTAGTTTCCAGCTTAAGAAAAGTCACAAACACCTAAAGGCTTCATCATTTGCAACATTGTTCAGTGGATACTCATCATTTTCAGAGCTATCTCGTTCTTTTCTTGGGTTTGATTATAGAGTTTTCAGTCCCCTTCATGATAAAATTCTGTTGAAAAGATGCAATAAAGGGCTTAGGATATCTAGGGAAAGGTTTTAATCAATTAGTTGTTTTAATGGAGTGTATTAATCAATTTTCAGGTCTGGTACAAATCACAGGGGTCTGATTTTGTGAGGCAGCAAGTACATATCTTAGATTTACTCCTAATTTCATATGATAAAATCAGATATTTTACTAAGTGTTGATGTTGCAGGCCTAGAAATGAAGACAAGAGGTCGCCAATAGCTGGAGGGTTCGCATGCAAGTAAGATGTTTCTAGGATGGAATTGAGCAACAAGTACAAGATTGAGATCAAAGGACATCAAGACCAAGAAAATCATTAATGGTTCCAAAGTGTTGAAGAAAAGATAAGCCGAAGTCAAGGATGAGATTTGGTTCATGATCAAACAACACTTCAGAGAAAATCTTCAAGATATTAAGACATCGAAGAAAGACATAAGTTTTAAAGAAGACATGACTTCCACCTAAGGAGGAATGCTATCTTGGATTTATCAATATGAAGAGCGTAATCATCTAGGGAGGCAACTTAGAAAATCAACGCATTGGTGACATGTAAACGCTTCGTCTACACCAAAGAGATTTAGTATTGAAGGAAGGCTAAGTTGAGATCCATCCATTGGAACAACTTATAAGATTAAGACAAGAGACAAAGGGTCGGAGAAATTTCAAAAAGATGAGTAGTTACAATTGAATGCTTAACAATGATTTCTCCTCAGCAAGTAGGGCTCTTTTTCAGGTTTTTAGGTGAGTTTGTTGAGGCGGCAGACCTTTGCTCCCAATAAAAACATGCTAAGTGTCCCCATGAAGATGATTAATGAGACTGTGTCTAGGTTCATTGAATGTGAAAAAGAAATGATAATGAGGAGCACAATTCCTAAGGTGATGAGGTGGTGTAGGTCCATGTGGTCCTAAATTCACTTATTGGTTGTGAAATAAATGCCTAATTTTGATTGGCCCATTTGGTGCCTAGTGGCGTAGGCCCACATGACCTTTTTTCAGATTGATTTGTGGAAGCATTTGGATTTTCTCATTGGTCTATTAGGTTTTGGCTTCTTTACAAGTGTTCTCTTCTCATTGGTTCATTGAACTTTGTCCGGTTGTTGTGCATTTGAATTATCTCATTGGTCCTTGTAAATGAATGTATTCTTTCTTTTGGCCTATAAGGTGGTGCTTGATTGGAATTGGACGGGGATTTAAAATTTGTAGCAGGTGGTGATAGAAACCCTAATTATGACTTATGTGGATTAATCTTAAACCTTGATTTAAAATTAATCTTAGCTATTCCTTGTAATTGAAACTCCTATATAAAGGCTTCCTCACATCATTTGTAAAGGGAGTTATGTTGGAGAATTGCCGCCAAAGTACTACCGAAATTGTTATTTATTCATTTGTTGGTCTTCATGGTGGTTATAATGCTCATTTTGGAGTATTGCGCGGCTCTTTAATTTTCTCACTTAAAGTAGGATTTCATTAAATGCTGTTTAGAAGTATATTAGTTGGATGAAATAGATTGTGGATGTTTACTTGCTTGACTCGAGCAAATTTGAGCCACTGGCCTCTTGCTGATTGCAAGTGTGTCTTGTGTGACTAGCCAATGGTTGACAACACTTAATGTTAGTTATTATTTAGTCTTTAGTTTGCATCCATTTCATGCTATTGAAGAGTAGACATAGATGTGAAATCCATTAGAGTATTTCTTAGAAGCTTGCACTAGGTGGGTGGAGTCATTGATTAAGTTGAATCTAGTAGAGTCCAAGTCATCCATGATTTTTTGGGTTCGTAGTTAGAAGTAGGAGTTTAATTTCAGTTTAAGTGGAAGTTGGAAAATCAAACTACATTTTCATTGCACATTGTGAAGTTGTGCGAGTGTCCACATTGCAAATCACATTATTTCACTGAGCGGGTGCCTACAATTGAAGGAATGCTGAGTTGCAAGCTTACTAGGAGAGATGACCTTATATCAAGAGAGTAATGGGTAGTTGATTTTTCATCTCAAAACATTAGGTATTTGATTTTGCATGTTTTAGTGGAATAAAACAAACATCAACACATCTATGCATGTAGAAAGGGCTTTACAATATATTTTTTGATTGGTAAAAGGATTCAACTAAACAACACAAAGGATTCGGTGAGATTCGAAGTGAGGTTGGTGCATAGCTTCAGGATCATAAGCCTAACACTACGCCTCACAACCCAACTTCACACCGACTTGGCTGTTTAAAGGGCTTCACAATATTGATATTGAGGGTGACTTGTGAATTTGCATTAATGTAGCAAGGTAAAGAAAGGTAACCAATTGAAATTGAAAAATTCCTTGGATGTCAATTGGCCATTGAGTGATAGATTGGACAATTACATTTTAAGGTTTTCTATAAGGAGGTTGATTGTGATATTAGTTTTCTTGAGAATCACATTTGTGGTCAAGTGGAAGATATGACAATTTTAAATCAATGCAACACAAGGACTCCCACCCCCCTTTAAACCTCGAAGTACCCATCCCTGAGATGTCCCCGCACGGGGTACTCGAGTACCCAAGTACCCACACCTCAACCATTCCGCAACCATGTTGCCGCTGGGGTGGGTACCTTAATTTCTATTTGAATTTTGATTTTTGAATGTTACTATTGGGTTTGTAACATGTTACTATGTTGAATGTTCAATAGCTCTAGTTCATGTTGCAATTTTTCTATATTTAAGTATTTTAATTTGGTGTATTCTACTGAAATATCATCTCATAACTAGCATTTCGAGGTCTATATGTATAGTATACAACAACCTCTTTGCTCGCCCTCCCTTGGCCGTACCAAAAATGAAGTCCATTTTCCCCCACCCCAGAAACTTGTCCCGACATCTTGTCGCCCTGATTTACCCTCGTACCGGTGTTACATTGTTTTAAATAGCTAGGGAAACTGATAGATTGTTGAAGTTCAAAAAACCAAGAGGTCTCAAAGCGATCCTTTACGTGCTTGGTAAATGAAGGATGCGTTTTGACAATCTCAAATGGCCTTTTCTGATTTTTAGAGTTTATCCCTAGAAACATTCTCACTATATGCTCTAGCCATCCCATTGCTATTGCATTCCTATCACTTTATCACAATGCAAAATTTCATTGATTGTTAGACTTATCATTCAATAGTTTATTTGTGATTGCAACCGTGGAGATGATTTTTGTTTGTTGGGATTTTCTTCTAAATAGTCTTTGGTGAGTTTAAGCACACCATCAAGGCCATTATCAACTCTTCATGGATTGAAGTTCACACACATGATGGGCTACCATTGGAGTTTGAAATAGTCACCATCCTCATTGTGTGATGGAAGGTGTGGTCTGGATTGGTACTATTAGCTACATACAAAAGCCACTACATGTTGCCATGTTGCATGCTATTTCAGATTTCCACTACAAAAGTACGAAGCTCTCAAAGAGCTGGGTTTGATTAGGTGTGGTTTGGTAAAGCACAAGTTGGATGAAGTCAATTGTCATTTCATTTAACGCTCATGCTTTGAAGTGAATCCAACATATAATTAGGACAATGGCATTAATATAATTTGTGAAACCATTTGGATTCACAAACTCTACGCTCAACAGGTACACTACAATTGCCACTTAAAGGTCAAAGGTCTATCATCTATTCCCTTGGCCTCTTTTTCAGTTCTCTGTGCCTCAAAGGTCTACAAGTTACTTCACACTTTAGCATATTAGTATGGAGTCTGTGCATGCTGATAGTTGAATCAGTTAATGTCTCCCAAGGCATTTTTGTTTTGCAATATGCACAAGTTATTTCTCGTTTCTTTGCAACAAGCATCCTTTGTGACAGGGGTCAACATTAGAACAATTTATAAATATAAAGTCCATTGCTAAAAATAATATTTGGAAAATATATGTATATTTAGGACTAGTCTAATTAAGATACAAAAGCTTAAAAATGTAAGAAAGCCAGGTTTGCAGAAATAAAGGAAAAATAATGTTACAAAAATAGCTATCGCAAGGGATTGGGAAAATAATAGTAACATGTGACATTTTGTTTTCTCAGAACTTGCAAATGAAGAATGGTAAGGAACTGTCAAACAATCAAGCTTTAGTACGAAAGACAATGCAGGATAAAGTAAATGCTGAAGATGCCACAGGTGAGGTTTTCCTTTGAAGCAAATAAATTAGAAATATATTGATTTGATTTGATATTTGATTACCAAAGTTGAAATTTTATAGTTTTATTCTCCCTGTGGTAATTTGGTTTGGTATGCATACATCTCACTAAATTTCAAATAAATTTATATTTTATGCTTTCAAATGATGTGACACTTTCAATGTGATGCTGTTATTGGGCTTTTTATGATGACAGCTATTGCGGAGGACTTGAATTCCTCATGTAGCCTTTCATTGGTAGATGCCTCTTGCGAAGGTGAAGAACAAACACACGTCAGGGACTCTTCAGTGCTTCTTTCCAGTGAAGAACAACTGAGAGAGAAAATATCCATGGAGGCTGCTGAGCAATTTAATGAGCGAGCAGAAAGGCTTAAGGAAGCATACGAAACGGCTTTGGCTGTTGTGCTGAAAGATTACCAATTAGAAGCCAAGGTAGCCAATTATATTTCTGTTTAGAGGTCTATTGAAAAATGCTCCTATTGGCTTGGATTTTTTTCATGATTTATGTGACTCTGTTTTAGATTACTTGCATTTTTTTGAATATTGATATAGTTTGTCAGATTGTGAGATTATTTCTCTCAACCTATTCTAACAAATATTGCCACTGTTTCTCTAATTTCAACATTATATAACAAAGAAGTAATTTCAGCTGAGTAATTTCTGTGAGATGAGAACATTCTATACGATAGTTGTGTATCTAAGCACTGGTGTGCTTTCGGAATCCTTTGTTGTTTTTGTTAAATTTCTATATCATGAATAAACTCACAACATTGGTAACATGCTAATTTGCTCGGCATTTTACATGTAGATACTATTTGGTGTTCAAGGAATAATTGAATTAGGGATCTCTAAAAAATAGTAAATGATAAACATTTCTAGTGAAAGCACTCTATATGATTTATGGATAACTTTAAGAAACATTCACTAAAAACAAGATCTAAATAATTGGTGAATATTTCTTTTTTTGTTTTGCAAAAAAAATTGATTTCTACCAGTGAATCCCTCCTTTGTTTTTTGAATAAAATA
This sequence comes from Cupressus sempervirens, assembly GCA_028749045.1. Classification (NCBI taxonomy): domain Eukaryota; kingdom Viridiplantae; phylum Streptophyta; class Pinopsida; order Cupressales; family Cupressaceae; genus Cupressus; species Cupressus sempervirens. Next base: position 407,964,169 of record CM053791.1, read on the forward strand.
TTTGTTTTATTGTTGATTCATTAAAATCACATTTTTCTTTAGAAAAAGCTATTGAATCTTGGACAGTTATACATTAATTACTACAACTAATCCTTCCATTTAAAAAAATAGAATTCTTAATCAAAGGCTGAGGCCTAAAATTGAAAATCATTGATGAGTTCAAGGGATAGAATTTTTGTTGGAATCACTTTCCGTGGCCCACAAAGGCCGAATTGTTAATGCCTGATACAAATTCTCGATTTAACCTGACTCACAGAAGGCAGATGAGCTATATCACGAGTCCTCAAGGAGGTCCTGATTCCTGACCACCAAGTCAACACTTTTAATCTTTATTTGTTACCATGTATTTAAAATATAAACTAGCAACCGTCATTGTATTCTATGGAGATAAATGAAACTATTTTTTGTAATTCTCACGGGGCTCAGAAGTTCCCATTGAAACCATTGGTTTTCATTGAGATCAACAATCCAAAACAAATTTCAGTCTCTATACGCATTACAAATTGAATAGATTCATTTTACCTCATGGAATACAATGAGAACCATTCGATTATATTTGAAGCAATGGTGGTAATTAAGAATTGGAGATACGGCCCTGATTTAACTAAGACTTATGATATATTATTGGCAAATTAATTTATATTTCTATGATCACTCATAAACTTTGGGGGAATCTAATCTAATCATCTATTAAATATTGTGGTGAATATTTGCGTTAAACTTTTTAATAAAATAAATTCTTTGTCAATCTAAAGAAGACAATAATAAAAAATATTTAAAAACGTGGCAATTTAGGCTACCTTAAGTCTTGAACTATTAGCTAAATTTTGACCACTATTAGCCAGTTCGCAAATATCAGCGGCTAAAAAATGACTGATTTGATTTGATGAATTGAGTTTTACAATGAATTTTAGTTTTGATGTTCCTTAATTTTTCTTCTTTTGCAGATGATGAAAAAGTACAGTGATGACCTTGAAATAGAGCTGAAAAAAGAGAGAGAACATTCCTTAGAGCTATCAAATGAAATAGCAATGTTAAAGGAACACTGTGCTTCATTGGAACATGAAAATGAGAAGTTACAGATAGCTCATAGATCTGGAAACATAATAATGGATTCTGGATCTGAGTATGAGAATTCAAAACCATTCCTTATGCCCCAAGATGTTGGCTGTCAGAATATCGCCAAAGCTGAACCATTGACAAGGAGCGATTGCAGTAGTGACCCATTATTAGTAAGCCATGCCAGAATTTGAGTTATAGATTTAATACTCTGGTGCATGTTTCTTCACAGGCTTTTAGGATCAGACTATATGAGGTCCTTAGTATGGAACATTTTTATAATAATATACTCTATGGATTTGTTACAGGTGGTAGAAGCTGAGGTACAATCCCTCGTCTTGGAAGCTTGCGGCAATCAAAATAACCTTTTACATAATGGAGACGAGAATAATGAAAAAGAAAATGCTAACTTTTTGTTGGTGAGTATGTTAAGTTTATATTGTTTTAAAAATTTTCTGTTGTTTCTTTCTGTATTATTATATTTTGCTTAATGAGTGAGAATTGCGGAAATTGATGTTACGAGTAATGTTCAGGCACGGGAAAATACATTGCTTGCAGAAGAGGATCAGAGTTGTATAAGTGGTACAAATAGAGATCTTAAAGAGTACTCAGACAATTCACTGGAAGTCAACAAGAATGATAATACAGATACAGTATCAGGGAATACAACCTTGGAAAAAGTCAACATTGACCTTGTTGAAGGTGCGGACATTGACGCATCTCAAAGCGGCAAGATGATTGAGATATGTGGGTCAGTTTTAAATGCAAAGTGTCATACATGTACTGAAGTCAATGAGATTGTGAAAGACGATTTAGAAAGTTTATCTCAAATCAATAATAGAGAGAACACTCATGCTGTATCGGGCACTAGCAGTTTGTCAGAGTTCAGTTCTGTAGACCTTGAAGTCAAAGGTGCTGACATAGGTGCATTTGAGAATGGAAAGGAGATTGAGACACACAAAGAAGAGCAGATTTGTGTTAGTGGTAAAGAAAATAGAGCTCTTAAAGAGGATGCAGACAATTTAATAGAAATCAGTAACAAAGTTAACCCTGATATTTTACCCAGGTTTACTTCATTGGAAAATTGCAATGTCAACCTTGCTGAAGTTGCCGTAGTTAATAGATCTCAAAGCAGCAACAATGAGTGTCATGCACAGAACGGAATCAAAGAAATTGTGAAAGAGAATATAGAAAATTTTCCTTCTACCAATGATAAAAAGAACATTGATGATTTATTAGGTGCTAATAATCTGGCAAAATCCAGTGTTCTTCCTGTTGAAATAGTTGATATTGGATCAGTTCAAAACAAAATGGAAAGTGGGATACATGGAAATCAAAGCTATACATCAGGTTAGGAACTTGTTCTGTTTTCTTTTGAATCAGTAATAATACCATATTTTCTTGATTTAGCTGCTGTAACATGGTTTTCTATTTTACAATGCAATGCCATTTTCAGTTACAGCGAAAGCAATTAGTGAGGAATAAGATTTAGTGCCAGGATTATTTTATCATATATTCAAAATATGATTTGCACGAAAGATAACTAAATAATATTGCAGGACTGGTTATTGTAATTGCAATTAAACATGTTGATAATGAAGATCATTATATCAAAATGAAACTGCAGGTGTTCTAGTTTCTGGGAAAAAATTACTAAGTCCCTGCACTGTGTTTGCATACATATTCTATATGGAAATGGGATTGATAGAACATGAATATGGATATGTTGGACTAACTGCCAATGTTCCCCTTTGGGATTCGTGACATGGTTTATCGACCTCATGTATGTTCTATAAGTCTAGTGGTTGTATGAGTATCAGGTTATAAAAGGTCAATATTTTGATGCAGTGACAATCGCCACTGTAACAAGTGGTATGAGAGCTTGATCACAGGTTCGAATCTTCACGGGTGACACTCACGTCCCACTTTTTTGTCTCTCCTTTGTATTCTTTACTCTCGTGCAAAAGAAGGCGTAAGTTGTAATGCACAAATATCAAGTTCTCTGCCTTTTTTGATTGCAACCTATTGCACTTCATCGAGTGAATGAAAGAATAGGTGCTTCAATTTCTTTCTAATGCAACAGAACTAGCAACCTATGAAGACAACACATGGTAAACAATAAAATAAATAAATTCAATCTTATTAAAAAATTAAGATAACTTTCTAGTCATGACCGTTTAAAGGATAAAGTGAGCTAATTTCTTTTAAATAAAACTTACTTGTGATATAACTTTGATTGCAAGGGGCTGCAATGTTTGGAATCTTTGGTCATGGAGATACCATCAACTATGAGCATCCTTCTTGAACTGATGACAAAGAGCATTGTTACTTAGACCTCTAGCATTCTCAATCTCTATGAACTCATCCATGACTACATCTCTCATATCATCATTAGGAAAGAGTCTTCTAAATGCTGCTTGGTATCTGTCAGACACTTCTATATCTCTATAAGGTGGCAACCTTCCTAGTAGATCACAATATTGAGAGCTATAGTATTTGGGCGTCAAGGCATAGGTAAGAAAATGTAGTGGAGCTGTCATTTTGTTCCATCTTTCAACAATAATTGCTTGCTATTGTTTAAAGAAGGTCTCTTGTGGATCTTGCTCCTTGTCATTTATAATTTGCTTGATCTTCTCAAGCATTGATTCTATGCCATCATAGATCTCTCGAAGGAAAGGTCTATCCATGTTAGTGTACTTAAGTATGCTCATAATGGGCTTGGTGAACTTGAGATATTCTACACGTTCCCATCATGAGTCATCGAATACCCCTTGCTTTATTTATAATTTGCCTGGTCTTCTGAAGCATTGAGTCTATGCCATCATAGATCTCTCTAAGGCAAGGTCTATCCATGCTAGTGTACCTAAGTATGCTCATAATGGGCTTGGTGAACTTAAGGAGATATTCCACATGTTCCCATCACGAGTCATCCAATACCTATCAGTGTTCCTTTCCTTCCATACACCCCAATTGTGTCTGATTACCATACCTTGCACTGCCTCTTTCACTTGCACAAGTCTCAAGATGATTATATTTGATGCAAAACAAGCCTCAACAACCCGTGACATAAATTAGAGCAAAATAAACAACTATTAGATACATATTTTAGAAAAGCATATGCATTGCACAAGCAAAATATGAAAAATCAGAACTTGTCAAATTTTAAAATTAAAATACCAACTTGAGTTCAAGTTCATTTACCTTCAGCAACTCAAGTTTTGAGTAGGTTTTGAAAAGAAATTGAGTCATGTGGTGGTTTGTGACAAACATGTGGATGCCCCAGCACATTCGTACATTGTTTTGATCCACTCAATTTGGTTCCCAATCTTTTGTAGCATAAGATTGAGCAAATGGACCACACAAGGTGTCCAAAAGATATGCTTATATCGCTCTTCAACCAATATACCAATAATTCTACAATGCTTTGCGTTGTCCCTTATGACTTGGAGAATGTTTCTAGCATCCACTTGTTCAATGGCCTCAATTAGGATATTAGCAATAAATGGCCCATCTTTTAGTTGGCCCTCATAGTCCACTGATTTCAGAAACATTGCCCCTTTAGGGGACACCACAAGAACATTGATCAAAGGATGGTTCTTGGAATCCTTCCACACATCTCAAACAATTGTCACCCCTGTCTATACCCATGAATCCTTTATGGACTTCAATTGATCTTCAATTAGCTAGACCTCTTGATCCAACAAGGTGGTGCATACTTTCTTAAAGCCAGGGCCTTAATAGCCTATTCTTTGAGCCTAATTGGCACCCCTCAACATGTCCTTCTAAAATGGAGAACAAACAACATTAAAGGACAACCCGTTTGCATACAAGCATCTTTCCACCTTAATGTTAGCAATTTCCCGACTAATATTTTGAAAATTAGTTTCTAGTGGTTCCTTTCTTTTGTGTGTAAGGGGTACAGATTCAATCTTAGTGTTCGCTACGGTTCTAAAAAAGGGGTGGTCTTGCACCATAACATCTGGGGGGGGTGTAGCATTCCCTTTGCTCTTTTCTTACTTCTGTTGCTACTGAGTTCGGCTGCCCTACATCCTCTCTCTTTTGCTGCCTCATGCTCTTCAATATATGTCAACATGGTTTCATTTGATATAGTGCACATTTTTTTCCAGTACATTTCTTGACTCCTCTTCTAGTGTATCCACACAAATGCCCTCCGTCATGATAATAAGAAACTATTTCTTTCTACACCGCAACCTTTACATCCCCAACAAAGCACACCACCTCTTGGAAGGGGTTTTATAATATCCATATACTTCCATAGGGGAGAATCAAAGTGGGGTTATATTCTTTGTTCGGTATTGCCTACAAATGAAGCTGTAGGTCGCCATTGTTGTATCTTTTCCTATGGCAATAAATTAGATAAAAGTTCATTTTATAATTTATATGCAAGAAAATGAAAATTTCTGATAAAAATGGAAAGATCTTATGAAGAATGAAAGAGAAATGGAAAAATAAAAGAAAACTAGAACAAAAACAAAAGAAAACAAGAACTTGCCTTGTCCAGCCATTGTAAGCTTGCAAATGTGTAGGAATAAGGCACAAACACTTGAACCCATTGGTGATGAGACACAGGAGGATGAAGGAAGACATCTGACCCAAGATTTGCTTGTTGAACAAATGGCTTTTGTAAATGCCAAAAGGGAAGCACATAGAGAAGGTGCTGAGGCAGAGATGGAAGTTCCTACATTCAATGGGAAATTGGATGGAGATGAGCTCATTGATTGAATAGAAGCCTTAGAGAGCTACTTTGAATATAGGAGGTGGTAGACAATAAAAATGTCAAATTTGCAAAATCAAGGTTGAGAGGATATGCCTTAGTATGGTGAAATTATATATAGACTAAAAGGGAAATACTAGGAAAGAATATGATCAACAAATGGAGTAGGATGGTGACAGTTTTCAAGGTAAATTTATGCTTGCAGCTTATGAGATCCAAAACATCAAGAAGTTCCACAATTTGAAGCAAAGGGACTTGGATAGAGTTTTAGAGGTTGAGCATGAGAGTCAAACATTGTGAAGATGAAAGGGAGAAGGTGACTCGATACACAAGTGGGCTTAGGTATGTCATTTGAGATGAAATAAGTTTGGTGATACTTAAGACAGTAGACGAATGCTTTCAATTGGCATCAAGGACTGAGGAGAAACTTAGGAGGAAAGGAAAACATGATAGTAGAGGAAAAGTGGGAAATTTTTTAGAGGATAACATTCAAAACTAATGAGGGGTTATATAAATGGATGGTTATGCAATTTGGCCTAAGCAATGCACCTAGTATCTTCATGCGCTTGACGAGTGAGACATTGGTTGCTTTTATTGGTAAATGTGTTGTAGTTTATCTTGATGATATCCTTATTTATAGTAGGACAAAAGTGAAGCAACCTAAATATGATTAATTTGGATAAATGTGAATTCACGAAGGAAGAATTGGTGTATTTAGGTTCTTTCATTCTCAAGGGCAATCTAAAGATGGATCCTTTAGAGGTGGAGGCAATCTTGATTTGGCCAACACTAGGGAATGTAGGTATTGTTAGAAGTTTTCATGGTTTAGCAACCTTCTATAGGAAGCTCATGAGAAATTTCATTCAGATTTGTTCTCTTATCCTTGACACAACTAAGGGGAACAACAAAGGTGAGTTTTCGTGTATTGATAGTACGAACAAGAGTTTAGAATATTTAAGGGTAGACTGGCCCAATTTTTGATTTAGGTACTCTCGGATTTCAATAAACCTTTCATTGTGGAAGTGATACCAATAATGTGACAACAGGTGCAATATTAAGTCAAAAAGGAAGGTTAGTAGCCTTCTTCTCAGAATGATTAAATGATACAAAGAGAAAACACTCAACCTATGATTTAGAATTGTATGCAATGGTCCAAGCCCCTAACAAATGAAGACACTACCTTTTGCCAAGGGAATTCATTGTCTTCACTGATAATCATGCCCTTAGTTTCCTCAATAGACAAGAAAAATTGAATTGCAAGCACATCAAGTGGGTAGAGTAGTTGCAAGCTTATACCTTTGCAGTCAAACATAAGAAGGGGAAAGCTAATAAAGTAGTAGATGCACTAAGTAGTTTTAAAGTATGGAGGTGGAATCCCTCAAAGAGTTGTACAAAGGTGACCTTGACTTTAAGGAGTCATGTGAGGTTTGTTCTAACTTTTTGAACACTTGTCATGTTGAGCTTTTTGAGTTTTTTTTGTAGGATAAGTTACCATTCCAAAGGCAACCAACTTTGTATCCCAAAATGTTCCATGAGAGAGAACATCATTGCAGAGAAGCACAATTGGAGCCTAGGTGAACATTTTGGCCTAGGCAAGAGTCTAGAACAGGTTAGGAGATTTTATTTTTGGCCCAAACTGCAAATAAATGTTAGGAAGTTTATCGAAAGTTTGTCAACGGGATAAAAGAACCTCTTCTAATATAGGCCTCTATTAGCCTTTACCTCTTCTTAACAGAGATTGGGAGAGTGTAAGTATGGACTTTATTTTAGGCCTTCCTAGGACTCCTAAAGGACATGATAATATCTTTGTGGTTGTGAATTAGGTTTAGTTAAATGGCCCACTATATCCCTTTTAAAGCCACTCATGATGCATCTCATATTATGTGTCTCTTTTTCAAGAAAGTTGTTAGAATTTGTCTTACCTCTAAACGTTGTCAATAATAGAGATTCAAAGTTTGTAGGACACTTTTGGTGTACCTTGTGGAAGAAGTTGGACACACAATTGTCTTTCACATCTACATATCACCCTCAGATTGCTGGCCAAATTGAAGTAGTAAACATATCTCTTGGCAACTTGTTAAGATGTTTAACAAAGCAACATGGACAAAAATGGGATATGGTCATTAGTCAAGCAAAATATGCTTACAATGTCTCTATGAACATGAGTATTAGTAGAAGTTCTTTTAAGGTCGTGTATGGGACACATTCAAAGGGAATATTGGAGTTGAGAGATCTCAATGGCATGGAGAAGGAAGTGCCTAAGGAGAAGATTTTGTAGTCACTATGAAAGATATTCATGACATGTTCAAGGGAGCATTGGAGAAATAGGTAGAGAAAAGCAAGTCCAAAGTAGATGAGAGGAAGAGATGTTCAATACAAGGTGGACAACTTAGTAATGACCTATTTGAAGAAGGAGAGGCTTCATAAAGGACAACCTAACAAGCTTTTGATGAGGAAGATTGGTCCTTGCTAAATATTGCATAAATTTGATTTCAATGTAGATGAAATTGATTTGCCACCAAGATTAATAATCTCACCCATTTTCAATGTTTGTGATTTGTTTCCCTAGAAGGATACTATGGATGTAGTTATTGATGAAGAAGATGAAGTTGAGTAGTTCAAGTAACTTCCACCTAATGAACCAATGGAACTTGAGAAGATTTTGGATTCGAAGGTGCTTAAAAGAACTAGAAACAAAACATACAAAGAATACCTTGTGTAGTGGGGTGGCTCACCTGATGAGGATGCTTCTAAGATGAATGGTGAAAACATCATTAAACATGAAACCATTGTTGCACACTTGCTTCCTCAAGGGACTTCAGTTCTCTTTAGCCGAGGGAGTCTGGTGCAGGGCACCCAAGGGTTTGAATGACTCTTGGAAACATTTGAATGGCTTGAACATGTTTGTGATGTAATAAGGTCTTGTATTGACCATTTCATATTTGGATAAGTTGTATTAAGACCAATAGTGCCAATTTTGTATTTTATGATGCTTTAGGAACATTATGGTTAAACATGGTCGGTCATTCTCCACCCTAGGTTTATAGAAAGGGATTAGACATTCTTTGGAGTTCACTTGAATTATTTGTGACCAAGTTTTCATGTCTTGATTGAGTTGTAAAAGGAAAAGCAACTTTTGTTGCAAAATTGTCAATGTTGTCAAATTGTGGATATTGACAAAATGATGTAATCATGTAACCTGACAAGCTAATTTGAATTTCGGTTGGAGCCTGTTAGGATAGTTGTAATGAGAAGGTATATGCCACAAATGGTTGAAGGACAATGTAACCTGATTTTGGGATGCAAGGAGAAATTTTTGAACTAATCAATTTTGATTTTGCTTGCAGTTCCTTAGTTCTTTGCAATTGTACAAACAATCGTTGATTGGTAGACCATATCCATTGGCGTAGTAGTTTAATCTTGTGAATGCACTTTCATTTGCAATTGATTTGGTCTCAATTGGTGCAAGGATTAGAGAGATCGAACAGTTTTGGTGCACGTAGCCAAAAAACCCTCCAAACCCTAGGTCTTTGCGAACAAATGGTGTTTGCCTAACATTCACTGTTGGATTTGGCCAATTCTTTAGGAAATATTAGGTCTAAGTATGTATTATACTATGCAATTGGTTTAGACTGGTGCAAACAAATTCTGAATTTTGGAGTCATGCCCTAGGCTTGGCATTTGGATTTGACAAGCGAAGAAGAGGACGAAGGTGAGTTGCAAAGCGGTCCAAGGACTGTGCGTGTGACCTAATGAATGATTAAACATCTTGGGGCATGGGCAAAGATGGGATGATAGCCTTTTGTCAAGGAAAGCCAATTGGTGAAGAGTTTTAACAAACCCCAAGAAACTAGAACTATAAGCTTAATTTGGATAGCATTCAATTTCCTTGGCCAAATGCAAAACCCAAGTTTGGATTTGGAGTGTTTGATAGAAGAGCTAAAAAGGTATCCATAAATGCATTTTGTTGTGCCCTTATTAAGGAAGTTTGAGAGTTGAAGCCAAAGAAGTCGATTTGGAAGGGTTGCTACTATTAATATACTTAAGGTCCTACATTATTTGGGGGGGTGGGTTGGGGTCGATGAATCGGTAATCAACTAGAATCAAACACTAACTAAACTTCACAGTACTGATTAGATCTAACACTTATTCATTCATTCCATGTGAACTTGTGAAACTATGAATAAGACAACTAATAAAAGCATCCACACAAGTAACACCAATATTTTTAAATCTTGGAAACCCTTGGTCAAATTGAAAAACCACGATGGGAATTAATACCCACAAATCTTGGGCTTTTTTGAAATGTGCCCTGCTAAAGGATTGGCCCTATTAGGAGCTTACAATGACCCCTAGTTAGGAGTAGACCTTGTTAAAGGATTTTCTAAGTTAAATTAATGAGCCATTATGTCAAATGAATTAACTCTATACTTTTTAAGATCCTGCCCACTTTGTGAAAAGTGACCTAGTTAGAGGCTTTAAACTTGATAACCCATTAAGACTCAACAAGAAGAGTGAGCTGAAAATAGCACTTCAACATTGCTTGTACATATCCAATTCAAACATTTAGCTACCAGCTGGATCACACAACCATTTACGATCTCACTATCCATTCTCACACTTAAAAAATAACGTTCTGCCATATAAATATAATTCTCAACTTTAAGGTAATCCACTGGCTTAACCTAAACGTGATACACTTGAAATCAACCATAGCTTGACCAAAATGTATTACCAAACCCTAATCCATCATCAACCGGTAGTACTCGATCATCCATTTGAATCACACATTCATTCAACTAAGAACATATGACAGTATCACTTTTTCCAATGAACATGCACACTTCCAAGAAATTCCATCATAACTAACAATGTATAACCAATCCATCATAACACATTGGTTCCATGTCATTGTCACATCATCAACCAACTTTACATCCCGAAAGATCTACCAGAAATGGCCTACATGTTATTGGTTCAAGATCAAACACAAGCATTCAGCTTGTTCTTCATTTTTCTTCCTGAATTATCTTCAACAAATCATACACAATTGTCACCATGATCAAGCAACTAAGTAAACGTCATAAATCCTCAATTTCATCTCCTAAACCATATCAAATCATTCATTGTTTGTCATAAACTAATTAACTCGATGACACTATCTCACTTCAATCTATTGTAACTCGCTCCATACTTATGTGCACTACATGAAATTGCACATACAACAACTAGAGATGTCTCTTAGACTTCGATATCCATCACACACTCTAACTTTTCACACAAACCAACTACACACTTGATTTGCCTTGTGCACAGTATAAAATTTAGCCTCCCAATATAGAGTTCATAGCCAACCATCAAGTTGACATCAATGACAACAAAATAACTGATCCAACAACCATAAAAATTATGCCATAACATTTTGATCACTAAAATCAACAATTAGTTATGCTAATAATTTGCCCCTTTGACATTGATGGCAATGCAAAGATCACCAACACCAAAATCACTTGCAAAACCAACTATTGATACAAAAACATCAATTGGCATGTATTCTTTGATTGAATCTCCTTGAGCTGATCCAATCTCTGCTTAGTGAATATATCTGCAACTTGTTTCTTTGATGTCCTATAGTCCATTGTTACTTATTTCTCTTGAACCTTTTCCCTTAGAAAATGATAATTGTAATATGCTATGTCTTGGGATGTCGGACTGGATTCTTTGATATGTTGTTAGCACTTGTATTATCACAATAGATAGTAACTAGTCTTGTACACTTCTCATTTATTGCTGCCAAGACTTGCTTAATCCGAATTGCTTGTGAGCAATTACTTGAGGCAGCTATATATTAAGCTTCAACTGTAGATTGAGATAAAAAAAACTTGTTTTCTTACTGATCCAAGCACAGTCTTCTTCTTTGAAAGAGTTCTCCCTTGTGCTCTTCCTGTTTTCAACATTATCTGCCCAATCTGCATGAGTAAAAACTTTCAAAACAAAATCATCATTGTGAGGATATCAAAGACCATAAGCAAGTGTCCTTTTAAGATTTCTAAATATCGTCTTCATATCTATCATAAGTGCTTCCATTGGATTTGACTGAAATCTGACAACTATCACAACTGCATGAGCTATATCACGTCTACTGCGTACAATGTAATTCAACTTTCCAATCATACATCTGTGAAGTGTCTCATCAACTGAACTTGAAGTGTCATCTTTTGACAACTTACATCCTGTGACCATTGGTGTACATACTGGGTTTGAATCTTCCATACCAAAAGTCTTCAACACTTCCTTGACATATTTGGATTGGCAAATGAAAACTGCATCTTACATTTGCATCAGCTGTAATCCAATAAAGAATTTCATTTCACAAATCATGGACATTTCAAATTCTTTCTTCATTTCTTCAGCAAAATTCAAACTCATATCATCATCTTCTCCAAATATAATATCATCCGCAAACACTCTAACAATGAACAATTTGACACCAAATTTATATTGCTATATTCACTTGTTCTTTTGCAACTAATCTTTACCAAGTAAGTATGTAACCTTTCATACCATACCCTCGGTGCTTGCTTCAAACCATACAAAGTTTTCTTCAAATTGCAAACCATATCCTCCTCGTCTGATAGTGTGAATCCATCAGGTTGTTCAATGTAGATTTCTTCGAATACACCATTCAGAAAAGCAAATTTGACATCCATCTGAAAGACTTTAAACTTCTGATATCTTGGCAACATCCTAAATCCTTTAAGTCTAGCCACTAGTTCAAAAGTTTCACCATACTGAAAATCTTCTTATTGAGCATATCCTTTGTACACCAATCTTGCTTTGTTCCTGAATTCTTGAAGACCCACTTTGTACAATCACATTCTTGTTCTCTGGCCTAGGAACTAGTATCAAGATATCATTCTTATCAATCTGATCAAGTTCTTATTCCATTGCCTTGGCCCAATCATCACTTTTCAAAGTTCCATTCTCTCTTCTAGTTTCAAATAACAAAATCAAACAGGTACTTTCTCTAATCTTCCTTCTAGCCCGCACTCCTGCATTCTTGTCTCCAATTATCTGATTTGAAGAATTGTTAAACTTCACATACCTTGGTATTACCAGTTTAAGCCTTTGTGTTTCTTCATCATTTACTGGTTGCACCACTTCATTTTTTTCATTGTTCTTCACAACAATCTTTTGTACATCCTATTTTATGAATATCATGACTTGACCCTTTTAAGTTTCCTTCTTGTTTAAATCATCACTTACTTCAAATCTGTCTGGAAATTCACCACTTTAGCGCTTTTAGTCATTTTATTAGTCCTTTTGTTCCAGTACTTGTATGCTTTGGTGTTGGTAGAATAACCTATTAATATTTTTCATCACTTTTAGGATCAAACTTCCTAGTGAATTCATCTATCTTGATATATTTGCTCCCAAAATTCTGAAGTAATTTACATTGGGAGTATGACCATACCATAAATCATAAGTCGTCTTACCAGTTCCTTTCTTGACTTGTACCCGGTTTAATTTATAAACTGCAGTACTTTTTGCTTCTCTTCAAAACATCTCTGCAACATCTCTTTGCAGTAACATGGTTCTTGTAGTATGAACAATTCTTCTATTTCTGCTTTTCCACTATACCATTCTATTGAGGAGTTTTAGGAGCTGACATTTGCCTTTTAATTCCATTCCTGTCAGAATAGTCAACAAACTCCCAAGAAGTATACTCACCACCTTTGTCAGATCTTAAACACTTGAGATTCTTACCACTCTCTTTATCAAATAATGTTTTTAAAATTCTGAACTTATGGAAAGCTTCTTATTTTTTTCTTAAGACAGTAACCCACATCATTCTAGGGTATTCACTAACAAATAACATGAAATACTTGTCACCATGATAACCTGATAACTTCTAGCTCTCATAGTTCCACATAAGTCAGAATGCACTGAATCTAAAACATTATCAGATGAATAGGTTTTGCTGTTGAAAGTAGAACTAGTCAACTTACCCAATTGACATTCCTTGCAAAGTAGAACTAGTCAACTTACCCAATTGACATTCCTTGCAAATAACACTGTCTAGTTTCACGAAAGAAGACAATCCTCTAACTGCATTAGTCTTGCTTATCTTTATTAAACTGTCAAAGTTCACATGGCACCACCATCTATGTCATAACCAACTATATTCAACCTTTACAACCAAGCAATTGTTAACTGTTGTACTCAAGTGGACTAAGTTTCGTTTTGTCGGTCTATCGATAGCAATCAAATCTCCTAAGCTTCCTAGAAACCTGTACACACCTCCCTTGAATTCTAGACGATATCCTTCATCCTCAATTGATCAATGCGAATTAAATTGTTTCTTAGACCTTGAACAAAGTATACATCATCAATATTACTCTTTCCATTTAAAGAAATAGATCCTCTCCCTTTCACCAAACATGGAGTGTTGTTGCCAAATCTCACAACACCACCATCAAATTCTTCAAGCTTGATGAACTGGCTCCTATCACTGTTCATGTGATGTAAATAACCACTATTGATAACCCATCCATGACTGTGATCCATACATGAAACACAAGCGTTCTCACTATCTGTGATTTCTTCCTTAACTATCACTAAAACATCTTCCTTCTCATCATTGTCATAAGATTCATCATCATCAATCTCATCTTCTTATTGTAATCTTCTAGTCCCATGGACCTTTTGGTGGTCTTTTGTTGGACATTAATATTATTATCTTATCTTATTATCTAATCTTATCTTCATCAACTACAACATAGCATTGTTTCTTCCCTTTGTCCTTGTATCTTGTTTTTTTCTTCTTTCTATTTTACAATAGGACATCTTGCAACAATATCACCAAAATTCTTATATGAGAAACATACGAATGGTAATTTTCCCTTATACTTACTGGTACGTCTAGGTAATCTCTTTGCCAGTAAAGTTTCAAATTCATCTTGTTTCCTTTCTTCATCAAAAGAATGAATCAAGATCACTGGGAATGAATTTATGTTGGCATCGTATCCAAGCATTGTGTTCCTTTGCACCGTGTATTTTGATAGTCCACGCTGGCTTGGCATCGTGAGTGTGTCTACACATGCCAATAGTTTTCTTCTCATTTGGGCTTGTGTCATTATTGTCGCCGATTCTCATTATGGATGACAATGATAGTAATTGTGTGTAATGACAAATATTTTATTCTTGCCATGTTTGTTCATATTGGACAGACTGCTCACATTCAGCTTTGAAGGAGTGGAGTATTGTTTTCTTTTATTCTATGTTTTGTGATGGCTGCATGATGGACGGTCAAACTTCTTAAGACTTCAGCATATCGTGCTTGGGCATCATTCTTTTTGAGATTGTTTATTTTGGAGTTGCTACTATTATTCATAACTTAAATGTTCTTGTTTTTTGAGTATACAAGTGTAGAGGAAAAGATATTTATATTATCTTGTTTTCGGTCTAAGTGGGATCGCTAAACAATTTTTGTGAGCTATTGTGATAAACGATCAATCTTAGTGATTGAATGTATTGAAGACTTCAAACATAAGAAAGAATTATTGTAGTGTTTTCGAAGATTGGAATGAAGGCATCATCTTTTTGTGTGTTGGGTTGGTTCCCTCAAGCAGGAGGGTTTTTACTTGGATAACTGAGTAGTGTTACATGTTATTGTGTGTTCTTTAGTTCATTTTGTTGCATATCTATTTCTGATTCAAACTTAACATCTTTGTTGCATGTTTTGCAACATTTCAAACCTCACTACAATTGTGAAAGTTTGTGAAATCACAAACTTTACGACATCATGAAGCTTGCATTATTTTATCGTTCCTTTGCCACATTGCCACAAGATTTGCAAAACCATGGACTTTGCAACATCTTGAACCTTGTATTATTTTAATTTTCTTTTGTTAGATTGTCACGAGGTTTGCAAACCTATTAACTTTGTGACCTTTAGAACCAAACATAGTTGGGACCCTTAGGAACACGCTCCTGCGCCCAACCCTAGCCCTGCCGCCTTGCCTGCTAGAATATTTTGAATTTTCATTTTGTGTTGAAATAGAGTGCATTGAATTGAATGTTTTTTGGTAATTATCATAGTAACATGGGGATGTGCCCCCGACCCCCGTCGCGGAGACGGGGACGCATTAGGGTCTCGGGGACAACGTTCCCTTGTCCCCAACGACGCCGCTAGATTTTGCCACCTCCATCGAGGATGGGGGGATGCCCCGGTGTTGACTATTTGCTGATTCGACTTTCATGTTCAATGTTTGATGTTCTAATTCAATGCAATGTTCTAGTATTTACTCTTTTACATCTTTATATCTTATATTGTAATACATCTCTTCATAAATAACATTTTAACTACTATATGTATAGTATATACAACCCCTCTTGTCCCCTGCCACCACCCCCTCGCTGTCCCCTTATTGTCCCCAAATTAAGGCCCCTTTGTCCCCTTGTCCCAGAAACTTGTCCCCCCTTTCCACTGTCCCCCCATCCATTAGGGCGGTGTAACTATGGTAATTATTTTTGTGAGAAAATGGGTTTTTCACAATTTTCTATGTTATAATATGAATTATTATTGATATTTGTTTGTTGAAAATCTCCAAATCTTCTTGAAGAGAAATTCATAGAACGAAACAACTTATTGGACAATTTGCTTACCCTTTAGATGAAAGCGGCCATGACCATGCATACACAAACACACTCTCTCAAACACACACACCTACCTTTTGAATGAAGGATTTTCTGTTGACTAATTTCTTTCTTTTTCTGTATTTTATTTAAATGTGGCTATTTATTTATTTTCTATTTATGTATGTGCTGAGTTGTCATACAAAAGTAATTGACATTTGGCATCAAGATTTGTCATTGGGAAATACTTATTTGTACTTTTTGTTGTTCAGGGGCAAACTCGAATCTTAAAAGGGGTCGGATGCTAGCATTGTCATTGTTAAATAGGAAAGTTGATCCTGACATTGAAGACATCACTAGAAAAGCTATTGAATCTTTTGAAGAGAAGGCAAGGCTTTTACTGTTTTACCCAATCTATCTTTTTGCTGCAATTAATTAAAAGAATAAAATGAATGTGGATGTATGATCTTATATGCAAGGAGGATGGATGTTTTTTTTCCTTCAAATGATTAATTAGTGACTTGGTACACTTGTATCACTGTTTAAACCTTAATCCAACACAGGAGAAGTATCACCTGCAAATTGGATAATTAACCAAAAATGATGGTAGGAAGTCATGGAAGAATGGATTTTAGGACATTTATTCTTTGACACTCCAATATATTTTTTATTAAGTTCACCAGTCTAACTAGGGGGCTCACACTTACAATACCACAGCCCAGGGGCTGTGAAAAATTCAACAGCACATTAACAGTGTTGCTGGATGTTACAAATCAAGGCCACAGGTTGCAAAGTCTCAGAAGATTAACAGTCTTCTGTAAACAGTCTGCTTCTAGAACAAGTGGCCACAATCAGCCACTTATAACACTAATGCCAAAAGAGGTCATTAACAGCACATCAACCCACACAGAGGGGCAGTCAAATATGGTGTTATTCCAATCCAAGGCTGTATATTCTGAATAGTTTAGTGCAGCTCTATACAAAAGGTCAGCTTTATCTTCCAGTTTAAAAATTATGAAATGGAACTTACATACAGAAAGTGTGTTTGCCATGGATTCCCATTTGTTGGGTTGGTGTGAAATCATAGCGAAAATATGTTATTGAGAAGAAAATTGTTTGTCATATTTGGATAAAAGGAAGATATTGATGGAATCAAATGATCCCAAAACAATTGAAACTTCCAGTTTGCCAAATAATCTCTAAGCAGGTCCTTGTTCCCCATGTTGCGAATTTAAATCTTTCTCATCTCTTCTCTCTTTGAAAGAAGATAATTGATGAACAGGATAAAAATGCCAGAAATTATAAGGTTTCTCAGGTAAAATTTAGGGGTAAAACAGATTGCAGCCAGATCACTTACTTAAAACTGAGGAGCTTTTAGGCAAACTGCGTGTTCTGCAGGCAGAGTTGGTTTTACACTTGTCTTGAAATGTTTTCCAGTTTCATTTAGAAGATGATGCGAGGGAAGATATTTAATAGGTTATTGGTATGATCTCAAAGCATCTCCATAAAGAAAGACAAAACAGACTTTCAGAATGTCTTACTGGGACTGAGCAACAACAAATGTAATTCTTTCAGGAGCTTTTGTAAATTTTGTTAAGCTTTTCTATCTATCACTTTTGCGTTTGTCTATGCAGGTCTATATGATGGTTTGTTTGCAATCATACAAAAATATTTTTAGTTGAAGAGTATATATGCAAAAGTAATATTCTTTGTTTCTGCAGATCACCTTGCAATGAACCACCTTTAAAATAGCCATGGAAATTTTCTCACTAATGTGACTCAGTCTTAGCATATTTAGCCTCAGTCACTAGATGAAGTTTGGCAAAAGTTGAGTGTATTAATCAATTTTGTGGAAGACTTGTTGATCATTATATTGGGAATTTCATGTTATAGCAGAGAAACAAAGATGAGATTTTTAATTTAATATCCTGATAAAATAATATAAGAGAACAACCAAATCACATATTTATGAAAACAAAAAGTATTTGGAGACAATGTAATATTATAGGTTTGTCAACATCCTATTTTGGATATTGATTGCTGTGATAGTTGTAATCATAGTTCATAGACTCGGATTTGATGTAGACTCGACAATAATGAGCCTACTTGGGACTCGAAAAAAACTTGTTAGGACATGACAAAACTAGGTTTCTTGGGAGTCTTGCTTAGGTTGAGTTTTTGGAGAATCTTGGGCACCTAGGACTCAGCTAGGGGCACTTGACTCGGAACTCGCTAGAACTTGGAAAGTACCAAAGAGAATAGGAACTATGGTTGTAACCCAAGGTGATCAGCTGATTGCAATGGAGCAAGGTTCCTTTATCATCACCAAGATGAAACAACTGTAGCTGCTAGGGAGGAGGACTGAGAGATCCTTCTCTATTTGTCTATACAAGAAGAATAAATATGATCTTACTTGTTTGTTTAATATTGTTGCATGATTGAAGTATTGTCAAAATAATTGATTGATCTAATACAAGACAAAAAGCAAAAGCAAGATATTTATTAACTCTATTAGTAGGTGACATGCTATATCCAAAATAAAGATGAAACTTATACCACAAACTACTACCAAGAGATTGTGGAGTTCCTAGTTGAAGAGACACCCTTAGATAAATGATAGAAATTAAGGGACACGTCTCACCGCATGGATATCCATATAAGATATTATATAACGTTATGGAAGTATTGATAGGGATAGTTTCTATAGAAGAGTAGAAAGGTAAGCTTAGTTATTAGCCTATGTATATAATGGAAAGTAATAATATATATGTGTCAATATATATGTATGTGTTAGTGTGTTCAGATTAATCCCACGTATGTTTACTTAAGTTCCACTTAGGTGTCCAACATTTATTTTATTGAGCTTTTCAATGTGCCAAGTACTTATCAAGTCTGGTTGTTGAGTTTGAGTACAACCTCGAAACTAGCTTTCTGAGTACGAGGTGAGTTTGAGTCTTGCAACTATTGTTTTGACAAGTTTGTGGATTTTCTTAGCTTAGTTTGATTCGATAACGTTGTCTTGGTTTGGGGTTTTCATTGTCCTTGGCTCCATTGTTTTTTCTGTCTCGAAGTGTTTCTTGGCTTTGGTTATCAAACCGTTTTTGTATATGCTTTGAATTGTGGTTGTTGTGATTGGATGGTTGGAGGACTGGACTTGTTTGGTTAGTTTGGTGCTTGTAAGGCCAACGCGCACTAGATTTTTATTGGCCAACCTCTTATTGTTTGTTGGCACTTTGATTTGTTTTACCTAAGCAATATAATTTGTTCATGATGCAATTTATTTTGGTTTGACTTCCACGTTTTGGCACACCTCATATACCAATTGTGTTTGTCCATGTCTTCTGTGGTGGTTTCATGTTCTGGCTTAGTTGATTTGCTTATTCTTTGTTTGGTAGGGAATTGTCTCTGTGACAATTGCTTTTAGATTTCTTGATAAGTTTTTTTTGGGGTTGTAATCCACATTGGGAGAGTCTTTGATTGTAGGACATTCTTATTTTTTCTATGGGTTAGACAACATGATTTCTTCTTGTAGGTTTTGATGATTTGATGTGGCATTATTTGGTCATCTCTTTGTGAGCAGGTCTACATGGGTCTCTTTTATTGAACTAGGATCATTGTTTCTTTGTTTGGCTAATTGTATGTAGTTTGGATATGCATTGTCGGATCAACAATTTAATCTAGCGCTGGTCAATGCATCAAAAATCTTGATTTGGGATGGGTCTATCGACATCTTCACAATGCTCTTTGTTTGCTTGGTGAATTGTGGAGTTGTTTGGTGCCTCAAAACTTATGGTGACTTGGTGCGAGGAGATTTGGTGTAGCTTGCCCATCAAGAAGTTGATAATCAACTCTACATGCCCCCACATTGTTTCTAGCTTCCATGGTTGTAGTTGTCACATGGAGCCTTCTTTGGAGGACTTGGCTTTCATCATTAGTTTTTGTGCAATGTGTAACGTGGGTTTGGTGCTAGAGCCAACCACATTACTCATTTTTTCTTTTACACTATCTAGTCACACATGGTGACCACACCTTAGCCTTTGAGTGCTAAAGTGGGGTGAGCTTTTATGACCACCTTTTGGCTCAATTATGTGTTTTATTCAAATGGCCATAGCTCGGGCATCCATTGTCTATTCTTGGCAAATGAGGTATTGTTCGTTGTTTATTTTATGATAATTAAATAACAAGGCTTTAAGTTGTCAATTCATATTAAATTTAGTGATGACTTAATTTGATTATTTACTTAACTAATTAAGTGACTTCTTGTCAATTGAGAATTATTAAATAAAATTCACTTTATGGGAAAGACAAGAGTTATAGCTTGGAGAAGAGGGTTGACCCCTTTGAGACAACCATAAAAGTAGTGCTGATATATGCTTGTGTTTTTTTTAATGTTGAATTAAATATATTGATGCTTGCGTAACCTAAGATCTTTGAGGACGAAAGTCTTTAGCAAATCGACAAAAGGGCTAGATGAAACCCTAGTTCTACTTCCTAGGAGTGGATTTCTGATGGAGTTCACACTAGTGAAGTCTCATTTTGAGACAAACTTGTAGGAGTTTGAAAATTTATTGTTTTTTGAAGAATATTGGTGTTATTTCAAACTTTAAGTTATCTTTGAGATTTACATATTATTACCCAAAAAAAGACCCATGCTTAAAACATAAGATAAGGAAAGATAATCATGAAATAAAAGACATGATTACTTTGGTGAATATTTTATTGTTAGTCATCAATGAAAATATAAGTTTATCATGTATGTAACTTGGAGATCAATAATGCTTCAAATGAATTTGGTCATGCCTAAGTTGGGAAAGTTCACACACCTTTGCATAGTTTGATATTTGTATTTGTATTGTTTGGGCAAATGAGATATTACCATGGTGTAGAAAGAAACATAGACAATGCTTGGCATATTTAGAGCTAGCTAACAAAAACTATTGCTGTTACTCCATTCTCAATTTCCAATCAATGTAACAAGGGGTATTTGTAAGCATGATTGTTTGGGGTTTTGTTGACGTAGAAGAGCTAAGTGTTTTTGTCCTACATTTTGTCATGACAAAATGTAGGTAACAATATGAAGCTTTTTCAACTTAGTTTCACATTTCTCTGAGATAGTTCATTATTTAATTGGCCAACATTGATCAACCGATCGATCCCAATTTGCATAATGAATCCTTTTATTGAAGGCTTTCGTCAAGTCCTTGTTTTTCATTTTATTAATCCTATGCTTGATTTTTGAAGCCTTCAACGTCCTTTCTTGTGTTTTTGAGTGTGTGTTTAGTTGATTTAAATCTTTTTGTTTCATCCAATCTCTTGCTTTCGGTTTTCCTTTTGATTAAATATATCTCAGAGCTTAATCAGACTTAGTAGTCAAAAGATATGACCATTTAACTACCCAAAAAGTGGACTCTCCAGAGGCAATCCCATATTTAAAATATCAATGTTATATATTAATGTTGACATTCACTTTTTGAAAAATATAAGATGAATTGACTTTATGTTATGTTTTTAAGTTACTTTATCACTTAAGTGATTGTAGTGCACTTTATGTTATATTTTCATGTTGTGTTGCGTTCTAATTTCTCACTTAAGTGACTTTATCACTATATAGTTCTAATTTAATGTTGACTTTAACTTTATGTTTTATTATAAAACATTTAAATTAAATATTACTTTTTGAATAATATTTGCACATGATATAGAAACTATATAGTGTAACTATTATTTTGACCCCTTAAAGTACTATTAATTCAAAAATCAATCAGACGTGCTTAATTGGTCACTTAAGTTGTGCAAATTCAATAACATGTCTTTTCACATGTTTTTATGCAAATGCATATGTAGAGTCCGATTTTGGCTTGAAATACATATTTTAATTATGTAATAGACTTCTAAGAGTCCATTTACATGAAAACTTCCCTCTACATGCAAAAAACGTTACATGTAATAGCATTGGGAGAGTACAATTTGCTGTAGGAGTCCAAGTTGTGGACTTAGGAAAATAAAAAAGTGCATTTTTAAGTATGCAATTGGCCTTCAAGACCACGATTTGCATATAAATGGTTTTTTCTAGTGACAATATAATATCTAATGCCCCTTATAGAATGCAATTTTGCACTACAACAGATGTAAAGGCATCCCAAGACCCCTTTTTTCAACTCCAAGGCCAAAAATACTTAAAAGCATGACATGTATTACATATTTTGAATATGTTATGAGGATGTGAGAGTGCAATTTGCACCAAAGACATGCATTTCTCTCCAAACACTACATGCAATCACCATCTTCGAGTCTGATTTGACTCAAACTTGCATTTCAAGGGCATTTGAAAGAGAAATAACATATGCAATAGGACATTGAGAGTGTGTTTTGGCAAAGATATATATGTAAATGCATTTGGGAATCACATTTTTGCATTCTAAAGACAAAAACGCCTCATGCATTGACATATGAAAGGCATGTTTTGACCAAAAATGCCCAGAAATTTGTGTTTCCAGCCCATGAATGTGCATTTGGAGGAGGCGTTTTGGAGTTTGGATGCATGATTTGCCATGTGATGACCAAATTTTTCAGCAAGAACACCAAAAATGTTTCATTCTTGTGCATTTGGAGGGCAGATTTTTTCCCAAAATTGTCCCAATAGATGTATTTCATCAAAACGTTTTTGCATCTAAAGGTTTGAGAACTTGCATTTTGCTTTCTACACGCAAGAACGCCCAAGTATTTGAGCATGGAGATTACCATTTGCAACTCCGAATTGGTCAAAAGCTATAAAGTTGTTGCATGCGTTTGCACTTGGAGAACCCGATTTTGGAGAAGACTTGTTCATTTCAACTTTTTTTTTCTCCATTTTTGGCTCATTGAGCTCCAAGTACGTAGAAGATTTCAATTTTGCTTGTGTTTCTTGCTTGCTTTGCTATTGTATTGCATTATTAGGCTCATCTTTGTCAATTTGTTCAAAGGCATGCCACATCTTTTGCAATTTTTCTTAAAATTAGATGAAATCTTCTCATTTCAAATGCTTGAAAATCCCCTCCAAATTCCAAAAACGAAATTGCATGTAGAAGAACGTCTTGAATTTTGTCATGTCTGAGTTAATAGCAAGAGGTATGTTTTTTTATTTTGTACTTAGTTTTCTTTTTTGTTTGATTGCTTGTTTTGGTTTCCTTTTTGGAAGAAAGTTGAAGAATCCTATCTAAGAATGCAAGTGCATCTACATCCTTTTACCTTTCATGTTTCATGTCAATAAATCTTTCATCCGTTTTCCATCACATGCAATTATATCCTCCAAACTCAATTATATGTTTACCACAAGTAATTAATACATGTAATTACCTATAGAGAACCCGATTTTGGTAAAAAGTCACTCTTTTAAATTCCAAATTTGTCATTTGCACTTATTCTTGTGCATTTAGCTTGCATTCTTGGTTATACAAACAAAATCCATCCTTGCCCACATGCAATCCATCCTTCTAAGTCCCATTTTGTCCAGATACATATGCTTTCCAATTATTTCCAGCCATCACATGTGTTCTATAAGTATCTAATCAATACTCTAAACGCCTTGTTCCTCATAGATCTACCTCTGCCTATCAAAGACTAACGTGTTCATGGAGCCAATCCCTTCATATGATGTATTTACTCTTTGGAATTTCCATGTTGTAGCATGAGACATGTTTGTGCCATCGATATCGAAAGGAAAGATGAAATACTAGTGTGATAAGGAGCTGGCTCACATGATTGTATCTCTCGTCTCATCTCCTCACGATCAAGTATTGGATATAGAGATTGGGCATGTAGACATAGCTGATTTCTTACAAAGGATTGAAGCTCTTGCTAACAGAGAGATGAAACACATCAAAAGAAGTAATATTCATCTAGTATCTGCTTTTCCCATGGCTTCCTTGGAACCTTATTTTGTCTTAGGATGTGCTCGATGTTTCAGCCCTCAGACAAAAATAATCAAGAATGCGGATGCCAAGGTCATCATAAGGTTGGATCCGTATGTCATTGAGCAAATCTTCAAAGTTCCTCAAAATTCAGAATGTGTAGATTTGACAAAAGAGATAAAAATCCAAGGCCTTAGGAGAATGCATCCTAAACTTGAGGTAGATTGCAATCATTTTGGACCTATTGGAAAGATATCTCTGGTGGAGATTACAATCAATGACAGTTCATCTTCTTCACCACCAACTAAAACTCTCAAGTTCAAGCTCAAAGGTGGAAAAGGATCAAAAACACGTCTAGAGTCTTCTCAAGCACCCACACAAGCTGAAGGATCTAATGAAGGAGATGAAGGGGAGGAAGGAGAGATAATGATTATATCTCCCCTACGAGCAACAAATAAATTGGATGCTAGAGACAATGATGTCGATTCATTCTCCATTGTTTTCATGCCTACTATTTCCGTCTCAGAAATGAACATGTCAACACTCCCCATCTCTTTAGCAGCTCCAACTATCCTCACTACAAAGCAGTGTGAGATTTTGAGAAATATGTTTGAGGATTTTCCAACTCTCACAAAAGGTCACGTTTCCCAACTTGATGCTTTAGTTGTAGGGTTCGAGATGTTCATGACATAGTTATCTTAGAGGACACCCATGGTATCGGCCACATAAACTAAAGCATCACAGACACAACATAAATACTATCAAGATCAATGTTTGTTGTAACCACTGTCCTTGTTACAACAGATGAAGGTTTTAGTCTACCTGTATGGTTGGGAAAAATCACCATGAAGAGAAGAAAGGTCGCAGCACCTCAAGACGATTTCCTTGTCAAGAAAAACAAGTCTAAATCTTCGTAAGCCAAGGTCATTCCAAGAATTATTGTTGATTTTGAAAGACCAAGTATGTTGAGATTGTAGAGCCTTTGGTAGACTAACCAACTGAGGAGCTCAACTACTCAGATTACAAGTTCACCAAAATTGAACTTGGTAAACAATTGCGGCTAGGGTGTTTGCAAGATGCCTAAGATAAACTCGCCAATTTGTCAAAGAGCAATCACGAGCTTTGGGAGAAGAAGAATCACCTGAAGCAGGAGGTTGCTCGTCTTAATGAGGTCATCTGTTGATAATCTTCAGAGCCTTCTCTGAACGAGTTCAATCCATCAAGGACGCGGTTGAAGTTCTTGAACGTATCAGAGCTGTTGAAGAGATACTCCATGACATGATTGCCTCTTTTAATCAAAAAACTAACACCTTGAAAGAAATTTTGGGTGTTTGGGATGAAATGGTAGACATTGACCTAGATGTCTTGATTTCACGTGACGTCATTCCTTCTTTTGATATGTTGTACAAATATTAGGGACTCATGGGTCATAAGGAGGAGGTACTTGGAAAACATCTGAGAAAGTTATAGGGAGCCTTAGAAGGTTGTTAAATAGTGGAATAAAGATCATGTGCGATCTGGAGCAAATTAGATGCAATGTCCTTACTGAACATGACATCTTGTTCACAAAAGAAGACACGACCTTAGAATATACAGAGAGTCAATGCTCATTTTGATTCTAAAGAATTTAGATCACATGCGATGAATGAGTTTGCTACGTACAAAATTGTAGCAAAACACTTGTGGGATTCTCTTGCAGAACACTACAAAGTTGTAAAATTAGCACATGCGAATGCAGTCAGAATTGGAGCTATCTAAAAGACAATGGAGGTCCTAGATCTTCCTATAGTTTAGGATTGTATTGCCAAACATAAGGCTTTTCAAGGAAATCTTTCAGATTGATTCAACTTTTTCCCTTTTCTTCTTCTCTCGGTTTTTAGTGTTTTATGTTTATAGTTGGAGAAGATGAATCACATGCAATGCAATTACATGTAATTTGATTGCATGTCATTATGACAAGTAATCCAATAATTCTTCTTACCTAGTTTTACCATGTCAAAGTGGTTGAGTTTCTCCCACTTTTTCCACCTTTTTCTCACTTCTCCTATATAAGAAGTGTCCCCCTTATTGTAAAAATCATCTTTTATTGTATGCAAGAAAGCTCTGAAGAGTTGTTTAAGCATAACTTTGATTGTGTAGTATAGTTTTGAAGAAAATTGAATATAAAGAAGCAATTGGAGCTGAAACTTTGATTGAGAGAAATTGTGATAGTGCAAATCAGAAGCTTTGACTGTATTTTTCATATGTTATCTTTGGTTCATGTTATTGTTGTATGTTTAAATAATTGATGTCATGTCCCCTCTTTAGCTTTGTCTAGTAGTGACATGAGAGTTAGCCTATTATGGAGTCTCATAGGCTGGCAGTGGTGATCAAGGACTTAGTCAGGGTTTTCAGCGTCCGGATTTGGTATTACAGGTAGTAGTAGTGTTGGATGGATATTTTGCAACCGACATTTTTGGGTAAAGATCTAGTCGCAAAATAGGATGACTAGCCACAGTGTGCGAGACAGAGTCTCTCCTACCTTAAAGGGAAGGCTCCTCATTCTCACCGTTCCTTGGATCAACTTAAGGTAAGCAAGAAGTCGAGAGATTTTTATAAAATGAGTGTTATCAATATTCTTTCTTCTTATCTTTCACAAAAGAATCCACTTACTTGTGGAGCGAGTAATGGGCAGGGTGAATCTCTAACTACACTTCTATTAAGAGTTGGAAATAGTGATACTGATAAACCTTTACTAACTCAAAGGCTAGCTAAAAATGTACCAGTTTGGCTCTAGGTCCGGTCGTACTTCTATATGGAAAAACTTTACCATTAGGGCACTAAGACTCCTAAAAGTAAGAATACTTAGCTATTTTGCGAATTAAGAAGAAAATATGAGCTACAGACAAAGCTTCTAGCTATACACTTTCACAATTGCTCTTGGTCAAAGCTCTGGCTTCAATTGCTTCTTAACTCTTTTCTATTCAATTCATGAGATACAATTACCAATAACACAAGATAACATGAATCAAAGACAATTTGGATGAATTATAGACAAAGCTTACAATTCACACAAATAACAATCTCACTTAATCAAAGTTAAGTCTCAAATGCTCCTTTATATTCACTTTCTCTCAAAATAGTGCTTACACAAACAAAGTTCTGCTGGCACAATTTCTGTAGAGCTCTCTTGCATAAAGATAATGATGATTTTACAATGAGGGGGCACTCCTTTATATAGGCACAAGAGGTGAAAAAACGATGGAGAAAAAAGGGAGACCAACTCAACCAACTTTGACCTAGTCTAACTACAGAAAAAAAAATAGGGTTACATACAACTACACATGCAACATGCATTATATCCTTTTACATACATGTAACTCGCATTACATGTAATTACACATCTTCATGTAATACATTCTCTTCAACTACAAACATAAAAGAAGAAGAAAGAAGACATAAGAGCAGGAAACAATTCTGAAGGGCCTTGTTCTGAAAGGCCTTGTACTTGGCAATGCTATCTTGGATGATAACAGGATTGGGAGTTCCTCTACTTTGTATCGTTGCATTCATCTTGATAACCATGGTGTTGCATCTTTTGATAGCTTGACTCTCTTTGCTGAATTGTCCATTGTCATGTAGAAACTTGATGTGATCCATCTTTTCTTGCTCAAGTTGTTGTGAATTCTCCTTTCTAGATTGGTATATTCTGGATTCTTTGACACTTTGAAAACTTTTTTGATGTTGTTCAGATGTAAACTTGGAATAACCTTCCATCAGCATCTTTAACTCTTTTTTTTAAAAAGTAAAGTGCTTGGCGCATGGGAATGCGTGCAAATGGAGAGTGCTGATTTCCAAAATGTGACTTGGGCTTTCAAGATGTCATTGCACGAAAAATGATTACATGTAAGTACAACATGTAATGAGGAATGAAAAGTGAGATGACATGCGAATGTGGATGGTGGACAAGCTTTTACATGTAAGTGCAAATGGAAGAGATGCAAAGCATGTAATGACATGGAAAATGGAAAAACATGTATTTGCTCATGGAGGCGTGAATGCATATGGAGAGGCGAGAATGAAAATGGAAACGGAAAATGGGATTACATGCATGTGCAGATGGTGAATGAGATGAAAAACATGTAATCACATTTGTTGGATGAGATGTGAAGTGTTGTGGCATGGAAAATGGAAGTGGAATGTGATGATGTTTTCGCATGAAGTGAAGCAAAAACAAGTCCTTGGGAAAGAACTTGTAAATTCTCCAAAGTGGAGAAAACCGGCAAGCAAGCACAAAGCACAAAAAGAACCTTTGGAAAGTGACTCAAACATGTCAAGAAGCAAAGCACTTTAACATGCAATTTCGAATTTGGAGTTTAGGAAAATTTTAAAAGTGTGAAAATGAGAGTTTTCATCATTTTTAAAGGCAAAATGCACTTTTCATGGCATATATATGGACAAATGGCAATCATCAAGCAATAATATGCATGGAAATAACAACATAAGCATGAATTGAATAGCAAGAAAGAAAGAGTCCACTTACATGAAGATTAAGTGCCAAAAATGAAGGAGAAAGAGCCAAAATAGCAAGTTTTATAGACTTCTCCCTTAAATCCGGATTTTCAAACAACTTCTTGACTTTTTCCGTACTTGCATTTAACCAGAATTAATGAGCAATGAAGATTCGAATTTGACATGAAAGTGCCAAATACATGGTCTCCAAAGACAATATTATGTATTTAAAACTCAAAAACAATCCCTCTTGATCAAAGATATGGGTTGGAAATGCATTTTTTTGAGCTTTTTGAACAAAAACATGACTTTTTAATGCAAAAATCTGGGCCGTTTTTGCAAAAAAGTGGCTAAAATTGCATGTTTTTGAGTCATTTTTCACTTGGGAATGCAAAAACAACTTACCCAGATGCATATACATGGATCAAAATGCAAAAACATGACTCCAAAATACAAAAAAGTGGATAAAAACCCTAATTTTCTGGGTATTTTAAGCAAAAACGTGATTCATCAAAAGACATGAAACAAAAACATTTTGGCTTCCAAAGTTAAAAATGTGTATCACGATGCAATGACAAACTTAAAATGCCAAATCGATTTGGTTGGGAGGAAAAATGGACTTTTTTGGCAAATTTCTTCAAAAACATGATCTATTATGAAAGTTTCAAAAATGTTTTTGAGGTACATGAATCCATTTTAGAAGCAAGGAAACTCATTGCCATCTAAAAATGTTTCAAATGGAACAAATCCCATGCAAATTTGTTGAGAAAAACTCAAGTTATGAGCAAAAAAAAAAGTATTTGGAGTTTTTCTTCAAAAGCGTGCCCTAGGATTGAGCTCCAAAAACAATTTTCAGCATGTTAAATCCATTCTTGATGCGAAGAAAATCGTTGCCAAGGAAAAACATCTTCAATAGAGAAGATTTCATGCAATTCCACCAAGAAAATCTCAAGTTATGAGCAAAATCATGTTTTTGGAAGCCAAATGCATGCTTTCCTTTCAAAATCAGACTTTTTGGGATGCATAGCATATTTTAAAACATGCTTTCCTTCCAAATTTGACTTTTTTTAGGTGCAATGCATATTTTAAAATGTGCTTCCAAGTGAAAATCAAAGCTTTTGGAGAGAAATGCATATTTTAAAATGCATCTCATTTTTTAGATTCATAAGTATAAAAACTTCACTTTTCATGTCATAGCATCAAAAAGGTCCAGTTATGGTGAACTTTTGATGTAATGACATAAAAAATGTCCACCGAAGTAGATTTTATATGCAATGGCATGTAAAAAGTCCACTTTTGATAGTTTTTTACATGTAATTGCATATAAAATGTCCACTTATCAAGCTTTTAAGTCATTTAGTTCACTTAAAATTATAAAAATGTTACAAAATGGGTCAAAAACAATATCTATTATCATATTATGAAATATAATACATAAATATCATTTTAAAGTAACATTTAAATAAGTATTTGATTTTTAAAACCAAAAATTTAAAATGAAACTATATAGTTATATAGTTACTTTAAGTGAAAAATTAAAAAGTAACTCAACTTTAAATTATAACATTAAGTGCACTATAGTCACTTTGAGTTATAAATTTAAAGTAAAAGTAACCTAAAATCATAACAAAAAGTGAATTTAATGTTATATTTTTCAAAAAGTGAATGTCAAATTTAAAATATAATATCATATTTTTAATTCGTTCTGTTGCACCTAAAATGTCCACTTTTGAGGCACCAAAACAGGTATAACTTTTGACTGACAACTCCGATTGACCTCTTGGTTAGACCGAATCGAAGGGAAAAAAGAAAGGTATGACATGAACAAAACCAAACGACTAAAAACAAGCAAACACAAACTCAAAAGCAAAGAATAGACTGTGAAGGCTTCAAAAATCAAACAAAGGCTCGATAGAAAGCAAAACGGAAAAGACTTGACGAAGGCCTTCAGTAAAATAATTTTATATTTGAATTGAAATGGATCAGTCGATTCACATTAAATAATTAAATATCAAATTTAAACTTAGAGAAACGCGAAACTAAGCTTGAAAAAGTTTCGTCATGTTACTTACATTTTGTGGTGACAAAATGTAAGAGAACAAGTAGATTAGCTGAGAGCAGTTCCTTGATTTTTGGAGGAAATTCCTACCTTTTAGGAGGTGGTGTTGTTTTTCAGAGTTGAGGTTCTATGAGATCACCCCTTATCTCAATTTCAAGAGATTTGAGTGTGTTGCCTATTTTTTTGGAGTATCCCTAGATTTGAGGGTGAGATTGCCATTTGGCCTAAGTTGTTTGGCATTAGTCACGTGTAGGTGACAAATAGAGTTTCATATTTTTGAGGTGTTTGGGATGTTCCTTGGCTACTTTGAAAATATTTTAATATATTTAAATATTCTCCTAAGTTAGTAGTTTAATAATTTAAATAAGGCCAAGTGTTTAGCCATTTTGGAGTAATAAGGAGTTTTTTTGGCTCCATTTGGATTGATTTGCCTATGTGTGATGGCTAGTTGGAAAGAGCTCAGTCTCTAATATTTGATTATCAATTGCCGGGACTTATTTGATGCTTGGAGCTATATGTCATTAATAAAGTAATGATTTCTTTCTATTTGGACTCCATTGGGGAAATAATGTTATTTTATAAAGTCCAAATGAAATCCACTTTAGGGTTCTTTTAGGGTTCGATTTGCCTTGGAGAGGGGATATAAGGAGATGGTAATGTAAAGGTGAGTATCTTTATCATTTTGTCAACCTATTTTGGATGCCATTGCTCTGGAAGAGCATTCCTCACTTAGGATGCAAACCCCTAGTGTTGAGAGTAGATTTGTTGGGACGTAGCCCTTAACAAAATCAGATTTGAAGGTTCTTATGCATACAGTTTGATCACGATAGAGGATCAGTTTAGAGTATTTCAGTCACACTTTGCAAGCAGTGGATTTATAGGGAAGGTGACCACTTTGGTTTAGCCTGGCTTTTTCTTATAGCAGCTCGCAGGAGGAATTCTGGAGTGTTTATTTGCAGTAGACTGGAGTTGTTTTATTGTAGCAGCTTGGGCTCTATCATTTGAACTTGTTTGGCTGTAGCTTGTTCCCATCTTCAACTGATGTCAACCTTGTTTGAAGTACATTTGTATTGGTACTATTCTGAAATAAATTAGACTCTGCTGGTACAGTTTTAGAATCATTTCCAGAATAGTATGTATTGCTGCATATGATTTCTATCACTTCTATTTTATTAGTTACTGTTATTTATTCATTGTAATACTTATATTCTGAAAATACAAAAAGAAACAACCTTCTTCTGCAACTTCTGTCTAGCTTTATAAGATCAAAGAAAAATCTATAGGAAAATATAATTTATATAATTAAACAAATAGCAGCAGTAGAGCAAATATCCATTTGGGATATTTTAGTGATATTAGAGCATCAAACTTGCCAACCTGTTGGGTTAGTTGCAGGTCAATACCATGGCTAGAATTAAAAACAGGCACCCTAAGGTTTCATTTCTGTCAACAGGTACAAGTAAGATGCCTCCTTCTAAGGCTTTCAATGATGCAATAATGAGTAGCTACCATCGGTATTGTTTTCTTCCTAAGGAGATACAAGACATGCTTGCATTCACACAATTTATGGGTATACCAGATGTCAAGTATGATTTGGTATCCAAAAGTTCAAATCAGTAGTAGGGAAGGAAAGAAGAATCAAAGGATAGAAAAGAAAGTAAGGGAGAGAAGATAAGTCAACAAAGGAAACAAGGACCAGCAATAACCAGCAAGAGGAATTACCAGATGAAGATCTTGAGGGGGTATCAAAAGAGGATATTGAAGAGATCACTACTCTTCAATGGTAGTCCACATTCTTTGCTTATGGATTTACACATGTCCATAAGCTTGTTTTGGAGAGCTAATTGAAGGTTGGTGAAGAAAAGGTCGTTGTAGCCTTCTCACATTTTGATAGTTCCCACAAGTTAGTAGAGAGCTACATTTGGAAGGTTCAACTTGAGGGAAGATATAAATATAAAGAAGAGGAGATTGATCAACTTATTTCAGAACTTTTAAAGGTTAGAGAAATTTTGGGAAATTCTCAAGTAGCTCTCCTCATGGCAAAAAATCAGATTGAAGAACTGAGTAGGGAGTTGAGTTTAATCCATGCTTTATCTACAAAATCAGAAAATCAGTGGGAGGAACATTGTGGAGCTGAGTCTACTACATTCTACTTCAACTCAATCAGAAAACTTGCCTCTTGCAACAGCTTGTTTAGATAGACAACATATTCATGAGGTGAATGAGGAAGGGGAACCACTTGATGATAAATTATCCAGTGATATTAGTAGTTCCATTAATATTGAAGATATACAAGATGATTCTAAAGAAGATATAGAGGAGGATTCCAAAATTCTGAGTTTGGATAACAACAATTTTACTTCCCATTCTCATGAGTTTGTTGCCTATAGTCTTGAAGAAGTTGATGACATACATTCAGTCATTGCTGATAACCCCTTTTCGGAGATGAGTGCTGATTTGATTTTAGATAACCCACTCTTTGAATTGGATGATGAGGAGGCTCTTGATCTTGATGACACAAATGATATGAGGAGCTCAATCTTGGAGTATGATTGTGAAGTTGAGCATATACTTGGTGGGCCGACCACTTAAGAGTTGTCCCTTATGGGCATGGATGACGCATACTTCTGTTAAGAGGCGACCTCATGGTTTCCCTGACAAGGCAGAAATAACCTTGCCGATTGGTGACTTTATACTCTTCAATTCATTGAGGATTAGTGACTATCTTAGTGGAGATCTTATGACTCATCCGAGCTTTTCACTGTCTACATTAGGTTTTCAACAATATAGGAGTGTTGGGAGGTGCTCCTATAGGTTAGCAATGGAGTGGAGAGTATTTGTTGTTGATTGGAATTGGTTTGATAGTATGTTTGATATCACTTGTGTTGCTGGGTAGAGTTATGATAGTGAGATAGGCTAGGTCATTGTTGATAGTTTTTGAGCATGCAAGATATTACTCAACCATAGTTATGGTGTCTTGCATACATAGAGGTTTACTCGTTAGTGAGGGTGATAATATGAAGTTCTTCTACATCACACACAGTACAACATATGTTTTTTTATGGGACCCAGGTATTGATTCACGAGATACATCACTTTACATAGACTTCCATATATTGCTTCATGGTTTGGAGTGTTTGGGCATTTTTGTCAAAATGGAACAATTGGTTGTATGTTTGAGAGATATGGAGGGTTGCATGCTATGGTTGAGCATGTTATTTTGTCAGTTTCCTCGGATTGCATCAGGTTCAAGGATTGTTAGTAGGGACCTCATGGAAAGGCATTGACAATATGAGTTTGCACATCTATTTAGACAGATGCAATGCAATATGTTGCTTTTTTTTTGAAATTGGTTTGGAATCTAGGAATTGACATGTTTAATACATTTCTCTAATCGATTCATGGTGAGATGCTACACTTTCAAGATCTTGATGTTTATATCAGAGTAGCGCAACAAAGGACATAGGTGCGTTGGTTGCACTTGGGTGAGTATTGTTATAATACTACATATCATATGTTGATTGCTATGATTCCATTTAGGGCTCTCTACGGTTATAAAGCTCTATGTTTTGTTGATCTGGCGATTGGTGACAACAGGGTTCCTTTGGCGTAGGATTGAGTACAAGAGAACTAGGATGTCATGAAATTTCTCAGAGAGAATCTTCAACAGGCACAATATCAGAAAAAGGTCTACGCTGATCAATATAGGATTAAGAGGATATTTGAGGTGGGAGATATGGTGTATCTACAACTGTAGCCTTACCGATAGAGCACCCTTAAAATGGGTGGAGCTGAGAAGCTCAAACCTCGTTTTTATGGACCATACAAGATTATCAGGCGTGTTGGAGAGGTTGCGTATGAGATTGAGTTACCATCTGGCAGTAGGATTCATAATGTGTTCCATGTGTCGTGTCTGAAAAAGGCACTGGGACAACATATTATACCATCTCCAGATCCACCTCCCTCGGATGAGGAAGGTAAGTTGACATTGGTTCCTAAAGAGATCTTGGAAGAGAGGGAACACCAACTAAGAAGCATAGTGATTCAAGAGTATCTGATTCGCTGGAGAGGTCTTCCTATAGAGGACGCTACTTGGGAGGACGAGACTATTTTACAGCATCCAACTTTGCAGTTGCTTGTGGGCAAGCATCTCTGAGAGTGGAGGATTGCCATGTCCCCTTATTAGTTTTGTCTAGTAGTGACATGAGAGTTAGCCTATTATGGAGTCTCATAGGCTTGTAGTGGTGATCAGGGACTCAGTCAGGGTTTTCAACGTCCGGATTTGGTATTATAGGTAGTAGTAGATCAGTTGAGAGCAGTTCCTTGATTTTAGGAGGTAGTTTCTTGATTGTAGGAGGAGATTCCTCCCTTTTAGGAGGTGGTGATGTTTTCCAGAGCTGAGGTTCTATGAGATCACCCCTGATCTCAATTTTAGGAGATTTGGGTTTGTTCCCTATTTTTTAGGAGTATCCCTAGATTTGAGGGTGAGATTGCCATTTGGCCTAGGTTGTTCGGCATCAGTCACAAGCAGATGAAAAACTCAGTTTCATGTTTTGGAGGTGTTTGGGATGTTCCTTGGCTACTTGGGAAATATTTTAATATATTTAAATATTCTCCTAAGTTAGTAGTTTAATAATTTAAATAAGGCTAAGTGTTTAGCCATTTTGGAGTAATAAGGATTTTTCTAGCTCCATTTGGATTGATTTTCCCATGTGTGATAGCTCGTTGGAAAGAGCTCAGTCTCTACTATTTGATTATCACTTGTCGGGACTGATTTGATGGTTGGAGCTATTTGTTATTAATAAAGTAATGCTTTTTTAATATTTGGACGCCTTTATTGGGGAAATAATGTTATCTTGTAAAGTCCAAATGAAACCCACTTTAGGGTTCTTTTAGGGTTCAATTTTCCTTGGAGAGGGGATATATAGAGATGGTAACCAAAAGGTGAGTATCTTTATCATTTTGTCGACTTTTTTTGGACGCCATTGCTTTGGAAGCACATTCCTCACTTAGGATGCAAACCCTAGTGTTGAGAGTAGATTTGTTGGGACGTAGCCCTCAACAAGATCAGATTTGAAGGTTCTTATGCACACAGTTTGATCATGACAGAGGAGCAATTTCTAGTATTGCAGTCGCACTTTGCAGGTAGTGGATTTATAGGGAAGGTGGCCACTTTGGTTCAGCTTGGCTTTTCCTTATAGCAGCTCGTAGGAGGAATTCTGGAGTGTTTATTTGTAGTAGATTGGAGTTGTTTTATTGCAGCAACTTGGGCTCTATCATTTGAACTTGTTTGGCTGTAGCTGGTTCCCATCTTCAATTGTCGTCAACCTTGTTTGAAGTACATTTGTATTGGTACTATTCTGAAATAAACCAGACTCTGCTGGTATGGTTTTAGAATCATTTCCAGAATAATATATATTGCTGCATATGATTCCTATCACTTCTATTTTATTAGTTACTATTATTTATTCATTGTAATACCTATATTCTGAAAAATATAAAAAGAAACAAACTTCTTCTACAACTTCTGTCTAGCTCTATAAGATCAAAGAAAAATCTATAGGAAAATATAATTTATACAATTAAACAAATACTAGCAATTTATTTCAATTGAGCATAATGTGTTAAGAAACAATTGGAGCCAAAGCTTTGACTGGGAGCGATTGTGGTGATACATAGACTAAAATTTTTGACTGTAGCTTGTATTTTCGTCTCAATTCCCAAAAAAGTTAGAGTTCCCTACTTTTGGAAGTCTTTGTGCCCCAATGGTACAGGTTATTCTTATAGAATAGATTAAAACAAGATTTAGAGCCAAAATGGTACGCTTTCAATCAACTTTTGAGTTGGTGTTGGTTTATTCACATCACTGTTTCTAGCTATTAAATAGAAGTGAAGTTTAGAGATTTTAATCTTGCCCATTACTTGCTTTGTGGGTAAGTGGATTCTTTCTTGAAAATTAAGAGGAAAAATAATTGGTAACACCCCTTTCAAAATCTCTCAACTTCTTGCTTACTTTGAGTTGATCCAAGGAATTGTGAGAAGGGGGAACCATCCCTTAAAGTAAGAGAGACTCTGTCTTATACGATGTGGCTGGTCTACCTATTATGCAATTGGATTTTAACAGTCGGTTGCAAAATATCCACCCAACATGTGGCACTATGGCCAAGGAGATCAACACTTTGTCGCATAGTTGAACTACTGACCAAAACCAAAAATTTGCCAAGGCCTGGATTTTTTTTGAGAAAATCGTGGTTAGTACTCAACAAAAAACTTGGCAATTGGGAACTTAAAAAATGCTCAAAATTAATAAGATTGTTTTTTTTTCCAAAATTCAATCAGAAGATGCATCCAATGAGTCAATAATGAGAACACAAAAGCAACAAATTGAGTCTAGATAGATTTAAATGCAAAGTGGTGATAAAATCACATTCTCACGAGGAATGATTGCTGGAAGCAAAATAGTAAATAGTTTTTGTAAAACTAAAACTAAATACATTGGTAAAATTAGATCTTCCTCTTCCCAACTCTAGTAAAACATAAGCGAGAGGTAGAACTAGAGGGTCCAGTCCTAGAAGTCTATACTGGAAGTGACTGTGCCTCCTTGGTTCGTATGTCTATGACTTAGGTCGTGACTTATCCTTCATCTCAACGTGTCCAATTTAAAGCCCAAGAGTGGGTCTTTGACCCTCTTGGTCTATATGGTAGAACTTTGGCATCCATCAAGGTGGTCTACTTAGATTTCAACCTTAATCTTCTTACATACACTTCTCGTCTACATCACTTTCTCATTTTTATTTTTTCTTGTGCCCTTAGATCAAATAAAGGGGTATGTATTTGAAACATAAAGCCTACACATGAATATGTGTAGACATAGTTCACTTGGCCCGCATGGTGCAAAAATATTTAATGAGGACCAAATTCTTCTCTTGGGGTAATATTCACCAATTAGCCCACAAGAGGTGAGAACGTCCAACCAAGACCATATTCATCTCTTGTAGTAATCAGTTCATCCTGATGTCCCTCAGGCTGACAGGAACATGCTTTGTTACCACTTGCAATGTATATGAATTGTATATGGTTAGAGATAAAACTTTAACACTTAAGTACCTTTTAACCAGTTAAGTCTTGGTTTAGGTCTTGCAATCACCAAATAAGGGACAAGTACACATATTTCTACAAACTAATTATATTGTTACTGTAATATGATCCACCTTAAGCTTTATAATTTTATAATTTGGAAGAGATACAGTTATAACTTAGGGATGAGATAACAATATAATCATTGCATTTTTGGATATTGGGAATCCTACTTATAACATTTAACTTCCATATAGATTATCCCTCACAGATTAGTGCCTTTGTATGCCCATTCCAGTATAGGTGCCTTGGTATGCTGTATCCATGCCCATTCCACCTCAGGCCTTA
This sequence comes from Cupressus sempervirens, assembly GCA_028749045.1. NCBI lineage: Eukaryota > Viridiplantae > Streptophyta > Pinopsida > Cupressales > Cupressaceae > Cupressus > Cupressus sempervirens. The sequence continues at coordinate 408,002,465 of CM053791.1, forward strand.
CCTAATTTGTGAGGTACTAATCTAATAAATACTCTACGTTCCATCTGTGTAATTGCTACATATTGAAGAATATGCCTTATACATGGCAGTTCAGTATAGAATTTGCATCAAGCTAATGTAGTGGCAATAGCATGTTACCAGTATAATTATTATAATTTGTATGTTTGTAAGTCTATATATATTACTTATCTGAACACTTATTTGAATGATATGCAGACATATATGTGACGGGCATATAAATGTCTTTTAATATGCACCTGGTTGCAGTTTTTAGCAGACTCCTACAACTGTATATCTAATGAGTTGTTCATGCAAAGGTTAACGGTATTATTGAGAAAGTTGGTGTTCTATAGGAATATAACATCCACTATTTCTAATTTGTTTACTGGTTATCCTCTCAGTATAAATCCTTCTAGATTTGGATGGTTTTCACCAAAATATCAACATAGTTTTAAGGCAAGAACAATCATATTTCATCGCTGTTTATCACTATTCATATATCACTACTTGTGTTTGTATGTTACCATTAGTTGGATATCTTGAGTCTGAATTTGTCCCTGTAACATCTGTCCTGTGTTTTGTTCTGTTACCAGCTGTAAATAGCTATGATTTGCTTCTATTTGATATCTCTTTTGTACATATGTGACTATTGTCTGAATGGATGAATTGCTGATTCTATCTTAAGAGCATGTGAATTGTTGCTAATTATATGATTTGGGTGCTAATTGTAATTATAATTATTTATTATCTATTTTTATAGTATTATTCTATTATATATTGTGTTATTATTTGAATAGTATATTATTAAATGGGACTGTATTATATTGCTTTTGTTTATTAAACTCTAATTTAATTAAACCTTATTCCTAAAAGAACATGATGTAATTAGGGTTTCAGATGAGGGATATGACACCTTGTCCTTCTAATGACGATTCCGTGTTATGAGCTGCAAAACAGATTGCCGCTAGAGATTTCGATTGAAGGAGTCTCCAAATGAGTGTCTCTGTCCAACTAGGAGCACCAATTGAATGTATAACTCAGATTGCATGTTGATGAAATGCATATGTTGATGCTTGATCAAGTCACAGCCCAAGAAGGATTGCTAATGATCTCGCTGCTGTGGTTTTACCTTCACCCCATAATATGTGTCACAGAAATACAAGGCTGCAGCAAAATGTACGCTGCCACAATGCTCTGACCAACGAGATTGTTGCCACAGCAGTGAATGAAATGAATGTGCTAATCACAATGATATATGATAATGAGACCACCGCCTCAGTGATATATGAAATGAACATGCTGATCACAATCGCTACCACAGTGATATGAATACTCTGATCGTGGTCACTGCTGTAGTGATATGATATGTTCGTATGCAATCCTACCACAACCATTTGATGTATTCTGATCATAATCCTTAATCAATATGATAACAACCAATTTGGTCTTTGATAGGAAACTTCTCTAAATTGATAACAGTAGACTAGACTTTTGCACCTCCGAAACTGCAATCTCAAAATTGAAATTTATAAATAATGAAATGAGATGTTTTGGTGCAGAAGCACCCAAATAAAGAATGTACATATGCCAATCAATCACTACCGAGTGTCAATTCTGCGCGAGCCGACTAGAGGAGTTTATCTTGGGATTTGTATAGGTCTTTGCAGGGTCGGTTTACCCTATTCTATATTGTTCTGGAACAGTCTATAAGCCGTTTTGGCAAGAGATAAGGATCTAGATCTTTTTGTAAGCCAGTTTGGTCTCGTAGGGTCAGTTTTCCTATGTAATAATTTAGAGTGTTCCCTAGACCGTTTTAGCTTGTATAAAGAGTCTTTGGGTTTAGAGTCGGACAGGTTTTTTTTGATTGAAGTTGCTCTGGATAGAAGTTTTTGGATACGAAGTTATAGAGAGAAGAAATTTGTAGGAGAGCAAGTGTATATACTGTTCATTTGATGAATCAATTAGAGAATATTATTATCCATCTCTTTCTGGTGCCGGTTCCTTTTGTTTTTGCTTCCATTGAATTTATCTTTGCATCATTTTTGGTATCGGAGTTCAGCAAAAGGTCTGGGCAAAGGAGAATTGTGAGTTTGTGTTTGTTGTGATAGGTTGGGAAGAGAACCTATAGAGTGGCCAAAAGCACTAGGTTGAGTGGAGAGAACCTAGATAGGAGACAATGGTCACAAGAGGAGATTTATCTCATGATCAGAAGATACTATTTGATGCATGGGTTCCATATTGGGATTTTCAAAACAAGAAGGAAGAAGGAAAGAAAAGAGTGGAAGAGAAAAGGAAGAAAAGAGAAGAGGAAACCAGAATAGATCAAGAGATAAAAGAATGAATGGAATTCCTAATGCAAGAACTGAGAAAGCATGAAGAAAATTCAGTGCGACTAAAAGAGGAATTGCAGAAAAATATGGAAAAAGAAAATACAAATCTAGAGCATCAGCCAATTTAGATTATAGAAGCTTGTATTGAGACATTGGAAGAGAAGAATTTTCCATTGAAAGAACAACCTGATCACATTGATGCTGATATACTAGATGAATAGATCAATGCTGACATACCAAATGAATACAGTGACGCAAATATACAAGGTGAGCAATAACATGTTTTTGTTGAAACTTCTGATACAAAAGTTCTTGAAGATAGAAATGGTTGATGAGCATTGTGATGAAACGGTTCATAAAGAGTTGGATTTGATGGTCCTTAATGCAACCAAGAAATGGCATTTGAAGTCAAGAAAGAAGGTGGTCTAGCCTATCAAAAGGATACTAGTAGCAAGGAAGAAAACTTGTGATGAAGCTAAGAGGATAGAGGAGGCTCCAATAGTGATGAATTTGGAGATATTGTAGCGCAAAGACATCATAGCAAAGGATGCAATAGTTCGTACAGTAACCCAAATTGGTGAAGTCATATTTAATGAGGTTCCATCTAATCCATTCATTGTAGGTTTGCAGGAGTTCTATCTAAATATGGCAAAAGTTTACGCATATATGACAGTTGATTCAGATACTGGTCAAGAGTACAAACAACAAATACCAAAGAATTGGAAAGCACGAAAGAGGAAGGCCAATCTAAGGGACTTGGATTCTATTGTCCTCGAGAGTATGGTGCAGAAGCACCCAAATAAAGAATGTACATATGCCAATCAGTCACTACTGAGCGTCAGTTCTGTGCAAGCCGACTGGAAGAGTTTATCTTGGAATTTGTACAAGTCTTTGCGGGGTCGGTTTACCCTATTCTATATTGTTTTGGAATAGTCTATAAGCCGTTTTGACAAGAGATAAGGATGTAGATCTTTCTATAAGCCGTTTTGGTCTCGTAGGGTTAGTTTTCCTATGTAATAATTTAGAGTGTTCCCTAGACCGTTTTAGCTTGTATAAATGGAGTCTTCGGGTTTAGAGTTGGACATTTTTTTTTGAGTGAAGTTGCTCTAGGTAGAAGTTTTTGGATACAAAGTTATAGGGAGAAGAAATTTGTAGGAGACCAAGTGTATATTTTTCTTTTTAAAGAGGGCTAAACGCTTTGACCTAGAGCTATCAACTAGTGAGGTCACAAATGGGGGACCTCATCCCCATGAGATTTGAACCTTGATGGCAACGATAACATCACTACAACTTAACCATCACAACATGTCACTATTGGCAGGAGAGCAAGTGTATATACTGTTCATTTGATGAATCAATGAGAGAATATTATTATCTATCTCTTTCTGATGCTGGTTCCTTTTGTTTTTACTTCTTGTGAATTTATCTTTGCATCATGTTCAATGTTACTTGACTTAAATTTGAGTCATCTTATTAATATGAATTTATGTTCTCCAAAATTGCAAGCTGGCCCTCTATTGAAGAGGTGCCAAGAATCAAATTGAAATATAAAGGGGACTCTAAGAGGTGTTAAACGAACATGCCACAGACATTATCCTTGCCATAAACCTTCAATACCCTATACGAAAAGGATGGGCTACAAGGCATAAATATAGGTCCTGATCAGATGGGAGAGGATTGGAGAGGGTCAAATTTGACCCAAAATGCTTTACCTTTTGGATTTAGTGACCACCTTCCAACTTCATATCCTCATAGATCTAGCCTCCGATGTTCGATATTGACCAAACTCAAAGCAAACTAGACATTCTCTTCCTTTGAATGCAATGGTGAGCCAAGTATCAATTTTGATATGCAATACAAATTGAAATCCTCAATCATAGAATTTGGCATTGCTATATTGTTTTTCTGATTTTCCATATTATCATTAAATGCAAGAGAAGAACATCCTCAACTTTTCAAGATCTACCAAGATCTGCAGATCTCTCAAAAAGACAAGCCAAATGCTCCCATTTTGCTTTGATGCAATTTAACTTTGGCTACAAGTATAGCCAACCTGAGCTCTAGAGGCCTAATGTAAAGCTAAATGAGAAGATCACTATAACTAGAATAAACTGTATGTGTATTAATGATTGCAAATCTGCAATGGAATATAATAAATAAATGGAAATACAAATGATGTAGGCTAAACTGAGAGATGTCATAAAATTATGACAAGTGTTGTAATCTTATGATGAGACATATAATGATAAGATATGGCAACATCATTGTTAAAAGTGTAAGCATCTCATGTGAACCTTAAGTAATCTGAAATGAAAAAGTGTAAAGAGGACCTAATATTGAAATGAGTTACCATGATATACCTTCTACATTAATAACCATAAAGTAAAACACAATATGGTAGGTTAGGTATAGACATTACCATCTCACATGCAAAAACTTGAGAGATATTGGGAAAGCCTAAACTAGTGAAAACTTTATTTAATGTCAGCCTTTGATGGATCCCAAAGGCAAGATCTGGGCACTTGGGAGATTGTTGAGGTTAGTGTACAAGCCCTCAAACTGATAGTAGATTTCATATTGGTGGAAACGAAAAATCTTTCAACACATTCTAGGCATTACTAAGTCTTAAATGGTTTGTCAATGCAAATGAGATACTAAATAGTACATTCTAGAAAAGAAGAAATTCCTTTGTGAATGATTGTAACTTTATCCATATTCTCGTAGGAGATGATGAAGATAGTTCACATGTAGAAGAGATTTCCAAAGAGGAGAACGAATAAGCAAACTCAAGATTAATACACTCAATTTCTAAATGGTTTAACATGGATGAGAATGAAATAGTAAAGCGGAAGCTGAATTACAAATTGAAGATGATAGTATAGACCATAGCTCAAAATCTTGTTCTCTGACACTTGTTAGCGAAGCAAAAAAAAAAGTTCTCGGCAAAAATTGGAGATAAATCGTCAACTTATCGGGAAAATATTGGGAATTTTAAAAGTGGCTTAAATTAGATTAGAAATACATTTTTTTTTGCAAAATTCAATAGGGAGATGCATTTGATGAGTCAGTAAATGAGTAAACAAACCAAACAAGCTGATCTAGATATATATTAAATGCAATATGTAACAAAATCGTATCCTCATGTGGAATGCCGATGGTTGGCAGCCGTAATTAGAGACTCTGAACTCTTAAACAAACTTAAAATAGCAAATTGTCTTTGTCAAAAGATAATCAAATACACATGTCAAGTACAATATGAAACTAATCTACATATTCCTCTTCCCCTTCCCACTAGCTCTAGTAAAAACTATGGGAGTGGGAGGGGTCTATGGGAGTGGGAGGGGTCTAGCCCTAGCATTCCACTTCAAATCCACTTCTCTCCACCAAAACCCTTCTCCTCTCCTTGAAACTCTCTAAATTGCAAAATTAACAATGAATGGGCAAGTTGTTGGTTATCCCAATTTTACTAGTGCTGCCCGCGAGTAGTTACTTTGCAATTTATCGCAGAGAAGTGGGCAACTTATCGACGAGAATCGAAGGTCTTCTCGACTTGAATTTCCCCCTAGAAAACCTTAAGCTTTCTCATTTTGTAAAAGTTTTCACGAGAAGTAGAGATATTTGCCACTTCTTGGAAAGATTTTAATATGGATGTAGGAGGAATATAAAATAACATCTTGGAAAGTTGTAATGCCCCCTTTCTAGGATGACAATTAGTTGTTTAGTGTTGGTCTATCACTGGAGTTTACATAGGCCAATGGTGTGTGTAGGGGACTTATATAGGGCGCAGAGAGCCAAATGCAAGCTTTTTACGTAGTTTGGAATAGTTGATGACAAGTTTCTGAAATTTAATAGATGTCCCTATTTTTTTGGGATTGACCGGGAGTTGTCCAAGAGGTATCCGGAGACCATTGGGGACAGTTTGAACACATTTGATGCGTTTCCTATTTTTTGGGAGGTGCTCTCAATTATTAGCTAAGTTACCGATGCTGATTCTGACGCTGATGTGGGTGCGGGGTGCTGATGTGTGGAATTTTTATTTTGGGATTTTGGATCCGTCTATATATATATATATATATATATATATATATATATATATATATATATATATATATATATGCACACTAAAATTTATGAGAAATGCAAGAAATATACAAAAATAAACCATTCCATAGCATGATGCTTCACCATTGATAGTTCAAGTTCAAATTCACTAATCAAATTCAGTCATTCAGAATCATAAGGATTCTCAAAAAAATCCACATTCTAGTCATCATCAATTAAATACATGCTAAAATTGACATCTAAAAGGTGTTTTGACTGCGTCTGCTTTCTAGATGGGCCCGGATGCTTCCTAGATTCTTCTAGGAAGCACATCTTGGACCTGTGGGTTCTTGCTGGATGCGCTGCAGTGCATCCACCAAGAACCCACAGTCCCAGGATGCGCTTTCAGGGAGAATCCGTGCAGCATCCTAACTCACCCAAGCATCCGGACGCATCAGAACCAGCATCTGGCCTTTTCAGCAGAGAATCAGTAACTAAGATTATTAGGAGGAACTAACCATTCAGTGGCTGACGTTCTAGAGATGCACACAGTTGAGGAGAGTTAACTGGGCTCAGTTTCAGAATGACAGGTTCGGTCTCCTACTTTTTAGGAGCATCCCGAGATAAGGGGTACTGCCAGTTGGTTCAGACAGTTCAGGAATCATCCACAGTCTAGTGGTTTCAGTGGGTTTCCAGTTCTGAGCTCATTTGAATATTTGATGAATAAAATAGGAAATACTAAAATATTTCCTAAGTTGATTTGATTAAATAATAATTAAGTGATATAATAATCATTTAGCAATATAATAAATATAAAGTGATATTATTTTCACTTTTCCTTTTATAACTTAAATAAGGCCCATAGGGGTTCATCACCTAGGCCAACACCTTCTAAGTTGTTAATAAATTAAAGGGCAATAAAACAATTAATTATTTCACCTTGGAGTACGAGCCTAGAGGAGAACTAATTTATTATAATTCAAAGTGTAAAGTGGAGAGGAAAGCTTACTAGGGTTCGATTTTGACGAGAAGAAAATAAAAGGAAGTCTTGGCGTCAATTCCAGCATTTTAGTTTGATAAGAAAACACTCATTCTCTTGCAGCCAGAGGCTCACGTCATTTGCTATAGACTACAGGGATGTCGCCCCCTTGCAGCCACAGCTGAGGCAATAATCACAGCGGTGGGATTGCCCACATACAGGTCAGTCTTAGATAATTGTTGCAGTAAAAGATTAAGTTTGCAGTGGTTGGAGGAAGGAATCCATACTGGGGAATCATCACGTTGCATGAAGGGAAGTATAATTCAGTCTCCCAGGGCATATGGAATGCAGATCACCTTATTTCTATTAGCCATAGAACCATAATATATTGTAGGTAGAGTTGCAGGTCTGGAGTGAATTAGCTTGTACCCAGCTGTGACACGGATTTGTTTGGGGCTGGATGCTATCCATAAAAAGACTTGATAAATCTGCTTGTTTTCAATTTTCTTTATGCAAAGCTCTGTTAACTATTGGTAAAGCTGAAAGTTTAGTCTTCTTGTTGCAAGGTATGATCTCTTTCTAACAATGCTTTATTTATTTAAAAGGTTCTGTATGATTTCCAATGTAACACCAGTACTGGGGTATGTTGGAATGAGTTTCCGAGATGTCGGAAAAATGGGCCTCATTTTTGTGACAGCAGCAAGGGGAGGAAGGGGCAGGGAGGGCTGTTGTATAGTATACATATAGAACTTGAAATGCTTGTTATAAAATTATTTTTCAATAGAACAACCAAATTAAAATACTCGCACATAGCAAAATTGCAACATGAACTAGAGCCATTGAATATTCAACATAGCAACATATTACATATCCAATAGTAACATTCAAAAATCAAAAATCAAAATTCAAATAGAAATCCAACTCCCCATTCTAGCAGCAGCATGGTTGCGGAATGGCAGAGGTGGGGGGTACTTGGGTACGCAAGTACCTAGTGTGGGGATGTCTCAGGGACGGGTGCTCCGAGGTTTGGGAGGGGGGTGCAAGTCCCCTTGTAGCACTGATGATTTCATTCATTAAGGTTTGAATAATTATTGTATTAGGGTGTTTGGTATTCACAACAATAATTGATAAATTTGTTTTTGTATTTTTTATATGAGAATTATATAGTAATAATGTTCACTCTTAAACTTATGACTCCAATATAGTGAAAGTTATTGGTGTTATGATCAAGAGTATATTTTGTATTATTGATTCTGGTTATAGTTTATATTCATGTTTTCTAATGTTTGAAATCTATAAATGTGGAGGGAATTAGAAAATGAATATTTTGAACATTTTCACAGGAGCAGACATCATCAGCATCAGATACGGCTTCTGAGGATGATGTTGGACCAATTGGACAATGCTTAGAGGTTTGTATGCATGCTTCTATTTTTCAATGTAAAGGGAAGCTTCTATATCTATGTTTATAAGGTGCAGTTCCACTTTATAAAATGTTCTATTTGTGTTATATTCTGTACGGTGACTTGGGGACTGGCCTCATTTTGAAATAGTTTACCTTGTTTGGAAAGCCTACTTTGTAATGTTTGTTCTAAATTTTTGAATTAACCTTCAAAATTTTATTCATGTGCCTGTTGCATGATGCTTATCTGCTTGCAGGAACTTCTAGGTCTTTCCCCAAATGAGATTGAAAATGGCCTATGGAAACAAGATATTGAGTGCAAATGCAAAATTTCTGATTTGCTTGAGAGACATGGTGGCATCCTTGATGTTCACTTGTTGAAAAAAGGTCTTTCACACCAGAGGTCTTTGTGTTTAAGGTAATGCAGTATATTAGAAATCCTTTTTCTGTGGTCTAGTAAAACTCAGTGCAAAAAGTCAGAAGGATCACTTCTTTTCATTTAAGGTAGGGTGTTTTCAATATCTGCATTTATTCTGTGCAGTGAAATCACCAAATCTTTTTCAAGTTTGTATGAATATTGTAAATTATTTTGTTTTGATGTAGAATGTAATGAAGACACTAGACACACTTGAGACTGTTTGTTTGCATAGTATTGTGTTCTGTTCTATTCTTCTCTCTCCTGAAAGTGATCAAGATTATACCAGTAGTTTTAGTAAGATAAGGCACATGCTTAAGCTTTTTCTTGAAAAATGAAATGAAAGCAGAAGGGTCGAGTGTAGAACTGATGATAGGATCAGTAATGGGGAAAAAAATGACATTGAAAACCAAATAATTGGGCTTCATATTCAAAATTTTATGGAATATGCAGTTTTACTGAAGGCTTACTTCTTTGTGGAAAGAGGTTGTTAATTGCTGGTTGGAAAAAGTTGGTATTGTTCATGGCAGCATGGTAAGGAACATGTTGACGATCTCATTGTGAAAGATGTTCTGGATGGGAGACTTGCATTGGAAAAGTGAACTGAAGATCATATTGGCAGGTTACACCTTTCTAAATTCTAATGAATGAGGTTAAATTCTACTTTCTGATGTGGAAATGATTGACATATGATTAGCTTATTAATAGTCTACGTTCCACAGTATGCATTCCAACACCCAGCTTGTCATGTCTGTCCCCATTGCCATCACAAAGATATGGGGATAGCCAGGGACATGGCCAGCCCCTATACTCTAGGGATATTAACCCTTTCTATGTTTTTAATTTTTAGCATTCTTGTTCCAGAATAAACAAGATACATGCTCCCCACCCATCCCCGCACACACTATAATTTACCTGGAACTTTACTAGAACTCCAGCTGATAGATGAGACCTCCCACCTAGGGTGGATGGGAAGAGTATCAAGCCTGGACACCCATCTTATTTCCCATGGGTTAAAATGTATATTTCTCTATTTCATGTGTTGTTGCAGATGGGTCAGATAAACCAGGCTGGTAGGAAAGAGATGTTACCATAGGCATGGTATCCCCGGCCCTCCAGCTTCAGGGGAGTATTGAGAGCTAAAAGAAACTTTATAGTTGTTGAAGGACTGCAGACAAATATTGAATGAAAATATATCCCTGTTGAATGGCAACAAACAGCTGTTACCCTTTTTATCAATGGGCAACTCTTTGGCTGCATATGGGCCAGGAAGACCATTATCAAATGAAAACACAGGTCTGGCATGAGCAAAAGCATGATAGAGCGAAATCACGCAGATTGCAAACACCATGGAACATAGCAAATGATGGTTACATCTTCCTGAGAACCGTTGAAAATTAAAGCTTCTATTTTTCTTGATTTTAAATTGGGTTTAGCAAGATGTGTATGTTTTTTATCAAGTCCAATCACAGGCAATTTGTTTTCACAAAAAAAAACACCTATATAATATTGTTGAAGGCACTGAATCCATCTATTTAAATTAGTGTTCAATCTTCATTATTTCCTACAGTATGTTGCATTGCAATTGTACCACTCCATGCAGAAGCAGTGCTGTTAACAACTTTTCTCAATGCCAACATCAGAAGTTTCATTCATTTTGCAGGGGCTTGATTATTATTTTCCAGATAACAGTAATATCCATCATAAAATTAAATAGAAATGGTAACATTCCAACTTCTTAATTTGTTTATTTTCACAGCAATTTGTTTATTTTCAAGGTGGTAATAAGTCCTAGGGGTCTTTTGAAGGGAATTTTGGCAAGGGGTTTTGGTTTCAGCAATATGGCCATTTCAGATTTTCATCCTACAAAGATAAATCGGCAGTGATCTTTTGAATCTTTCAAAGGTGATTTCATCAAATGAAGGACAAAATACAACAATCATAATAGTGGAATTTGCAATATTTGATCGCTTAATGCACAAAAGGTGTTCGATTTCAATATATTTCATTAGAGGTTTTGTCTTTCAAGAGTTGTACCAGAGGTTTCAAGGTTTTCATATAATGGAACACCTATTTTGTTTTTGTAGGATCAATATAAGAAGATGCGAGAGTTTCGCCTTCGTAGTATTCACCATGATTAGGAGTTAAAACAGAGAAAAAACTTCATTGGAATCATTTAGGGATGTTTGTTTATATTTGCTTGTTCTGACTAACATATTTTGAGAACACAATTTTTAGCTCAATGTTTATTTTTTGATCATCTATTTTTAATAGTTTATTTTTGGATCTCTTGTCATGCAAGAGATATGAGTTGTGTTAATTCATACTGATCTTTACTAGGAGTTTGCAATCAGATAACTTGCAAAGAAAATCAGAAAATAGGACATATGCTGCAAATAAATGATGAGATTTGAGAAAAATGAGCCACTTTAAGGGGGCAAACTTCCAGATATCTCTACCCCTTGGTAGGACTATTAGCTTCATTGAATATTTTTTTCATTTGTGGACATTAATATAATTTCTTCATTCTTCTAGAAGAACTCAAATCATGAAATGATGATCATAAATTACAATTAGCTGTAATAGATGCCCTACCTTGGATGCTAAATAGGTCGACTAATATACCTATAAAATACCATATTAATGATCATATAAGTTAAGATTTATGGTCACTACAAGAGGACTACTTATAAATTATAAGGGTGTAGCATGCCCCATGCTCACCTGAATGTATTCCTTGATACCAATCAATTGTGGATGCATCTGCACAACATCTTCATCTTCTCATGTGGCATCTTCTACAAATTCATCCACTGAATGAGCTACTTTGCAATTATCGTAGTCTTCAACATTTTTTGTGCATATTTCAAGTATTAACTTTGGCTCTAACTTGATTCCTCCCCCATCATCTAGCATTGATAAAATTGTTTATGCTGGAACCTATTGACCAATCTGTTTCTGTAAACACGAGATGTGAAAAAATGGATGTATCTATGTTGTGGGAAGTAACTCAAGTTTTTATGGTACTTTGTTAATCTTCTACAGGGTTTGTTTGAAACATAAAAAGTTTGTTGACAACTTGTTATTTTGAGGATAATAATGTTCATAGTATTGGGGAAGTGTTTGTCTTAAATTCTAACTAACAAGGAGCATCTTGATGCTAGTTTTGCAGAAATAACCCGTGAATAAGCGTGGTTAATGTTTGTGGTTGGATGTCTTTTAATAGAATATATATGGTCATATTTCAAGATTAGCTGATAACTTTTTTTGGGAAAATTGCGCTTGTTGATTGCCATACAGATATTGCTTTGCATTGATTTGCAACAAGTTAAGCTGTGATAACCAGTGGGTGTCTCTCTCTGATGATGTCCATCCAAAGTCTAGGCAGGAAAAGTTTTGGGCAATAGTGAAGGCACAGACAGTTGGAAAAGCAGCTTCCCATGCTCGACAAGGTTTAGTGCAGGAAGGCATATTAATTGATACCAATTATTGTTTCCCTAGTTCAGGTGGATTGGTAGAGGCTCAAGATTCACAAATTGATTCTGGAAGTTCATATCATGCTAATTTTCCTTCAAAGGTTATTTTACCAAATACTGAGAATATGTCTATGGGAAACTGTATGGAGTCTCTGGAGTGTAACAAGGGAAATCTTTGCTTATCAACAAAATCACCTCGAAGGTTGATATTTGATATTTGATTGCATCTTATTTGTATGGGATAATAGTTTTGGTTTTGTCATTCTTGACTTAAGATTACATAACACAGAATACCTTATTTTGAAACAGGAAACTGCTTCCAGCATCATCCATGCTTGTAAAAGGTATTGATGATAGAAATGTTGAGGATGAAATTCCAAAGGTATTAACCATTAACTGCCTTATAATCTGTCTTGGTTGAAATATCTGCTGCAGCTATTGGTCACATATGAGTGTATACAGCATTGACTTGAAAGTTAATGATCACTAAGTGTTCCTTTCAAATAACATCTCATCTTTAGTAGCTTTTTGGTTCTGTATTCAGGTTTTTGAGAAGTCGTGCCAGAAAAGTTCAAGCACAAAAAGAGTAGTTGCAACTCGAGGGAGGATATCACTTGCTAGATTGTTAGGAGGAAGCAGATAATAATTAAGCTGGACGTGACAAGTTTGCATATATTATGCTTCTAAGCTCCAGGGTTTTGAATATTTTTTGTGAGTTCTGCTGACATAATCATAGCTCAACTGTTCCAATTAACAGATAAGAATTATGGTTCAGCTTAAATCGGTAAGAGGATCAACCTTCCAAAGGACTCCAGTGGTTGAAGCCATAGTTTGCAAACTCTGCAAGGATCCTCCCTCGGAGTTGCCAAGAAGTCTATTTTTTGTGCTGGGCAAGTTCTCTTAAGTTTAGCTCTTGCGTTTTTTAAAGATGCAAGAAATTGTGAGAAAATATGTTGACACATGTAAAATACTGTATAAAAATCTTTTTTCGCATATTTTTGCTTTAAAACCATGCATTTTCTCTTTTGAAATATCATTTTAAAAATCAATAGTTCTGTAATAAAAAATTTCAGGAAAAAAAAATGGACAAGGGTACTGATACAAAAGTAGTTAAAACTACAATCAGTGGACAAGAGGTACACAAGAATAATTTTTGCTATAAAATCATGCATTTTCTCTTTTGAGATGTCATTTTTTAATTTAATACTTTTGTAATTGAATTTTTTCGAGAAAAATAATTGTACAAGGGTATTGATACATAAGTAAGTAAAACCACAATTAGTGGACAAGAGGTACACAAGAAATAAATTGACCAACCAAATTATGAAGTGAGAAAGATTCATAATTAGGGTGTTTGATTCCTAGAGGACAAACTACTTATAGGCATACCTAATAAAATGATTCCTAGAGGACAAATTGCAATGAAAATGACAGATATGCAACAAGAAGGGCATTGTGGGAACGAGAAAAAGTGAGAGGATGTAGTTTAGAAGACAAATATTTAACAACATGCATTGAAACTTGTATGACTCATGACAAATTGGTTGACAATGCTATAAGGAATGCTAAATAAAGTTAGGTTGGATTTCTAAAGGACAACCTTGTTAAACAATCTCAATTTTCCTTTTATAGACACAAATATGGCAAGTGCACAAGCTTGGTTTTCATAGATTTTCTTGTATTCTATTGTATATTATTGGATTGCAACTCTTGTAGTTTGATGTACTCAAGAAAACTTCTTTTGCTAGTATTCCTGGTGTACATTCCTATAAGTTTGATAAATGCTTATAACATGAGGGGATTAATAGAGTTTTCATCTAATGGTATATAGGAGCTAGGGGTTGTACCCTTGTCAAGATTACAAAAAAGCAAATGTTTGTTTGGTCTAAAAATTTAGTAATTCCTTGAACCTAGTATACTACACATTGCATAGAATAACACTTGTTTACATCATTCAGCAAAGCCAACCCATAACTACCCTTGTTGGTTGTGATGTCACTTTCAAACCGTCTTTGTATTAAAGAAATACTGACTTAAACCACCTATTTTGGCTTATTTTTTAAAACTAATTGTCCAAACTTACATACATGAACATTAACTTCACACATGGTAGTAGGTGTTAATCGTGTACCTCTTGAGACGTCTGTGCCACGTGGGGTGTCTCTTATTGACAATGCTAGGCCTTGTTAGGTTGAGCTACCATTGATATTACTCTCTTGTTGGGGCATCTTTGGGGGGTTGTGAACTTGTAGTTCTTGAAAAGTGAAGGTTTGTGGATCATAGTTGGATAGGGTGTCCCAACACACATTGATTCAGCTGTTGGTTTTAGGTTGCCCTATGTTGGGGATAATCGATTGGTTGCTAATAATGGGCTTTCTTATGCCTAGACTTTAAGTTCTAGGGGGAGTTTTTGGGTTGCTTTAAGAAGATAAGAAATTAATCCTTTTTTGTTTATTGCTCTCTTCTCTTGAATCTTGATGAACAAAAAATATTGAATATTGATAGGACTGAGGCCCTCACTATTGATGTTGTAATTTGTCATTCTAGGGGTTTTTGACCCACTCTCTTGGGGCCCCATGCTTGGATTTCTAAGCATTAGAAACCTCATAACGCATATTCAGTTTAGATATTTCTATTGGCAAAAGGTTTTGTAATAGCCAAATTCAACAATTTAGAGTATAGGAGGATCATTCTCTGTGATCACTTCTTTAATTGGGAAAACTGTTGTCTTCTCATGGTTAAACCTTGGCATCAAGATTTCAACCTATCTTCCGAATCTTTTTGTAAGGCACTAATTAGGGTACATCTTCCTAGCTCTGGTTGGATTTTGCCATTGAGGAAGTGGGTGAGGTTGTAGGAGATTTTTTATTGGTGGTTTATGATTCTTTCGATATCCTTCACTCCACCTATGCACAAATTCATGTACACATAGACACATCTAAAGGTTGTTTGACAAAGATTAAACTTTGTACTCCAAAGGGCTCTTGGATTGAATCATTAGATTATGAAGGTTTTCCTTGTAGATGTAAAAAATGTTTAAAAGGCTACATAGTGACTAAGTGTGATTTCAAAATAGTCAATTTTAAGAAGCCCTATTCATGGTGGAAAGGAGCCTCTTAACAACACTATATGGTAGTCAAAGCCTCATCTCAGGGGACGAGAATACTACATAAGTTATGTAGGGCTCTTTTGGCACAAATTAGGTGTAGACTGTCTTGGATGGGGGTGAGGCTCCTTTTGCTGATTTTGTCCCAGGTAAGGTAGAGGTTTTAGATCTTGTTAGGTTGGAGCTGATATTTATGATGGTGGAAGAAAATGTTTGTCAAAATGTAGTGTTCGTTGGTTCTTAAGCAGTGCAATAGTGTTGGTTTTATGAATGTTGGTTTTGTGGATGCTGGTGCCACTGTTGTTGTTGGCTCTGTCTAGCATGAGGCTATTGTGATCGTTGATGTTGGATTTGTCCAACAAAATATTGATGTGGTTCTTGTAGTAGAGGCTACACTGATCCTTTATAGATTATTCTTTCTAGCTCACTTGGTGCTAGCTCTTATCTTGGTTCTGGCTTGAGGTCTTTGGATTCTTAGGCTTGACTTGATAAGGCAACTATGATGGAGGAGGGCTTGATCCTAGTTATTAGAAAACATCACTTGAAGTCTCCTCTTTTTGATATGAATACGCTCCCAGAAGGAGGGAGGTAAAGGAAAATCTTAGCTTTTCCCTTTGTTTTGCAAGTTTTGGATTCTTCGGGTTAAAACCTAAGGGGCAGTTTGGGCTTATTGTTTATTTTTCTAAGTTGTTCTATTGGGTGTCTGTTGGCTTGTGACAACGTTTTGTTTGGAATATCGTTTGGTTATGTTGTTGTAAAGGGTTTTGGGTCCCTTCAAAACCTGTTTTAAACTTTAATCAAAACACTAACATCACACATTACCAAGCTTAGATAATTACATATCCTATTGGTCACATTTGTGTGCATTATGTTTTGTTTTCATAAGGCACCCTTGATTATGTTTAACATTTATTATGACCCCAGCCTCCTCTAGCATCATCTTGCTAGAGTCAACATCTTCTCTGATGTCAACACCAATGATTGCGTCCTCTTCCTCTCTTACATGTCCCTTGAGTGCTTGTAGTTCAAGATCTAGCCCTTCCCTTTATCAATTGCCAAGCCTACCATATTTTTGAGAAACAAAATGTTGTAGGCAATCACTTCTTTCACACAACTAGATGGCTCCATCGATGTAATCGGTTGCAATTTCTTGATCTCTTGACGATTTCTCCTCAACAAATAATAGATCTTAAGGAGTGGAGCCTTTGTCCTTGTCATGTTCTTTGACACATCATTGAGGGCTCTAAGAAAAAGGCATTTAATAGGGTTTTTTGACAATTTTTTTTGTCATCCTCCATTTCTAATAGCATTGCCAAAAATGTGGTGGACATGCATGTGTTGACTTTGTGTCGATGAGTTGCCCCTAGCAATTTATGCCTCAAGATCAGCTCCATAATGTGGACAACTTGCATATGATTGAGCTAACTTCTCTCTTCAACTTGTAGTTTGGCACCTCACCCATGGACATTTGCCGTTTTTTGGAGACTGGTCTCGATGGTGTGTCCATCACATTCACTCACCAACACTACTTCCCAAAGTTGATGAGTCATCACCAACTATGAGTGGCGAGTAATGATGTCCAAATTGGCAATGCCTTTTTCTTGCTTCCCTTGCAAGGCTTTGGTCCCTTTTCATCATTTCCCATCTATGTCGATCACATGAAACCTCCTCAGATCTATAATAAACGAGATTATTAATTTGTCTAATGTTTCTAGGCTTGTTCCACCTCCATATGCTCAATTAATTATTAATTGATGCGTTGCTTGAATCGGCCAAGAGATTATTATTTATTGTTGTAATCAAGCTCATTATACTTGCCCAATTTACCTGTTTACCTTGAATGGTAGTGGGGGTTGTATTTAATTAGCAATTTTAAAATATTTATCTGTTGCTCGCACTATTGTCCACCATGTGATGTTGAAGGATGACACAATGATGATAAATTGCTTGACTACTTGATACATCTTTAGTTTCTATTGTGGTGAAGTTCTTCTACAAGCATCTTACCTTCACAATATATGTGTTATTTTGAAATTTGTGAAATTCCTTATAGACTCTTCAATGGGTTTTAGTTGCCTGCTAAATTGTTAGTTAGGAGTCATGTTTGCTAGCATTGTCTTCTTATACTAGAGTCACCTTTGAGATGCAAACAATCTTCTTTTAGATTGTCAAATATATCATTTGTAATTACTACTAAGTGTATTGACTTTCACATAGAGCTTTGCTATTATGATCTCTTCCCCAAATTGTACACTACTTCAGCTAGGATTTCCCCTTGTTGCCTTGTTGAAATATATCTCCACCCACCCTCTCGTGAATTCTTTTTCACTTTACTCAATCCCATGAGTTAGAGTAAATATGAACTTTTCTTAACCCATTAACAAGGTATTAATAGTGTTATATTATTATAGTACCTATACTATGTAAACTTTATTACCACCTCTATGGGTCCCACTTAAATTCTATTAGTCAATCCCATTGTTAGTTTGTAATATATTTAAATGCATTGGTCTAAATTGATTAAACTTATTAAAAAATTATTAATATTATTGACTAATTACAAGTTAGAATATTTGTCGTAATATTCGTCATTAGTAATTATTCATATTTTGTGAATTTGTAACTCTCAAAAGGAGAATAATACTTGAATTTGGATGTTGTTTGGGTTAATTTACTTTTGTAATATAGGCGATACAATCCTTGATTGTTTCATATATATTGAAAAATAGTTTCTAGCGATCTTTGATTCTTTTTCTTTTTGAATTATTTTCTATATTAATTGCTCACTTCAAGGCTCACTTTTGGGTATGTTCTACAATTTATATAAGATTTTAGAAAAATATTGCTAATTGTTTGGTAGTTGATTTTATAATTGTTTACAAGATGATATATTGTTGTTTGTGTATTATTTGTATTAATAGTTCATCCCTCTCTATACTACAAATATGTTAGCTCTTATTTGAATTTTTTTGCATTGCAGTTTACATTACAATTGTTGACAAATATAGTTTTCTAGATTGTTGGATTATTATGTCACAATTCATGGAATTGGAAAAAATTGAGTATTTCTTTGTAGCCTAGATGACAATGCTGCCAAAAAAGGCTAATTATTTAAATCATATATACTACATATATTGTAGAACTAAGTACCTTGTTGCTAGTTTGTATTCCAAAAATTCTATATTCTTACATTGTCAATATTAGGAATTTGTTGATGAAAACATTTTTATAAAACATTGGTTATGAAACATTGCATATAATGTGCAATGCGATCAAGAAATGGCTAATGCCAAGGATAAATATGCAAGACATATAACTCGAACATGTTTTGACATAACATATCATATGCTCCTAATATTTGACCTAGAATACAACGAATCCAAACATCGATGAAATATTTACAAATACTAAATATGATCGTAATTTGATATGTATAAAAATTAACATATCAAGAATCAAACACTACCATGAGAAGATAAAATACAAATAAAAGAGGAGACATAGTAAACTAAATAGAAAACTGGAATATGCAAAGTAGCGAAACTTTAGAACGATGTTGAAAGTTAACTGACAGTGGACATGATATAGGATACATATGCTCCACACAAGAAACATCAACTATATAAAATTAATGAACTCAAACCAAGACAAACCAAATGAGTGTAAAATATTAACTGAGGGAAGAAAGAAAATAAATTTTTTGACAAATATTAGTTTTGATGAAGAAATTAATGTAATAAGAAATGATATAAAAGGGCTAAGGAAAACGACACCCAAAGAAGAAAAATAAATGAATATTGCGTGAAAATATTATTGGAAGAGTTGATATGACTTGGGAAATAAGACCCTATGATTTTTTTGAAAGATCCACTAACAAATAGAAAATAAAATGGTAGTAGTAATGACAATGGTGTGATGGCTAGGCTACATAGAGAGGTTTTAAGATGTTTCAACAAGGCAAGTAATTCTTGGGTGGATATAGATGGATTAGATATTGAAAACTCAACCACACAAAATTATTAATAGTTCTTGCCATGCATGGCAGAAACTATAGCCAAGGGTTTATGCTTAAACAATGATTAAATAGAGTCAAGGGAGCCAATTAGATTTCACTTTTTCATATAATTTCTATTATCTATTACTCTTTATATCACTAAAGTTGCAAGGTTCTTAAAACAAATTTTAGTTAAATTCTTTTTGGCATTTTATTATTGGCATATATTTCGATTGCACAATAGAAAAGGAATGTTTCAAATTTCCAATGCTAGAGAAGGCACATGCTGCAAGGTTTTGAGCACTGCGCTGAGGGTTGGTGTATTATACATTTGGTAATCATGCTCAACTTAAAATGGAGAGGATGTGTCTTACTGATAAGCCAACAAGAATAATATTTTACAAGACCTAAGTAATTTTATTTTCATGATGGATACCTATGTGCTCTTGTTTAATTGTAAACATCCAACTATAAGGAAACTTGTTGGCTAGATGAATTAGGTTTAATAGTAGATTGGATTTCTGTGCATGCAGTGATGACGTGTACAATGCTAACATGCACTGGTATGTTGAGGACACTCCAAATGGGTAGACCAAATAAATTATTTCTTTGCTAAGATAAATACTATATTACTTTTTTCTGTTGTCATGTCGTCTTCCTCCCAGCTTGTAAATTCATGCCCATAACTACTCAGTCCCCTACAGAACGATTGTCGAATACATGGATTGTGTGAGTGTGAGTTTTCTGACTATATGAATCCTATCATATTCTTCCACATTCTCTGATATTTCTTGTCTACTTTGGCTTCCTTTGGATTTCTCAATTATGCTCATTCAAAGTTTATGCTTCCAGAGCAATGCAATGTTATTATATTGCATCTGGCGGCATACGAATCTCATGCATTTAATTTAATTTTTTGAAACTGAATCGAGCTCCATAGTGCAATGAAATGACAAGGGTTTCATACATTAGAATTAAATTGAGGAAATTTGTCGAAGTATTTAGATAAAGTAAATTGTCATTTAATTGCTACAATGGAGTAGTTTCTCTTCTATCAAATTCACATAGGACTTATTTGGGCAAAAATGTTCACTTGAATACCCAACAATTTGAGGGGAAATTTTCCTTAGTTAACTGTTCTCTAAGTTCAACTCGAGATGTTACAAATGATAATGATGAAGAAAATTTAACAAACAACAATTTAGCTCATGTATTATAGCTTTCAGCCGACAAAAGAAAATGACATTAGGAAAAAAGAGCTCTGGGTAATGTAGTAGAAGTGCAAAAGATTCAAATGTTGATCAAACAAGGAAGAGAAATGAGTTCCATCCAAGAAAACAAGAAAAAAACATACAAGGCTGATTTTTCATGTGTAACTTTGAGACCAAATAGAGTTGTTTTAGCTACCGAGTATTTGGCTCACCTAAACACAAGACATAAGTTGTGAACAAGGTGAAACAAGGAAGGAAATTGTTCTTGTTTGATTCTGATCTCAAAATGGTATATGGAATATACAATACTTTCTCTAGTGGAGGTCTAAACTTGGAGCCCCATGCTTTTGGAGTGGGTAAAATGACTTTCCTAACACAAGCAAACTATCCTTTTATTTATTTTTACTACTTTAGCTTTCTTAGAATTTGGTGCAATATTGCCACAAAATAGTTTTCAGGTGTTTGGTATTTATGTACTGATAATTGAAAATATTACCAGTGTGTTTGTCAACATCATTTTGGATTTTGGTTTGAGAATTGCAGTTTGGTCTGTCAACAATTTATAATGTCCTATTTTTTGTTCATAGTTTTTATGTCTTACAAATTATAAATAATATGACTAATGACTCAATAATCAAATGATGCTAATGAACCTTATTCATTACCATGAACATTTGATTTCGAATTAAAACTCATTTTTTTTGAAGAATCCAGTTCAAGCATATCACACAGAACATGTCAATAAAGATTTAGTAAGCAAAGAGTCAAATTCTAATCTAATAATGCCAATTTAGTTATTAAGTTTGATGGTGTTTATTCAGTCAAATAAAATTCATACTGTCAATTTGACCGTTTGTCTCTTTTTGAGGCATAGAATTAATCTCAATAAGATACCTCATGACCATGTTAGAATTGTAAGATGTCAGATAGGAATAAGTTTAGGTATACAATCAATCAAATCTTTATTTAAAATTACTTATTGAAGATTAAGCATAATAATTTGGAATTTCTTTTTAAAACTATTTTATACTAAAAATCAATTATTAAAAATTAAGAGTCAATTTAAATTTTTATAGTAATTGTTTAATGTTCTATTATAAGTTGAATTGAAGTGCTTCAACCAATTAAAGACAAACTCTTAAATTCATTTAAAAATATTTTTCCAACCTTGTGAAAAAATAAAATGCCATGTTCATTATCGTAACATTACAAGAAAATAAAAGGTGAGCACATTAAAGAAAAACATGCAAGCCAACCAACATCAGAGTATAATGAATAGATTGGCATCATGGAATATTGATAGCTCACTCAAAACACTCCATAAAGTAGAAAAATAAACATGAATAGAGACATTTACTTAAAAAGTACAATAATTTCAAGGAAGACCAAGTACCATTATCTGCAAGAAATTAGATCTGATTGGTAGACCAAATGCCAAAACTGGCCTAAAAATCAACATAATGTTTATTTATGATAGATACAATTTAGTTTATTTTAGCTATATTGGTATTGTGCTTCTTATGCCTATAAATTTTAGAGTCAACCACTACTTTCTTGCAAGTACTTTTTTGGTTTTTCCCTATCATGGACATTATGCTCTAGTGGCTACCGGTAAAGAATAATTATTAAGCTTTGTAATGAAATAGCTTAATGGGTCATTCATAGTAAATATTACAACTTCTCTGTTATTTTTGAAATTTACAAATCCATTTTCTTTGGGACCTATCTTAACAAAACTCTTATTTTTGCAAGTATTGAAGTTTAAATAATAATAATTTCTTATCAATAAGTGAACTTGATTTTTTTAATTAATATAAATACTATGTTTATTGTTAGCTACGGTTTTGGAACCCTAAATATTTCCCCTCTTAGCTCAACAACATGAGAAATTAGAAACCTCTAAAACTTGCAAATTATTTTACATTTATACTATTTAATTCTTTAATGAATTAAATATATTCAAGTTAAATGCAAAGTAATTAATTATTAAAAACATTACTTTAATTTTTCATATAAATAATTCTATAACGAATTAATTATAATATGAGGGTGAAAGTAGAAGAATTATATTTGGAAAAGAATGATTTAAAATAATTAATTCTTTTTAAAAAAGAATTAATTATTATTATTGTAATTAGTATTGGTAGGGTAAATTGGAAAGAGATTTTAAAAATGATTAATTCTTTAAAGAATTAATTATTAATGTAATAGGGAGTTAGGGTAGTTGACAAACGACTTGGATAGGATTTCTTTAAAAATAGGAAATTCTATTGTAAATGGGTTCCTCCCATTTTGAAGGAGTTTGCACTTCTGAAGGAAAGGGAAGACAATCTAGTTTTTTCAATCTTGTATCAAAAGAGTTCATCTCTCCATAGAATGCTGAGTCAGAACTATTTTTGCCTAAGTATTCTATGCTGTAAAACTTTGAATATATTTTCTGAAGTTGTGGCAAAGTATATAAAATTCTACAATTTTATACATTATGTTAAACTTTCTGGAGTAGATACTATTGTTTACTCTACTGTGATTCATGTTCTTGTGGATATTAATTGCATGTGAAAGATTAGCTTTCCTTTGTTGCATATTGGAAACGTATTTTGGAGTTTGAGGGAGGAAGTTAAAATTATCCATCTATTTCTTATTTTAATATTCAGTCATGTTGATGAATGGATGTTAGTATTCCTTCATTGCCTTCTAGGTTAAAGGCATAACTAGAAAATGATTTATTGTAAATCAAAAGGAGGGAGCTCTACCTTCATTTCAAAATTCAGAGAGCACTTGACAAGATAATTACAAGTGACTCTATTGTTAGTTTTAGAGTTTGTCTCTCATTTTGGGTATTCAAGAGTCATTTTTGAAGGTGTTTTTGAGAGGAAAAACCTATTTACTAACATTTATAAAGTGTATGGGTACAAGATCACACAATGATTTAAAGACATAAAATAATACCATATAAAACAACTTGAACTAGAGAATATTCTAGGAAAATTAAAATGGCAGTATCTTTTGATGTAAGTTTGGGCTTCTTATGCATAATGTGTTTTGGAATTGGGCTTTTCTTGTGGTGGAGACAAAGACCAATCAACACATTTTTGTCAATGATGTTTTCCCAATTGGAGAAGCACAATGCAGAGATTTTCTTGGGACATTTGAAGATAGTCCAATTCAAAGAACTCCACATTATTGCTTATCATTTTAATAGCAAGAATTCTCTTGGTTTAGAAGGCTTTAGGAGTGCTTACAAAGGTTATTTGCAACTAGGACCACGTGTAGCTTTAAAATAACTAAAGGATATGTACAAGTGAAGTTCAATTCCAGATAGAAATGGATATGATGAGCTTGGCTCTAAATAAACTTATTGAGATTGTGTGGTGTATGCATGAACACCACATAATGTCTCTTGGTTGATCCATACAGGATTAGTGGGAGTGCAACCTCTTTCCTAAGGGGTTTAACTCCTTAAATTTTTCCCTGGAAGTGTTTCAAGAATCTTGATTGAATTTTATTTGGTTCCATTTGGTCAAGTGTCTTCTATGGTTTGGTAGAACATTTGTTGGACTAATTTACTTTGGTCAAGCGTCTTCAGTGGGATTATTTTTCTTTGTTATGCAATTTGAGGCCATGTTTGATCTACTTTGTGCGATGTCTTTTATCATTTTTTAACATAGCCATACATTCAATTTGGCAGACATAAACAATTTCTTTTTTAACTTAATATTTGCAAACTTTGAAACATTGCATTATCATTATTGTACTTATTAAAGTAGTTTAAACAAAAATGAGCTACACAATTCTCTGCTTGCAACAAAGAATACAAAGCATGTACTTCCTTATATAGAATTATAAATCAATCTCTCCCTTACATTTTACTCTAAAACAACCTGCACTGCTAGCCCTTGGCAGGAACTATGCTGCCCTACAACTCTTGTTACTATTGCACCTCATTTAAGAGACATTTTAAAGGATGTTGTTCAACAAATTTCCATTATCGATTCACCAACCTTGTTATAAAACTTTTTAAAAGTGGAGAGTTGTTTAACCATCCATCAAGTTGTAAAACTTAAATAATAAACATACTTATTGGAGAATTATTTTAGGGCACTATGAAGATAAGTTGGGGCAAAACAAAAGTAAATAGGTTAAAAGGGCAAGTAGTTTTAAAACTAAAACATTAAAGTATATATCATTTTATGGTGTATATAAATCTAATTTTAAACACCATGAACCATAAAAGGTGAGTAAGTCTTATCTTGGTTTGTTTACTTCAAGAAAGCATTTGACATAATTATTAACAATTTTTTGGTAGGAAAAAAATTATTTACAATTTAGAAAGAATATATGATTGTAGTTGCTGATTTGTTAAAGCCAATATCATAAAACACAAATGAAGTAATCTAAGTTTTTATATCATTAAAATTCTTTTGTAGTAACATTAAAATTAAACATGGATGCCTATTATCTCTCACTTTATTTTGTATCTTTTTAATTTTTTTAAAAAAGAGAATGACTAGTTAAATAATGAGATGATGAGGTTCAAATAGCTAGTTATGCGATAAAAATCACATCAAGCAATGGTCATTAGTTTTATTATAATAATATTCCTGTGCTTAAAGGATTAGTTATAGATTTTTTTGAATAGGTTGAGATGCAAGTCAACACCAACAAAATTTAGACTTTAGATCCTCTTTTAGTAAAAATATAAGTAGCATATAAACTTTATATTTTAGGGGAACCCACTTTATATGGTCATAGAACACAAATATCTAGGTCTTGATTACACTAATAATCCTAGTTGGGAAAATGGGTAACAAATAGAAACAATGGAGGGTAGATATATCATAATAGTGTCCCCTCTCTAAATAGGTGGAAAGGTGCTGATTTACAGGATTAGAAACTCTTAGGGTCTTGGTTGTATTTCTAGTGGTGCTTTGCAAGTGTGAAGTTTAGGTATATGGTCTTGCCATATTTGAAATGGAAAATAATTGAGAGTAAAGAAGTATTCTTAATTATGGAAAAATTGAAGATTAAGAACTTGATTCCACAAGAAATACTCTTAACCAAACACACTATTTTTTTTAATAGGAGCATTAGTATGCATACTAGGCTATGCAAAAGAAAAAAGACATAAATGATAGGTGTCAAAAAGTAATTATGTGAGAAAAGGAAAATTAAGTTAACAAGACATGTGTGAAAAATAAAACCTAGATGAATAGTTGAGGTATAAACTAATGAAAATGAGTAGTCACTAGTGGAGAAATTAAAGATCATACTAGGGAAAAGTTTAAACTAAGCATGCACAATTTACAACTTAAGAGAACAAAATAATTACATTATTGAGTTTAATCTAGGTTATGAGCTTGTAAACATAATTATGTAGGAGAAATAAGCAAATGAAAAATAAAGAGCTTGTAACTTGTTTTCCCAATATAAGAACATCTAAATTTCATTTTTTTTAACTTGAAGCTAATGTTGGGCTTAGCGAGATCCTTCCAACAATCACCAATATGTACAATTATGTAGTTTTAATCCAAGGTCTTCCTAATTAAGTCTTGACTTCTGAATTGAGGGTATCAAATTATAAAGGGAGATACTAAAAAATTATCTCTCAAAAATGATTTTAGTATTTTAATTAATTTTATGTGCTCACATTTATGAAAGTTGTAAAAATTCTAACTAAAATGATTTAAAAAATGATAAAATGTGAGCATTTAGAAGCATTTGATTAGACATGCTAAAAATAATAATTGAACACTCATCTCCAAACTTAATTATTCTCCAAAAAGTCAAACTAGGAACCTTTCTCTTGATCAAAAATGTTAAATTCATAGCTTCTAAAAGGATTTAGGTTGTCCTCATATTGGCTATCATTTTTTAATGGGATATACTGAAAATTATTTTTCAAAAATGATTATGGTATTTAAATTAATTCTATGTGCTCACATTGCTCAAAGTTGTAGATGTTCTAACTAGAATGATTACAAAAAGATTAAAAAGTTAATATTTATAATCATTTGATGGGAAATGCTAAAAAATTGGGTACTTTTTCCAAATTTAGTTATGCTCCAAAAAGAGAAAGAAAGAACCTTTATCTTGCTAAAAAAGTTAATTCATAACTTCTAAAAGGCTCAAATTTTTAACACCTCCAATTGATGAGCCTAACATTGTTTCAAGAATTCTGTAAACATTTTCAACAAACTTCAAAGAGTTGCAAAGAAAGTAACTATTACATGTCGTAAAGGGTATGTAGGCATCAAATACGACATCAAATGTTGATAATCTTGTTGGTAGTTGTAGAAGCATATTGAAAGAACTGAACCATCATACAAAGAAATGTGGTCTTCAAACATGCAGTAGTTGAATGAATGAATGAATTTTAATGGCATCTACAAGACCAGGGGTCTAAGGGACTAAGAGACGACCAATTAATCTTCCTATTGTCTCCAAGTTGTCCCTTTTGTTGTGGATATGCATTAAGAAAGATATCATTTTGTGTAATCTTTCCTCTTCAAAGAGTTCATTTAGATTATTCACCCGTAGGTTGTCCTTGTCCCTGCTATGAATGTCTTCATACATTGCACAATCCTTGATAAAATAATACTTTATTTTCTCTACACTTTCTACAAAAATTATAGTATCTCTTCTCCCATACCTCTTTGAAAACTTTCCATATGCCAGTTTCATATCTCAAATGATGGGAGGTGGTCCTCAGGTGAGCAATTAGAATTTCAACTCTTTCCCTTAGTTATAGATCCTAAATATTATTTATCAATATGTTCTCATGTGGGGTCAAATTATTTGACATTATTAGCTTTTTTCTACTTGCTTTTTTTGTCCACATGGTGGTTTTGAAATTCTCTAACAACTACTTTTTAATCTCTATGATGGTGTTTGGGCACTTCTAAGGATTTATGTTCCGTTTGTTCAACCACTTTCTATTTTGTGTCTTCCTTTTCTTCTCCATGTTACAACTCCTCTTCAAACACCATCTTAGGACAATGATGTTTATCCATATTCTTCATTTTTTAAAGTAGCTTAGGAAATGAATAATTTCTAAGGTGTCAACCAGAAACATACCTACCTTCACCAAGAGGATATCATAAGGAACCATTGACTTTACGTTAAGGTTACTAGTGGTAAGATATTTTTGGGTTCTTTTACTTGCCACCTCTGTGATTAGACACACTACTCCCCCAAACCTCACATCAATAAAGATTAAATGACACTACCAAAAGACCAAAGAGAGTCTTCTTAGTCTTCTAATCCACAACTCAACTTTCTTGTACCCTTTCTAAAGAAGGCAAGAGAATTTATACCCCCAATGTATTCTTTCTAATCGACATGCCTCCCACTTAATGTACTATAGAAATTGAGTCCTAGGTATTTGTACTCACCCATAATCTTTACTGAGTTTCTCTCAAACATAAAAATATGTTGCTATTTTTTCTTTTTCAAAGAGCAAATCATAACTTTAGTCTCAGAGGTATTAACTAGCATCCCTACCCCTTGAAAGAAGAGCTCCAAAGTTTTCAAATGCCTGTCAACCCTTGAGTGGATTTAACAATAAGAATAAGGTCATCACCATACAAAATTAGTCTAACCACATGCCCTTTCAAATGCACACCTTCTCCATTAGCCTTGTTTAACCACTCTTCCTATTTATCAATGTAAAGAACGAAAAAACCAGGGTATGAAGGGAACCCTTATTTGACACCAATGCCACTCCCAATTTTTTTAGAATATTCCCTATTTATTTCTAATTTTGACCTTGACTTGTTCATACAACTTGTAAACAAAAATCCCTTACTTTCTAGGGACCTCCAAATCTTCTATTCTATGCCACAAATTATCCCTACGAATGGTGTCAATATTTCTTAAAATCCATGAAATAACAAAAAGATTCTTCTTCTTGTTTCTCCCATATCTTTTCAATGAAATGTCTTAGAGTGATACAATGGTCAACAATATAATGTTTTGGTCTAAAATCTGTTGATCCCTTTTCTCTTCTCTTCTTTTTTTGCTCAATTACTTATTTTACGGTCTAACATACTCCCAAAGAGTTTTCCAAGAAAAAGACCACCATAATAGAATGATGTTTGGAGGGATTTTCGATGTCACCACTCTTGTGAATAGGAATAATGGCATTGGTAATCCATTCAATAGGAAAGATTTTTTGAGTGACCCTGTTAAATATGTTCTCGATGTGGAAGCCAATAGCTCCTCAACTTGCAAACCATTAATATTATGATCTCTCCCATTTGCTAACTTCTATATACCCATTTTAATGTTGTCAATAGAAAAAATCTCATCTAAAGTATTAATTGGGGGGGGGTTGGTTATCCTCCACATTTGACCATTCACATAAAAGCTTCACTTATTCCAACCATGAGTAATATAATATTGTTTTCCACATGTTTTCTTTTTGGTTGCAACTATCTCAAAAAAACCTTAGAATTATGCTTCGTTAAAGAGATAACAATTTCCTTCTAGAAGTCTTATAACTCTCTTTGTAAAATTTTGGCAAGTGCTTGTATTCATTTGCATTTTCTTTGTTTTTTTTACCTTCTTTAAGTGTAACCTTCCATTCTTCATCATACCAAAGATTAGCAAGAAAAGTGTTTTAGACACCCTTCATTGGTCTAGGCCTTTTATAACCTTCGAGATCCCATGAACTAGAGGAATCAACATATTTTTTTTCTCAAGTGTTCATCCTTCTTATTTTATCCATGGAATCAATGTTGTTTCTAACCAGTTGGATCTAATTGTTCAATACAAAATAATCCTTGATTATAGGCTTTGCACAATAACTATTTTTTATTATTGAAAAAAGGTTTTAGGAATTGAATTTTTTTATATATGATATTCCAATTGATATGGATGAACTGATTAGCGAAATGTCTCAAAGAAACTCCATCATGGTTAAAAATGATTGCAAGATTTCTCAAAATTAATATATTGCAAAGTGTTTAGAAAACTTATACATAAATGTTTTGGTTAGAGATTGAGCTATATTTTACAATCTTTGTGATGTTTGCACTATGATGAGGAGTGATGATGTTTCTAAGACTCAATGACCAAATTGATGGTGAATTGCTGAAATGTCTCCTAGTTTCTTGCTTATAATTATGACACCTTAAGGCTTCAAATAGGTTAAATATCAAACTTATCTTGAACAATGGCTCCCAATGACTTACGACACTTATTGTTAGAGTAAACAATTTTAACATATTTATTTTATTAAGTTACCTTTTTATGCCTTCTTAAGCATTCACTTTATGCATTAGTGACATTTAATAATTATATTAATTATTAAATATTTTTCATTTAGGTCTGATGTCCTTGTATAAGAATTGACATTTTTTATTCCATAATTCTATTTCATTATCTATGAAATAGATCTTTCCTATTTTTAGAGCCATCTTCTTGCCTTTCACTCTATTCTTCCTTGTGATAGGTTATTTTGCATGTAGGTTCTCTTCAGATTTTGTGAAGTTGTATTTATCAACTTCTACATGGTATCAAAGCTTTGACATGTTGCTACTTGATCTTGGTTTGAAGATTTTTGGAGTTTCAAGGGTTTGATGGGTCAAGATGTTTTTTGATTAGATATGGAGGTGCCATTTTTTGGAGCACTTCAGCCCCAAACGGACCTCATGATTGGATTTGCAGTGTCAAAACCCTTATTTTCATATAAAATATGTCTGATTTGGACATAGTTGAAATCTAAGACCATTTTTTTCCCCCTTCAAGGTAATTATTTTTTGATTTTATTTATAAAAAAAATTTAATCGCAATTTTATATATTTTACAAAAAGTGCATGAGATCTTTAAAAAAAATATGTGCATGTATTTCTTTTAAAAAGCGGGGGCATTCTTTAAAAAATGGAATTGTGAGGAGCATTATATTTAAGGTACCCATAGGTACTTGCATCAACAGGCCCTTTTTTGGGATGCTTACCATGTATAGGTCTTGCATTGCAAGCACCTTCTTGGGCCTTGTGTGATTCCCTCAAGAAAGATTGCTCTATTTTTAGATCTCCCATGAAAATATCCCACCATAATGTCATCATCTATATAATGTTTCCATGTGGGAAAATCGTTACAATATATGGCTAGTTGTCACGATTGTGACAACTTCCTATGAAAAGTTCCCACTGCAATATTATCGTTTGCATAGCATAGCCATGTGAAAAGGCATCAGAATAAATGGATAGTTGTCACAATTATGATGGATTCCTATGGAAATTTCCCATGAAAATACCACCATTTGCATAGAAGAACCATGGGAGAAGGCATCACAATATATCTTCAAGTGATAGAATTACAACAACTTCCTATGGAAAGTTCTCATGACAATGCCATCATTTGCATAGTACAATTGTGGAAAAAGACATCACAATATATGGACAAGTGTTAGAATTGCGATGACCACTACATGGTCTTTAATAGTGCCGATGCCTTCTCGAGGATCTCCTTTGAGATGAAAAGCTTGAATGTGAAACATATAGCTCTTTGGCATTAGTCTTTGATCCCCCCACAATGGCTAGAATTCGATAGTCACAAGAATCATCTGCTCTCTTATGTAAGTTGAGAATCAAAGCAACAAATGTGAACACGTGTTCATGTTTGTTGCTACAATTTTCAACTTATGGAAGAGCACACGTGATTCATGACCCTCAAATTTTTGCCTTTACGAGGGGGGCAGGGCGGGGTGATCAAACACTAATGACAGAGACTATTTGTGTCACATTCAAGCTAGGCATGTCGAATGCGATCTTAAAGAATACGTTGGCCCTATTAAAGACCATAATGCATCGCTCAAATTATGTCAATTTTTGCAAGCATCCACCACCATAACCAAATTCAAGATATTCTTAATTTTCAATCAATGAAAATGGAAAATAATAGTAAAATAAAACAAAAATCACTTACCTAGGTGTCGGCAAGAGTCACTCCCAAGTATTCATAAGTCTCAACTTAAGATTCACTCACATTTTTCCCGATGACTCATGACCAAAGTAATCTATCAACTAAAGTGTTACAACATTCATATGTGGGCTTGAATTTTTAAGATTCACTTGGATTGGATTCAATTTTTTGTCTTGGAGGTTGACTTATAGCTTCAATGTAGGAAAATGTATTGTTTTTTCTTTTGTTTAAAAAATAAGAGAGATAGAATTGTCACTGGAAGCAACATCAAGAAGCAATATCAACAAAAGATATCAAATAATCCACTACAAAGACTACATAAACCAACCTAGGTCTCACTATAAGTAATGTTACTGGAAACATGGTTAAAGGTTTCCTCTCAACCACCAAAGGATGTGTTCTTACAAACAATGCTTCATAATTTCTACTTTGAAGTAGGCCTTTTGCTGGCTGAAATCTAATTGAGATGGGACAAAATCCCAATGGGCACATGCTTTCCTAATATACATTCTATTTTTTTTTATGGTATCCCTATGTACAGTGAGGATGACTCTTTCATCTTGGGTTTTTATCTGTGCACTATTGTGGCTATATTTATTTATATATTCCATTATCAAATAAATGCATTGAATGATGTTGGGGAAGTTGATGACTTGTATCAACCCACTTTCTACTAGTTTTTGTTAATCAGATATTTGGTTTGTTGGTTTATTCTATCCTAGAACTCTCTTAAGTTCACATTGATGAGTTCTGATATCGAGGAAGGATACATGCTCATGATCTATTTCCATTGTGCTATAAATATATTATTTTTGTTTCTTTCTATTTACATGTACTAAATGTTAATCAACGGTCTCACCACTCTTGATTATTTGTTTTGAAGGCCGATTCCCTCATTTTAGCACAATTGAGCTATAAACTGCACCATGAAGTTTTTTATCTTTAATTTACTTCAAAGGTTTGCATAAACTTTGAGGTTATGAATAGATACCCTCTAATTCAATTCCATAAAATTTTCTCTTTTTTTTTTGTTTTGGTTAAGAGATGTCTCAACCTCATCTGCTCACCATAGTTCACACTTAGTCCTTGAGAAATCAATTTAGTGGATGGCTTACATTTTATCTATTTAGAAGTAAATCACAAGGGGAATGAAATTATTTTTGTTGCTGATAATGAAAAATATTCACAACCAATGCCAAATCATTTCTTTCAAGAATTGAATTTTACTAATTGAGCAAGGTCTAATTTTCTAATTATGTAGGTGCAATCTTAGCAGTGATTTTAGTAAAAGCTTCATATTAAGTATTTGACATATGATTTACTAATGGATGCCATTAATTTAGATGATACCTAAAACCAATTTTAATGCCCTTAGTCCAATCTTATTAAGTTTGAATTCATTCTATTAGTGTGACTTCCATTTATTTAGTTCCAATGATATGAAATCAATTGATAAGTATAGTGTTAACACCAAAAGCCAAGCCGACTAAGAACAAAGACATCTTACCTTCCAACAATAGATATCAACAAGGGATGCACCCCATATCCAATATAATATTGCTAAATTTAATATCATGGTGTATATTCATGGCCAAGAACACTCATGTAGATAAGCTAAACCATGAGATTCTCCAATGATAATTTTCATTCCCTTGGGCTAGTCTAAATGGATAGAAGTCCTCTTATATGTAAAAACCTAGAAAAAGAGAATTAGTGACTAGGATCAATATTGTTGATAACTAAATTACCATAATAGATAACATATAAATGGGAAAGTTTTGTTTCTTACCTAGTAAAGTTTGAAATAGGCTTTACTTCTATTCTCAATAAAATCATATACAAGTAGTCTCTTTTGTCCTTAAAATACTACCGTTATAGTGCTACATGGTTTTTTTGTTGCACATGACTAATGAAAAACATCTATGTGGAAATGATAGGTAGACTGGATGAACCAATCACTGGCTCATGCTCTTGGTCTTCTTAAAGACTTCTAGGGTGTCTTTATCTCCTGCCCTAACACATATAGGACCCTTTTTTCACTAGGATCCCCTAGTTTCCTTAAGCCAACCTACCTACAAATAAGTGTTTTTTGCCCATTCCACTTCTTGGTACATTCTTTCTCACTCACCCTTGCCCTTAAACCATATTGAAAGGCCTAAATCCTCTATATTCTTTAGAGAACCTTGTAGAGGTGTGGAGGTTTCTTAAGGGACTTAAATGCAATCAACTAGGGCTGTTAGATATCCGTAGTAGTCTAGTTTCTTATTTGGTCTCACCATAGGCTCGCCTAGGGAAAGACTTAAAAAATGATCCCTCTGCATTTGAGGGCCCTTCTTCTATACACATTGTGTACATGGAGCCTATTTGATATTACCAAGATCCTGTATAGAATGGACAGTGGGAAAGTGAGTTAGAACTCCATCTTCCATAACTGCCCGAGCAAAACCAGTGACAGTGTAAAACTAAAAAAAATATTCACAAAAGGTAAAAAAAAATGATCAAAATATCTATCTAACAACACACTTAACCAAGGAAACATGTAACTCAAAGGATACACTAATTACAATATGGATCTTGAACTCCTAAGCAGCTACTACCATCAATAATAAAGAAATTGCATACAAATTGCTTCAAAATGTTGATTGTCACAAAAATCAATTCGTACAACGAGCATCCAAACTTGTTCATAGGTCTTGGAATGCCTTATATAGGGTGGTTATTTTCACCTTAGAGATATTTCCCATCGAGTTTGCAACTTTATTGACAATGTTGCTCAAGAAACTTTTCAAAGTTGCAAAGTTACACAATGGAACTTTTACATCTTTTTAGTAACTTTTACCCAACTTAGTCAAATGACATCCATTTCTTCCCAAAATTAACCACAAATATCAACTAAAGTTAAAACATCTACCTAACCCTTCCTAGACCCTATTGACCTCATGATGAGATCATATCATGCTTTGGGCCAATTAGAGGGTTTCACAACTTGCTAGCCCCTAATTGCACCTTGAAAATGGCTCTAAGACCCTATGAATAAAATTCTTATTGTACTACTACTATGGTCAACATGAACTTATATCCAACACATCAAAAATTCCCTAAGGCTCAGATCCACACAAAAAAACAAGAAACATTAGATTGCCTAAGCAATCCCTAGGTGCTCTTGCACCAAGAAAATTGTTCTTGTCCTTGGAATGATTTAGAAGAAAGTTTCTTTATTTCCTTTAGTTCCATCACAAATTACCCCCAAAATTGAAAATTTACATGAAGAAACATGATTAAAATTTAAGACATAAAACAACACTAACAATAGTAGTTAAAGAAATTGATCTCATCAAACTATAGATTGGAAATGACAATTGCAAGTTTTAGAAAAATTCAACAAAGAATTACTATCAACATCATGTATTCAAATTGTTTTTTTTTTTCAACATAAGGTAGTAAGTTTTAACATCTAAGTCACTTTATGGCTAGAATAGAAAAGAGAAAAAATAGTAGTAGTTTTAATTTAAATTCAAAGGCAAAGAAGAGAGAGTGCAAAAAGAGATCAACATGTCACGTACCTTGAACAATCCCATCATGAACAGTCTCTATCCTTACAGGAAATAAAAATCATTCTCTTTCTTTTGATCCACATGAACACTCCCATCGTGAAAATTTCAATTTTTGTATTGCCCCTATAAAATTAATCAAGCCAAGAGACTAGAGATTTTTAGAATCTGCACATTGAAGAAGAATGATGTACTATAAGTATTTTGTATCAGTCTTTGACAATTTTTATTTTTGAAGATGAACTCAATCATGAGGAGTTCAAGCTGCTAATTTGAACTAGGATATTTTTTGCATGTACATTAAACGAAGGTATCTCAACGACATAATGAAGAGTTTGATCTTGGCAAGGTTCAAAGTTAATCATCCTTTAAGAGAAAGGAAAAAGTTGCATTACCTAATTTCGATAAGGATTGATATGTTCATGAATGTGATAAATTAGCTAGATAATCATCAACATAACTAGTTGTGCTTGGACTAAATGTGTTATGGATCAATGTATTTGTACCATCATCTTCAATTGTGTTTTCTTGCACATGATCATCATCTTCCATTGGATCATTATCTTCACCTTGGATATTAGCACCGCTATGTTCCTTTGATTTGAAAACCACATCGTCTTGATTTTTGTAGTCCATATTATGTACTTCCTTGGGGAGATCAACCTATATATAATTGGTAAACATATATAAACCATGATCATGATCTCATAATCTAGGGATTTCATATTTTTTTTAATTGTTAAAATAATATAGTGAACAAATTACTAGTGGATGATAGTCATGCCCCCCTTTATGTGACCATTCTTCCAAAAATGAAGTTTAGCTATTTTGATTAGCAACCTTCTACAGTTTAAGCCCTTACAAAGTTTCCAAAGATAGTTACATTTTCCATCATATTTTCTTTTGAAGTTAGATTGCAATCTAGCAATTGAATCCCTAGTTTGTTCTTCACTTATATTATCTGACATGATCTTAGACCTAGTTATATATAGATAATAAAAAGTTAGTTATGGAGGAAAAGTAGATTTTGGCATACAAGGTTTGGACTAATTAGAGATACTGTTTGCAAAAAATACACATCAATAATTACATGAAGGTTTAGATTTGAAAAAAAAAAACTTGAGTGGGAATAATTCTATTTGTACAATGCACATACACATATAACAATATAAAGATATTGTTAAAACCATGAAGTCTAAAAATTCTTCCTATTTGTTTGAAAAAGAAACAAAGTCAATTAAAAGATCTAGATTCAATTAAAGCCCATATGAAGCAATGAGTCTAGATTCACAATTCAAGTCCCCACACAACACAACACAATGCATCAACAATACACATACACATACACATACACATACCCATATAACAATATATAAAGTTATTGGTAAAACCATGAAGTCTAAAAATGGTTCCTATTTGCTTGAAAAATAAATATAGAGTCTATTATAAGATCTAGATTCAATTAAAGTCTATATAAGGCTAGGAGTGTAGATTGAAAATTAAAGTCCTTGCACAAAAAAATACAACACATCAACATTACACATACATATATACACATGCATATACCCATATATAGAGATATTGTTAAAACTACGAGGTCTAAAAA
The DNA here is from genome assembly GCA_028749045.1 of Cupressus sempervirens. Classification (NCBI taxonomy): domain Eukaryota; kingdom Viridiplantae; phylum Streptophyta; class Pinopsida; order Cupressales; family Cupressaceae; genus Cupressus; species Cupressus sempervirens. Next base: position 408,039,502 of record CM053791.1, read on the forward strand.
TGCTTCCTATTTTCTTAAAAAATAAATATCAAGCCAATATATATATATATATTCAATTAAAGTCCATATGAAGCAATGAGTTCCTTACACAGTACAATACAACACATCAATAATATGCATACACATATAACAATAAATAAAGATATTGTTAAAACCATGACGTCTAAAAAAGCTTCCTATTTTCTTGAAATTTAAATATAGAGTCAATGAAAAGATCTAGATTCAATTAAAGTCCATATGAAATAATGAGTCTAGATTCACAATTAAAGTCCATCATCATCAATTGAAGTCCTTCCATGACATTCATCAAAGTGATCTCCAATAAATATAAAAGCATTAGTGAGATTCACATTCATAATCATATTCTCCTTCCTCTATGTTGAATGAGTCCTCTCATTCTCAAATATACAATTCACACAATATGTCATCAAGTGATAGTTCAAGTGTGTCTTATTTCCAATAGAGATCTTGTCAAACATGTAGCATCGGTCAAGTATGTGAGTTGGGTGAAAGTTGTCCTTGACATTACCAAGAAAAGAAGTTATAACTAAGTAGAATTATCACTGAGTGTCAACATTTCTACCAAGCTAGAACTAAGAATTTACTGAGTGAAATAGAGGACATCTAGATGTTTTAGTTGACACTAAGTATTATGTGTAATGATCATAACAAGAGAGAAAAAAGATTCCCATAGATCAAGAAAAATATTTGAAAATCTTTATTGGTACGAGTGTATTAATAGTTGCATGATTTCAAGGTAGAGAAGACCAAGGAAAAAGAAGGAAGCAAAAATATGCAACACACTTTATTCTAGATCATTGATTTTGATCAATGATACATTCTATATATTTCCTAAACCCTAATTAGGTCATATATAGAAAAGGAAAAAGAAACTATAAAATGACCTATAAGGATACATTTTTAAGTAGTTATTGTTAAAGTGAGAAATCAGGGTACTACTGTTGTTGTAAAGAGTTTTATGATAGAAGATTAAAGTGTCAAGTATATAAGAGATCATAGATTCAAGTGGAGTTGAAAGGTATTGAAGATCAATCATAACAAGGTGATATAAGTATAATAGAAACCTCAACCATTAACATGGGTGCTCTCTCTGTTTTTGAACTAGCTGGAACGCTGGAAGGTGAGAATCTGGTCGGGGAGAATCTAGCAGGAGGCATAGATCTAGGGGGAACTACACGTGGATCTAGAAAGAATGATGGGTTAGATTGTTGTCTTCTGGTCAATGTGGACTTCGGTAAGTGTGGGGTCCGTGACCTCCCTTTGGATACTCCTGTTTCTTTGTCGAGGCAAGCTCTTGAGAAGGAGAAAATCCTTTTGGATGGTGAATCTATTACAAAAAAGATCTCAGAAGGGCAGAAGGTTTCTGGCCAAAGGTCTTGGTCCTCCCTATTTGGCAAAAATCTCAATGGTAAATCATCTTTCCTACTGGTGACTGCTAAATCTTGCTGGGAGAAAGGTGAGTTTCAAATCTTTATCCCAGATCCTTTAGTTGATTTTTCTGTGTCTTCCATGGATTTTACCCTGGTGGGGAAATTTTTAGGGGTAAGTTCAGATTTAGAGTCGCCAAGGAAAATGGTTAAATGGAAATGGGTTATTCGAGGAGATGTAGATATTGCTCCCATGTTGAATGGTTTCTTCTCGTTTATCTTTAACTGTAAGGAAGATTTGAATCTGGTGCTTTGTGGAGGACCGTAGTCCTTTGGAAAATGTTCACTCACTATTAAAAGATGGGAGCCTAATATGGATCTTTCAGATTCTTTTTTCTTAACAACCTCGATCTGGGCTTGTCTCCCTGGCCTCCCTTTGGAATTTTGGCATGAGGACATCTTTAAAGGTATTGCCAGTTCTTTTGGTGAACTGGTGGCTCTAGATCATGCTATGACTGCCAGAACTAAACTTCAAAGTGCTAGACTTTATGTTAAAGTGGCTGATTTGAACCATATTCCAGATAAGGTGGAACTAATTTCTAAGCTTGGTAAAAAAACCCAAGAAATTATTTTTGAAGATCTCCCAAACTCTTGCTATGCTTGTAAAAAATAGGGACATTTGGTTAAAAATTGTCCTACAAAAAGTAAAAATTTCCCAAGCATTGATAAGGAGGTGAAAAAGGCCAAAAACCAGCAAAAGAAAGTTTGGAAACCCAAAGTTTCTCATCCAAAAGAGCAAAGGAAAAATGTGGACTTAATAGCTCAACATGTAGAGGCAAAAAAAGACAATGAGAACACTCATGAGCAAGGGAATGTTTTTGAGCTGGACATTAAGGGAGTTAATATTGAAAAAGAAGGGAATGGATCTTAGCTTAAATCCATGATGCTTGAACAGAATATAGATGATTTGGTTGATTTAACAAAACAAAATTGTTATTTACCAAAAGATGGAATATCAGTGGGAAGATGCAGATGAGAAGATCTTGCTTGAGGAAGGCAAAATCTTGGTTGGAGCTGGAATCCTTCCTATGGAGGGAGATTTACATTGTCCCCTTACTAGGGAGATTCAGGTGTTTGACTCATTAAGTCATCAGGATGATTTTGATACTTCTAGAGATGATCCTATGTTCATAGAAGTTTCAAAGGAAAAGGGAGTAAACTTAAAGCCTAAACCAAATCAAAGGAAAAAGGCTGAAAAAAAGAGTAATATAGTTGTGAAGGGGGTAGAGACTTCTAGAAGTAGTAAAACTGATCCGCAAACCAAAGCGAAACCACAGATATCAATATATACCCCAAAAAAATCTAGAAAAAGAACGGATCAACAACTCAAGGTGAAACCAGATGTTGGTTCTCTAGGCCATCTTGGAAGAAGATCCTCTAAGAAAACTAGAGAGTTAGAGAGTATGTAGAATATTGCTGATCGTAGGCAAGCAACTATTCTGGATTTTACCCCTAAAAGATAGAAATGAAAATTATTTCCTGGAATATTAGGGATCTGAATAGTGTCCATAAACTAGATGTTGTTAGGAATTTTGTTAGAGAATAGAAGCCTGATTTCCTTCTTTTGCAAGAAGCTAAGATGGATAAAGAGAATGTTGTGCAGATTAAAGCCTTTAAAAATTATTCAATTAATGCTAGTAGTTCAGAGGGTGCTTTAGGGGGAACTTTGATGTTATGGAAGAAGAATTGTTTCTTTGGAACAATTCTGTTTGCCAGTAAATATCTTATGATAGTCAATATTACTAGTGTTGACCAAAAGGAGGGTTGGTATATTGTTAATATATATGCTCCCAACATTAAGAACCTAAGGAAGAAGGTTTGGGATGCTATCTCTAATATTAAAAGTAAAGATTATTCTGGACGATGGATAATTATGGGAGATTTCAATGTTCCTCTTTATGATCATGAAAAAATGGGAGGTAATGCTACCCAGTTGGAGGGAAGGTTGGACCTTATGGAGTTTATAAACAAAGAGGGGTTGATGGATATGGATCTTCAAGATACCCAGTTTACTTGGAGTAATAAGAGAGTGGGTAATGATTGTATCTAGGCGAGGTTAGACCATGCTCTTATTTCTTCTGACTGGACCAAAGACTTCATTTGCAAGCGGGAAGCCTATCAGAGAATTGGTTTGGATCATTTTCCTCTCATTTTCACTGCTGCAAAGATTAATTTTAAGAAGAATTTTCCTTTTAGATTTGAAAAGATGTGGATGTAGCATCCAATTTTTGAAAGTAAGATGGAAGAATGGTGGAGTTTTGATATCGAAGGTACAACTCTCTTTAGAGTTTCCTCTAAGCTTAAAAATGTCAAAAAGGAAGTTAAAATTTGGAATACAATCTGTTTTGGGAATATTTTTGAGAATAAATCTGCTATGAAGGAGGAAATCCAAAAAATTTAGGATAAAATTCAGATAGATGGATACACTCCTAACCTTCTTTTAGAAGAAAATGAAAAGTTGGCCCAATATCATGACATTATTACTAAAGAAGAAATCTATTGGAGACAGAGGTCTAGATTGATATGATTGAGTGAAGGGGATAAAAATACCAATTTTTTTAATCTTTCCACCCTTAAACATAGAGCCAAGAATCACATTTCACATATTAAAAAGGGAGACCAAAAAATTACTGAGGACAAGGACATTATGTTTGAAATGGTGAGTTTCTTCTCTACTCTTATGACTGCTGACCCTAATATAAATTTGGATAATCAGGTTGACTTCCTAAGAGTGATTCCTCCTTTGGTTATGAAGGAACAAAATAAAATTTTAAGTTCAATTCCAAAGGATGAAGAAATATTTAAAGTTGTTTGCTCTCTTGGAGGAGACAAAGCACCTGGTCCAGATGGTTTTCCTATGTTTTTCTTCTAGAAATTTTGGAAACTTGTTGGAAAAGATGTTTGTGATGCTGTGAAGGAACTCTATGGAGCAAGACAGATGCTGAAGGAATTAAATTCCACCTTCCTTTGCTTGATTCCTAAGAAAACTGGAGTTGACTCTCCTGATTAGTTCAGACCGATCAGCCTTTGTAACTCCTATAAAATTATCTCTAAGGTGCTCACTTGCAGATTGCTCCTGGTGATTCCTTCGATCATTGCTAATTAGCAAAATGGCTTCATCCCAGGTAGAAAAATTCTTACTTTGTTTATCTCTGCTCATGAGAACATCCATTCCTTGTCGTGTTCTAATAATCGGGGCTTTATTATGAAAGTTGACATAGCCAAGGCCTATGATAGAGCTGATTGGGCTTTCCTCTCAAAATTTTTATATGCTTTTGGTTTTGACCAAACGGTTGTTAGTGTCATTCTATAGCTGATCTCAACTTCCTCTATTGCGGTTTTGGTTAATGGTAGCTCTTCTCATTTTTTTAATCCCTCCCGAGGTTTGAGACAAGGAGATCCTTTATCCCCCATTATTTTTGTTATTATGGCTGACTGTTTGGGGAGATATATTGGGGATTTGGTCCAAAGAGGAGTCTTTAAGGGTTTGCAACCCTCTTCCCATCCTCTTATTTGTTTGCATGGTCAATTTGTTGATGATACTATTTTTATGGGTAAATATGAAGTTAAGGAAGCCAGATGTCTTAAGCAAGCCATTAATTTATATTCTTCAGCCTCAGGTCAACTGATTAATTGGAATAAAAGTGATGTTTTCTTTTTCAATACCCCTATCCCTAGGAAAAATAAAATTACTAAGATCCTTGGGTGTTCAATAGGGTCTCTCCCTTCAACCTATTTTGGTCTTCCCCTAGGTTTGAAAGTCTGTGATTCCTTTTGGGCTATTCTCATTAATAAATTTAACAAGAAACTGGCAAGTTGGAAAGGTAATCTTCTAAGTCAGGCAGGTAAATTAATTCTTCTCAATGCTTTTCTCCAAAGCATTCCCACTTATGCTTTGCGCCTTTTCAAAATTCCTTTTAAATATGCAGAGGCCATTGAAAAAATTCAAAGAAATTTCTTATGGACTGGCACAAAGGAAAGAAAGAGAATGCATTTAATTGCTTGGGATCAAGTTTGTAAGCCCTTCAGTGATGGAGGGTTGGGAATTAGGAAAATTAGTAGTATGAATAAAGCTCTCTTGGCTAAACAAGGTTGGAGAACTTATCATGATAACAAGGAATGGAGTACCATTTGGAAACATAAGTACCTTTTCAATGCTAAGTCTCTGGCTAATTTCTTCTCCTCTCCTTATGTTACTCATCCTTTTATCATTTGGGGAGCTATTTAGGGGACAAAGAAGACTCTTGTAAAAGGATGTTCTTGGAAAATGGGAAATGGGCACAAGGTGAGATTCTGAAAAGATGTCTGGTTAAAGGACCATCCTCTGATTGAAGATTTTCAGGATAAGGCTTAGGCTGATTTATGCAAACAGAGATATGGCATTTTAGTTTCCCACAATTGGCAGAATAATTCTTGGGTAAATTTATCTGATATTGATCAAGGTTTCAATAACATTCAACTATCTCTAAATTCTATTTCTCTTTATCCGTCTCTTGAAGATAAGATAATATGGAATGCTGATCCAAGTGGCCTATTTAAAGTTTCTACTTTCTTTGCTTCTAGGGAAAGGGGTAATCATCCATTCTGTTCTTATGCTTGGATAAAGGGTCTCATACCCAAAATTAATATCTTCTATTGGTTAATGCTTCAAAATAAAATTTTGACATTGGACAATCTGCAAAAAAGAGGCATTAATGTGGTTAATAGGTGTTCTTTATGTAAAAATGGTTTTTAGGATAGAGACTATTTGTTTATGAATTGTGCTTATTCTCAACTTGTTTGGGCTGAGATACTGAACTACTAGAGCTTGACTTGGGTCCACCAAAACAATGTTGAGCTTTCTTTCAAAAGTTGGAATTGTTCCTCAAAGGACCCTAATGTTCAATTTCTCTGGAAATTAACCCTTCCTCATCTCTGGTGGGGCATTTGGAAAGAGAGAAATAATAGAATATTCATAATAAAGAATTTTTCTTCTCAAAGGAAAATTGGTTCAACATTTCAATTTGATAACCCTTTGCGATTTGAAGATCCTAATTTGACCACTGTTAATCCAAGACTGACCATAAGATTGAATACTCCTCCTAATGGTTGGATTAAAGGGAACTTTGATGGAGCAACTAAGGGCAATCCGAGAAGAGTGGGATGTGGAGGAGTTTTGAGAGATCATGTGGGAAATGTTATAGATGTGATCACAATCCCTATAGGTCACTCTAATAGTCATATTGCTGAAGCTAATACTGCCCTATACACTATAAAGATTGCAGTTGATCTGGGATACCCTAATCTATGGTTGGAAGGTGACTCTTTGAATATTGTAAATATTTTGAATAACAAAAATTCAATTTCATGGATGATAGAAGCAATGACCATGGAGATCAAATCCCTAATACATAAATTTGAAAGAGTTATCATATCCTATACTTACCGTGAGGCCAATGGGGCTGTTGACTGGATAGCCAATCATGCGGTACAGTCGAGATATAAGGTAAGGTGACATGATGAGTTAAACAAGCACGTTGATTTAAAAGCTATCATTAATTATGATGCCATTCATTCCAAAGTGGGAAAGATTTGACAGGATTAGAAATTTAATGATTTATGGAGTGACCTTACTGCTGTCAGATCACCCTCCCCAAGGAAGTACTCTCATATGAATGTCATGTGGCATTTGCACGTATCATTGAAAAAGCAAGCTCCTTTTCAGGCAATGAAAATTTGGTTTTATTTTAACTTGGCTCTCTGTGTTTGTTTGTTTCTGGTTCTTGGCTCTATCTGTTTTCTAATTATGGGGGTTGAACCACAGAAGTAAGAACCTAAAAAGTGTGATGAATGGAAGGCTCGAAAGGAAGTTTGAAACATCTTATAGAAAGGGAAGGTGACTAGTTACTAGGAGAGACTGCATGGTTTTAAACCCCATATCACGATTTCCTTTTTTAATAACTGGTCTACTGAAAAGGTCACCCTTCATGGAGTTACAATGAATTTAACAAAGGAATTTTTAGCTGAGATTACAGGGCTCCCCATGACTAGTATTAAGTTCACCAAATAGACCAGTATCTCCAGTGCTGCCTACAAATTTTTTTTGAAGTCGGATGCCAAGGAGAAACAACTGGAAAAGAATGGAGATTTCTTTGATGCAGAGCAAATAAAGGAAATTTGGCGGGATGTGCTTTGCTGCATTCGTGAGTATTTCATCCTTGATGGTAGAAATAAAAGGGTTCATAAATTTCATTTTGTTTTTCTCAATCATTTTAGGCATAAGGATAGAATTTCTTTCCCTTTCTATCTGCGGTTCTCTTTGCTTCAAAGTTTGCATGCTCATAGGTAGAAAGAGACGCGTCCTATCTTGCATGAAGGTCTGATTCTTCTCATTGAGGGTTATTGTAAAAATAAATATATCTCCTCTACCCCTTCTAAAAAATATAAGGGTTCTCACTCTAAAAACATTAAGAAGGAGAGCAGTGTAAAAGGAAAAGAGAAGGACCCTAAATGTAAACCCTCTAATACTCAGAAGCATGTTGAGGAAGAGGTTACTGAGTTTGAAAATACTACTAGCTCTGAGAATGATTCCTATGAGGAAGAGGATGGCACAAATGTTGGGGATTTTATCTCAAATTTGGAAGGATATCCAGAGACCAAAGGAAAAATGGAGAAAGAGAACGAGAAAGACATAAGTGAGGGAAATTTAGAACAGAGCAACCTTGAGAAGGAGGACATTTAGACTATTTCTGGTGGAGGGGTTAAAGATAAATATATTTTTATTGAGAATCCTGTCTTCGAGTGAGAGAGGAAGATCAAATGGTTAATCCTACTATACCTGATACTAAGATTGGAGGTCATGACAAGGAGGACCTTGTTCAGTATGACAATCCTGTTGAGACTAGGGAAGAGGAACAGAGGGATAGGGAGGAACATATTGATATGGTTGATTCCCCTACTCATGAGTTTACTGATGGTACCACCGACTCTCCGCAGAGGGAAACCAAGCTCTCCTTCCTACATTCTACCAAGCACAAAGCTGACTACATTCTCTATATTGATTCTTGGATTTATAATGAATTGATGGGACTAAAGAAGAAAGTGAAAACTCTGCAACACATCCAGGATTTCGATCGTGCCAATATCAACCATTTGGAAGAGCAAATGGGAGATATTCCTAATAAACTCAAAAACTATGAACAAAATCTCAAAATGCTTATCAAGGAAAGTGGAACTAGGATGGAACAGGTCACTTCTAGTATCTATGCTATTGTTGCGAGCCTTGGCAAAAGAGTTAATGAAGAAATTATATCTCTGGAGGGTCCAAGCAAAAGAGCTAGGTAGAGCTCGAGGAAGAAAGCCCTAAAAGTTGCTACTACTTCGGCTGTTGATACCATCCAAGATACTGCTACAATTGGTAAAGAGGTTGTTAAGATGATTATGAAGCTGCAATAGCTGCCTAGGGTTTTTGTTCTCTGGTTTTGTCCTGTTCTGGTACTTTTAATCGGATGTGGTATTTTGTTCTGGTTTTTGGTCCTGTTTGCTAGTTTATGGTCTAAAGTATTTTGTGGTTCCAAGTCCTTGTAAAACTTGGGTTCTCTTTTTGGACTTTGTTTGTGGTTTTAGGTCACTGTAAACCCTGGTTTTGTTGCTGGTTTCAGGACTTTTCTCCTGGTGGTTTTATTGCTTTATCTTTTCTCTTGTTGTTAAAGGGTTTTAGGGGCCCTTCAAAACCTTCTTTTACCTTAATCTAAAACAAGGTGATATAAGTTGAGCAGAAGAGAGATATGATTGGAAAAGTAAGTTGCATTCTACAAATCAATTTATTGCTATTTTCTAATCATTGTAGTAGACTAAATCCTTTCACAAGGAAGACTTAACAATCTTATGCAAAATATCTTAACTGAGTATACACTTAGCATAATGTTGTAAAATCCTAGAAGAAAGTAGATCTTAGCAGAGTAAGTCACCGAACGTGAGAAAGAAATTGTTGCCCTAACAAGGCACCCTCTTACTATAGTAGTGATGGATTTGTGGGTAACATCCCCATAGTAGTTTTCCCTCTAACCAAGGAATTCTGCATGACCAAATACTTGTGTTATGTATTATGAGTTTATTCTTATGCTTACATTGTTGATGCAAATTAGATTAGATATAGTTATTTTAGTTACAAAGCATTATGGTTATTGTTATGAGGTTACTGAGTTGTATAAAGGATAAGGCCATCACTAAATTTGTTTAAGGTCAAAGTTCTAGATGATACCAATTCAACCCCCCTCTCAGCATCCTACCTTTCTTGATATTGCAAAAATTGGTATCAGAGCACATTTCTCTTGTCAAGGGTTTTACCACCTAAGAGAAAAGATCCAAGTCATGGAAAGGTATAAGCTTGACAAAACCATTGAAAATAAAAAAACTAGAATTAAGGATGACCATGAACCAAATCAATGAGATGAAGGAAAAACTAAAGTAGTCACTGAATCGAAGGAAGGAAACTATCCAAGAAATGAATGAAACTACATATCACTAAGAGACGATTGAAGAACTGGCTGATGGAAACATGCCTAATGAATCTAATGTTGTCATAGTTGATCTATTAGAGAAAAATCATAGCCTTACTAAGAAGATAAAATCATTGAAAAGAGAACACGAATTATAATCTACAAGGATGTGTGGAGTGATAGGACAAAAGGCAAAAATTGAATATTAGAAAAGAATGATTTAAGAACATGAGAGACAAATTAGTGCAAGAATGGATGCTAAGGATGAAGAAATCACAGGGTTGACTCAGAACCATTATGATATGGTAAATTAGTTACTTGGTACAAATCATGAGATAGGTAGAAAGATGGGAGATATTGTGGAACTGAGAATAGAAAATGAAAAGTTGAAATGTGAACTAATATTAGAGAAGAAAACTAATGAAATACTAAAGAGATTAGAGGAAATCATAAGAATATTGGATGAATAACTCAAAGGAAAAAGGCATCAAGACATACATGTAGACTAGGCTATACCGAGCAAGGAGAATCATCAAAGCAAGATGAGAAAATTAATGTCTATAGAAACCCCAAGATAAAGAAACTCACTTGCTATCACTGTGGAAAGCCTAAACACACAAAAAATGTTTGCAGAAGAAAAACTGATAAGTCTAATGTTACTCTCAAGTTTGATGGTTATTGTTATCATTGCAATAAGTATGGTCACCAAGCATATGAATGCCGATCCAAGTTCACTCACTCCCCTAAGAAGTATTCATTCAATGGTTATTGTCATATTTACAATAAATTTGCACATAAGTCTCAAGATTAAAGATCACAAAAGAAGCTTACAGAAGAAAGAAAGGGAATACAATCAGTTGGGATTATAATACATGGTATTATTGCACTGCATCTGGAAAATATGATCACTTTGCTGATAATTGTATGAGATTACACTTTGGAGGAAGATATAGTAAGTGAAAGAATCCTAGAATGACATGTTATCATTGCCACAAGGTCAATCACTTAAGAAAGAACTACAGGTACCAATTGTCAACACCTAATGAGGAAGATCCAAAAGGTAAAGGAAAAGTTAATGTGGATGAAGTTCATGAACAAATGAACAAGAAGTGGATAAGAAAGACAAAAAAATGAGACATCAAATGAAATTGGTGGTGGCACCTCATCCAATGGATTAGGTGAAACCTCTACTTCCAAATAAACCTTATAAGAAGGTATGGAACTATACTAATTTGATATATCTTACATCAATTCCTAATATACAATGGAAGGAAGTCAATATCCACAGAATGAATGATGCACAAGGACAAATCATGAAGTTAGCAAGTTAGCAAAGTTGAAAAGTCACATCGAGTTCGTCAATAACTAAAGGCATAATGTAAACCAATAAAGTGAAGTTGATGACAAAGTTAGTGAGTTAATCGAGTTTGAGGTGAGTTGAGAAAGTGATAGAATTGAAGCATGGCCGAGTTATCTATGGTAACCAAGTACAAGGTATGAAGCATTTATTACAACCTAATGAGCATTAAAAGATACTTTTTAAAAATAAAAAGGGGAAAGTTTAGTTCATTTGGTTATCCTACATTCTCGAGAGTAAAGGAATGAATTTGAGCTATCTATTTGAGCAATTGAATTCAATAGCTTGTGAGTACAATTTTTTGGGATAATTTCAAGTGTGAAAGCAACTTATTACACTTGAGAAAACCCATGGAAGAGGGAGTCTCAAGAAGTGGCTTATAGCTTCCTATCCATGATTTGAAAGAGCTATGAGATGGCGGCTCTCAAATGAACCTAGCTAAAGAAACCCTTGCAAGGTTTACCATAGAATGGAAGATTCAAAGAGTAAAGGAAAGAATGCCAATATCCAATAATTAAGAATGAAATGCAAATGAAAATTATTCTAAATGAAATGAAAGAGTAATCTAGCAAGTACAAAGTGCCACAAAGTCCCTAGTTAAGTTATGTGAACTAAGCTATAAAGTATGCCATCATGTGAGAAAAATGAAGACTAAGATAAAAATGCAAGAATGCTCCAAGTGCTCCAAGAGCTTCAAAAGCTATAAGAAAATCTCCAACATAAAAATGGCATGAGAGTGTAAGAGATGAGAGAGTAAGGGGAGAGCCTATTTTTAAAGAGAAATGAACTCTAGAGAAAAAGATGCAAAATCAAGGATGGAGAATGAGCCTTGAGTGATCCATGTGCACAATAATCTTACCTAAGCAAGATCAATTATGGTGTTTAAGAGGCAAAAGATGTGTGGATGAGAATAAAGATTCCACCCACCTTGAAAAGTGTGCCCCTCATGTGAGACAAAAATGTCTTTTCTTAAAAAAAAAGAATAATGCTTTTCATGTGCACACTTAGGATAAGTGGGACTTTGAGGATTTTATTTAATTAAAAAAGAGAAAATTATTTTAATAGGATAAAGAGGTCAAACCATAGGTTATAATCAAATAAAGAGAAAAGTGATGATTTGATAAAAAAAACTAATAGATAAATTATGAAAAAATTCTAGAAAGGGGGCTCAGTCTAGATGACCATTTTCGGGAGACTACAACAGGAAAGAGAAGATGAGGAGAGTAGTAAGGAGAGAGGAGAGTGAGGTATAGAGAAGGGATATAATTGGAGAGAGGTAGAATGATTGGAAAATAACTAGAGATGGAGGGAGACATGATATCCCTAAATAAAGATAGAGAAAGAGGGATAAATAAAAAGGTGAAATACCTAGACAGGGAGAAAGAAGCAAGGGACCTAGATGAAGATAGAGGAGTGTGATAGGTAGAAGAGGATAGATCGAGGTGTGTAGTAAGACATGGATGTGTGTGTGTGTGTGTGTGTGTGTGTGTGTGTGTGTGTGTGCATGCGCGCGCACATGAGAGAGAGAGAGAGAGAGAGAGAGAGAGAGAGAGAGAGAGAGAGAGAGAGAGAGAGAGAGAGAGAGAGAGAGAGAGAGAGAGAGAGATTGTGGGACATAAGAGAGGTAGAGGGATAGGGATAAAAAAACATATCAATATAAGAAATGAACCCTCGAAAGGGAAAGTGAAGTAGAGAGGGCGAGGCAGTGGTAGTTCCATAAAGATTAGAGAGAGAAGAAGGGGAGAGAGATAACTATAGAGTTTGGAGGAGATAATGACAATGATATTTTAGGAATGAGAGAATATTGATAAGAGCATGATGATTTTTGAATTTTCACTAAATCTAACAATTTATATGATCATGAAAAACCTAGGATCTACATATTAACTCCTATAAATTTGAAACCACTCTCAAACATCCTAACAATATATACATGAAATATAGCTTGAGGAAAAACACGTATTGTAATGTAAGACACTTAAATATGATATTTAATTTATATAAATTCATCTAAAGAGGTTAATTTTGAATTGATAATGAAAAAACTTGATCTGATTTAGCTCATGAAATATATAAAGAATATTTTTTTTGCATTTGGTGCACATCAAATACAACACACGCCAAATATTTTGCATTGGAAAATACCAAACCTTTGGTAGGGATTTTACTTGGAATCCAACCCAAAGGCTTGGTATGATGTCCCTGCTCTCAGTTCTCGAGAATAGTGTGTTAGCCCTTTGTTGGACCCTTATGGGCTAGCTAGATTGGTTAGAGGGTCAATGGTACTTTTTGCAGAGTTTGATTGTTCTCGTGTTCAAAATCGAGTGTTGGTTCATAGTAGGCATTAGTAGTAGAGGAATTTATAGCTTTTGATGACACAAGATTCTATGAAGATTTGTGGAAGTTATGCCTATTTGAATGATTTAAGTTATTTGTTAATTTAATATTTATTACAAAGTCAAATTGACTTTATACTTTTTAAATCACTTAAATATTCTTTAAAAGTGATTTAATATTTAATCACTTAAATTAATAAAGTGCAGCCGCTTTATTTAAGTCAAAAAATATTGAAAGTGACTTAAATTATAATTTAAAATATTTAAAATTAGAAGTGGCATATCTTTCTTCAAGATTGTGCCCTTTTGGCATATATAGGCATTTTGGGCAATGGGAAATTCATCTTTGAATATTTTGACTTTGCCTTTGACTTCTTCCTGTACTTCTCCTATGATAGGTTTTGAGCATTTTTTATGCATTGGAGAACGATATCTCTTTAGTGTTGAGCACTCTTGAGATTGTGAAAGATCAATCGAATCAGTGCAATTGAGAGCTTCATTCAGAGGTTCTACATGATTCATGCAGGATATTATGTAAAGATTTATTGTTGATTGTAATAAGAAAGGGGTTTCTTCCTTATAGTGTCTTCTTCTCCATATCAGTGGCATCCCTCAGGGTTATTATCCATTCCTCTTCTTGGCTATATGGCTTGTAGTGGGAATTGTGCATTTTGGAGAGGCGTATGAAGGGTTTGGTTGAAATGCCTTCCTTTTCGGTTACTATTTGAATTCCATCCTTGGTATCTAGTATTTTCAAATATTTTTATCCAATTTTGAGGTAGGAGAACCTAGATTGCGTCCTTTATTATCAGTTTTCAGCATTCTTCACAGGCAAGTTGACTTACTTTTTAAATAAAAAATTGGAAACATTCTGGTATGTTTATCATTCATGATCTCATGGTTGCAATAAAATAATATCTTCTACATTTCCATTATGTATGAAATTGCTCTGTATTTTAGTTTATAAGCATTTATATGTTGTACCCCTTCTCTTCTATCTATGGACTTTTCTCTAAAAATTAAAATAACACAATAAGACTTAAAAATTTACTAGAGTTTGAGTTGAGAGTCAGAAAGGCTCATCACAATGGTATCAGAGCATATTAATCCTTCCAACTTGTGGGAAAAATATTTCTATTTGGCCACACCAGAACAGGTTTGACAGACACTACACATGCAGGGGTTCCAAAAATTAGCAAAATACTTTTGCCCCTTTTCAGGCACCTCCATTGTACAAAGAGGAAGAGGATTTTGATTTTGAAAATATGGCTGAAAGGAATGATGAGGCTTGTCTTAATGGCAAAGACATGGATGCTAGAGAAGTACTGATGTAATATCCTCCCCTGATTTGAACTTTGACTTGCAAAAATTTAACTTAAGGAATATTGTCAAACACTTTGTATGCAAACTCATAAAGCTGACTTCCTCAATAAATTTCTTTCCAATTAGTAGGTTTACGAACAACTATGAAGTGACATTAAAATGCATAATACACATCATAACATTTTCACAAACACTTGGCACACATTCAATAGTATATGAAAAATATGGAAACTCTTTCAATCTGCTAATAAAGGGTGATTTTAAAATGTAGATGTGCACTTACAACTGCCTTAAAGGCTGCAACAACTATTCAGACTTGTATTCAACAATTATTATGCAAAATATCAAAATTTGACAGAAGAAACCTGGAATTAATTGCCGTAGTATTTTGCAGATGTCGTCGGCCATCCCTCCAAACTTCTAATCAGTCAGAAAAACAAGTAAATTTGATACCAACACTGTTCACGCCGTACTGTAGCAAAATATTGTTCATGCCGATTGTAGCAAAATACTGTTCATGCAGCACTATAGCAATAACTAACTTCAGATCTGCACCTCAAACCCTTGTAAATTTCTTTATGCAAATGCCCCAAATGAAACCCAGTGTGTTTCCTGAAGTGAAAACACCCTTGATCCTCCTGACTGTGTCTTCCAACAGTGAAGAGAATGCTAGCAAAGAGGGATTCTGTCCTCCAAGCCCGATAATCAGATATCCAGCAACATAACATTAATCTTCATCCAAGCATACAAAAAAAAAGCTCTTCCATTTCTTTTATAGTGTTCTCACAAGAGCTCAATCCTTCGTTTTCTCAATGTGGGATAAAACATAACTCCCTTTATGTACCTTATGTCTCCAATGTGTTATAAAAATAAAGGGAACTCTTTTAATTTAAATATTTCCCAAAAACTATAGTCTATGCATTAATAAAGTTAAATATTTAAATTTAACTTTATAAAATGGCTTTATCAATGCATAAAAAATCTTATCAATGATAAATAAGTCTTCCTGTTGATTTTGAACAATTACCATCGACATACCACTGTGACTGAATGTCTGGCCATGTCCAAGATGACTTACTATAAATAGTAAGTATGCCCAAAGTTGCCTCAGAACCCCTCAGAAAGACTTGCAACTGAAACTGTCTAGGCCAAATGGCCTCTAAGCCCCTTTAATGTCCTAGTTAGCCTACGAGACTGTGGGGAAATAGGCTAATGACAACATCATGCTATGAATGCTAGAAAGGGGACATTACAGTCCGCCCTTCCCAAAATTGCTTGTCCTCAAGCAATTTCAGCTCTGGATGCTGCAATATCTGCTCATTTTCCCAAGTAGCATCCTCGACAGGTAGGTTCCTCCACTTCACTAGATACTCCCTGATAGTCCTCCTGCGAAGCACCCTCTCCCTGGAGTCAAGTATGGCCTCAGGAACCAAGATAAGCTTCCCCTCATCATCAAGAGGTGGCAATACTACTGAAGGCACCACATTGTGGCCCAATGCCTTCTTAAGGCGTGACACATGGAACACATTATGCACTTTACTATCTGCAGGCAACTCCAACTCATAAGCTACTTCTCCCACTCTCTTGATTACTTTGAATGGTCCATAGTAGCGTGGTTTCAATTTCTCTGCTCCACTCTTCTTGAGAGAGGACTGTCTATATGGCTGTAACATGAGGTACACCATATCTCCCACCTCAAAAGACCTCTCAACCCTGTGTTGATCAACATATTGCTTCTGCTGATTTTGTGCCTTTTGCAAATTTTCCTTCAAGGATCACATAATGTCCTGACACTCCTGCAAAGTATCCTTGGCCTTAGGCACCCTGCTGTCCCCAAATAACAAATCCAAAAAATTAGGAGCATCATACCTATATAGTGCCATAAAAGGGGACATTTGAATAGACATATGGAAAGAGGTATTAAAGCAGTACTCCCCTAGATGCAGCCACTTCACCCAAGCCTTCTGCTCTCCTGCAATGTAGTTTCGAAGGTACCCCTCAACCCATTTGTTCACTATCTCTGTCTTCCCATCAGTTTGGGGGTGGTAGCTGGTACTCGGAGTGAGCTCTTTTCCACATAACCTGAACAACTCCTGCCAAAAGTGGCTCATAAATCTGCTGTCTCTGTCACTGACTATGCTTCGTGGTATCCCATGTAGTCTGAAAACCTCTCGAAAAAATAGTTCTGCTATTTTTGCTACTGAATATGTAGACGAAATTGCAAAGAAATGTGCAAATTTCATCAATATGTCTACTACAACAAAGATAAAATCCTGACCCTGTGCCTTAGGGAGGCCTGTGATAAAATCCATGGAAATGCTATCCCAATTCTTCTCTGGTATGGGTAGGGGCTGTAGTAAACCACCCGGAAAAGAATGTTCCTGTTTGTTTTGCTGACACACAGGGCATTCCCTAACAAACTGAAGCACCTCTAATTTGAGTCCTTTCCAAGTGAAGCACTCTCTCACCTGCCGATATGTCTTAAAGAATCTGGGATGTCCTGCCATTGGTGAATCATGAAATGCCCTCAAAATCTTCTGCTTCATAGCAGACCCGGGTACTAAATAAATCCTTTCCTTGTAGATGATCAGATCATTTACGACAGTGTATCGACTATCTTAAATAGCTCCCTCAATAATGCTAGATGCCCAACTATCCTTAGCATATTCTGCCAAGATCATCTCTCTCCAATCATCCATGACTATCCCAACAGCAAGCAAATGAGGCCTTCTAGATAAAGCATCTGCAACAATATTTTTCTTCCCTTTGACATAGGCTATGTCAAAATCATAGGCCTGTAATTTACTCACCCATTTCTGTTGCCTGTCATTAAGGTCCTTCTGTCCAAGGAAATGTTTCAAGCTATTACGATATGTTTTTACTATGAATTGGCTTCCCACTAAGTACTGCCTGAACTTAGCTAGCGCGTGCATGATTGTTAGCATCTCTTTGTCGTAGATGCTGTAGGTTCTCTCCACACCTCATAATTTTCTACTCTCATATGCGATGGGATGTTTTTCTTGCATGAGAACAGCTCCTATGCCCTCTCCCAAGGCATCACACTGCAGCTCAAAAGGCCTGGTGAAATCTGGAATGGCTAAAATAGGACATGTACTCATCAGCTCCTTAAACCCGTCAAAACAATCCTGAGCCCTCTCTGACCACTTGAAACTATCTTTCTGTGTCAAATCTGTAAGTGGTGCTGCTATCTGTGAAAATCCCTTAACAAATCCACGGTAGAACCCACAAAGCCTGAGAAATCCCTTGAGTTGTGGAGTGTTCCTCGGTGGTGGCCAATCCAGAATGGCCCTGATCTTGTCTGGGTCAACCTGAACACTTCCTGCACTAATAATATGCCCTAGATAGAGCAACTCTGTCATCCCAAACTCACATTTACTCATCTTGGCATATAATGACTCCCTCTCTAGAATACTGAGCACTGTATCAATATGCTTCAAATGTTCCTCCCAAGTATGGCTGTATATCAGTATATCATCAAAAAATATCAACACAAACTTCCTCAACTTATTTTTGAACACTCTATTCATACAGGACTGGAAAGTGGCAGGGGCATTTGTCAACCCAAAGGGCATGACTAAGAAATCAATATGTCCATAGTGGCATCTAAAAGTTGTCTTCTCCACATCCACCTCTCTAACCCATATCTGATGGTAGCCAGATCTCAAATCAATCTTGGAGAAGTAGCATGCACCATGCAATTCATCAATAAGCTCATCGATGCGCGGGATAGGGTATCGATTCTTGATTGTCTTCTTGTTTAGCTCCCTATAATCAATGCACATCCTCATTGTACCATCCTTCTTCTTCACCAATACTACTGACGAAGCGAAAGGACTTTTTCTTGGCCATATGTACCCCATGTCAATCAACTCCTTAATTGCCTTTTCTATTTCATCCTTATATCTCTTCGGATGGCGGTAAGGTGTGATGATAACTGGCTTAGCCCCTTCCTCTAATTCAATAACATGATCGATTCCCCTATCCGGGGGTCTCCCTGGAGGTATCTCGCCAAACACCTTAGTATGTTTGGTTATTATTTTTTGTACATCAGGTGGATACTCTAGTTTATGCTGCTTTGTCATCTCAGGCATTACTCTAAACTCTGCTGCCCACTGCACCTGATCATGTCTAAAGAAACTCTGCATCCGCTTGAGTGACACCACTTGAAGTCTCCCATCTGACAAACCTCTGAGCACTATCTTCTTACCATTTGCCTCAAACCTCATTTCCATTTTCTCAAGGTTAAATGTAAACTCTACCAGAGACTTCATCCAGTTCATCCCAAGCACCATATCCTGATCACCAATGTTGACCACAAAGAAATCTCCTGTCATGTCATAATCTCCCAAACGAAGCTGCAAGTTGGAGATTTTCTTGGTACATTCAATTTTTAAGCCATTAGCAACCATCACCTTAAATCCCCTATGCTCCTCTATATGTAGCCCTCTGCGTGTCACAAATTTCTCATCAATGAAGTTATGTGTCACCCCTGTATCAATGAGTGCCACAACTCTCTGTCCATCCAAGGTTCCCCTAACTCTGAAAGTGATGGCCTCTTGTATACTTGACAACTGAGCTATTGTGCTATCACTGCGTGCTTCCTCCTGTGAAGAACTATCATCATCTCCATCTGATTCGGATGACTGCTCTGAATCTCCATCTACTGACTCTTCGGCTGAAAAGTACTCCATCTGCTTAGCTTTTGCTTTCAATGGACACTTATGTGACAAATCCCAAGGCTCCCTGCAATGAAAATAAAGCTTCTTCTTCCTGAGATCATTAAGTGTCTCATTGTCCAACCTCTTACTTTCCTCCTTAGTTGGCTGAAACTCTTTATGAAAAGGTTTCCTGTCCTTATCTTTCCTTGAAGGGAAACTCTTTGCCTGGAATTTATTTTTTGAAGATTAAGAGGAATCCATGTCACGAGCTTTATTAATGGCTTCCTGAAAAGTGGGAGGGTTGAGAGCTTTAATCCACCCTCTCAACGGATCAGCTAGCCCATCCATAAATAGAACTAGTATCCTCCGTTCAGATACATCTGTTACTAACACTGCAAGTTTCTGAAACTCTGAAATGTATGTTTCCAATGATCCCCACTGTTTTAGCTGAGCTAACTCCTTCAAATGGAGTTCTGGATCCTTCCTATCAAAACGTTCAATCAGCCTCTTTGTAAACTCCATATATGAGGTAATGTGTGCATGTCCCATACTGACCATACCATGATGCCACCACTCGTGTACTAACTCATCCAGATGAATTGCTGCATACTTAATAGCTTCTTCCTCGGGCATAGGGTTCAATTGAAAGTATGTGTCAAGCTTTTGAACCCAAGCTCTTGCTGTAGACTTTCCTGAGCCATCATAATATGGTAACTCAAGTCTCCCTACTTTCTTCCGTAGCTCATAGCTCTAGTTCCTGTCATGTCCACGTGGCATATGTTTCATCTGCACATCCATATACTCCCTAAAGGTAATTGCAGCAGTAAAATCTATCCCTCGAGCTTCCCAATCTCTCCTCAACTGGTCCTGTATATCAGTAATCTGGGGCTCTGGTACGAGCTGCTCTGGAGCTCTAGGAGGAAATGTAGGAATCATGGGCCTTGAACTCACTGTCCTAGCTCGCTGGGGTGCATGATCGAAATTGTTCCCAACTTGTTCATCTCCATTATGTGTCCCATCCTGATCATTTCCATTCTGATTGTTACCATTCTAATTATTTCCTCCACCCATGTTAGCATTCAACCCCATTTGACGAGCCATCATCTGCATCATAAGATCCAATCTCTGATTCTGTTCCTGTGCCCTTTGTTCTGCTACTAGCTAACCCTGTACCAAGGTCTCTAATAACTATAAGAATCTTTCCTCTCCAGGCTCTGGACCGGCATTCCTGCCTCCACCTAATCTTGTATTCCTATCATCTCGGTCACCCATATTGCTGTCTTGATCAAAGAATACCTCCGCTGTGTCTGTATGACTGGATTCTATACCCCCCTGTACGGATGAACTAGATTGTTTGCTTTGCAGGTCTGAACTCCTACTTTGTCTTGCTCTGGTATTGCGGAAATTATAAGGCCCCTGTCGCATGCTCAAACATAAATGCTCTGATTTTAGTGTTTTGACATTTCATCAAACACTTTCCCCTCTATCCACCAGTTCCAAATTTTCTATAAGACCTCCACATGATGGCAGGACTTATAGCTCTGATACCACTGTAATATCCTCCCCTGATTTGAACTTTGACTTACAAAAATTTAACTTAAGGAATATTGTCAAACACTTTGTATGCAAACTCATAAAGCTGATTTCCTCAATAAATTGCTTTCCAATGAGTAGGTTTACGAACAACTATGAAGTGACATTAAAATGCATAATACACATCATAACATTTTCACAAACACTTGGCAAACATTCAATAGTATATGAAAAATCTGGAAACTCTTTCAATCTACTAATAAAGGGTGATTTTAAAATGTAGATGTACACTTACAGCTGCCTTAAAGGCTGCAACAACTATTCAGACTTGTATTCAACAATTATTATGCAAAATATCAAAATTTGACAGAAGAAACCTGGAATCAGTTGCCGTAGTATTTTGCAGATGTAGTCGGTCAGCCCTCCAAACTTCTAATCAGCCGAAAAAACAAGTAAATTTGATACCAACACTGTTCACGCCATACTGTAGCAAAATACTGTTCATGCCGACTGTAGAAAAATACTGTTCATGCGGCACTATAGCAATAACTAACTTCAGATCTGCACCTCAAACCCTTGTAAATTTCTTTATGCAAATGCCCCAAATGAAACCCAGTGTGTTTCCTGAAGTGAAAACACCCTTGATCCTCCTGACTGTGTCTTCCAACAGTGAAGAGAATGCTAGCAAAGAGGGATTCCGTCCTCCAAGCCCGATAATCAGATATCCAGCAACATAACATTAATCTTCATCCAAGCATACAAAAAAAAAGCTCTTCCATTTCTTTTATAGTGTTCTCACAAGAGCTCAATCCTTCGTTTTCTCAATGTGGGATAAAAAATAACTCCCTTTATGTACCTTATGTCTCCAATGTGTTATAAAAATAAAGGGAACTCTTTTAATTTAAATATTTCCCACAAACTATAGTCCATGCATTAATAAAGTTAAATATTTAAATTTAACTTTATAAAATGGCTTTATCAATGCATAACAAATCTTATCAATGATAAATAAGTCTTCCTGTCGATTTTAAACAATTACCATCGACATACCACTGTGACTAAATGTCCGGCCATGTCCAAGATGACTTACTATAAATAGTAAGTATGCCCAAAGTTGCCTCAGAACCCCTCAGAAAGACCTGCAACTGAAACTGTCTAGGCCAAATGGCCTCT
This sequence comes from Cupressus sempervirens, assembly GCA_028749045.1. NCBI lineage: Eukaryota > Viridiplantae > Streptophyta > Pinopsida > Cupressales > Cupressaceae > Cupressus > Cupressus sempervirens. The sequence goes on from CM053791.1 coordinate 408,061,831, forward strand.
AAGCCCCTTTAATGTCCTAGTTAGCCTACGGGACTGTGGGGAAATAGGCTAACGACAAAATCATGCTATGAATGCTAGAAAGGGGACATTACAACTGAGGGGAATGGTAGTCGGTCAAGAATAGGTGGCAAACATCCTTTAGCAACTTAGCACCAATGTGCAAAACTTGATAGTTTAGAGGAGGCCAAATATTGATCAAGGTCAGGAAGGTAGAATAAATGGAGAGTGTCACAGGTATATTGCTCTAGCACACACCTTTGAGAGAGCCACATGCTCTAATTTTGTTAGAAATGACGTAGAGGAGAAAGACAAGATGGAAGAAGGTGGTGAAGGAAACTTTTCTGACAACATCCTAGCTATGCATGATGAATGGGATGCAATGCCTCCACGAGTTAAGGATCATCTTAACTTTGATCATTTTATGAGTCAAAAAAGAGAACACACAAGGAACAGGAATGACAAGAGACCCAGATACCAACATAATGATCTACGAAAGTCTACCAATAAGATTACCTTAGCGAACTATGATGGTAGTGGCAATGTTACAACATGTGCCTAGGTGAGTAAATTGGATACATTCCTAACACTACACCTTATGACAAAGAAAGATGCTATTATATTTGCAACCCTACACCTTGATGGCATGGCACATGATTGGTGGATTCATGGCATGGCTACTCTTCACCATGACTAAATTACCTCCTACTAGGAGTTTACTAATAGATTGGTAGAGAGGTTTGATAAATGTGATCCTGAACTATTCTTTAGGGATTTAGCACAGTTAAAACAAATGGTTATCTTGGAATTGTACATTGGAGAGTTCTAAAGACTACCCATAACGGTGACAGGTATTTTAGAGAGAAGGCTGATCATATTGTTTATTGAGGGTCTTTTTCAGCCTATGAAATGTTGGATAAAGGCATTTGATCCACCTACCTTATAGGAGACCATAAGAAAAGCTCATAGTATGGAGCTCACTACACCTCGTAAGCAATTTGGCACCAAATCTTCTTCCTCCTACACTGAGAACAAATTTGATCCATAGAAGGCTAATAATGCTTATCAAAAGAAATTTTTTGCAGCTTCATTAGATCAGGACACAATGAATGATCTTCATAGAAGGAAGCTCTATTTTTATTGTAAAGGTCCATATGACTTCAATCATGACTGCCCCCTCAAGCCTAAAGGACAAGACATGCACATGGAATGGTTTTATGAGGGATAAATGTTGACTGATTTTTTTGATCAGCTAGCTGCTATTTATGACATAGATGAAGAAAAGTCAAAAATTGAGGCAGAAATTGAAGTAGAAAGTGAGCTACAATAGGCTGACATGTCCAGCATGTAGAGAGAGCGTTCTTTTAGGCCTCGTGGGATTCTAGCCGGTCAAAGAGTCATATCTCTTTTGGACATAGGTGCAACCCACAACTTTATTGATTCACGGTTAGTGGAGAAAAGAGGAATTCAAACTCAGTAGTTTGAAGGCATTTCAGTGAAGGTTGCTGATGGTCACACTCTCACTTGTGAGAGGATGATTCATGATTTACCATTAAAACTCAACAATTTTGAGTTGAAGGTAGATTTTTATGTTGTGAACATGGGAGGAACATATATAGTTCTTGGAATGAAGTGGATTCATGCTATAGGAGAGTTCACACTTAATTTGTGTGATATGGAGATGAAATTCAAAATTGATGGCACAAATCATTTCTTAAAGCCATGAAGGCCAACAATCTAAAAGAAATTTCACTCCAGAGAATGGAACATTTGATTCAACATGATATGGTAGAATGGGCTGCTGAGTGCAAGTTAATGCCTTCATAGTTAGAGTAGCAAGATTCTCCTAACCATTCAGATATACAAGAACTCCAAATCAAACATGAAAAGGTTTTCAATGCTATTCCACTAGGTAGACCTCTTGATAGAGGTATTAAGCACATAATTGAGTTGGATGAGGGCACGAAACCTATTATGATCACTCTTTACTAGCACCCCAAATGTTTAAAAGATGAGATTGAGAAAACCATTAAGGAACTTTTAGCTATGGGGCACATTAGGCCAAGTAAGTCACCCTTTGCTTCATCAGTTGTTTTGGTGAAGAAAAAGTATGGTACACTTAGGATGTGTATTGACTACATGATACTTCATAGGAAGACTATTAAGAACAAGTATCCTATTCCATGGATAGATGAGTTGATAGATGAGCTTAATGGAGCTTGCTATTTCTCAAAGATTGATTTGAGGACTGGTTACCATCAGATTAGGACCAGAGAAGAGGATAATGAGAAAATCGCATTCAGGTGTCACTGTGGACACTATGATTTCTTGGTTATGCCATTCGGCTTAACGAATGCTCTAGCTACATTTTAGTCTACTATTAATAGGGTTTTCCATCCTCACTTGAGGAAATTTGTTTTGGTGTTCTTCAATGACATCTTAGTTTATAGAAAATCATGGGAGGAACACATTGTTCATTTAAATGAGGTATTGAGTATACTTGACAGGCCAAGGAGTCTAAGTGTGCTTTGGGCATGGCTGGGCTTTTGTATCTGGGTCACATTATCAGTAGAAATGGAATCAGCATGGACTTAGAAAAAAATTGAGCTATCATCGATTGGCCTATGCTTGATATGTTGAGATAACTTAGGGAGTTTGTAGGACTGTGTGCCTTCTATCGTCGGTTCATTATTGGATTCATGTGACATGTTGCACCACTAACTGATTTGACTAAGAAGGGAGAGTTTGTGTGGAGACCTCTTGCACAAGCATGCTTTGAGAAGTTTAAACTTCTTATGACTACTTGTGCAGTATTGGCTTTGTTGGATTTTGCCAGGCCATTTGAGTTACATTGTGATGCTAGTGGTGAGGGTATTGGTGCAGTTATCATACAATATTGAAACCCTATAGCTTTTGAGAGCAAGAAGCTTAGAGGTCCTGAATGGAGCTTCAATATCTATGATAAGAAAATGTTGGCCATCATACATGCCATGGCCAAATTTAGGAAATACTTGATTGGTAGTAAATTTAGTGTTAAAACCAATCACAATAGTCTGAAACATTTTCTTGGACAACGAGATTTGAACGAAAGACAACAAAAATGGGTCAGCAAACTTCAGTCCTATGATTTTGACATTGCTTATGTCAAGGGCACTTAGAATGTGGTTGCTAATGCTTTATCTCATTACCCTCACTTGAGCTCCATTTCACTGATTAAAGAAGACTAGAGACACACGATAGTAGTAGGATATGCTAAGAATCCGTGGGCTTCTAGCATAGTGGATGAGATAGTACAAGATGATAGATACTCACTTGTGGATGATCTTATCATTTACAAAGGGAGGATATTTCTTGTCCTAGATTTTGAGATGAGGGACATAGTATTGAGATCATTCCATGAGTCACCAATGGTAGGGAATCCCAATTACTTTAAGACCTACAACCAGGTACAGGAGAGATTCTCTTGGAAGGGTCTCAAATAATTTGTTCTTCAGTATGTCAGGGAATGCCTTGTTTGTTAGCAGAACAAGCAAGAACACACCTACCTTGTAGGTTTACTTCATCCACTTCCTATTCCTAAGAGGAAGTGGGAATGCTTGTCTATGGACTTCATCACGGGCTTGTCAAAAACTCAAGGGAAAGACAACATTTATGTAGTAATAGATCGGTTGACGAAGTATGCACATTTCTTCTCAATTACTACTACACACACAACTACTCAGGTAGTGGACTTGTTTTTCTGTGAGGTATTTAGATTGCATGGATTACCTTGGAGTATAGTCAGTGACAGAGATAGCAAGTTTTTGTGTAAGTTCTGGCAAGAGTTATTTAAACTTTTTGGGATAGAACTCACTCCAAGCACCAGCTACCACCCACAGACATATTACACTTTGCTGATAGCCAAGTACTACATATGATGTGAATAGGAATTGCTATATTATAACACAAATGACCTCTAACTAAGATCATTTTTATAACCCAAATACAACATCTCTCCTTGTTTCTCTCTCCTATTAATTTTTAAACTTTATAGTTTTAAATTCTTTTAACATACTACATATATTATTTTTCCTAAAAACATATAAATGTTTCAAGATAAAGAACAAAAAAAGATGCACCAAACTAGTAGTACCTGAATTCTTATTCATATCTTATTTTCTAGTGCCTAAATATTTTAGTTTCATATCAAACTATTTATTCTACTTTAACACACAACTTTATTGTTTTCCATAAGCAAGTAAAAGCTGGGACAAAATGTAGGGGTCAAATCTGAACTTTTCTCTTTTGTCTTAGGCTCACTTTGACCTGGTTTTCCTTTATGCAATGACAAATGTACAAGCGACATAATTTCTATTCATGACTAGCATATAACTCAAGCCTTAGTTGATACCATTTTCTCTCATTATTAAAGACCAATCCTAATCCTTAGTTTATTCATTTGCTACTCATGTTTTGATCTACAACTGACATGATTGGCCTCAGTTAGTTGCTCAATTTGTGAAAATGAATCCAAAATTGATACCAAATTTGCAATTATTCCAATCATTCTAGCTAAATATTATGTGCCAACCAAAAATGTAAAATATTTTACTTGTCACCTTTGGTATTGTATTTAAATTGGCACCTAAGGGGTTTGAACAAAGTATAATCAATGTTTTTTCAGCAAATTCTAAATGCGTTTATAAACACTCTTAGTCAAGACAAGTTAGAGATATCCAATTGGATTAGAATTTGCAAAAAACAAAATTCAAGATTTTAAATCATTTATTCAATTGCTCTCCATTTTTGTTTTCCCTTCTAACTAGAATTCACATACCTTACTATACTACAATTTTTCATAAATCAAATTCCACACAAATAGTGAATTTCAAATATTTTGTAGGATAACTTATACATCTCAATTAATAACCTCACTAAGCATATTTTCATTAATTAATAATATATATTCATTTGCTACTACCAATCCTAATACTATAATAAATATTTACTTATGATCTTTCTCACCTTAAGACCTATATTTTAAAAACCAAACTTTTTAGTAATGGAATCTTTCTAGGCAAGTCCCTCCACCAAAATTGCTTTTGTGTTTAAAAGAAATTTTCACTAGTAAAAAAACAAAATTAGATAGAAAGAAAATTGTTCAAATTATATTTAATTATAAATTAACACAGTAAATAAATATTCATTTTATATTAAAAATTCAAAAGTTTTAAAAGTTATATGAATTCTTATAATATGAAATAAATAATAAAAAATTATATATAATTATTTAATTTTTCTACAAAATTTATATATTAATAAATATTTAAAAAATAAAGCAATAAATAAATTTAATTTTTAAAAAATATTTCTAATTTATAATCTACTACCTTTCTTGAAGTTTTGCTCTTGATAGCTATTTTCTATATTGTTAATTTGCTATTCGTAATACTATAATAATCTATTGTTTTATTTTTATATGCTTAATATCCGGCAAGAACCGATTTTTACCCTTTTACCATTTAACTTCTTATAAGTATATTGACCCTTGATATCGGTTTTCTATTATAAAAATCATAATAACAAATGAGTGTTTTGATTATAAACTAGTGGAATCACTATTGAAGTCTATTAAATTATAAAACTTGATGGGTATCATTACCAATTTCAATTATGACCCCATTTGATAAATCCAACATGTATGGTCAATCACAATCACATTATATATTGTAAGCATTAAAATATGTTACATCACAATGATCTAATCCTCAATGGGGAGATGATTATATCTGTTTTTATATCCTATTCAAGATGAAGCTGTTGAATCATAGCTCCACTCCTCTATTACAGAGACACACACTAGAGTTGTGAAGCTCTTAAATAAAAAATAGCAACAGAAGCAAACTGTTCTTTCTATTGTACATGGTAATCATGGGATCATTAAAACCAATATAAATCCAAGCCACTACAAACACTCTTCTACATGCAAGATGGTTACATAAAGAGAGACAATCTCTTTAAGCAGCAGCTGTGCTTCCTTTCATTGGCTCAGCAGTGGTGGTGGCCACATGTGTCTCTCCATAAGTGAAGTACTTTTCAACAAAGAATCCAGCATGGATGAGCACTATGTATAACAGCTTTGTTGCAGACAGAATTATGAGAAATGATTCCAAAGCTATCTGCACATAAAAAATACCATAACATGGATTAAGTATTGGGCCTTTTAATCTTTTGGGTAGTTGTGTAGAATGTTAAAAGATGGTCAAAACGAGATAAATCACATACCAACTTTGGGATCCTGCCTTCCAGATGGATTTCTTTGCATGCCAACCTGCAGCATTTGAGAAATGATCATTACAAAACATTTTTTTATAAGTTTTTCTGCATTCATGAGGTCTGTATTTGAAAAACGGTATGTTTTTTGAAACAAAACTTAATATTTATATTATTTATTACTAATTCAAAAGGTTCTCCCAAAAAAAGCCAGTAAAGAAAAATTGGGATCCTTGCCCTTAAAGAACAATGGAATGTATATAATTACCCCATGGCAAGAAGAGTAAGGGCCCAAGCTGTTGTGGCTGATGATGCACTTGAAGCTAAACTCTCTGCTGTCCACACTCTCAGATGGTGCAACCCTGAAAGACATGAAGCTGCCCCTACAACTCCTGCTATTAGAGAAAAGATGACCATAAAACCAGTGGCCTCATTTCCTATTGGAAAAAACACTGGTGAAAATGAGAACCCCACTGGCAGAGTTCTCCTTGGTCCTGTCAAAAACAATGGAGAGAAACCATATCAAAAGAAAGTATGTTCATGATCATGTAAAGTTGAAACAGCATGCATGTTATTTGAAGGCATTATAAAGTTCAAGTGAAAAGAAACTTGTTGGCGAGAGCATCCGACTTTCTGGGAGGTCACCCATCAAAGTACTACTCCAGCTCAAATCCACTTAACCACGAGTTTCTTCCATTGTTAAACCCACTCTGCTGGCAAACCCATTTGCAATACCTTCACCAAGTGTTGGGCTTTATGAACCATTCATTGGAAAGCCCTTTAAGCTCATCAATTGAATGGTTGAAGTTATAATATTCTGTCTTTTGTTTTAAAAGGTTCTACAATGAATGGTTTGTAGAGTTTATAGAAGATTTAACAAATGAAGTAACAAGTGGAGTGGAATAATCGTATCAGATTTCAACAATTCCTTTGAAATGTATAATTTGATTTCTAGAATGAATTGTGTAAGTTTAAGTATCAATATTTTGTGATCCATCATAAGGATGTGGCCAGACATGCGTAGACTCAGAATAATACCGAGATTTGTGTTCTTTTAGAAAGTTTGAATACTTTGCTCCTATAAACATCACCTAGATACAATGACTATTAAAGATACCATAAAGAAACAGATTTAAATGAACTATGGACCATTAATCAGAAAATAGAAATCTATAAATTTAACTTGAAAACTCTACAATTGAATCCTTAGAAAACCATTACAATCCACCCTCTCAGACTCAAAATATCATATGGCTAATCCATACTGCAAACTCTAAATAACATAACAAAATTGAGCATAGACAAATAGTTAATAAAATGATGACACAAGCATCTCAGTGTCACTACTACTTTCAACAATTTGTCCAAAAAAATCAATGATCTTTAAGAAAATTCTATGATTAAACATATTGGACTAATAGTACAAGAAATATCATAACACACTTTCTCCCGTTTAGGTTTGGGAAAACAAGGAAACATAAACCAAACCCAAAATATCGCAACCTACTACCCAATCTATGCTACTGATTCCAAAAACAACACAAAATTGAACATGGAAAATAGTTAATAGGTAGTCTACACAAGAGATCTAGGGTCACTACTACTTTTCTAACATTTATCTCTAGAAAAAGAACAAGAACGTCATAGCGAGGTCTTGAACTGAAGGGAGCTGCTGAATATACACACAGTATAACAACAAATTCCTTTAAAAAAAACATCTTTTGTATATGGTATGTAAGAGAGATCTATGTTTACCAGTAACATAATCATGATCAATAGCCTTATTCAGTGCCCAACCAGCAAGTCCAGCAACGGTCACAAACATGCAGAAATTTAGCAGCAACAGAAATCCAGCCAAAGATTTCACTACTATCGCACCCATTTTCTCAAAACTTGATTTTTTACTTTCAAAAAACTAAGATGAGAAACTTTTAACGGCTGATCTGCAGAGAAACTATTTAAAGCTTGATAGATAACAGAGTTAAACTAGCAACAAAACCATTGAGTGGAGTGGGAAGCCTGATGACCAGTATTTAAAGAAACAGGGCAGAATTTTGAAAGCAGTAGAGTCTATCTGTCAATGACCCACTTTGCTAACGGAATAATGTTTTCATTTTTCTAGCGCCAGAACGGAGTAAATCAATTGGAAAACCATTTTTAAGATCAAATTCTTTCCCTGGCTCCACCGATATGTCAATTCATGGCAGGTTTGAAAGCTCAGTCTGAGTTAGTGGAAAACCATCGTTTTGTGTGCCGTTGATTTGTGTAATTCAATTCAAATTCCTTCTGTTACGAATGCTTTAGGGGGACCTGCCACCATGATTGAAATCGATGGGGAATGAGTTGTTTGTGGGCTCAAAAAAACTTTTGGACTGAGATTTTTCATACTTGGCAGGCATCTTACTGTAAAGGAAAACAAGATGAAATGGGTGATTTTTAAGGATGGGCGATCAAATTGGCTGAATTGAATGAAAGTGTTTAGTTTTTAAGGCGTCTATCAGATTTTATGCTTTAGTTTTGTTTGACAGCTCCATTAACAAGAGTTTAAATCATCGGCGCCATGTGATTGTTTAGGTGGAGAGGTGGTCTAATAGAGCAAATTGTCATTGTTTATTCTCAGCTGGGCCATTTAGAACATTCTATCAAGCTTTTAAAAAAAAAACAATTAAGATGAATTCAGTTAATTTAGAAAGAGAATGATGTTAGTTGTCTCAGATGTAATATTAGTTTTTTCATGTCTTTTGATTAACTCTAGGAAAAGGGTTTAGGTTAGTTTAGAGTGAGTGATAGGAGCCCTCTTTAGATTATATTTAGTTTTATGGTATGAGAAGAGAATCTCTTAATGAATTGTGTTTCTATTTTTAGTGATTTCATTAGTTTAGAGTGAGTGATAGGAGCCGTCTTTAGATTATATTTAGTTTTATGGTATGAGAAGAGAATCTCTTAATGAATTGTGTTTCTATTTTTAGTGATTTCATTATCGATAATAAATTTAAATTTTATTATTTTACAATTAAATTTAGTGCTTTGGATCAAATTCACAATTTCAGACTTGTCCTAAATATTTAAACTTGACTCTACAAAATGTATGTTTTTTGTTGTATGATTCACTTAATTCCTCACCTTTTGTTTCACTCATTTTTCTAATATCTAAAGATTGACAATATTTATAAATGTCTTAGTATTGAGGTTGTTATGTTGTTAGAGGAAATAATTCTCTAGTCAACAATTGACATGTGGGAATCAATCTCTACTCTATTTGCAATCAATTGCAATGGGTTGAGCCAAATCTACAACTTAGAATTTCCATCAACATTTAGATTGACCCTACAAAATATATGCTTGTGTTCTATGATTTACTTGATTGTCTTTTCTTGCTCTACTCTTTTTTCTAATATCCGGTGACAATATTTATAAATACCTTTCTAGGGTATTTTTGTGTTGTTAGATGACACATTCACGTAGCCAAGCTATAAAAGATTGTGTGAATAAATCTCTCCTATATGCAATTAGTTTTAGTCATTTGGATCAAATTCACAACTGTAGATGGTTCCTCAGCATCTAGACTTGACTCTCTAAATTTTATGCTTACATTTTATGGTTGACATGCTTATTTTTCACTTGCTCCACTCTTTCTAATACCTAAAGATTGGCAATGTTTATAAATGCCTCTCTAGGGTAGTTGTTATGTAGTGGATGACATAATGTCCTAGTCAACCTATAGAAATATGTGTAGATTATTAAAAATAACTTTCTTCACATGTACGTACACTCTTAGAATAGTTGGGCACTATAATATTATTTTTAGTGGACGAAACCAAATTATTTCTTTTCTTAAATGTATGAACAAAAATGTTTCAATTGTTTGATGATTAGGAGATATGCAAACGGATGCACTAAATGTCATTCAAGCTTAAAACAAAATGCCATACTTTTTTAAATTTATATATGTAGTTATCTTAAGGTGAGAAAATAAAGGGCCCTAGATAACTAAAACTTGAATTTAAATCTTGAAAGAGTAAGATCAAGATCCTAACTATAAAAATGGCTCTAGGTAGGAAAAATTGCTAGAACAATATGTATAGTGAGTATAATGAGTTCAATGTATGGATAGGTATGACAGTTGTGCAAATTATGAAAAATTTATATTATAATATGTATATGAATAATATATGGAGTAAACATGTGTATGAATGAGGATATGTAATGGCTAAGGGAATGAACCCAACTTTACTCAATATTGCATCATTTGTTTCTATCTACATGTATTAAGGTGCTCTCTTAAACTAGATGATAAACAAAATGAGAAATGACATGGCTATGCAACCTTCCTGGGCACATTTTCCCTCACCACATGAAGTAGTTAATTGTAAACTATCTATGCATCTTAGAAAGCATAGAACTTAAAAAGATGCATGCAAAATAAACATTTGGACATAAACACTACAAGCAAGATCCATGAAAAGTAATGAACCATGTGAGATTTCATGGTATAAGCTTTTCTTTCGTCATGTCTCCTCATGCGAAATAAGAATGAATAAGTGTATGTTATATAATCATTTGTGATGCTAAATATGAATGTTTTAGAGTTTTATTGGCATGCAATGCATCCCACAATTGATTGTATTCACATGATATATTAAAGTGTATGAGAGGGGAAAATAAATAGAAGCGTACAAAATGTAAGGTCATCATGTAAGTGCAAAAATCCATGGGAAACGATAATTGCAAGTGGATGTGCCATGCAATAAGCATATGTATTTCTCAAATAATCATTATGATAAACTGATATGCTAGATATGGTAATAAGGAATAATAAAACTTTCCCTAATAAGGGATAAAGAATGGTGATGTTGCCCTTAGCAACTAAACACTTATGTATCTAAAACACTAGAGCAACATATGACTCCAATACATGACATCCAAGAAAAAATAAGCATTGGTTTTGACAATATGCTACATCCATAGTATTGATAGTGGTGATAAAGGTTTAATTGTATATTGGGACATATAGAAAATAATATGGGGAAGGCCACCCTATAGCCTGTTGAATATGATTAGATCATGTCAATTATACAAACATAACTTATGATGCTCCCTTAATATGGGAAGATAGCTACTTAGGAGGTAAAATAGGTGACGTGAGACCAATAATGTATGATGTACACATGGAATCTTGCATCAACGTTAATAGTCCTATATGGGAAAGATAATACAATGAGGTATAAAGGTGTTTAATTTGGGAAACATGATGCAACTAATGTAACGTGAAAGATATGTCAATATAAGCCCATATTCAATGTATAATATAGATTTATTTAGGTATAAATATTATTAATCTGGATCAAAACCCATCAAGAGTGAAATGAGTCCTCCATTGATGTTCAACTATAGTGCATTCATAATTGGTATGGTAAAATGATTTGGAGTCATTGAAGCCTAAAAAGATCGAAACCCATCAATGTTGAAAGGAGTCCTTCACTAACATTAAACCATCTTTACATGTTTATACCATATAAGGTGTTGAATAAAATGATATGGTTCTCAACACCCTTTCCTTGAATGAAAATGAGACATTTACAAAAATGCATTCGTAGATGGCATAGTCAATCAATTTAGAGTTGGGGGAAACTAAGATAGGTTATTATAGTAGGAGCCAAATTTCATCTATAGGTGTAAAATTTTTTGTAGGTATCCTATGGTCAAAAAATTACTACATCAAAGTTTGACACTTTTCTTTTGCTCTTATGTCTCTCAAAATACTTTGAACAATATATGCCTCCTAAAAGGATTAATAGAACCCTTTAGTAGTGAAATTATTCCTTGATTATTATTCACCCCACCAAACCATTTTTTACATTACCTCGTCTAATTCATATACATTCTAGACCAAAAATATGGCTCTTAAATCCCTTACACTATATACAAATAAGGTGATTTTTTTTAATAATGCATGTGTCGTCAACATGATCAAATAGTCTTGAGTTGAAGGAAACAATGAGATAGATTATCGCAGTAAGATCCATTTTCCACCTATAGATGTAAATAGATAATTCATGTGTTCTATAAAATCTTATAAACATTGTTTGATACATTTTTTAAACCTTAGATCTCTTAATTTATTTTGATGGAGCATGGTACCTTGAAATAAGAAAGACCTTCAAGAATGAAAAGAGAACGTCCATTATAATACACCCACTCACTCTAACATGTTTTCACCTTTTGTTTCATCCCATAAGGTAAAGAGAGAAAAATGACCCACAACACATGACAATGAACACAAATGAGGTATTTTGTAAAAATAAACTTACTTCATCATAGTTGAATGTCTTAGATTTTAGAGAAGCTAAGATTAGCTGGACCTAATTTCCAACCATAGGTATAAATAAAATATATTTAGGTGTTACATATTATAAGAAATGTTGCATCAAAGTTTGATGATTTTCTCTTTTGGGTCTCTTAAAGACTTTTTGAGATCACTATTGCCTAAAATGAATGAAATCATTCAAAAGTAAGATGACATTTCGTAGTGTGCAAATGTCCACTCTAACATGTTCTTGCATTTTATAAGGGACATCAAATGTATTATTGAATCTCTATAATAATAAAAAATAATACATTGCATATGAATGATTAAGTTGTACTTACCTTCAACTTAGGCACTTGGGTTTAGGGAAAAATGACTTTCCAAACCTCTATATTAAACGCAGTTGAGATATTTCATAAGTATGTATCTATTTCTATTATTGTCAGACAATTTAGGGCCAAGGAAAAATAATATAGTTTATTGTAGTCAAACCTAGAATCTACTTGTAGGTATAAATATAACATTCATAAGTGACATTTATTTTGAGAAAAATTGGGCCAAAATTTGACACTTTTCTCTCTCTTAGGTCTCTTGAGAGAATTCATGATATTATTGTAGTCTATAAGTATTGGAATATTTTCATATAGATACAAACATGATTTCATAAATTCACTTCGATAAATGGCTAAAATTCTGAGTTATAATGATATATAAAACTAGATATGTGCATGAAGATGAAAAAGCATAAGCTATGCAAATGAGTGAGGGGTTGCTATTTCTATACTTTCAATTGCACATGCAAATAGCACATATTACTTTTTTGGGTGTATTTATAGGTTATGAAATCCAAATGTAACTTTGCACATATTGTAGATGGGCAAAGTGAGGTTTAAAGGTTCAAATTATGATTGGTGTGAGGTTTTGGAGTTTAGTGGCAACTAAATAGGGTAATTTTGAAATTACATGAAATATTTAATATTTCAAAATTGATTTCTATATATTTGAGATATTAAGATCCCATGAAAACCCTTTATTATTTCTATAATGTTGAAAGAAAAGCCCAAACCTATGGGCAAGTAAGCAAAGAAGTATTTTGGGTTTTAGAGATAGTTTTCCAAAAGACTACAAGGTTCATAGAAAACTTAAAATCCATAAAATCAAGGATTTTACACTTTTAATAAAAAATTATCATGTACTTTTAGATTAACATTTTTATTAGATCTAGCGAATATGTTTTGATTAAGTAAAATAGGTTTTCAAGGGGCCCTGAAACCCTATACATATATGCTGAAGATTTAAACCATTGAGCCCATTTAGAAAAAAAGAGAAGAAAACATAATTGGCGAGTATAGAGACAAAAAACTAGCCTATAAAGGACAATGATCAAAAGACATCATTGAATAGAAACTAGAAAAGATAAAGACTAGACCACCACACAACACAGAAAAAGGCCAATCAAGCCATGTTCTTAAGAGTTCTATTGCTTGTAACTGAAGATGCTCCATTTCTTTGCAATCTTTTTTATTTTCTTGACCACCTTAGTGTTTGTAGAAGCCTAGTTCTTCGTGTTAAACCCCGTCCTTTTACTTGGACCACCCTAACTATCTCCAGGATCCTCTTAATCATTAGTGACTTTCAAAAAGGCTTTTCCATCCACATAACTCTCCATCTTGTTGATAAGGATCTTTATGTGTTCATTGGAAGCCTCCAGAAATCTATGGCTCTACTTAGCAATGTGTTCTCTAGTATAGTAGTCATATTGATGTGTTCTCTAAGATAGAATCCATATTGTCTAGCTTGAGAACTTGGCTTCCAACCTCTAAGAATAATCCATATCCATAAGAGAGCCTGTATTCACCACATCTCTAGCTACATTATTAGCTTCCTTTGGATTGTTGATCTTAACTTTCAAGTTTTTCATCATTCCCTTCATATTAATAATCTTATGGAAAAGGCATTTAATGGACCTAAAATTGTCCAAGAGGTTGTTTCTATCATTATTGAGGACATCCAAATTTGACTCATTGTTGGAATTGCTTAAAATTAGCATTGAAGGATTGATGAGCTCCCTGAGATCCACCTCATCACTCTCTTCACTTTTAACCACCATCTCAATCTTTTCCCTAGATATACCCATGTGCACTGAGTCCATGATAAATTTTCTCCACATAGTCCTCCTCTCCTTAGTGGAGGTATTGAAGACAGGGGAGCTAGTAGGAGTATTTGATAGGGTATCCTGAGTAGACATATTGAGGGACTCAATGACATTATTTTTACCTTCTCTGCCAAACATCTTCATGCTAGCCACAAATGAATTCCTAACAGGTGCTATGATGTAGAGCCTAATCAAACTTAGAGGTTTACTCGATGTGATTTCCCCCCAGATTATTTCTATAGGGGTTTGGGGGCAATGCCCAAAGTATGCTCTTGTAGTATAGGGTGGGGTCAAGGGGCAACACCACTGTAGAGCTTTTCGGGGGCACCACCCTTGAAGAAAAAAATGACTCTACTATTGTAAAAGGCATCGACTATTATTTTTCTATTAGATGACTTATTCTAGCCCTAATTTTTTAAGCAACAAAAACTTGTTAAAAAGGCTTAGGGTTAGGGATTTCATAATGTATGATGAGATTGTAGCTTCATGTTGTGATATTGAACTATAAGGGATTACATATTGTAATCAATCAATAATAATTATATGAACTTGTTGTTGGTGGATGTATCTTAGGGATTGGGTGAACCATGTTAAATTTTTGTGTCTTGTGTTCTCTTCTGTGTGATTTATTATTTTTCTGATATTGGTTAATTTGCATGTAACTGTGATTTATGTCTATGGTTAATCCTTACAAGTGGTATCAAAGCCAAGTTTTCATCATTTTTTTTAGATCAGATTATCGTCATTTTTTTCTTTAGGCTCGAGTGTCATCATTTTTTTAGTTATCCTTTATAGGAAGGTCTCATGATTGAGTGAGAGTGATGGAAGGTGAGAGTAAGCTAAAGATTGAGAAGTTTAATAGGTAGAAATTTCAGTTATGGAAAATGCAAATGGAGGAATATATTTATTAAAATGATTTATGGTGGCCATTGGAAGGAAAAGCCAAGAAAAATGAAACTTTGATAGATGAGGACTAGGAGATTTTAGACATAAAGGAACTTGGAAGTATTTGATTATGCTTAGCACCATTAGTGACATTTAACATTATAAAAGTTAAGACAGTGGAAGAGTTGGTGCAAAACCTAACAAAGCTATATAAAAAGCCTTCCATTCCAAACAAGGTATTTCTCATGGAACGTTTATTTAATATGAAGATTGCAAAAGGTGGATCAGTTGTAGATCATTTAAATGAGTTTAACAAAGTTACTAGTTAGTTATCTTCTATGAATATTTAATTTCGATAAAAAAATAGTGCTATCTTGATTTTTTATTCTTTTCCTAAAGGTTGGAATGGCTTGGTCATGACTGTGACTAATTTTATTTATGGATCTAATACAGGCCTAAAATTTGATGATGTGATTGGTATTATTCTAAGTGAGGAAACTCATAGGAAAACCTCAAGTGGATCTACATCAAGAAGTTCTTTGAATGCACAAAGTAGAGGTATAATGACCGAGAGAGGAAATAATTCTGGAAATCATGAGAAATCAAGAGGAAAACCAAAGGAGAAGAGGTCTCAATCTAGAGGACCAAGACATTTATAGTACTATGAGAAACTAGGGCATAAGAAGAAAGATTGCTGGACTTAAATAAAAATGAAGGAGACAAACTAGATGAAAACAAGGAGGCAAATATGGTAAGTAACAAATCCGAAGAGGATGCTTTGCTTCTTTCTTTAGAAATTGTTGATGATTCTTAGGTTTTAGATTCCAAGGCTTCATTTCATGCTACACCCATGGAGGTTATTTTATTGATTACACCCATGGGGGTTTTGGGCTTTTTTATTTGGGGGATAATGAGCCCTATCAAATTGTTGGAAAGGGAAAAGTTAAGATTAAGTTGCAGAATGGGAATCATTGGCTACTACATGAGGTTAGACATGTTTTGAGGCTAAGTAGGAATTTAATTTAAGGCAACTAGGTGATGGGGGTTGCATAATTACTTTTAATTATAAAATTGGAAGGTTTCAAAAGGTTCCCTTGTAGAAGAAAAAGGCGTGAAAGTAGGCATGTCATAGATTTGTATAGGTCATAGTGTTCCTTCTACTTTAATTATTTTAGAGAAAAATGAATGTTTAAGAACAATTGTTGTAGTTGAGCAGGAAGAACAAACAACTACTGTAGATTCTAATTCAATGCTATGGCTTAATGAACTTGGGCACATGAGTGAGAAAGATAGGAAATTTCTTCATTCAAAGAAAGTTTTACCAGTTTTGAAGTGTGTCAATATGGATTTTTATGAAAGTTGTGTGTATGGAAAATAAAAGAAAGTGATATTTATGAAGAGTGGGAAGGAAAAGAAAAATGAGAAATTAGAGCTTGTGCATATAGATGTATGGGGACCAGCTCAGGTATCTTCCCTTTGTGGCTCTCACTATTATGTTACATTCATTGATGATGCAACTAGAAAAGTATTGGTTTATTTTCTTAGCCATAAATCTAACATGTTTCAAACTTTTAAGAAATGGAAATGCTTGATTGAAAATGAGACTGGTAAGAGATTAACATGTCTTAGATCTAATAATGGTGGTGAGTATTGTAGTTATGAATTTGAATATTATTTCTCCACTAATGGTATTTGTAGACATAAAATTCTTCCAAGGACTCCACAAGAAACATGAACATGACAATAATGGAGCATACAAGGAGCACGATGTTGCATGTTGGGTTGCCCTTAAACATGTGGATAGAGGCTATCACTACTATTGTATATTTGATTAATAGAGTCTCTCTACTCCTTTGGGATGTGGTATACTAGAAGAACCTTGAACTAGTAAGGTGAGTTATTCTTTTCTCAAAACCTTCAGCTGTGAAGCATTTGCACATATAGATTTTGAAAATAGAACCAATATGGAAGCTAAGTCAAATAAATGTATATTTGTTGGATATGGAATTGATGAATTTGGTTCTAGGTTTTGGGATTTTGAAAATTATAAAATTGTAAGAAGCAGTGATGCTAAGTCAAATAAATGTATATTTGTTGGATATGGAATTGATGAATTTGGTTATAGGTTTTGGGATTTTGAAAATTATAAAATTGTAAGAAGCAGGGATGTCATATTCAATGAGAATGTGTTGCACAAATATCTATTTCAGCAGCATGCGAAGAATGGAAATGATTATGTAGTGCTAGATGATGTTCCAATAGTTCCTCATGCTCCACAACAACTGCAAAAAAAAATACCACACATTAGTGAATGCTAGATGGACAATAAGGATAAGTAGGCCTCCAGAAATATTTGCTCCCTCTTTGTAATCTATTTTACTAATTGATGTTCATGAACCTAAATGTTATAATGACACTATGTAGGTGGATAGTAAGATTCAATGGGAGTCTGTGATGATAGATGAAATGGAATCTTTGCTAAAAAATTAAACTTGGGATTTATGCAAGTTGCTTGCAGGTAAAAGGGCTTTACATAATAAATGGGTTTATAGGTTGAAAGAAGAGGATGAAGGTAAGAAAAGATTTAAAGCTACGTTAGTTGTAAAAGGATTTGCACAAAAAAAGGCATTGATTTTGATGAGATATTTTCTCCTGTTGATAAAATGACTTCTATTCATACTATTTTAAGTATTGTGGCTATTGAAAATTTGCATTTGGAGCAGCTTGATATTAAAACAACCTTTCTTTATGGTGATTTGGATGAAGATATATATATGGAACAACCATAGGGATTTGAGGTCAAAGGTAAGAAGAATCTAGTGTGTAGATTGAAGAAAAGTTTATACGGCTTGAAGCAAGCACCTTGGCAATGGTATCTTAAATTTGATAGTTTTATGCATGAGCGCAGTTACACTTGGTGTCATTCTAACCATTTTGGTTGTTTAAAGAGGTTATATGATGATAACTACATTATTTTATGATTGTATGTTGATGATATGCTCATAGATGGGTCTAAAATTGATCAAATTAAGGGGTTGAAATGATAGTTAGCACATTCATTTGCTATGAAGGATTTTGGGGCATCAAAACAAATCCTTCGTATGAAGATTTGTAGAGCTAGAAAAAATAGAAAATGGACTTTATCTCAGGCTAATTATATTGCAAAGGTGTTGGAATGTTTCTCTATGGAGAATGCTAAAGCTTTCAATACACCTTTACCTAGTCACTTAAAATTGACTAAGGAGATGTTTCCCAAGACATAGGAAGAGGAGGAAAAAATTGCCAAGGTACCCTATGCTTCAATTGTAGGGAGTTCAATGTAGGCCATGATATAAATACTAGGCCAGATATTGTACATATAGTGGGAGTTGTTAGAAGGTATATGAGTCATCCAAGAATTGAGCATTGGAATGTAGTTAATTAGATTCTTAGATATTTGAGAGAAATATCCAGTAAGTGTTTACATTTTGAGGGCTCTACTACTACTTTATAGGGCTATGTTGACTCAGATTTGGTAGGGGATATTGGTACCAAGAAAAGTACTATAGGCTATGTATTTACTATTGGTGGGACAATAGTGAGTTAGATTTCTCGGTTGTAGAAGGTTAATGTTTTATCCATTATAGAGGTAGAGTATGTTGCTGCTATAGAGACAACCAAGGAGATGATATGGCTTTAGTTCTTCA
The DNA here is from genome assembly GCA_028749045.1 of Cupressus sempervirens. Taxonomy (NCBI): domain Eukaryota; kingdom Viridiplantae; phylum Streptophyta; class Pinopsida; order Cupressales; family Cupressaceae; genus Cupressus; species Cupressus sempervirens. Next base: position 408,081,113 of record CM053791.1, read on the forward strand.
TGGAAGAATTGGGACACCCATAGAGGTAAAATTATTTTTAATAGATAGCTAAAATGTCATTCATCTTGCCAATAATTTTTCTCTATATTCAAAGAAAAAACACATAGTTGTGGTACCATTTCATTTAGTTAATTTTGGATGATAGACAATTAACGTTGGAGAAGATACATATAGATATTAATACAACAGATATGTTTACCAATGTAGTAACAAGGGAAAAACCAAAATCCTCTTAAGCTTCAGTTGGTCTTATAGACCAAATAGAATAAAAGAACAATAGAGTCCAGGGTAGTTTGATATTATTGTGGGAGCTATAGATTTAATGATGCTATGATCAGTCTCCAAGTGTAAGGTTATTGTTTGGAGTCTTATCAGTTTCCAAGTGGTAGATTATTGTTATGTGGAGCCTAATTAGACTCATAGGTTTATTCAGTGTAGTTTCCCCCTAGATTAATTCTAAAGGGGTTTGGGGATAGTGCCCCCAAGATGGGGTCAAGAGGAAGTGCCCCTTGTGGGGTCTTGGGGCAGTGCCCTAGGTGCACTCCCTATCGCTATACATGGTGGGGTTGAGGGGTAGCATCCCTGCGAGGGGTTTTGGAGTTAGCACCCCCGAAGTCAAAAATGACTCTACTATTGTAAAAGGTGTCAGCTATTATTTTTCTATTGGACAATTTATTATAGCCCTAATTTTGTAAGAGGTTAGAGATTTCATAATGTATGATGAGATTGTAGCTTCTTGTAGTGGTATTGAGCTATAAGGGATTGCAGATTGTAATCACTGGATAATAATAATATTAGACTTGTTGTTGGTGGATGTAGCCCAAGGATTAGGTGAACCATGTTAAATCCTTATGTCTTATGTTCTCTTCTATGCAATTAATTATTTTTCTGATATTGGTTATATTTCCATATAACTGTTATTTATGTCTGTGGTTAATCCTTACAACATGCTCATGGAGAATCTTAACAAGAGATTCTGAGATGCATTTCTTCACATCTCTAATAGTGGTCATTATAATAATTTTGCTCTATTTTTTGTAGATCCTAACTGAACCCTTCTTCTTCTTATTATTGTCCAACTCCTTAATGTTTGTCTTTATATCATCATCTTCTTCATTATACTCGTCATCTGAGGAGATCACCACTTTTTTACCCTCTTTCTGGAAGTACAGCTCTTAAAATATTTCTTCACCTTCTTCATGTGAATTTTGGAGTCTCTACCTTTCCTTTTGTGGATCAAAACCTCCATATCTATAGACTACATATCTTTACTGTCCTTAGTTTTTGAGGATTCCTATTGAGACTTAGAGTCATCTAACTTTGACTCTAGATCCCCTTTATCTTCAATGAACTTACCCATAGAGTGAGTCATAACATGTTCATAAATCAAGAGAATTAAACTATCATGTAGGGGGGATTAGTCACAATTTTTTCCCCTAAGTCCATGAATATTGAAAATTATGGAAGTGTAGAGATAGAATAGTTTGGAAATCTTGATGATGTGCCTAAAATGGTTCAACATCAAAAAGTGGTGGGTGCACACACAGAATAATCTACCATCAAGAGTAATGTAATACACAATATCCCAAAACACAAATCTCTACAATTTTTTTATACAATTGGAGTGTAATAGGTTTTTCCTTCCTTGATCAAGGTGTCACATTCATCTTCCTTCATAAAATCCTATGCAAATTGCATCCGAGATTTTCTTGTCTATGTAAAAATTTTCCCCTAAAATTGGAATGCTTGTAACTTGAGAAATGAGGTCTTTAGTGATATTGATAGTCCATCCCAAAATATCTTGCATCCCCTCATTCCATACCTTAAGAAATAATTTGGTGACTTCATGTTTTCCTCTATGTAGTCTATGCATAAAAGGAGTTAAACCCCATTCTCTAGGATTTCCCACACCTTGGTCCTCCTCTACTATTTTTCATAGCTAGGTGGCTCTCTTCTCCTTTTTTAACAACCCATATTTCTATCACACAATAGATATTTCAAAAAAAACCAAAGGTTTTTCTTGCAAAAGGAAAATTGGGTAAGGTGGCATAGTTGCCAAATCCTTTCTTACAATCCTCTTAACTCCTCATAATAATAAAATCATCCCTCAAAAGTACTATTTTCATCAATTCGAATAACTCCCTCATTTGCATGTATTGAGTAATAATTAATACATGACATGACCTCCATAGGAAGTGACATGTCCCCCTGCCACCCCATCCCTTGGTTGAGTCTCACAACCACAATACTGATAGAGTCAGCAATCACATTTTATTCTTGGTAGATATGAGATATGGAGTATCTTTCTAAGGTTCTTTGGATATCCAAAGTCTCTCAAATTATATTTTCAATGGTCTATGAAGGGTTGGACTTCCCTTTTAAACAATTTACTATGTTCTTTGAATTTACCTCTAGCCAAAGTTTAGAAACTCCCATATCTTTAGCCAATATTGTGACTTGAAGGGTTGTCATCACCTTCACATAATGTTTAAATTATCTTCCCAAGGGAAGTGCCACAACAAAAAGACAATAGCCATACTAATTTCTTATCACTCTCCTACACCTTGCCAGTCTAGGATTGCCCTTGGTTGCCCCATCAAAATTGGCTTTACACTAGTTTGTAGGAGCAAAAGGTCATTTGTTGTCTTTTATCTTGCAATCCACAGGGTTGGATATAGATAAATAATTAATAATCATGCCAAGGTTATGGATCCTTCCCTAGAAGAATTGAAGTTGTTTAGAATAACATGTTCAATTTTGGAGAAAACCACCCATGAAAAGGATGATTTGTCTAAAAAAAATTGTTGTTATATTCTTTACAAATGCCCCAAAACATAAGAGGAAGAGACAAGACCCAAATATGTTTGAAATATTTGGACTAAGACTAAAACAACCATTGGGTAAAGCAATCAAGAAATGGAGAGGGAAAAATTCAAGAAAGATTGAGCTTGGAAAAGAAAAGGGACCATACCTCTCTAGAAAAGGAGCATTTAATGAAGAGGTGATCAACTAACTCAACATCAAGACAACCAAGAAAACACATGTTGGGGATATGAGATCCTCTTTTAACAAATATTTTTAATTGTGAGAACTCTATTTTACAATAGATACCCAAAGAAAATATTCATCTTTGGAATGAGACAAAGGATACAAGCCTTAGCCTAGCAAGGAAACACCTCATGGGATTTGGAAAGGACATGATAAGTAGAAGACACAATGAAAGAATGAGAGGGGAAGGTAGCCCAAATAATGACATCTAATTTATCAACAATAACCATGGAAGAAAGAATGGTCATCAAAGGAGAAAGCTGAGAAAAAATCTCACTTAAATTGACCCAAGAGTTTCCCCTCCAATAGTTAGCAACTCTTCTTCCAAGTCTAAGATTACATGTATCCTTCCAAAGATAGAGATCCTCATACTACTCTAACTTACCCATCAGAAGCCAATTGTTATCTTAAAATTCAGTCAAAGTACCATCACCCACCTTCTACTTGAGCATTCAAATGATAAAATCATTTAGAACATAATTTGAAAATAATAAATCCTGAAAAAAAGGATTATTATAAAGATACTTAGATGCCAATAACTCCCTCCATTCACCTTTATTAAGAAGGATCCTTCAACCCTATTTTTCCACTAGATTATGATCTTTCTCAATCCCAAATCACCTCTACTCTTAGGAAGACAAACCCTATCCTAGGAAATGAGAGGAAGTCTCTTGTGATGTTCAACTCTTGACCATAATTTTTTCTTTGAATTTTCTCTATTTCCTATACAAATTTTGAAGGAACTTGAAAAAGTCTTAAAGCATAAGTAAGAAGATTATGGAAAGTAGATTTAAGATGTTGAATCTTATTCACTTGACTAAGGATAACCACTTTCCACCCTAGCAACTTCTTATTGAATTTATCAGCTAGGCTACTCCAAGAGGATTCAAGAGGTTTCAATCCAAGAGGGAGTTCCAAATAATTTATAAGAAAACCTATTATGTTGCACCCTAAAATTTCTACAAAAAATATTTTTCTATACTGGGAAGTATTGATGAAATACAGAGAACTCTTGTCCCAGTTGACAAACTAACCTATAGCACTCCTATATTAATTATGTACCCATTTGATATTATTGGCTTCTTTGATAGTGATATCCCCTCCTAGAATAGTCTCATCAACAAATTTTTGATGTAAGAAAGTGACACCAATAGATTAGGGTCTAATGCCTTATAACTCATTTGAAGATATACCAATAGTGATAATCCTTCCAAGAAATTTTGTAACAATAACAAAAAAAACTAGGAAAAGAGGTTCTCCATGTCTCAAACCTCTTGAAGGTTTGAAGAAAGAAGAGGGAGATCCATTAACCATGAACACTAAGCAAGCATATGAGACAAGTTAAGAGATAAGCCTGCAAGTTCTATGGTTGAAACCAAAGGCCCCAGGATCCCCAAATAAGAAATCCTAGTCCACATTGTCATATACCATGGAAAGGTCTAGCTTAAGGAGAAACTTTGATTAAGAGATTTTTTAAGAGAATGAATCACTTCATGAACAAAAATGGTAGAATCAAAAAATTTCCTACTAGGAAAAAATATTGACTATTGATAAGATATTATTAAATGGAGCAAAAGAAAAATCCTAAGAGTAAGGACATTAGAGATGATCTTGTAGAAAGAGTTGCAGGTTGATGGGATGGATCTTATTCATAGAATTTTCACCAGCCCCATTCAGAATAAGAATAAGAAAGGTTGTATTAATTTATTTTAGAAGATTTCTGGAACTAAAGAATTCTTGTATAGTTTGAATGAGATCTCCTTTCACAATATCCCAAATTTTTTTGAATAAGAACATGGGGAAATCATCAAAAAATAAATTTTTGTCCCCTTGGATGGAAAAGAAAGCTTTCTCAACTTCCCTAACCTTTTGAAATAATACATGTCATCTTATTTTTATCTCTAGTAATAATTGAGGGAATATTCTAAAGAAGCCTATTCTGATCAACCATAGAAACATTAGTATTAGTAGAAAGTAGATCAGAGAAATACCTTTTGGCCTCTTGGGTGATCTCTCCCTCATAAAAAATAGTGTTATCATACTTTCTTAATTTAGATATTGTGTTAGTAAAACAATGTTTAAGAGTAGTGAGATGAAGGAATTTTGTGTCTCTATCTCTCTCCTTGAGCCAAATTGATCTAGACCTTTTCTTCTAGAACACTTCATCCTTAGTGATACTATCATGATATGAGGACAAAAAATATTTTTACTTGGAAAGTCTTTCCATACCATATCCTAGTTGCTTAATTTATCCTTGTAATTGATTGATATCCAAAAGGATGCTATCCTTGGATTCAAAAATGTTGCCAAGATTAGTTTTATTCCATTGCCTTGTTTTATCTTTAATAAGTTTTAATTTCTTAGAAAATATGAATATTTTTGTGCCTTTAATCACCATGTTCCACCATTTATGTATTTTATTTCTTAAAGCTAGATTACCGAGCCACACTTTCTCAAATCTAAAAGGATAGTTCATTGTCCTATCTAGTAGGTCCAAAATGAGGTATATAGGACAATGATCTAAACCAAATCTAGCCAAGACCAAGAGAGAAGTAGAAAAAAGGGAGATCCAATATTTAAAAAAAAATTAGAGTCTTATCTAGTCTCACTTGAATGCAGTCCTCTCCCAACCTTCTATTTGACCATGTAAAATTAGCACCCTAACGCTCCACATCTATAAGAGACAAATCATTAATAAAACTCATTAGGTCCATTCTACTATCCAGGTCATAAACAAAACCCCACCACCCTGCTACTCATTTTACTTAAGAGGAGTATTAAAATATCCCATAATGATCCATCTATTAATAAACAAAGAATCACTTACCTTTTTTATTATATCCCAATATTTAGAGCTTTCTCTCTTAGAATTGGGAGCACAAACATTGGCAACAATCTAAGAATCCCCATATTTGACATTGGTAGTTTTAAAAAACATGATATTCTTTTCTTTGTACACAAGGTCACCTTTAATTTTAGTATCATTCCACAAGATAGCTAGACCAATGGAAGTGACATCCGAGCTAGAGCCAACAACAAAATAGCTCTTAAACACTACAAGGTTTTCCACTCTTTCTCCAATCATTTTTAATTTCCTGAATCAAAGTAATATTTTGTCTATGATATCTAATCAAATTTATCATCACATATTTCTTGTGTGGTCCATTGAGACCACAAATATTCCATGAAATGGTCTTCATTTATTCTTGAGGGAGCATGCTTCATGGATGGTGAGGAAGGTACCATCCATGATGTTCTTTCTTACTTCTTCATCCCTTATTAAGTTGGCCCATTTCCTTCCTATTGTTCATGGTCTCTCCCCCACATCCATATTATTTCTATTCATTATGGTAGTCAGTGAAGAAGGGGAAGGTTCCCTATTTCTCTTCTTCTTGTCTTTATTCCTAGATATACTTTCCCATTCCTCCTCAATAATTTCCTATCCACCTTCACACTATGAAAATAAGTACTCCATGTTTCTATCCAAAGGAAATTCTAGTAAAGAAATATTCATACCATCTCATGACTCTAATATGTGTATCTCAAAATCTCCTAAGATCTTAAATTTTTTGGGCATCCATAAAAGGGGGAACAATTGGTGTAACATTTTCCATGGATTATCCTCACAAATAGATTTATCCTACCTTTAAAGACTAGTCCTGGGATGAATTAGGAATAATAGATATATTATCAAGATTCCCCTACACAAAGTTTAAGGAATCTTCATCACCCATGACCTATTTTGTGGATTCCATATTCTTATTTCCTTCTTGACTTGCTTGGGAAGAGGGAGTGGATTTCTCATCTAGAAAATCTGTTAATACATGGCTTACTATTTTGACATTCCTGTGTCCCACATTAAGATTGAAAATAAATAAACCATGTGAAATTCTTTAACTATGAATGTGTATAGGGCTCTGAGACTAACTTAAAGCTCAAAATTTATATTTGAAGAATTTCATGACACAAGACAAATAACTTTGTATCTAAGTGATACAGACAATGTGATAGTTTTTACCTATAGATAAGTGATGGTATAATAACATTTATCATAGTGCTTCCAAGATGACCCCCTATGATGCCCTCTTTGGTACTCCCAATCTTCCTTGAACACTTATATTTTCAAATTATTCTAAGTTTGTACTAGTTAGTAGTAACTTTTCCAAGCATGAAGTAACTTCCAAGCTCCTTTAGGCCAATTTAGCCTTAATAGAAAACTGCATGAAATATTAGTTGGATCAAATTAATTAAAGAAATCATTTTAAAATGATTTAAAAAAAAACATTGCTAGCACTACAAGAAATGATTTTTGCAATATATGTGAACTCATAAGTTGGATCTAAAATTTAATGACCCTTACTAGATGATCCAACATATTAATAAGGAAAAATACATGTTGGAACACACTCTTCTAAATTCCACCTAGTTTTTCATCTTTCTTCTCATTAGAAAGTGATTGGAACTAATATTCAAATTCCAATTAGGCTATTAGAACTAGATGTGGAGGGATCCATATTTTTAGAGCCTAAGGTTGTATTGGACAAACACACCAAGCACCCAGCTCATAATTATTCTATTGATGATATTTTAGTCCAATAGAATGGTTTGCAACTTGAATATACCACTTTCCCAAACCTACCAACATTATCTCCTAGTTTCCTCATTTGAAGCTTTGATTTTAAAACTTTTTAAAAGAGGGGGTAATATAATGAAACACATTATGTTAAATTTTAGTTGGTATTAGTTGGGATTATATTCTTTATAAGCCACCCATATGATTTGTTGAATAAAATCATGGCTGCATATGCTTTTTAAGTCATTTAACTAATTAGCTAAAACGAACTATTTATCTCATAGACATGGAATACAAGTTGTCACCTTTAGTAAGAATATATATATATATATATCTTCCCAAATAGAATGTATCTTAGATATTTGTCATAAGAGTGTATGTGGCTTAGAAGAAATAGACTAAGGTGGCTTATGCTCATAATGTGGAAGGTCAATTATGTCTTGATAAGAAAGTTGAGTTTGTCTCCTCCACTTTAAGAGACAAAAAATTTCCATTGTGTTTAGACCATTAATTGACACAGTCTCAAAGCGGTGTGGTTTTATACGAAGGTGAAAGGGAGAATAAGTGCTTTGGCTATGTCAAGAAGACTATTTTGTTCAAATTCACTACTAATAAATATTTTTCAATGGTGCTCTAGTTCATGGTTTCAATTACTCAAAATTTTGGTTGGAAAACCTATGAGCCGTACTCACTCAATGTTAATTAATCCAACACAATTTGGCCAACAATTAGGATTGATTCTCAATGATCAAATCCACTTCTCTTTAGGCTCTACTAACTTAAGTAGGTATACCTTATGAAAACTATTTGATATCATTGATTGGTGCTCTTGATATGGAAAGTTATTCTCAAGGAGAAATCAAAATTTTGAGTACTTAGAATGCTTTGAATGAGTATAAATTTGAAAATTGTAGTGCACTTGAGTATGAAAAAGGATTCCACCTACTTCAATTAATAAATGATTTTAATGGAATTAAATTAGACCAATAGAGTTAAATTAGACCAATATAATTACATTCTAGATGGGAAAAATAGAGTTAAATTGATATCAATGTCAAGATCATCAAAACCCTTTAGAGATGGTGTGTGCTTACCATCAATCACTAGACATTAAACTTTAACAAAAACCCAAGTCTAATTGTTTTTAACTTAAATCTTGGAAGGCCAATTGAATAAAAAACACAATGTTTTTGAATTTCAATTATGAAGGGATTGTACTAAATTTCATTTTGAAAATCTAATAGGAAAGTAAGATGTTGCGAGGCGGGTGAATTAGGATCTTCAAAAATTTTACCACTTCAAATATAAACCATATTTAAACTTAACTCACCACACATCTCAACCTTAACCTTAATAATGCATCATTGTGTAATAACATGTAATATCATATCTACCATCTACTTGCATGAATAAAACACATTAAACAAGTAATCAAAACATGACATAGGATTTGGTAAAGTAGAAACCCTCCAAGATGAAGGTAAAATTGCAATGGGGATGATACCCAGAAAATATTCACCACTATAGCAATAAAATGCCTCTTAGGGATACAATTTTGATCACTTATGATGATCTACCCTATGAGAGGTTTCCTCTATTAAAAGCTAAGAAGACTATTGAGTCTACCTTTGCAAAAGGATTTCAATATCAAAATTAAGTGAGCACTTTGTTAAAAGATTTAAAATAGGCATGTTAGGACCACTCTGTTTTATGAGATTCACCCAATACACTTGTTAGAATGTAATAGTACTTTGATCCTTCAATATGCACTGAAATTCTTACAACAAATTTTATCTATCAAACTATAATCACCTCTCTGTAATTGGTTTGCAAAAATTTCTCACTACACTACTCAGCCACCTTACTCCTTCACAATGCTTAAGTCATTGAGTCACCTTTAGCTTCACATTCATGCATTCATCTCACTTGCAACAACAAATTTTTGCTCGAAACCCTTCTTTAATAACCATCTCAAGAATCTTTTAGATTGCAATCAATGATCCACATTCATCCTTTTTGTTGTTCAACCTTTCCATTTTCCTAATTGGTCCATCACACTACATAGGGATTAATTTTGTGTAATCACATCTGTGATTACCTCCTCAAACTTAGAAACATGATTCATTATCGACATTTTGGTTTACATATGATTTTCTGTCATTCCAAACTATTCTACTCAAACTATACAACACGACACTTATACATTCCTCACACCCAATCATGCTTATTTCTTCATGTTATCCCTCAACATGAAATACACTTGGATTTAACTACTTTAACCTTTGAAGTACTTAGATCATATGTAGCACTCGACAACAAATGGGATTCTTGGTGACTGCTAATGTGCTCAACAACTATATGTGTCTCGACATAGATTAAACTTGTATATTTCTTCTCTATGTAGCTCGACCTTTATAGTGGCTCGGTCATAGTGTTGACTAACCAACTCTTCCTAGTAAATGACTAAGTGTTTTCCATTGACAATACTAAGGTTTCCTTTAGGGTCAGCAATTTCCCACTTTGGCATTAGTAGCAAGAATACTTATCATGCTCAAAATCTAACATAACAAAAACTTCAAAAATGTCAACTCCCCCTTAGGGTGTACTCCATACCTAAAGCATGCTCATCATATTGTTGTAGTTTGTATCTTCAAAACCTTTTCCAAAAATATTCTTATTCAATTTTATCTATGTACTACTCCAATTCCCTCTTGTGCTTCTTCGGCATAATGTGCATTTACTTTTCAAAATCTTTATACATTTCCCCTTTATACTCATACTTCACATATAAACATGTATTTCCCTTTTTTTTCCTATGACAAGTAGTGACATTCAATTATGTTCCAGGGAGTATAGCATACACTTTTAAAAATGGGTCATGAAATCTCATAACAATAGCCATAGTTTTATCCCATTTGTCCTTGAGTGTCTCAAGAACTTGCCTTTCAATCTCCAGTCTGGCTGTGAGATTCACCATGTTATTTGCTATAGATAGTTGTTGACTTTGCATGAGATCCTTTGCAGCCTGTTAATGTGTTTTTGTTACTTCCATATGAGATAATAATAAGGCTTGTATGGAAGTGACCTTATTTCTTGTATTACAGTCCTCATGTAACAATTTTGACTATTTCCCTTACATAAATATGATATTTGAAAAACAACTAAATTGGAACTAGGATAAATATTTATATCTAATCCACACTTCTATAAATCTATATCTATTTCGTCTATTTTCTCCCTTATCTCCTTTGTAAATCCTAGAACATTGCATATTTTGGAAAATAATGTATTGGCACTAGTAACCACTTTCTCCAAATTAGTAATCAAAGTGGAGACTGTAGTTTCAGTAGAAACCTTATCCAATAATCTGTATAAAATTTTTCTTTCTGACCACTGCATAAATCTTTCTTGAGTGTCTATAGTAGGGTCATTTAAATTCTCCACTATCTTGAGAAATTGTTCAATTATAGGGGCCTTCTCATCCAAATCATTAACAACAACAATATCAAGAAAGATATCTCTAATGTCATGTAATACTTGCCTTTGTTGATGATATTTTTCTCATATCATGTTGCTTGGCCTTCCTATCTAGCAAGTCACTGAGTATCCTCATTTGCTGAACACTCAAATTAAATGTATCCCAATTTGGAATCACAATCTCCTCATCAAGAGTAACATGTCTACTATTCATGCCTCATGGTGACTACTTCACCTTCTTCGATCTCTCTCCTTTATAGTCTAGTGTGTTGGAACTCGACACTTATTGATCTTCCTCTATAGTTACTTCCAAACTTTTCCTTTGGGTTTCTTCTTTTGTCTCCTCAAACTTCTTAGGGTCCTCATCTCTCTTTCTCTCCTTTGATTTACTCTCTTGTTGCATCAATTCATCTTTCTTCTCCTTTACATCAATAATCTTGATTTCAATGGTTGAACTCTTCCCTCCTACCTCCTTTTCTCCCTCCTATAGAGGTCTTGAGGTACTTGGTCTAGTACTAGTAGTGGACAGATCTTCTTTATCTTCTTTGTTCCTTTTTTCTATCTCACCCTCATTATTGACATTGGTATTTCCCTCAGTGGCATCATTTTTCTATTATGGTTCTTGTACATTCTTAATTTCATTAGTTGTCTGATTCTGTTGCTCAGATTCATAAACATTTACATCACCTTGACTATCAACTGGACTAACTGAAATAATAGGAATAGTGTGAATAATAGGTGTTGAATCTACCTATTGTGAGCTCACATGGGTGTTAGCCTTAGGATAATATTTAATGTGTATAATCACATGGTTTGGATCCAACAAGGTCTCATGTTTTAACTTGGATTATAGAGATTCCTCCTTCCTTTCTATCTTGGTCGACATAAACTTCTTTTCTAGTTCATCCTTCACATTTTCTTCATTTCTCACATCTTTGACTAGACTTTCCTTTGGATCATTATAATGCCCTACCTAGAGATCCTTGGAACAAGGATAGATAAAAGCAACAACTTTTAAAAAAACCTAATATGGATGTGCATGACAATCAACATATAAAGGATCATAAAGATCGCAACAAAAGTCTTAACCAACCAACCCAAAAAATCCAATGATCTCCAAGCATCACTACTAATCGACACACTCAAACTAATTATGAGAAAAGAGACAAATAAAAAACCTAGAATCTTTGGTCTGTCGAAGCCTAGAAAGATAAGCAATTCAAAGGGGTACTTGAAACACCTAAATACATTTCTTGAAAACTAGTGGAGGTACCCCCTATTTTCTGTGTGAGGAAACACAAGCCTCTAGAATCACACGAGAGAATACTTATTTACACAAGGAAGTACCTCTTTGCACAAGGAAGTGCACCACTGCACCTAAGGAACTACCTTCTGACATGAGGAAATACAATTCCTACATAAGGAAATTCTAGGCTCAACCAACAAATCTCTCAGCCCTTCTACTAAGGCTCACACAAGAGAATTCTTGGCTTTGCATGAGTCAATGCCATGTCTCATGCAAGAGAGTAAAATATTGCACGAGCTTTCATTGTGCTTCGCATGAGAGAATGTGTTTCTCATGTGAGAGAATGCATTCTCATGTGAGGAAACCCTTCTTTGATGTGAGGAACGACAACATCAAAAAGGAAATAACAAAGGATGAAGTAAAAAGCAAAACAATTCCTCCACATCAGGGAGTACCATATCCATAAAATTGAGGCTTGTACACTTGAACACAAGAATTACATGATATCATGCAACAAGAAAGAGAAAACATCTATCCATCTAATCTATAACAACATATGAAGAAATATGTGGAAAGCAACACCACAATGTACATACATGGTTCATAAACCAAACATCATAAGAAGGAAAACATGAACAAATAAACACCCAAACAACCAAAACTTGTGCTCAATTCCTCCCAGCTGTAATGATATCATGATATTGCATGCATCCTAGCCATCCCCCACACATAACATCCCAACTGCCAACTAGATAGTCAGAGTTGTCTTATAAGGGCATTAGTACTATAGCATAAGTAACTTCATAAGAACAAGAAGATCTAACATGATAATCTAACAAAGCATAGATACTCCTGCTAGAAGTGAATCACATCATCTAACCATATGTTGTAACATCATAATAAAGGAATTCATCAAATGAAACTATCCTTATCTAAACATGATATCAAAGCATTCCAATTAAAGCATAAATCACAAGGAAACATATTCAGGAAACCTAAAATACCAAGTGAACATCAAGCATTGGTCTAAAATGGAAATAGATCATCTATATACACCAATACCCAATAGTAGTATAGGTATCTATGGTTCCCAACCATGTGGAACCCATAGGCCCACTCCTGCCATGATGATGAGGATAATGATCCAACCACAAACACATATAAGACAAATATCCATGGCTAACACTCAAGCAAGATAGTAAGGAGGACTAAAACCAAGATCATGAGACAATGTAAGTACAACAGGTCCTGGTCAGACACCATATGGGTCAACTATGTAGGGACTCTAGTGGAGAGTAAGTCACTTGGCATCATGAAGCCCCGACCTAAATATTGTGCAAAATCAACTCCCTAGGGAGGCCATCATGCTGTGTCCTTAGATCAACTATGGGTGCTCACATTTTAATTATCTTAGATTTATTACCTAGTAATTTATTTAGCTATCACTTATTTAGAAACTTCTTCATACTATCTTGTCAAGAGGTAACTAGGATAGTGAGAAAAGCCCCTTCACACTTCTACCCTACATACCCATTCTCATCACATGATGATTGCCTATAGGAAATACATATTCCCAACCCAACCTCAATGAACATAACTCCATCGATGAAAACCAGAAGATCAAGCCTCATAAGCACCCAAAAATGCATGTGCACGTGCTCGTGTGTGGGCACAATAACAACACAAAGATCATACAAACAAGGGCTAAATGAGAACACAAGCAAAAAAACACTCAACTGAATACAAGATCGGGAGTACAGATATGATACACATCACAATGAAAACATAAAATGCAATATTGTTCAGGTTGACATCCTATAGATAATCAAAATCCATGACCAACACCATGCCAAGAAAACTTGAGAAAACTAAGCAACACACAAATCAAGGCAAAAACCTTAAAACCCAATATTGACAAAAATCAATAAAAATAAAACCAATTCTACCCTTGGGTAAATGAGCCATAGAAATCCAATAAAATTTGGGTTTGAACCCCATATGCCAAAATGGCCAACATAATGGTGCAAAACCCCAAACCCCTATCCCAAAAAATAGGGAAATTTTCATATCCACCCAACTAGGTAGAGCTAGCACTCAAAAATAGAGGAGAACACTAATTCTTAGCCTGCTAAGAAACAACTACCAAAAATGGAAGTAGAAACATTGCTGAAATAGAAAAATAGGAGAGCCCTACCTAATAGCCAAAAGGGAAATTACAGGAATCTAAACATAAAAATAAAAACCCCACATAAATTGCCAAAAGTCATGGCAATCCAAGGCCTCCTTGAGTTGGATCCAATGAGCCCAATCTTGCTACGATCCCATGCATGTAGCTGCTATAATGAATAGAAACACAATTCTCTAGAAGAGGATTTGGAAATTTACTCTCAAATTTATATTTCCAAAGTGAGAAGTTAGGAATAAAATTCCTTTTTGAATATATATTCACTTTTGGAGCGAATAAAGGATTAGGGTAATTAACTAGGTCACCTAATTAAACTCTAAATTAACCCAAATGAAAATAGGCTATTCCAAGTAATTGGAATTGAACTATGACAAAGCTTCCAAAAAATAAATTAATAAAATAAAGCCCAAATCTCCCTTAAACCAAAAGCATGGAATTCCTTTAATAAATTTCATGACAAATGCAAACCTCTAAATGCACAACCATGCTCATGGGTCTAATCTCATAATGCAAATAAATATGGATTTATTAAATCATTGGAAGGTTTAATTTAAACAATTAAGTAGGATATGTTGACCATTCATAGATGACATTGGTTAAATATGAACAATTGAATCACTAACTCCATGTGCCACTGCTAGGGACATAAATCTTGCACACTAAACAATGTGATCAAGTGTAATTGCATATAACAATATAGCCAAAATGATAAATGCATTAAATCACCTGCTTTAACCATTTATTTAATTGCACTAAAATAATACATTTAATTACATTACTCACTTTCACATAAAATATCACAAAGAAAGAATGAAGTAAATGTTTGACAGTCCAAAATATAAATGTAAATAAAGTATATGTCGAAATAAAAAAGAACTAGATATCATCATAAAACATGCTATCATATCAAAAGGGCATCCTCATGCAGATATGATCAACTAAACAACATAGTAACCTAACATCTATGATACTGGAAATCAAAGTATAATATCTAACCATCAAGTCATCTCAAATGTGACAATAACATGAATAAAAAGTATCTCTCAGATCAAAATAACACAAGGTACAAACTACAAACATGAGAGGCACTAAATTCATCTTCAATTGTATTTGTTTCAATATATTCTCCTCCTTGTTGAATAGTATCATGATTGAAATCTTATGTATTATCAAATTCAACCTTTTCAGGCTTAGCTTGCTTACCCTCTTCTTTTCTCTTATCATCAAACATAAGTCCATAAGATTTCTTCCAAATAATTTTTCTCTCTTGAACCACATTCTCTATTTTTCTTTTCAAAATTATAAATAATCCCCTCTTAGGAATAATTTTGTTGTTGTACTCATTCATAGATTTTTAAATTATCTTTCTTCTGAACTCTGGCATAACATTTTCTAGAGTGCCTTCTCTAATTTTTCTTTTAGTTGTCAAGGCATATTTTCATCTTTCATCAATCCTACGATATAACTCATTAGGTATTGAATTACCTAGTTCTAATGGCATATATTCAATGTTTCCATCATGTCCCAAAATGTCTCTTCAATCTTTTCCTTATCAACAGTGTCTAATGTGTCATACTTAACAAATTTGAAACCTACCATATCGGTACTCCCCCTAATGTTTTCACAAAGTTCATGTATAGTTTGGGGTGGCTTGTGCACTGCAATCCTAGACTGTCTTGTTTCTTCTAATTTATTCATTTCTTCATCATATTTCTTATCATCCTTAGGCATTAAAACATTTCTTCTTGGCTTCTTTGCAGGATTTCTTGGCTCAGCTTCCTCTATTGAGGTCTTCTTTCTCTTTGTCAATATTTTCCTTTGAATAGACTTAGTAGCTTTAGCTACTTCTTTTTTTGGCACAATCACTACTATTGTAGTTTTTTTTCTCCTCTGTCTTGTGACTCTTTACATAGTTGGGACAAGCTTGTTGACCTTCTTTGTACTCTTGCTTGCCTGGGGCTTGGCAAGCACAATCTCTTTACCTTTTCCTTCTACTTCTTCCTCATTAATTGCTATATCTTTACCTTTTCCCTCAGTGATCTAAAATGGTACCTCTTGTTTGGCTCCTTCACCAAATGTTCTCTTTAAACTCATTATCATTACTTTTCTCTTCATCTTTATCTTAGGTGCATTGATCTATATAGTGATCTTTAGTTTTCTAGTTTCATATAGGTCAAATGGCTCAACATCCTAACCAATAGGCTCATCTAAAAATAAAATTATTACAATTGTGGCTTCGTTTATGTTTATCTCATATCCTAGTAGTCTCAATCACTTCTTGAATTTAAGTTTTATCCATGTCCACTAAGAAACAAACATCATCATAATATATGTCCACTAGGGATTGGGGAATCCTTGTCTTGCTTTTCATCTTCTATTTAAACTCTTCAAAATAACCATCCATTACTTTCTCAAAATTATCACCCAATTTCTTAATGAATTCATTAATTTACCAATTTAATGGCTTCTTCTTATTCCAAGTGATATTGCTCATAGTAGGAAAATAACTATGTACATAAAATAATATGAAAAAAAGTAGTGAACCAAACTTACACACAATGTTCTTTTATTTTCTAATGCTTTCCAACTTCTTGGCTAATTGTGTCAATTGTAGGTCGACAGGGTCATAGCTACGATCATTCTTCATGGTTTTCTATGCCACATCAACTACAATACAAGGAACGCTATCGAGTTAGCTAGACTAATAGAATTTATGAGCTATAACCCTCACTACAAACTCAATCTCAACATCTATAATGGTGGAAATAGTCATGTCTTGCTTGTTTCAAACTGCCAATGTATTTTCCTCAATCACATATTTTTATTGGCAACAAATTATCTTAGTCTTGTCCGTGACAAGGTATCTAGTGACTCAATGTATGATTTTCATCGTGATCTCAACTGGTCCACCTTCCAACCATATCTTCATGTCATGATTTTTTCTCAAAATAATCTTAATCCATTCAATTTTGAAAACCCTTAGAAAATTTAGGGCATGAGTTAACCCTTTTTTAGCAATGTATTTGTGATCTTCCTTTAGTTTATCATCAACACACAACTTCTCATAAGCACTCTCAACTTGAAATATCCTACCTCATCAACTTTGGACGTATAGAAAGATCAAACATCATGAATCAAGATGACTCTTGGCAGGATCAAGGATAGGGAACTTGATGTATCTCCTTTCACCATAATTTCTAGATAAGCTTTGAATTTAGCTTGCTTAACAACTTAAATCCTAATCAATTGAACACTATTAACCTTTGAATCAATCATTTTCTCTCATGTAGACAAATTAGGTGCCATTTTAATACTTAGGTTTTGATCTTTTTGAATTCTGCTTCACTCGGTCTCAACACAACTGCTAGAAAATCACTTCAAATGCTAACAATATGTGCACAAATCTTCCTAAACTTGCTCAAATTCACTTAGGATCTATATGCTCTTGAAAAATTGAATGAAAAGTGACCAAAATGATTGAATTTATTTTCTAAATAGATAGAAAAATATGATTTTAGGGAATCATTAATATTTCATACTCATAGTGGGTGCAACACAACTATCTCAACCACTATTGCAATGCTTGTTAGTAACATTTCAAGACTCCTTCAACTTTTCCAATAGCACAACTTGGTCTATACTAAAAAATAATCTTAGTGACTTAACACTTTACAAAATTTAATATTAACACTCAATAAGCACTATCTGTTCAACTTGACATCCAAATATTCACTCAGTTATCACTACAATTTTTTCCTTATGCATCTAATCACATGCTAATTTGGCATGTTATGCTTTCAATCTTAGGAAATTATGTATGATTTAACAATGTGAAATACATTTCCACTCATACCTTTTTATCTTAGTTTGTGGTGCTAGAATCACTTGATCCATTATATTGGGTGATCACAGTTTCATCATTTGTACTATTGCTTCTATCATATTTCTTCTTCTAGGTTTGATTCATATGGCTTCTCACTTCTTCAACATTGACCTTTTCTTTTCTATTTTTCTCTTCATTATTGGATGGTGGTGCTTGGTTTCTACATTCCCTCATTAGGTGACTAATCTTCTGACAATGAAAGCATATTGGACTACTATTTCTCTAGTTTCCTAATATTCCTTTGAGATGTATCCTTTCACAATTTTCTGCAATATGTCCATGCTTCCCAAATAATTGATAATTGACCCAAGTATTATAATCCTAATCTATTTCATTTCCTTGCCTAGTTGCATTCCCTTGACCTTTAGGTGTTCAACTATGTTTTTTGTTAGAACTACAATCTTATGTCTTTTGACCATACTTCTAACATGTGTAGCAATAACATTCAAATCTATATGTAGTTGGTGTCTTAATAGAATTTGATCTACACTAATATGCTTGATGTCCACACTTAATGCAATTAAAGTATTTACATTCAAATTTAGGCCTAGCATTAGACTTACCAATTTTTCTCATTCATTCATTTTTTGTATGACCTAGACTTCCGTAGTGGTAGCATGTAGGTTTCATTTTCTTTGGTTTTTTATTTCTTTGTTCTCCATTCTTTGATGACTCACCTTGCTTGATAGATGATATAAACCTAGTATAGCCTATTCTGGTAGTATCACGAGGTCTTCTTTGTGCTCTCAACTATTCATCAAGTTGTCTCATGGTCTCTCCATATTTGTTTATTCTTTCAATGATTTCCTTTTCAGCTCTCAATTTAGTTTTTAGTTGCTTATTCTTTGATCTCAAGGCAAAAATATCTTCCACCTTCAAGGCAATTTTATGGTTGGCACTCAGTAACTTATTGATTGTGTCAAATTGATTCTGTATTAGCCGTCATAATTCATTGATCCTCTCATCAAGTCTTGGGGCCATTTGCCTCTTGTCTTCATCATCCATTACCTTGTCTTCTTCAACCTTTTTCTTTTGTTTTATGATTTCACATAGCCTTATTGAGTGTATTTCATGTTCTCTCTTCAATTCTCGTACTTCTTCATTCATGATGTTGTTCTTCTCCAATAGATCTATTACTGTTACATCATTTTTACTAGATCTACCATCATCACATATGCCTTCAATGCTATCTTCCTGATTTTGCGTGTCATTTTGTTGGATTTCCATCTCCTTCCTTCTTTTCAAGGATTTCTTCAATTCCTTCTTTGTAGCCTTAACTTGTTTTAACACAACTTGAAAGTTAAGTTTTTGATTCTCAATCACCTTTCCCAATTTGTAGGTTTCCATCTCCAAGATCTTTGACTATCAAGTGGTTAAACTTCTTGCTTAGAGGTCTTAGCTCTGATATCAATTATGGGGAATCTAATGGGAAAGTAAATGTTGAGAGGGGGATGAATAAGGATCTCCAAAACTTTTACCACTTCAAACAATAACCATATTTAAACTAAATTCACCACAAATCTCAACCTTAACCTTAATCATGCATCGTCATGTAATATTAGATCTACCATCTACTTGCATGAATAAACACATTAAACTAGTAATCAATATATGACATAGGATTTGGTAACATGGAAACCCTCCAAGGTGAAGGTAAAACTATGGTGGGGATGACACCCACAAAATATTCACTACTATACAAATAAAGTGTAAGTTAGGGCTATAATTTTGATCACTTTTGATGATCTACTATGTGAAGGATATACTCTATTAAAATATAATAAGATTATCAAGTCCACCTTTGCAAAATGATTTAAATATTACAATTAAGTGAGCACTCTATTAAGAGATTTACAATAGGCCTTTTAGGACCACTCTGTTAAGAGATTCACATGATACACTTGTTAGAATGTAACAATACTTTGATCCTTTAGTATGCACTAAAATGTTGATAACATATATTCTCTATCCAAACTCTAATCACCTCTTTGTGATTGATCTATAATAAATTTTCACTACATTACTTGGTTGCCTTACTCCTTCACAACAATTAACTTAGTAATTCACCTTCACCTTCACATTCATGCATTCCTCTTACTTGTAACAACAAATTTTAGCTTGAAACCCTTCTTTTACAGTCATCTCATGAAGCTTATAGATCACAATCAATGATCCACATTCATCCTTTTTTCTATTTTTTTGATTGGTCCATTACACTACATAGGGATTAATGATGCATAATCATGGTCATGATTACATCCTTGATTAGCTCCTTGAACTTAGAAACATGATTCATGATTGACAAAATGGTTTACATAAGATTCTGGGCCATCCCAAACTAATATACTCAACCTATATAACTCGACACTTATAACTTCCTGATGCTCAATCATGCTTATTTCTTCATGTTTTCCCTTGACATGAACTACACTCAGCTTAAACTACTTTAACCTCTAAATTGCTCAGCTCATATGTAGTATTCATAAATAACTAGAATGCTCAATGAATTCTGATGTGCTTGACAACTATATCTACCTTGACACATACTAAATTTGTGTATTTTTTTTGTTGGAAACAATTGTTCAATTGTGTTTTGTCTTTGATGTTACACAAATGTCATATCAGTTATCAGTTAGAGTCTACTACACTCAGTTGGTCAGCAAGGTAGAAGGCAGAGCCTACTAAGCTTAGAAGGTTAGCAAAGAAGGTTTACAGTGTCTACCGAGCATTCTCAGGCTTTACCTTGTGCAGATAGTTGTTACTGAGCTCTCAAGGTTAAGCAAGGAAATTCAGTGTCTACCAAGCTTACTCAATCATCAAAGGAAAATGTGGCAAAATACAGTTGTTATCAAGGTCTCATGGTCAACAAAGTAAATATAGTTGTTACCGAGCTCTCATGGTCAGTGAAGGAAACAAAATTCTTACCGAGTTCACTCGGTAGCCAAAGGATTTCATAGAATTTGCAGCATTAATCGAGTTGAGATGGTTAACTTGGGAAATTATTTCTAGAGCAGTATTTACCGAGCAAGGTCGGCCAATGAAGGATTTCATTGTTTTGGGAAATAAAGTTTGTCTGTTTAATGTAATATTTGTAGCCAACTGATGTATGGTTTATTGGTGAATGTAACTTGTGAATCAGCTGACTTGATAATCTGAATGGTATATATAAGAGGTCAAGTTATGAATTCTAAGTGTGTGTGATGGATTTGAAGTGATATGAATGTGGAGGAGGACTAATTATTGTGAGAGAAAATTTTGAAGGATGATCAGAGATCATTAAGGAGCAACAAAGCTATATTTGATCAAGAAGGATATAATGGTGCAGAATAGAGATCTGCAATCAACAAATTTAGTTGCATCTTATTTAGATCAATTCATTGTTACTCTCTAACCATTGTAGTAGTGATTTCAAAATCTCTTAATAGAGTTGGTTTAGTACCCATTTTGTAAATCCTCTAACAAGGTGATAGTTTAGTTGAATTATTCTAAAGACCTCTAGCAAGGCCACTCTTAACAGGGTGATTAAATCCTCTAATAGGGTCACACCTAATAGTGTGTTTTGTAACCTTTAATAGGGTTGGCTCCTAACAGGGCTCACTTCATAAGAGTGAAAATTGGTAGCTAGTTACTTGGTGGTTTTTCCCATATTGGGTTTCCACATTAAATTCGGTGTCTCTTGTGTACATATCTTTTACTTTTGCATGCATCTTAATATTTATGAATGCTTAAAGAACAATAACAAGTTAATCTATCGAGTTACAACATTTCTGTGAGTGTTTACCGAGTATCAGTAGTAACTAGTTATTTAAGACATCTAAGGGATCTAGATTTTTTTTTGTGGTAACTGATTCACTGCTCCCCGCCCCCCTTAGTTACTTCATCTATAATTCCAACATTTTTCTCTATGTAGCTCAAGCTTTATAGTAGCTCGATGCAATGTTGACTAACCAAATCTGCCCAATAATTGACTAAGTGTTTTTGCACTAATTAACAATACTAAGATTTCCTTTAGGGTTGACATTTCAATATATCAATGACAATATGAATATGAGAGAAAAATCTATTAAATTTAGATAAAAATATATATTTTTCATAATTCTTGGAAAGGAAACAAAGTTTTTTATTAACTTCAAAAAAAGTACAATTAAGTCGTGGCTAGTTGTAGTATCTACTCAAAATTTGCATAGATTATTCATTTGTGTGATATGTCCTAATTTGTACATATATGTTAGCTTTATTCTTCTATATGATGAGAGATATCTTTTTTGGGGTCCCCATACCTCTTCTTATAGAAATTGAAGAGGTGCAACAAAACCTTCAGACCTTTTCAAATTATTTTTTAACTAAAACTAATTGCAACTAGACATGAAATTTACATATTTAAAACAAAGACTTTCATAACCACTTATGCAAGAAGGCCACAAAAAATGTCCAACATGTCATTAAGGTAGGCATGATCATGCAAATACTCTTCTTGCTTCGCTAGTATCAGCTTGATCTCAATCTTGTTTTCCTATAACTCAAGCTCATGGTAGTCACTCGCATGAATGGCATAGTTCTTTCTGATATCTCATGTAGCTACATACATGTTGATAATATCAAATAGGTCCTCTTCCTTAGGAGAAATATTCAGTACTGTAACTAGCTTGGGTTCATGGCTTGCTAGATATTCTTGTACTAGCAAACCCATTTTTTGCACTTGCAATCCAATATTTTGCAACTTTGAAGAATTTAGTAGAGAGTGTGCATTGCATTGAATTTTTTTTAAAAAATCAACCTATGATGAGGTCTTAATAAAAAATTAACATTTAATAACCCATTAATTTAAAAATATTGTCAACCACATTCCACACATGTTTGGCTTGCATATGTACAATATTTATCTTTTCCAATTAAAAATTGTGAATTTTTCTTTGTACTTTCCAAGATATCCTGACAATGGTCATTTTTTCTTTTTGCACGCTTATTTGGCTACCCCATCTAAAATTGTGATGGCCATTAATGCAATGAAAAACTCTTTTCTCCATTTCAAGGCACACTATAGACTCATCTTTCAATCTAGAAACAAAATCACTATTTCATACAACACCTTCATTATGCACTTCAAAACCTCAAAAATTTCCATTTTATAGACTCTTGACAACACCCCATGTGAATTTTTGAGAATTCTCTATTTCACAAGCCTTATTATGTTCCTCATGCAAAGTCATGACTTCACACTGCCCATATGAAACTCCTCCCAAAATAGAAAAATCACATTTTTGGACAATGTATTGTTTGTACCTTGCAATATGGAAACTTTTTACCATTTTGTACCACCCTTCATAACATGCTTGCAAAAACCCAATTTTCACTATTTCACAGACCTCTTACACTTGTCTCTACTAAGTGGAAAAAATCAAATCTTAATATCAAATTTTGCATAAATTTGAGGGCTCCACCACCTAGACTTATGGAAAACATATTTTAGCATTGACTAAGTGGCACCCTAGTTTTGATCCTTCTACATAACTTTATTGCCTAGCCCTACTTTAGGTAAGGTTACCTAGGCTCCCTCTAGAGTTTTAGGATGAAAAATTCTTTAGGAATATTTGAAACACCTTTGGTCAATATGTGTCTATTGATATTGTTACTCTCTAATAATCTAGGCTTGTTTATACTAGATTCTATGTAAATGTTGTTGCAAGAAAAACTCTACTTAATTTACCATCGAGTAAGTGGCACCCTAGTTTTGATCCTTCTACATAATTTTATCACCTAGCCCTAGTTTAGATAAGGCTACCTAGGCTCCCTCTAGAGTTCTAGGATGAAAAATTCTTTAGGTATATTTGAAACACCTTTGGCCAATATGTGTCTATTGATATTGTTACTCTCTAATAATCTAGGCTTGTTTATACTAGATTCTATGTCAATGTTGTTGCAAGAAAAACTCTAAACTTTTTCATTCTTAGCACAAAATAGGGGGGAATGTCCCAAAATATTATATGAGAATGCAAGTTTCTAGTACCAAAGATGCCATAATTTTGGACATGTGGTTTCTGATTATAAAATCCCCCAGCCAAAAGACAAAGAGAAAATGGGGTTTCCAATGAAATTTGTCAAGGAAAATGCCTTGGAGGGTGGGTCCTCTTTGATGCCTCCTACAAAAACTTTGGATATGGTGATGGAGGAAATGAATATAACCAAAAATCAAGACAATAGGAAGGAGTGTCATGAGATTATTGAAGATCCCATGAATGGTGAGGTTTTGGTAGGAGATTACCCATTTTAAAGGGATTGAATGATTTACTAAAAACCCAAATAACTCATAGCAACATGTGTTAATGTGGGAGGGGAGTATTTTGGAAGAGGGAGATATCCTTGATACAACAGGTGCTATTCATGCTAAGGGGCAATGTATAGAACATACTAGGAATAACATTTATGTGGAGGGTGATATACTTGAGCCAAATAATTTGTTTTGGGGTGATATTGCTTGGTCTTCCAAACCAAAGGTTGGGGAAATACAATTTTTTTCCTTTGTTACCCAATTATTGGAGATAGCTAATCCAGTTGTGAGTAACCTTATAGAGTGTCTTTCAACACTTGCATCCTCTCTTTGTAGTAATACATGGGCTAGAAATATACTAAAGAAGATAACAAGAGGAAGTAATGAATTAGGTGTGGGTATTGAAGTTAAACACGATCATTCCAATAAAAGCATGATAAAAAAGTAGATGGAAAAGGGAAATTGACCTTGGATACATCTAATAAAGGGAAAAAACAAAGTTCCTTTTCTAGAACATGAGTGGGTTGAATAGCCTTAGAAAAAGTGCGTTCTAAGGTAGACAATCATTACCATAAATCTTGATGTTCTATTAATTTAGGAGGTTAAGATGTCTTCTTCTTCTTTTTCTAGGGTGGCGGAGCATATTTTGCTAGGGGAAAAGTTTTTTATAATGAAGTTGATGGGGCATCGGGGGAAGTGGCAACTCTTTGGAAATCAGGTTTTTCCTTGAGGAATTTTTTAATGTTGAATAGGTACTATATTACCACTTCCCATGTTTGTAATGGTCATACTTGGTGTATATTTAATATTTATGCCCCCAAAATGAGAGAGGGAAGAATAGTTACCTATAATGAAATCTCTCACTTAATGAGTAACAATATGGGGACTCAAATTTATATGCATGGGGGTTTAAACAATCTACTTTCCCCTCTAAAAAATTTGGAGTTATTAATTTATTGCTATCATGTGGGACTTAGATGAATATATTTACAGTAATGACCTTCAAGATGTGGATCTTCAGGGAGCTCCTATTTACTTGGTCAAACAACAAAAAAGGTCAAGATCTCACACAAGTGAAACTAGATAGACTTATAGTCTTTGTGGATTGGAAGAAACTTTTGAATTCCACCATCTCCACCCTTTCTCATATATATAATCACTCTCCCATCATCTTCAATTGTACAGATGGTCAATTTTGTGTCTCCATGCCATTTTTCTATGAAATAATCTAGCAATCTCACCCTAATTTTAAAAGATGTGTCACAAAGTGGTAGAATATTGTTGTTAAAGGCAAAACTATGTATAGATTGTCCAAAAGGTTTGGGAATGTTAAAAGGAATGCTATCAATTGGAGAAAACACTCTTTTGGAAACATCTTTAAAAAGAAAGTTAAAATTAAGGAGAGAATTAAACTTATCTAGCAAGCCATGGCTAATGGAGGTGATTCTATTGACCCTCACAATGAGAAGGAGAAATAGAGGAGAAAATGGAAGGATACTATTTCTAGAGAGAAAGTGTATTGTGTAATTCCCCTCTAACCTTGACCAATTATTAGTAGAGTTTATGGTTGTAACAAGTACATTTAAACTATTTTAAAAATGAGATTACTTTTGGTTTACTATGTCTCTGACTAATGATACTCTATAATTTATCTTGACAAATACTTACATAGGATTAAAAAATATAGAACT
The DNA here is from genome assembly GCA_028749045.1 of Cupressus sempervirens. Taxonomy (NCBI): domain Eukaryota; kingdom Viridiplantae; phylum Streptophyta; class Pinopsida; order Cupressales; family Cupressaceae; genus Cupressus; species Cupressus sempervirens. The sequence goes on from CM053791.1 coordinate 408,107,484, forward strand.
ATAATATTGTATTTGATTATATGTTTTTTAAAGGACCTTTGAACATTCTTAACACAAAATTATATTTATTTATTTGGAAACCTTTTGAGAGTATCAATGAGGCCTTGTGACTTGATTCAAGAAATGAATTAACTAGATATAACAATTTAATAGTTTATAAATATCTCTAACTCACATCCTTGCAATCCTTTTTGAAGTTTACTTATGATATTTAGATCCTATTTTGTATCATATATTTGATCATGTTCATATATTATGCTTGTGTGATTCCCTAACAATACACATATGAGATTAAACAAATTGTTCAAATTTATACCATGGATTATGCTTTATATGTTGTTGGTGTAGGAGCACCTAAGTACAAAGGAATACTAGGAGACTAAAAGAGGATAGAATTCATATTATAAATTTTATGGTCTTTTAAATATATCATGAGTATATATGAATCATATGTAAGGCTATGTGAAGCCATCTGCATGACATTGTAAATATTGTCTTATTAAGGTCTAAAAACATGAAAGAATGCATAATAAAGTGTAAAATTAATGTAGAATGTCTACTTAGTCCATTTAGGGTGATTCCAATGTCTATGAAAATAATTGTTAACTTTGGAGTCAAATTTTCAAATTTGTCACATTGACATAAAAAGTTGTAATGCAAAAATGCATAAAATGTTGTCAAAAAATACATAATATTGTAAAGGGGAGGATTATTGGTTTAAAAAGTGGTTGGGAATTTATAATCCACCACAAAAATATAGAATAATTGCATGAGTCTTTCCAAATGAATGAATGAGATGAGGAAGATCATTTTGAATCAATTGGTGTCTTCAAAATTTTTTGTTTTCATTGGGGTTAACTATTTTTATGTTTATTCCAAGTTTTTATTGCCTTGTATGACTAGTAAATATTGTAAAAAGTGTATATTGTTTAAATTAGGCTTAATAATATTCCTTTTGGTTTTTTTTTGGAGTGATTATGTGGTGAAATGAATAAGTTATGGGCATTTTGGTGAAAGTGGTTGTTCGTAGATTCGAGAATCCTTGACAATAGTCATAATGTAGGGTTTGGTATGGATAAATTTGGAAGAGTTCTATAATATAAATAGATTAATTGGAAAGACATGTCAATAATATTTCATTACCTTTTTTTTGAGTCATTTTCATTCATATTTGTCAAATTTATGATTCATTTAGAAAAAAACTAGTTTTCTGGATGCATTCAATGGAGTTGTGGACATAGATTTGTGCTTATATAATGATTTATACTTTGGAAGAATTTATGGCTTACATATTATGAAACTATACTTAAAAATAGTTAATTTAAAAATTGGTTTGGGATCATCGAGACTTATCTTGATAAATATATTGGATGCCCTAGGCAGGGTTACAAATTTTATTTTTGGTTTATAACAAAAAATATGGGTCTCGGTACAGAGACCATAACTTTGTAATTATTTTATTGGATTGTGCTTAGATTTGGAATTTTTTTTTAATGAAAAATTTGGAAAAATTAATTTAAAGTGGTTGATAAGAAACTATTGAAAACAAATCTATGAATGCTATATTCAAGAATGAAATCAGACTATGTAAATGGTGAAGCATTAATGAAACATGTTTTATTTTGACTCATGAGATGTCTCTAATTAATGAATTTATTTAATGAATGTTGAAGGGCTAAGAATGGATCCTTTTAATTGGTACTTAATGGTTAGTATAAAAATAAGAATAAAAGGAGTGCTTCACTGGCTATTTCTTATCAGGTAGCCACCAAAAGTAAGAACAAGGTTGATGTTGAAACTAAACCAAAAATGTCAAGTAGAAACAAAGGCAACACTATTAGAGATGAATAGGCAAGCACGAACATTGTAGATGGTACTTAGTTGACCATTCTAGAAGTTTGTTCTCTTAAGAAAAAATAAAAGTGATATCTTGGAATATGTGTGGTCTTGATGGACCACATAACTAGGATGTTTTTAGAAATATGATTAGAGATTGTAGGCCAAATATTGTGTTGATATATAAAACTAAAAGGACTAAGGATAATGTGGAAATTTTGAAAGTTTTTAAAGAATTTCTTTGTTGTTAGGTCCAGTTCTGATGGTGCTTTTGGATGCCTTTTTGTGCTATGGAACACTTCTAAAACTAAAGGAGAATTTTCGTATGAGGTAGATAATATTATCTTTGTCAATTTTACTAATATCAAGGATTGGGATAACTGGACTATAACCAATGTGTATGTTCCAAATTCAAAAAGGGGATTATTTAAATATTGGTATAGAATTAAAGTTATTAATATCTTTGTCTCATGATAGGTGGATTATAATGGGAGATTTTAATACTCCTCTCAGAGAAGATGAGAAATGGGGTGGATCTACTATAATTTGGATAGTAGGTTGGATTTCATTACCTTTATCAATGATATTTCTCTTATCAATATAGATTTACAAGGGGCTACCTTTATTGAAAGGGGGAAGATTGTATAGAGTTGGATCCTACCACTCACCTATCTCTCTTGTGTTAGATCATTTGGACCGTAAGAGGGATTTTCTATTTAGATTTTAAAAATGTGGCTTGGTCATCCAGCTTGACAAAGCAATATACAAGATTGGTGGAATATCAAAATTGATGGTACTACCATGTTTAGAGTTTCTAAGAAGTTGAGAAATGTTAGAAACAAAAGAAATCATTGGAAAAAAATGGATTTTGGAATTTTTTTATGTCTAAATTTTCCATTCTCTTAGATATTAATCTAGTTCAAGATAAAATTTAGCAGTTGAGATATATCATTGAGAGATTCTCCAAAAAAAAAAATATTTTGTTAAAATGTCATGATATCATTTCTAAGAAGGAATTTTTCTATTAAAAAAGGTCCATATATTTATAACTTAAGGAGGCAAATATAAATATTATATTCTTTCATTTTCTGGCTCTCAAGGATCATGTGACTAATAGAATCTCAAGATTGGACATGAATGGTATTATTATTTAGGAATAAGGGGAAATTAATGCATAGGCTAATAGGTTTTTCTTTTAGTTACTTTATGTTGACTCTAATCTTTCACTTGATGATCAAGAGAGGCTTCTTAGAAACATCCCTTCCATTATAAGTAGAGAGTAGAATAAATCTATTTTGGCCATCCTTAAGGTTGAAGAGATTGAGAGGGCCCTCTTTTCCTTTAATGAGATTAAGGCCCCAGGTCCTGATGCTTTCCCAATGTTCTTTTTCCTATACTTTTGGCATATTTAAGATGGTTGTCATCAAAGTGGTTCAAGAATATTTTGGATCCATGAGTATTCTAGAAGAAATTAATGCAACATTCCTTTTTTTTAAAATCTTGAAGGTGGTTGGGGTCAATTATATGGATTTTTTCCTATCACCCTATGCAGTTCCTTTTATAAGATTATCTCCAAAGTGCTCACCCTCAGGCTTCTAGCATTTCTCCTTTCAATAATTTCTTACCAATAATCTAGCTTTTTCCTCATAAGGTAGAATTTTGAATCCATTATTTTAGTCCATGAAGTGATTCTTTCCCTTTAGTCTTTGACTAATAAAGGCTTTATCCTTAAGTTGGATTCATTTGAGGCTTATAATTGAGTGGATTAGAGGATTTTGTCAAAGGTTTTATCTTATTTTGGCTTTAATCATAAAGATTGTAAGCTTGTATCTCAATTGGTATCATCTACTCTCATGGTAGTTACTGTTAATGGTTCCCCTTCTGCCTTTTAAAACCCTAAAGTAGTCTAAGACAGGGTGACCCTTTATTTCATATCCACTAATATTTCCTCCAAAAAAATTATTGGGATTAAGTCTTCGTCTACAAATATCACCTTCTCTCACCAGTAATTTGTAGATGATATTATTCTTGGAGGAGTTTCTTCTATCAAGGAAGCTAAAAACATTAAAGTTGTGCTTAGTTACTACAATAATTCTTCAAGACAATTGATACACTAGGACAAGAGCTCTTTGTGTTTAATTAATAATCCCTTCGATAGGAAAAGGCATATTGCTAACATTTTGGGATGGAATATATTGGACCTCCCAGTGACTTATTTGGGTCTCACACTAGGATCTAAAACTCTTGAGTCTTTTTTGAGAAGATTGATTGATAAATTCAATAAGAAGTTGGTCAGGTTGAAAGGAGTGTTACTTAGCCAAGATGGTAAGATCAAAAATCTTAGGTCTATGCTTCAAAATCTCCCTACTTATGCTCTCATTCTTTTCTTTATTCCCTCTAAATATAGGCCATAGAAAGGATTCAAAAGTGTTTTTATGGTCAAGCAATGAAGAACATAAAAAATTTCCTCTAATTTCATGTGATAAGGTATGCCTTCCTAAGAATAGAGGTGGTTTGGGTATAAGATAAGATCTTTTAATCAATCTTTGTTGGCTAATTAGGTTTGGATAATTTGTATAACAATGGTGAACAAAGAGATATAATGGCTTCTAAGTATCTTTACATAATCCTTCCCTTCAAGATTTCTTGTTTTCCAATTATATTATGAATGGTTGTACCATTTGAAATAGTATTCTAAAGGCTAGAGAGGCTTCTTTGATGGATATTAAATAGAAGCTTGGTAGTGGGAACTTAATCAAATTTTGGGATGACAATTGTCTTCCTATTAGAAACCAGGCTAGTCGTGAGGATTTTGATGTGTGAAGAGAAACATGTGTGGCCAAATTTTAAATCTTTGTAGATAATTATTGGAAATGTTTTTCTTGGGTGACCTTAAATGAGGTCTCTCCCTAGCTTGTGCTCCTAATGAATATTCTTTCTTCTATTTTTATTTTTGATAGGTCAGATGTCCTAGTTTGGGTTTTTATGCCATCAATATCCTTCTCTATGGCCTCACCTTACCATCTCTTTTCTATTTTCCCTAACTCCCCCCTTGTTGGGTAAAGACATGGATGCCTAGTTGTATTCTAAAAGTGAACATGTTTTTCTAGACTATCCTTCAAAATAGAGTCATTACTATTGATCTCTAATCCTTGTTTCCTATTACTTTCAAACACTTAGTCATTCTCTAGGCAGTGTTGGTTAGTCATCATTGTGATTGATCCATCTGGAGAAGGTTGAACTAGATGGACTTGTTTATATTTCACTATATGTCAATCAAGTCAAAGGTTGTCGAGAACCCCAATAGAGACTGAGCTAATATACATGTCAAGTGAAACTTTTGGTGTCCGAGAAATGTACAGATAACTTATGATGAGTGAGTTAGTACATGTTGAGCCTAAAGAAGCTAAGAGATAGCATGAATGTTAGTTATGACTGAGTCTCAGAACATTCAATTGCCAAGTAAACTAGTTTTTGCATATGTGTTTGTAATGGCACAAACATTTATGTAAATCACTTTTACTATCTTCTATATGAAATTTATAGGTTGTAAAGATAGATGAGGAGAAATTACACATTTTTTTAGAAGGCATTAATCTATAGAAAGGTAGATTAATCAATCCAAAAATTTGAAGGGTTAAATGAAAAAAGAATGTATTCTGAATCATTGATTAAGATCTAGAATCTTCCATGATTGTCTCTTTAAGAAGGGATATAACCCTAAATCATTATGGAAGTGAGAGAGTGTGAAGGGATATGAAGGAAGATTGTAAATATGCAAATAAGTTAAGTTTAATAAAAGAGATCACACAAAGCAACCTAGTAGTGAAGAGCATAATAGAGAAAATCAGATAAGAAGACCAGATTGAGACATTGAAGAGAGAAGATTTGTAATCAAATTTGTGAGAGAAAAATGAAGGATCAGGTATCGAAACATTCTAACCAATAAATCTGGGAAAATTTCCTAACAAAGTGGTTTTAATAGACCTTGTTAAATCTCCTAATTGAGTGCTTCATTAATTGTAAGTTTAAATCCTTTAATCAATCTAGATGTAACAATCTTGTAATGCTTTTAATTGAGAAGACCCCTTGCAAAGTAGATCATCATAAGTGATCAAATTATAGCCCTAATAGGAAAACTTTGTTGTTGCAGTAGTAAAGATTTGTGGGTGTCATCCCTACCCCAATTTTACCTTCACCTTGTAGGGTTTATGGGTTACCAAAATATTTGTGTGATGTGTTTTTTATTTTCATGGATATTATTCTTAAATAGTTTTCATTTCATTTTTATAGTTTATGACTATATGGTATGAGATCTATATATGAGATGGATTAGGAGTGAAGTCAGATAATCTATTACTTTGTTCAAGAAGGAAAATTGTTACAGATTCTGATCCACCCCCTCTCTCAGTATCTAGTTTCCCAATAAATTTATGGATAATTTGTGTAAGAAGGGATTGTATCTCCTAGATATGTGTGTCTTTTTTGTGCTAATCAAGAATAGATCAACCATCTTTTCATTCATTATCCTTAAACTAGGGATATTTGGTCTCTTATCTTTGGTGGGATACACCTTCCCTAGATCCTTACTTCTAACCTTCTTGATTTCTTTAGCTAGTGGTCCCCTCATCTCCACCTTTTGAGATATTTCAAATATTTTTGGGCCCTATCTCTTCCCTATATCTTATGGGATATTTGGAAATAACTCAAACCCATAATTTATAAATATGGGTCTTCTTCTCTAAGGTGGCCTTCTTCAAAATAGAAAAATTTATCCTGAAAAATATTAATTTTCTTTTTGGTGGATTCTTCAACCTAGATTTGGTGACTAAGTCTATGCAAACTGCTAATCCTAGTGATAGCAAAAGAAGGGAAAGTAGGTGGATTTTTCCTCTAGATGATTGGTGTAAAGCTAATTTTGAGGGGGAAGATAAGGGAAATCATGAGTTTTTTGGTTGTTGGGGAGTGTAACCATTTTGGTCACTACCTTATTTCTATGGCACTTCCCTAGGGAAAGAAATCCAACCACTATGTAGAGGTGATGGTAGCTCTTCAATTTATTAGAATGGCTAAGGACATGGGTATATCTAATCTTTGGGTGGAGGGAAATATCAAAACCTTCATGGACTATTGATTATAAAATGAAAGAAAAAAAATGCATCCTTAGCACTATGAAGAATTATTTTACATCTCATATCTACCATGAGTCCAACAAGGTTGCTAATGATATGGAAAATGTGGTAGTGAAACTCAATTAAAAGATGAGTTGGCAAGGTAACATGTCTCTCCCTACGGAGGTCTTTTCAACTAAATAATAACATAATAAGTGGAAAAGAGAGCATCATTCTAAGTGATGTCAATGTTACTTCAAGGTACATATTTTATGATTAGGAGGCATAAGATGGAGCTTAAAGATAAACATTGTAATGATATCCCTCTTTACTCACATGTTATGTGGGTAAATTTGATCGCCTTCTTCTTAAATTTGATTCACATCCAATTTAAGCTTGAATACTTCTTCCTCCTTTGCTATCTAGTTGGCTATCTGGTGTATGAGTTTCATATCAAGGATATGGGAGGACAAAAAAGACTCATGGAGCCTTCTAGCTATGAGAAATGATATAGAAGGATGAAGATGTGGGAGATTTTGTAGGCTAGTGATTCTACGCCCTTCATGGAGTGGTTGCATGGGAAAAGCCCTGATGTTATGAAACAGTTTCTCAAGAAATAGAATGAAGGGAATCTCAATGTTAATGGGAGGAGAGTTACTATCATGAAGTATCTTATATCTCAAGTAAAGGGAATCCATATTTTGGAAGGAAATTTTAAAGAGATAGAAATATTTTTGAAGCTATTGTTGAGGAGTTCTCAAAGGATGAGGAGGAGTGTGAGGATCTAATTAAGGATGGTAAGACTAATTACCTGTTGACACAAAAGTCTACACCCCTACTTGAGGTGTGACCCTCAAGTGACCTTGTGTAACATGGAAATAACCTCCAAGTATGGGACTTGCACTTTAAGGTCAAATCTTCAAAGAAGGCCAGCTTCCATACAATCAGGATGCACCTACACTAGTACTTGAGAGGAAAATAGAGAGATAATGCATGTAAAAAAATATTGAAGGGAAAGGGGGTGATGCACCGAGATTGAAATATGGTTACAACTATGCTTATTACTACATAAAACATTGATGAAACACTCCAAAAATAAACTAATCTTGATTCTATTCTATTTCTCAAGGAAACACATGTAGGTGTGGAGTTGATTGTAGTATTGAAAGGAAAGATATTTCACTATGCACCAATAGCTAGCAAACTTAACACGACATATGAATCAACGAAAGAAGAAAAGAAACTTTCACCATAAGGTACATACATGCAATAGACAAAAAAATGGCAAGAGAAGATAACGAATAGAGATTTAATTAATGGGAAGGAAAAGTTGTAGGGTATAATGTTGCTACAAAATACAAGTAGAGAAGAACCCTTAAGAAATAGTTACAAATTGTCTTTATCGATTTTAGGCATAACTCTAATTTAACACTGGAGTTCAAGCTCCAACTAAGATGGAGTTGAGTTGCATAGGAGAGAAATAAATGAGAATCAGAAGAAAATATGATCATGAAGTGTGATTTTTCATGGAAGTGATAGGAAGAGTAGAAAGTGAGTGCACCCACTTGCAAGAGATCAAATCACCAAAAATATGATAGTTTCATGCATTAAAGAGGTGTGGAGTATATTGGGATCATGGAAAACAAGGCCCAAGAAGTCACTAGGCATTGAAGAATTGGCCTTGATGGTGTGTTGTGGGAGAAAAAACTATGGGGAAGGATAACAAGATGTGTTATCTAACCACAACATGCAGGGTTGACCATAAGAGGGAATCTAATTTCCTTGAAAATAAATGATGACAGTCAATGATGGTCTTCCTCTTTAAAATAAACATACCAGATGTAGCAAGAATCTAACCCAATGATAGATTAAGGCATAGTTGTCAATGTAGATATTCTTTATTTCCAGTGGAAGACTAAGATGTAGTGAGGAGATCCCATGGATGTGCCAAATCCAATGACTGTTATGCAATTTTGGTCTTTGGAGCCTCACAAAGTCTCCATAGCATGAAGAAATGCCAAAATGGTGACACATGACATCATGATGTCAAATGACATGCTGATTCAACCACTCATGAAAAGGCATAGACCTAACAAAGATAATACCACATGTCTGAATTCCAGATCATGAAGCCTTGAGAAAGAATTACGGTGTGAGGAAACATCAGAATGGCAATGTATGGAAGCATCTTGCACCTTTAGGAAGATGGGAAGATAGCTTGCAAAAACACAAGAGTCATTGGATATCATCAACATGGGTCAACCCAACCAAGAATAAACCAAACTGCAGCTCAGTCATTGAAGGGGCCAAGCTAACACAAATTTTTTGCCACCAACCTTAGTGGGTTAACCCAAAACAAGAATCCAACCCATTCAAGATTTCTTGGATTGATCAATAGTGATGGGCTAAAATGGGGGGCAAAAATGGCCAACATTCTTGGTAACTTAGGGGGGATGCTTTCCTGCTAAGCATGGATTAGTGGCCTTAAGAAATCCATTGGGCATGAAGTCACCAAAGAATAACCTGATGCCCCACCTACAACTTCACAAAAAAATAATTCTACAACTACCAAAATTACAAAATTTTCTATATCTAGGAGGGAATACCTATTCTTGTGCACTTCTTAGAAGGAAAAAAAAAACCTACTCTACTATGTACAAGTATTTACAAACAAAAAGATCAAACAAAGCCATTAAATAGATTATTGAAATAGCTACCCTTCCTTACAAGTTGATTTCTTATTCCATGTGTAAGGGTAGTTGAAAACATCAACAAGCATAACAAACATGTTGCTGCATGGAACTCCTTCCCAATGCTGAAAACAAATAATCTCTCTACCATTGGGATGCCTTGATCTTGAGAAAAACAAGATTGCTCCTTCTTTTGATCTTCACCCTCATGCTCTAGAATGAGCCTAACCAAGGAAAACTTGTACTATTGTAGAGCTAGATGCCTTATGGGGAATCCTCTTAATGGTTCTTGGTCTAAGGAAATGTCCTTGACCACATTGTTGTGCTATGCAACACTTGAATCCTCTATAGGGGCTAGCTCTGATGGTATGGCTTGCAACACGCTCTCCTCTTGTTGCTACTGAAGAACATGCTCTTCATATATAGGAGATGATGAATCAAGCTCTATGGAAGAGTAGATAGAATCAAACTCATCCAAAAGTTCATCCTCATCATCAATCTCCTCCATCATAGCTACAATAATATGCATAGGTTGAGGGGAAACCTCATACATATCAACATGTTCCTCCTCAAGGATAGAACTATCCTTGGGATCCTCCTTTCCATCCTTCATATCATGAAGGATAGTCTACTGCAAAGAATGATCTTCTTCCTCCTTAGCCATCATTTGTTCCTCAAGAAAAGGAACAACCTTTTCTTTTTCTTCTTCCTTCATAAAAGAGGTAAGTTCTTCAAATAAGAGGATTAGATCCTCTTCCTTCTTCTCAGAAAAAACCTCTTTTTCCTCATTTACAAGTTGTAACTCCTCCCTTTGTGGTTTTTTTTGCTTCATTTCACTCTCCCAAATTCCATGTTTGGGCCATTAGGAGTCCATACAACTAGCTCACCCTCAAAGAGTGAAATGGTAATGGGTATGGAAGACTCATGGGGCCATATTTTTCATGTAGGGAGTGGAGAAGTTGCAACAATAGGCTCTTATAATAAAGGGGGCTTCTTGAAGCTTGGGATGACAAATCTTGGAGAAGGGGCTGCCTCTACTTCTTTGGCCTAAAAATGAATTGATTGGAGCCTCATTTCCTCTTTATTTGTTGTAGAATCTTGCATAGAAAATTTCTCCTTAATGTGTCTCCCTTTCTCCCTCTCTTCTTCTTATTGTAGGAGATAGGCCTAGTATGCCATCTCCTCGTGTTGTTTCTCTATCTCTTGTTGCCTTGCAACCTTATCAAGCCACCTATCATAGGCCAACAATTATTCATTTCACTCATGCAACCATGAGTCTATTCACCTACTCTTTTCCCAAAATTGATAGTCAATCTTCCTTTGGAGCTCCAACATCATATCTTTAAGTTCTTTATATGGGGATGTTGGGATTGGTGGAGTAGGGGTAGGAGGAGAGTACTAATTTTGGGCATATTGGCTATAACCATCTTAAGGCTAAGATTGAAATTGGCAATAGGAGGGCTAAGGAATAACATTGTCATGATATGGGGGGAATAATACTTGTTTCTATGAATTGGGTCCATGGTTAGAACTTCATAAAAGTCACAATTTCATATAAAACTTTGAAAATCACAAAAGATCAAAGATAATCTTTACATACTAGCACTAGGTTTGTTTGAAACTAGTATAAGTGCACTAGAGTCGCTATGGTGTTTGATGGAATGCCTCCAAAGGCTAATGAAACTAAGAATAACACCCAAATTTTCAATGCATGAAGATTATATTGGCTTCTAGTGGACTTATGAAACCAAAATTTGTCCCATCATCTGTGCTAAAAACCATTGACACAAAAGTTTGCACCCCTACTTGAGGTGTGACCCTAAAGTGGCCTTGTGTAACATGAAAATGACCTCCAAGTGTGGGACTTGTGCTCTAAGGGTGAATCTCTGGACAAGGTTCACTTCGTTACAATCAGGATGCACCTACACTACTACTTGAGAGGAAAAGGGAGAGAGAGTGCATGAAATAAAATGCTAAATGAAAAGTGGGGTGATGCACCAAGATTGAAATATGGTTACAACGCTACATATGATTGTAGACAACATCAATGCAACATATAGTAATCTTGATTCTATTTTATTTTTGAAGGAAACACATGCAGGTTTGGAGTTGATTGAAGTGTTGAAAAGAAAGATATTTCACTATGCACAAACTGCTAATAGACTTAACACAATATATGTATCAAGGAAAGAAAAAACAAAAACATTCACCATAAGACACATATATGCACTATACAACAAAATGGTAAGAGAAGGTAAGGAATAGATATTTCATTAATAGGAATGAAAAGTTGTAGGGCATAATGCCACTACAAAACAAAAGCAGAGAACCCTTAAGAAATATTTATAGCTTGCCTTTATTGAGTTCAGGCATAAGTCTAATTTAACTTTGGAGTTTAAACCCCAACCAAGATGGAATTAAGTTTTAGAGGAGATCAATAACTAAGAATCAAAAGATAATTTGATCATGAAGTGTGATTTCCCATGGAAGTGATAGAAAGAGAACAAAGGGAGTGTACCCAGTCACAGGAATCAAATCACCAAAAATGTGATCATTTCATGTGTTAAAGAGGCATGGAGTGCATTGGTACGATGGAAAACAGGGCCCAAGAAATTGTTGGGCATTAAAGAAATAACCCTAATGGTGTGCCATGGTAGAAAAAACCATGGGGAAGGATAACAAGACATGTTATTCACTTGCAACATGTAGGGTTGACTGTAGGAGGGAATATGATTTCCCCAAAAACAAATGATAATCATTGATGAAGGTCTTCCTCTTTAAAATGGACAACCCAGATGTGATGAGAATCTCCCCCAATGATAGATTAAGTCATATTTGTCAATGTAGATCTTCTTTATTTCCAATGGATGACTGAGATGTAGTGAGGAGACCCTAGAGATGCACCAAATTCAATGACTATTATGCAATTCCAAGCAAATGATCCTTGCAGAGACTCTATAGCATGAAGAAATGTGACAAATGGTAACATGACGTTAGATGACACACCAAGTCAACCACTAGTATAAAATAATAGACTCAACAAAGATAATGCCACAGGTGGGACCCTTTGCCACGTGGTGGAATTCTAGATCATGGAGTCTTGAGAAAGCATTGCAGTGTAAGGAAATGTCAAAATGGTGACACATGGAAGCATCTCATGCCTTCGAGAAGATGGGAAGATAGATTACAAAAAGATAAGAGTTGTTAGATCTCATTTACATGGGTCAACCTGGCCAATAAGAATAAACTAAGCCAGCTTGACAAAAGAAGAAACTACAACTTGATCAATAGAGGGGCCGAGCTAACACAAAATGTTAGCTACTAACCTTAATGGGTTAACCTAAAACAAGAATCGAGCCCATTGAAGACCTCTCAGATCAATTATCAGTGATGGGCTAAATAGGGGGGAAAAATGGCCAACATTACCCTCCCAGATATGAAGGCTTTTATTAAGAGCCATTGGTTATTATGTCACTCTGGATGGGATATTTCCTTGTATTTGTATTCATCATTTTTTTCTCCTTAATCACTTCATACATTATTCCAAAACCTCCATCTCCTTTTATCTATATACCTCTTAAAATACTAGCATTAATTGGATTAAGGACTATGTGGTTACTAACCCACCTTTACATGATGGTCTCATGCTACTTATATATGTGCATATCAAGGTTCATTCTATGGGAAAAGCTATTGACGATAAGGGTGAGTTTGGGGCTGATTTTGATGATTCAAAGTCTCAAAATTACTTTTCTTATATAGAGGATATAGAGGATGTGCATTCTAATGACCTTGAGGTCACTACCACCAAAATCAAAGGCAAGGGTTCCTCTTCCAAGATTCTCCTCAAGATCACCAATGTAGACGGAAAAAAAGGTTTATAATTATTGAAGTGGGTGTTTTCTCAGATTACAAGTATAATGAGGAAGATGAGGATATGTAGGTGAATAGAGAAGAGCCTAACAAGGTTTCAAGTATTGAGATTTCTTTAAAAGGCATTGTGGATCATAGTTTTAAGATCATGAAAGCTTATAATGATTAAATAAAAATCCTCATTCGAAAGCTAAAGGGTACAACTAAAATACAAGGGCATTGTTAGGATTCTAGATGACAAGGAGGAGAAAATAGAAAGTTAGGTTGGTCTAGGCAAGAGAACTAGGTCCACAACCAAAAAAAAGGATTCTTTTTCCATCATAGAGATCAAGAAAAATCAATAAAGTGACAAAGGGTGGATAGGCTTGAGTTGTATGTTGCTCAACTTCTTAAGAGTTTGGGCTAGTGGGATGTTATGTTCATTGTTTGTGTTTCTTTAGGTTCTCGTTCTATTGGGTCCTATCCTTTTTTTGTTCTCTTTTCTCTGGGTGGCTTTTTGATTCTTGGCTGGCCTTGTTCTATTTTGGTCTAGTTTCCCCTTTTGTGATTTAATATTATAGAGCTTTAGTCATCTTTTGTACAAGGTTTCAGGGCCCCTTCAAAACCTATTTTATCTTAATAAAAAAGAGATCAATTTGGAAATTATGACATGTGTTAAAGGAAAATGTTAGAGAACCTATAAGGACTCTTTCATCGAGTGTTTGGTAAAAATGGAAAGAAAAAGTAATTCCAAAATAAAACTTTTTAACAATTAGTCATCCTTATAGGCTCCTTGGTAGAGTGTTACATACTAGAAATAAATATCAAGAATCTAATGGCTTATGGAGGGTGATAGGAACACCTCCTTCTTTTATAGATCAACCTTCAAGCATCAAAAGGGAAATACCATCCTAACTTTGGTTGATGGAAACAATAATCAATTCAAGGATCAAGATGAAATTTGGAAGTGGGTTGTCAATTTCTTTTTTGAAGTGATGTAATAGAATCCTAGGTTGTTCTTTCTATCCTACTTATTTATTTGGAGGTGCTTGATTACTTCTCTGGACCTACTTGGTATTTGTTATTATAGTTGGCTTGGTGGAGTCATTCAACCTTCTTTCACCAAGTTTTCCTAGCTTGGCTTGGTGCACATATTTGTAGAGTGATATGTTTCTTCATTTTTTGTGTGATTAATCTTTCACCGAGTGTGCTAGATGGCTTATCTGTGTTCCTTTGGTAATGTTTTATTCCTTTGTTCACCAGGTTGTTTGTTTGTTTCTTCTTTGAGAGCTAACTTGTGTATTTAATTTGTGAGTTGAATTTGATGTATGGGGTTTATCATTGCAAATCATGTGGACCTATTCTTTGATCATTCCTTTCTCTAATGTAGATCTAGAATCTTCTATAAGTTATTTTGGAAATACAGGTATCATGTCTTAAGTTTAATATAGAGGGTAGAGGTTAGAGTTGGAACCTGGAGATCGTAGATTATATGTGATACATGAAGAATTTATTCTCTAATTGAATCTTTTTATTTGGTTACAATTAGGAAGGCCTTACAACTTGACATGTATGAACTAAATTGTTGAATTAATAAAGATCAATTATTTTCTCTCTTGCTAGTGTTATCTCATTTTTGTTTTTATTTCATTGTGTTAACTTAGCAAGGTTACATATAACTAGGTGAGTCCTTGGCCCTAGTTATCATACTACCTTGCATCATAAAGCATTTTCCAAACCTAATAGGATAATTGACACCAATGTACAAGATATACTTATCAACTCTTTTCTTGGAGTATTAGATGTTGAAGATAATGATATTATTGCTAGCCTTGTCTCAGAGGAGGAGGTTAGAAAGGTGATGTTCTCCATGAAAGCATAAAAGGCCCTAGAAATGTATGGCTTCCCCCATTTTTCTTCCAACATTTTTGAGATATCATGAAGTTAGACTTGACTAAAGCTACCACATACTTCTTTAGGACAGGTGAGCTTTTAAGAAAGTTAAATAACACATTTATTGGTCTTATCCCCAAGGTGTTAGAACCAAAATTACTAGCTGATTTTAGAGCTATTACTCCTTGTAATACTATTTATAAAGTCTTCTCTAAGATTTTGATTAACAAGATAAAAACTCTTCCTTGGTAATTTTATTAGTTCCCCTAAAAAAGGATATGTCCTAGTTTGATAAATTTTGGATGTTGTGATAATAAATCATTAATCCATTCACTCAATAAATAAGACTACAAACTTAGTTATAGCACTAAAATTGGATATATCTAAAGCACATGATAAGGTTGATTGGTCTTATCTCTATTATGTCTTCTATAGAATTGGTTTCAATAATAATGTCATTAGAATGATAAGGACTATAGTTGAAACTATTGATTTGTCTATCCTATTTAATGGCACTCTTGGGGTTTCTTTGGAGTTGGGCAGGGTTGAGGCAGGGAGATTATCTATCCCCTTATCTCTTCATAATGGTAGAAGAAGTGTTGGGAATTCCTTCTCAATATTGGCTAATTCAAGAGCTATTAAAGGGGTTAAGGTCAAAAACTCCTTACCCCTAAGATTATACAATAATTTGTGGGCAGCACCTATCTATTTGGTTATTCCTTTATGATTAAATCTAGGTGTTGAAAAATATTACTAGATGAATATTCTTACATCTCTAGTCATCATATTAATTATAGAAAGATCAAAATGTACTTCTTTAATACACAACTAAATCTACAAGGGTGTATAACTAGTATCATGGGATGTCGATATGCTAGTCTCTTAGATACTTACATTGATCTCCCTCTTATATTGAAGGACGTTTATAATCAATTTTGGAATACTATCCTTGAAATAATGTAGAAAAAATGGTGATATGGAAGGGAAATATTTTAAGTAGTGTGAGTGAAATTCAATTTTTGGTAGCCTCTCTTCAAGAAAATAGTTGTTTATTTCCTTTATTTATTTAAAATCTCTCATGAAATGGTCGAGGACCTTGAAAAGATCCAAATAAATTTCCTTTGGATCAAAAATGAAGAAAAAAATAGACTTAGCTTGGTTAATTGGAACACGGTGTGTAAACCTAAGGAGAAAGAGGGGATAGAAATTAGGAAGATCAATAACTTGAATAAAGATCTAATTACTAAAGTTGATTGGTTCTAAGATATGAATCATACTAGATGGGGAGATATAATGAAATAAAAATACCTTAACAACTAGCCCTTTGTGTATTGTTTGAATGACAATAACTGGCCCTCATGCTCAAATTTTTTAAATAATTTGATTTAAAATATAAACCTCCTTTTTGAGGGACTCATATGGATGGTTGGAAGAGGTAATAAAGTGAGATTCTTGGAAGACAACTAGCTCAGGGGAAACCATTAATAATGATAATGATTAGTTAGCTTAAGGATTATATAAAATTAAAATTTGGGGAGAAAATTAGTGAATATATTACCCTAAATAGAAAGTGGAGGAAGCTTATAGATGGAAGGTTACCATGTAACCTTGAGTCACTTATTGATATTTAGGATATCAATGAGACAAAAAATTAAATCATCTCCCTGATGAGGAAAAATTTGTTTCGGACATGAACACATTAAGAAATTTTTTTGTTAATTCAACTTACCTCCTTCTCTTTAACAATTATTTAATACCTCAATTATGGAGTTAGGTTTGGAATAGCCACTTGATCACTAAAATCAATATATTCTAGCGAATGAACTTACGTGGAAGGATTCTTCTATTGATAACTTGAGATGAAGGGGCTTTCAAATCTCAAATAGGTGGCACCTATGAAAAATGAAAGAGGAAGATATCCTCCACATATTTATCATTTTCTAGAGAAGTTTGGTTTAGGTTCTTCTGTACATTCTCTCTTTCATGGGTTCTTTTGAATGACTTGTTGAAACTTTTTCTAAATTAGGATTATCCTTTTTACTACCCCTAATAAAATTACTCTATAAAATGATTCCTCCTCACATTTGTTGGGGATCTGGAAGGAATAGAACAACATGATCTTTAGGGAGGAGTGCTAGGTAGAAGTGGGGGTTCCTATTATATTTAAACTTTTAAAGGAAAACTCAAACTGTTGTAAGTGGGAAACTTTGGCAACCCCCATCTATGGGAGACTAGAATTTTTCTTTATTTTGGAATCTACTAAAAGAATTTAATGTGTGACAATTCCAAATCTTTTATTCAAAGGATCACTAAATGAGACACCCTTCCCCCATTATGAAACTAAAATTTGATGGTACTATGAGAGGTGGGTGTGTTGCAAGTGGGATGTTGTCAAAATTTTTGTTGGTTTCTTGCTAATGTATTAAGTAGGGAACTTTGACCATGCAACCAATAGCATGGTTTTGTAGACACCCAAAAATGGTTTGCATCTACTATTTAATAAATTTTTCATACCAACTTCTCCCATTTTCTCATTTCACTAATTCTGATCTTTTGGCCAACTTGATTATCATTCAATCATATTTCAACAATATTCTTCATCATTTATATCCCCTTTCAAATCAATTACAGATGGTTTCGATATTGGTTCCTATTTTATCCAAATTTTATGGAATCAACTTCAAATCACTTCAACATTATCAAAATCACATATAATCAACCCAAAACCATTTCAACATCATCAGAATCATATCCAATCAACTTGAACTTATCCCAAATCAATCCAAAATCATCCCAAATCAGCCCTAATCAACTTGAAACATGTCAAATATCTCAAATCAATCTTCATCTATCAAACCCTAGGCATTGTCATGTGCCTTAGTGCCTTGGAAACCTATCAAATCTAACCTTAGTACTATCATGTCCCTCAATGCTAGGTCAAACTATCATTCTTATCATCTGATCATTGACATTGTTGAGTCCCTAAATGTCGAATCATGACCCCATCCAATCAATTTAATAACATTGACAATGTATGTTGATGTTATTATGATCAATATTTTATTTGTCAATCAACTTTGATCTTGTGGTATTTACAATGTATGTTAAATGGTCCTTGGCATGTTATCAATCCTAATTAGTCAATCAATTTGATCATGGCTTTGATCTACCCACCATCATCCTAATTGATATGCATAATTGTCATATTTCATCAAAGGATAACATCACATTTATTTTATCAAATTGGCCAATCATTTAATAATTTATCCTAAAGGATTAGATAACCCATAATCAAATTGTATTTCATTTGAATCATTTTCATTATGCATCACTAATTATTCTTGCTAACCAAACATTCTCAATTAATTAATTGATTCATTATTCACAAACTATGGGAATTCTCAATTTCCTAAGTCATATTTTCCACTTCTAATTTCTATTTTACTAATTTCCATTTGTGTGGAATAATGAATTTTTAATTTAAATATTCCACCTAGTCTTGACACATGGACACCCTACACCATATATCCTCTCTCTACACTTGGCTAATATGTGCCATATTTGACATATTTTATTCCTTACACTTGTCTATAATAAGCCACATTCATCATAGATTCTTGTCCACAAGTGGCTTTGAGATGTCATATGAACATCATAGATTCTCCTCCACTTTTAGGCATGTTGACTTTCATGCATCACATAATCCTAAATTTTGCATCTTGTGTCATATTTGTCATAGATATTCTAAGGAATATCATGCCATGTTGCACATTAAAGTTTACAAGTGTCAATCCTCTCATTCATGTCTCACCTATTGCACTTTGGCTATAAATTGAGCCATCTTGCTCTCATTTTTTATCCTTAAGATACATATCCTTAGAATATATTTAGAACCCATTAGGCTTTAACTACACTTCTAGCACTCTCAATAGAATCACCACATCATTTTCATTTTCTTTCAATTGTGTGCATTATAGGGAATTAGAGCTACATCAAATGGAGAAGAAAAAAGGACATGGGAACTACAATGTAAGAGGGATTTTTTCTTGTGTTTATTTCCTTTATTTCAATTGGTTTTCATGGTAGATTAGAATAATTTATTGTATTTTTATTGAGTTCTTGTGGTTTCTCATAGTATGCTAGGTTATAACCCATTTTCTAGTACTATAATTGGTGAAGGGTGGAAGGCAGGATCTCATTTGAAGGAGTCTAATGCTGGTCTAATCTTTCTTATCACACCTACTCTAATTAGGAGGCCCAATAATAATTTTTTGGCTTTCATTTATAGATTTTTATGTCTCTATTTCATAGGTGTGCACTTGGCTCTGTCAAGGCACACTTGGAGGGCTTTAGGAAGCTTTTTTAGTGGCTTAGGAATCACTATAACCTCTCTTTGATGTTCCCACCTAACCAATTGTGCATGAAAACTACCAATTGTCCCCTTTAAGGCCCCAAGAGCACTAGGGATGCACTTGGATCTATTAGAGCACACTTGGGAGTCTAGTTTTCAAATTTGCAAGTTGGGGGTGCCATTCTGACCTCATTTTACCCTAGTTTGCTCCTTTCTTCCCAACTACGCTATGAAACTATAAATTGTGCTCTAATTGGCCCTAATTGTACCATGAGCATATTTGGCACTATTTGAGCACACATGGGGACCTTTTGGGTGTTTTTGGCCTTCTGGGGCATAGTTGGTTCATAGAAATGTCATAATTTCAATCATAATCTGCATCTAGGGTTTTACTTTCATTCTAGAGCCTAGAGTAGATGTTTTTATATTATTGATGATTTATTTGCAGCATGTAGCATTTGCTAGGAGAAGACATATCTATTGAAAACTATTAATTCTTTGTTGTAGGACATCGATGAAGATCCATGTACTTGTTCAAACTATGTGTGTGGTTTTCGTAGATTAGATAACACTTAATTTGGTACTATAAAATGAACTTGATTTTATGTTTAGCATCTATGCATTATTTAGAACCCTAGGAGTTTCATGGATGTATCCTCTCCCCTCACCAGTTATAGATCTTGGGTGCAAGAGAAATCTATGCAAACTCTTTAGAGAGGCTTTCCTTGGAACCGAAACTCACCACTTGGTGAGTCCCAAGGGTTGACTTCAAAGTGGTAACAGACCAAACCCAGGTCTACACTCTAGCCGCTATAATAGACTCGATACGGCTAATGTCATGTTGGTGGTATTGCTACATGATAACTCTCCTCTAGTACCCTTGTGGTGCATCCAACCCCAATTATTGGGGTTGGGAGACCTTCTACAAAAGTTTAACATTCACTTTCCAAATGGAGTGCCTAAACCAAACACCTTATCTTAGTGGCCAAAATCCTTTCTACCCACTAGCTTAGGGAGTCACCCATGCCTATGAAGACATCCCACATTCTCATGGTCCTTAGTAGAAGCAAAAATCCCTTGGGAAGTGATGACCCTTGGGAAGTAGATCTTGTTAGCTTCGAGAAGTGAGTACACTATAAGGGAGAGCTTATGATGCCAATATCCTAGGTTATCTACTCTAGATAAGTGCAACTAAACTTTAGTTCAAGTGGGAATTCAGTGGATACAGTCTTAAAGCCTAGGTTGTGATGTGTCTTTTAAGTTTAACTACAACTATTCTTGTTTATTGTGTCTTGTGTATGTGAATAACATTAATAAAGATAATACCAAATCTACAAACTCACACCAAACACATCTTCAACCTTGGACACTTTCAAACATTGTCAAAATATTACAAGTGTTGTCAACACATTGCAAACCTTTTGTCAAGCACATGAGACTTTGAAAACATGGAGACTTGTAACTTTAGGAGTCCTTGGCACAATTTAGATTCCACCTTCGCATAGCATACCCTTTCATTTGTCATCTTTTGAGCCTCATATTTGCATTCTTATCCTTGAAATGGAATTCCTTATCCTTTATATTTCATCCCTTATCCTTCATATTGCATTTCTTATCCTTCATATTACATCTCTTAGGCTCCATTTTGCATCTCCTAGTCTTCAATTTTCACCCCTTAATCTTCGTCCTGCATCCCCCAACTTGCATTCTTACATTCCATAAACCTCATTTTTCATGTCTCAGTACTCATTACCATGTCCTAATTTCATTTTTCATCCCCATTCTTATCATAGTATTATACCTTGCCAACTAGCTCTCTGGAACAATAGTCTGGAAGTAACCAAGCACAAAATCACTCAAGTTTCAACCCACTTTACCAACTGCACTCTGAAACTACCAACTGCACTCTAACTGGCTCCAATTGCACCCTAAGCAAAATTGACTCTTTTTGAGTGCACTTGGTTGCTAGAACAACCAATTTTGACTTCTAGATAGCATTTTGGGATGCTAGAATTGCCACCTAGTGCCTATATAGGCCCTCATGTTGATCATGTCCTGAACTTAATTTTGCATGTACTAAACCTCACTTTACACATGTTTAGGCTTCATTTCCTCATGTCCTAACCCTCATTCTACATCTCCATTCTGATTATAACATCATCCCTAGTCTACTAGCTCTCTGGTACAACAATCTAATAGTCACCAAGTCTAGGATCAACAAACTTTTGACCTAGCTTCTCAACTGCGCTATGAAACTAGCAACTATGCTCAAATTGGCCCCATATACACCATATGTGTAGTTGGTACTATTAGAGCACACTTGGTGCTATCATAGTTCACTTGGTTGCTAGAATAGACAATTTAGACCTCTAGACTACATTTTGGGACCCTAAAACTACCTCCAAAAGCTTGTATAGGTCCTCACTCTAAACATAACCCAGAATATCATTTTGCATCCTAAACACCATTTTTCAACCTTGGATACTTGCATCTTGCATATCCAATTTTCATAACCATCATTTGGATCCTCTTTAAACCTCATTTGAACCAAAATCCCTTTGAACTTAGTCAAAAATCGTATCAAAGTATAAGTCTTGGAGGATCTCCTTATGTTGATGGATGATGGATCTTGACCATATTATTTTTGTCATCTTTTTTGTTATTTTCTTAGGTCAAACTCTATCTATGTCTTGATGGATTTAACCTTGTCATTTTTATCAACTTGATCTTTTTGTCCATCTTCATAAGGTTAAACTCTTAGATTAATACTTTCCAAAGATTTCTCCTAAGTTCAAAACCTTGCATACACTCTTGTCATAGAATTATCATATCTTGAGTCTCCCTAAACATCATTTTTCTTAACCCTAGTCTCATAATCAATCCATCTTGCATTTTCCAAAACCCTAGCATTTCTTCTAATATCAAAATCCCATCAACTTGTCAAATAATCAATTTGTCCAAATCATTTGTCAATCCCATCAATTTTCTTGATCTCACATCACTATCTTGCATATCCTAAACATCATTATCAACCTTAACATACCTCCCTTTACATAATCCATGTTGCATACATCAATCTTTAATATCATTTCCAAGTCTAAAGTCCAACACTAATTTGCATTGTGCATACATTAGAATCATATTTGTATCCCTTAGTCAAAATCCAAAACATCACTCATATTTGCGTTTGTGCATCATTCCCTTAGGTCATTTGCATCTTTCATATCATAACCCTAGGTCATTTTACACTTCCTTAGGTTGCATAACACACCTGAACCCTTAAAAAACTAAAAAATGTTTGTATCTTGCATACCCACTTCCAAATTACCAAGTTCTGGCCTATTTTACCAACTACACCCCTATTTTACTAGCTACACACCTTAGGTGCAAAGTTGGTAGTTTCAGTGCATAGTTGGTAGTTTCAGAGTGTACTTGGTAACTAGGAAGATCATCTTAGGTTCCAAAACTCTAAATTGCATTCTCACATCTTGCCTTGCATTGCTAAACCCTAAAAAACACCTAAAAACACTTAGATCATTCATATTCTACATATTTCTCACCCAAACACCTCTTTTACCAACTATAGCCTTTTGGATACCAAGTGTACACCCTTAGGGCACACCTGGTACTGTCAGAGTGTAGTTGGTAGTTTAGGTATGCATTTGGGAGGTAGAGAGTCCATTTTGATATTTCCCCATTGCATTTGGATTTTTAGGTATCATGCCAGCATTCACAAGGACACAATCAACTCACAGACTAGAAGACTTGTATCAACCCTTGTTTTTTGAAGTACAAACACAACCTAAAGTATGTCAAGACAAAAGAAGACCAAGAAATCTCAAAAAACACTTGACATAAATCAAACTGAAGTATGAAAACTCTTACTTGTGGACCCACTAAGCATGTATCTACCAAACACTAACCCTAAAGAAACAAGTCAACCAACCCTTAATAAAATTTCTACAATGAAGTATCCTCTTAACACTTCCCCTACACATGGAATGGTTCAATGGAGTCATGATTTCAAACCTATATTTGTACCTATACCACCCGGATGTGAAAGTGTACTTGCAACACTCGAGGATGAACAAAACCACTCCTTTGAATTTAGAAAACCTAACAAAAAATTCCTTCAATCCTTCAAACATACAACAAAGTAATTTACAACTAAGTCATAGTTTTGGCACAAACTATGGCATCATTGATGAAGAAATGGCTAGGGCTTGTCGAGACAATTTTTTTTTAAAGAACTTTAAACTTTTGGTGGCCCAAGAAATCATCAAATTTAACCCAATTTTAGAGGGTCCTAAGTCTAAATATCAAGACAATCCCACATTTTAAACCTAAAACCTATGATTAATTTAGACTTGGACAAGGGGAAATAGGGTACAAGCAAGGAGTTGGGTTTCAATTCCATAGAAGTCCATGGATTGAGATCGTGCTCTTTTAGAAATGAGTACCCATTTTAGGCTTGAGCACCCAATCCAAAATTTTAAAAATGGGTAGGCATTTTTGAAAACATATAAAATTTGTATTTTTTAGAAATGGGTACCCTTTTTGAAAAGTAAAAAATGGGAATTCGTTTCTTAAAATTTAAAATTTTGTTTTTTGGGGGGGATTTTGTATGCCAATTTGACTTTTTCAAAATGGGTACCCTTTTTTTGAATTTCAAATAACGGGTGCCAGTTTCTTACAATATGGGGTGAGATTTTTTTCTCCTACCTTGGATTTTGGTTCAAGATAATCTTAGTGAGACCAAGCCTATGCCTTGACCTCTCAAGATTTGGCTAAGGCATTGAATTGACAAATTCATGCGTTGCCATAATTTTTAGAGGGTCTTCCCAATCAAACTTTTTTATGAAACAAAAACCCATTAGATCTCTCACTATCTTGATTTTAGAAATATAAATTTTATAGTGCAATGATTTTATTTACTATTTTTGCATTATTTTTTAATGAAAGGTGGTACCTAAATGTAAAATAGTGAAGTTCGCTAAAACTTTAATAACTTTTTTATTTTATAGTTTTCTTAAATTAATTTATATGTCATCAATCTACATACAATTATTTTGAGATTAAAAAAAAAAAATTTTAGTAAAAGTGAAATTTTGATCAAATTATGATGTTCGTATATGAGAGGTTTTAAAATTTACCTTTATAGCCAATGAATAATTAATAATAAAAATTGAGGAAAAATATTGTCATCGATCTTAGGAGTGTTAGGTAACTCCCTTTAAAAGGATTTACAAAAATTCATTTATTTGTGTCAAATTATGGTGTTCATACATGAGTGTGGTATGGTCTTGAAATAGGCATTTTGAAAAAATGGTTTTTAAAGATCCATACCAAAAACAAAATCTATCATATGGGTACACCAATTAATTACATATTCAAAAACTAGATTCCGAACACTAAAATTTTTATTTTTGAAGTTTTTTTATGTTCAATCTCTAAATGCCTCAAATTTTGACATCTATTGACATGAAATTTCAAAAATAGGAAAAACAGTTCCACTTTTTTCCCAAAAGTGAGACCCAACTTCTTGCACTTACCCAACAACCTTTGGAATTTTCAAACACAAAGATCGCACCTAGGAGAATTCACCAAGAATCAACCATTGAAATTCCTCAAAGTACCCTTGAACACATTAATATCAACTCCTTGTTCGATGAACCTCCACCAATCAATGGCACTAAGACTCTTCCAAAATATACTGAAAGGACACTAAGGATTGACCTCAATCAGATAACACAAAATCAAGGAGTACCTAAGGGGACTTGCACCATAGGGATGCCACACATACCTCCTTTGGAGGAAAATCAACCAAGTGCACCCTTGTTCCTAAATTTACCACTATTATGTCATCAAATGCTATGGAGCCCCCTATGAGTACACCATGTAAAGCATCAACACTCATTGCCAAATCCCCTATTGAAGCACAAAGGAAGAGCCTTATTGATATTTCACCAATTACCCAAATGAATGTGGCCCATTTCCATATCAATATGATGTCTCAAGGTGAAACATCAAACACCCAAAGTATCAAAACAAAGACCCTTACATGATTTTCACCTCTAAAGGACATAGCCAAATTCTAAGACAATAACAACATCAAGTGGTGCAAGGACCCAACATTGTTAAAGGACAACCAAGTCAAACTCCACTTAACATGCATACAACTTATAAATACCCACAAACACAACACAAAATCAAGTGGTGCAAGGACCTAACATCCCTAACAAGAAATCTAGTCTAAATCCACTTGAGTTACATACAATGTACCCACAACAATTCTAACAACAACAATCCATGTTTTCTAAAAAAAAGAGCGACTAAAATAATAGTTTGAAATCAAAGATGCCTAGAGAAACAAATTTCCTATCAACAACAATTATTGTAACAACAACATGTTCCACAATAAACCCAATAGATACCTCTACAACAACAGTTGCATACATGGCCTTACATTCAACCAACAGAGGTATCTCAACAATAACCACAAAAAATGGCACAACAACAACCACTACAAGTGATGAAACAATAGCCCATGGTACAAAAATTGCAATCAATACCACAACAAGGAACTTTCTAAATTTGAGGTTCCAACATACCTTGACCCTATGGTGACACATCACCTGAGTCTTTAGATATAGAAATGTCAAAACCAAGTAGCTATAGTTCTTGCCATAGCAAAAGATCTACTCAAAGACATAAAAGACTCGATGAAAGGATTACCACTCAATGCCCCAGTGAGGATTTATTACATCAATTCAAATAACTATCCAAACAAGTTGAGGTATTGGGAGTCTAGAAGAAACAAGTCTTATACACAGAAAGGGATTTATGTCCTAATCCCTTTGGAAAAAGTCTATATATGCCTCCATTTCCAAAACATTTTGAGGTACCAAGATTTGAGAAATATTGAGGAAAAGGAAACCCAATTGACCACATTAGAGAATTATGTTCCTCTTGTACTAAACTTAGTGATGAGCCCACATATCTTATGAGACTATTCCCTCGTTCTCTTGGTGGGCTTACACTTGAATGGTACTCCAAACTATCTGGTAATATCAAATCTTGGTCAGAATTAGAAGACAAATTCATATCTCACTTCACCTTCAACATATCAAATGAGGTGACACTATTTGATTTATGCTCAATGAAACAAAAGACATGAAAATTGTTCATAACATTCTTATTACATTGGAGAAACCTTGTTAGTCAATGCTCACTGGATATTCTTGAAGAACAATAAATTAATCTATGCATTGAAACCCTAGTCCTTGATTTAATGTATGAACTCAAGATTAAAAATCTAAGCACTATTGCTACGTTAATGAAAAAGGGATCTAGTATTGAAGATTCCCTCATCCATAAGGGCATCCTCAAAATAATTAAGGAAAATAGCAATACAAAATCATCTAATGACAAGGAAATTTTTTTCTCCAAGAATAAGAATGTAATCAATGATGGTATTGTGGATACACAAATGATCAACACAACACAAACTCAAATGACTCTTTACAAGTGCAAACCCTACAAACTCACAAACTCCTAACCAAATGTCACCTCACAACATAAAATTGAGGCCTTGACACAAAACAAACCATGAAGATTCCCCAAAAATAAAGATAGAAAATTTACACCCCTGGTGATACCACTCAAGACTACACTTCAACAATTACTGAGAAATAACTTCTTTTAGTTGCCCCTGGTCAAAGATGAACCATCAACTAAATCCCCTTGGTGGGATGACAACAAATTTTGTGATTACCATTGCACCAAAGGACACAAGATCACTTCATGTTTCCAACTTAAACATGAAATCCAAGACATTATTGATGATAGTGTTATTATTGTTGATCCATCACTACTGACACCCAATTATGATCATACTATTTTCAAATATCCTTTAGGTAATCATGACAAATAGAAGGCCTCCAGTTCAAACCCAAGCTTGCAAACTAATGTAAATTACACATGCACTGGATATGACTCACCATTAATTGTTTCAATGAGTTTGACTCCCACATATCCCCATTCACCTTAAAGGATGATGACCATCATTGTGTTGTCACCATACATCACACTCTGATTACCTTACCTAGAGCCCCAACTAGACCTACAACCCTAACTATACCTACAATATCTTCTAGACCCACGACCCTTAGTAGACCTTTGATTCTACTTCTTCATATTAAAGCCTTGTAGACCACCTTGGAAAAAGCCTTGCATAGATATCCATCTTGGATTTGTTGCATGCATCACTTCAACATTAGAAGATCCTTGACCAATCCCTAAAAGAGTCAATAGTACCATATAACATTGATGTTTCCCAATTCCAGGCCATGGTTAGGAACTTATCCACATCATAACATGTCACCTTTTCACCTTGGGATCTTCCTAAAGGAATATCTAACCATAATGATGCCTTTCATCTCAAAGTCTTTATCCATAATGCTAAAATCAGACATGTCTTGATAGATGGAGGAGCAGGATTGAATATCTATACCCTTAAATTTGTCAAGGGTCAGGGTTACTCTAAAGAAGATGTGGATTCCTCTCAAAAAATCATAATAAAAGCATAGGATGATGGTGAACACTTCTCCAAGGGCATTATCATATTACCCATAAGAGTTAGTTTGACTACTAAGAATATATTACTTCAAGTCCTAGATATTGAAATGAATTGCAACATGATACTAGGATATCATTGGATTCATGCTATGAAAGTGGTGCCTTTTGCATATCACTAGTGCTTAAAATTTTCCTTTAACAATGTAGAGGTTATCATTCCTAGTGATCTAGACCCATTCCAATTTTGTGCCAATCTCAAAGGAACCACTACATAGCAAGTTCCAAAAAATAATGAAGCAAATCCACTTGATTCCTCCAAATATGTCGATCCTACTAAACTCACAACTGCATTGAAAGGAAAGCTCAAAATTGAATATCAATGTTGTAGTGAGTATTCCATGTCACAGACCTTTCACATTGGGAAGTTACCCCTTTCTCCCAAATCATATGGAAATCCATAACTTATGCAGATCAGACCTAAATTCACATTATTGAAGAAACCTTCCATGACTTTCACTAGTGGAGGTGGCCTGCATGAAGATAATATTTACGAAAACAAATCTACAGGGATTGAAAAGGATAAGGAAGAACAAGAACCTACTCCTATATCATTAGAAAAGTATGGGCCTAGATTTACCATCATGCAGAAAAAGGGATCTGATGGATGTAGTGGCCTGTGACCTAAAAAATAGGGCATTATTGAACCTATCACTATAGCAAGATGACCTAGTAGCTTGGGACTTGGATTCCAACCATTTATACTAGGCCCTCCTAATACTTAGTTATCCTCATCTAAGAATGTGAATGCTTTGAGTGATGAAAAGGCATCTAAGAACACTTAACCTGAACCATAGAACCTAAACCCAACATTGATGATCCCAATAGTTTCATTAGACTTGATCACATCTTTGATCCTAACAAACTACCAATAATAGATAAATACATCACTGGAACTCCACCTAGTCCTACAACCTATGTAGAATCATGTGATGAAATATGGTGGGACCCAAGTCCTCCTACCTCTAAATATGGAGCTTATGGCTCATATGATAGTGGCAGCCATATCTTTGCCTTTGACCATATTTTATTCAACACCGATGATGGCATTTCCCTTGTTTACCCTGAACTCATTGATTGGGATGAAAACAAATACCAACCTTTGATCAATTCAAAAATGATGACACCATCACATAATTATTTGAGCTTCATGAAGACCTACCATGAGGAGACCACACGTTAGGTTTTCCATTAACCTAAATATTATGGCATACTTTAGGGAGTCAACTCCATCTTCCAATCAAAAAATTGAAAAAATAGCAAAAAATGACAAAAGAAGGTCTCTTGGTGGAAACAAAAAGGCACCATTAGTCTATGAAAAAGTAAAAACAAAGAAGGTATCCAGGGGTGAAAACCTCTCTGAGGCACCCAAGGATGGAAGATTGGACATACCTCCTTTGAAGGAAAGATTAGCAATGCTTGTAGAAATGACAAAAGAGATAAATCTAGGAAAACCTAAAAACCCTAAGATCATACACTTTACAGCCTCATTATCACAAGAAGAAAGAGATCATTTTTTTAGATTCTTTTCGGAAAGGAAGATCAACTTTGCTAGTCTTATGCAGATATTCCTAGATTAGATCCTGAACTAGTCGTTCATCACTTGCCATTAAAACTAGAATTGAAACTAGTATAGAAAAAGTTGAGAAAGATGCATTCTCAAGTAGCTCTCCTTGTCAAAGAATAATTAAAGAAATAATTGGATGTAGGCTTCATAAGACCCATTGACTATGTAGATGGAATATCCAATCTGGTACCAATAAGAAAACACTCTAGTGACATCTGAATATGCACAGAATTCTGTGATCTCAACAAAGCATGTTCCAAAGATGACTTCCCATTACCAAATATAAACATCATTGTAGACATTACTGCTAGATATGAGATGTTATCACTGATGGATGGATTCTCTAGATACAACTAGATCAGAATGGATCCTAAGGATCAACATGAAACAAATTTCACATGTCCTTGGGGAACATATTGCTGGAATGTCATGTCTTTTGGCCTTAAAAATCCTGGGGCAACATATCAAAGAGAAATGACTACCATCTTCCATGATTTAATGCACATCCTAATAGAAGACTATGTAGATGACTTACTTTGCAAATCCCCTAGAAGAAGTGATCATTTGGTCATCTTAGAAAAAATATTCAACAAAATGGAAAGCTATAAGCTCCATTTGAATCCTAAAAAGTGTGTATTTAGAGTTATTTCTGGAAAGCTCCTCGAGTATATTATTTCTCAATGAGGCATTGAGGTTGATATTGAAAAAGTGAAGGCAATACTTGAAATGCCTCCCCCAACAAATCTAAGAACATTAAGAAGCCTACAAGGGAGATTGCAATCCATCCGTAGATTCATTGCATAACTAGTAAATAAATGTCACTCATTCCAACATCTACTATGCAAGGGAGTATCCTTTCAATGAAAAAACCAATGTGATGAGTCTTTTCAATGGCTCAAAGACTATCTTCTACATCCACCAATTTTAATAGCCTCTATTATAGGAAAACCATTCATTTTGTAAATCTTAGCTACATAAACAGCATTAGGAACTCTCTTAGGGAAAATTGATGAACAAGGGAAAGAGCGAGGCATTAATTACATCAGAAAAAAACTTGTGGGATATGAACTAAACTACTCACTTATTGAATGTGCTTGCCTTGTTGTTGTCTTTGTAGCCCAAAAGCTAAGACATTACATGCTACATCAGAAAATAGTGCTTGTCTCTAAGATTGACCCATTAAAGTATATCCTAACTAAAGATGCTCTCATAGGGCGCTTAGAAAAATGGGTTATGATCCTTAGTGAATTTGACATTGAATATGTGGACAGCAAGGAAATCAAAGGACAAGTGACAGTTGATTAGTTAGCAGAAGCACCTATGATAGATGATCATCCCATGTTGATTGATTTTCCAGATGAAGCCATATTTAACATGGATATAGCTAATGAATGGAAGCTTTACTTTGATGGATCACATAGAAAAAATGGTTCATGAGTTGGCATTATGTTTATTACACCTCAAGGAGATATAATCCCTAAGTCATACTATATAGCATTTAGTTGTATAAATAACATAACAAAATATGAGGAAATGATCACAAGACTAAAGCTAGCCATCCAATAGAACATACAAAATTTGCAAGTATTTGGCGATTCCTAGTTACTAATCTGACAAGTCAATGATGACTATGAAACCAAAGATGATAAGTTAATGCCGTCAAGGAGATGGAAGATTTTCTCAAATCAAAATTTATGATCATCTCTTTTCATCAGATCCCAAGAATACACAACAAGTAAGCTGATGCTATGGCCACTATTGCTTATATGATTGATATTCCTCAAAATGTGGAGTGTTATAAATTCCCTCTTGAGCAACTCTTGATTTTGGCATTTGAACTCTCTCAATCTAAGTTTGTGTGTGAACTTGTTGGTCCCAATTCTCCCTGGCATCAAGATATTTATGATTACCTACATGCCCAAATCCTACCCCCTGACTTATCCAAGAACAAATGTCAAGCCTTTATCTATCAAACCGCTAGATACATCATCATCGGTGACACTGTTTACAAGAGATCCTTTGACCAAACCCTTCTCAAATGCCTTGATTCACTAGAAATTGAAACTGACTTACACAAGGCACACAAAGGTATATGTGCAGGTCATTTCAATAGTTCGATCCTAGCAACGAAACTAGTAAGAGTTGGATATTATTGGCCCACAATAGAACAAGATGCTTATAATTTTTTCCAAAACATGTCATCAGTGTTAGGTACATACTAATCTGATCCATGCACCAACATAAGAACATCAACTAGATATCTCTCCATGGCCCTTTATAAAATGAGCATTTGACCTCATCAGAGCTATATCTCCTCCTTCCTCTGATAGCCATAAGTTTGTCATCATAACAACTAAATACTTTACCAAATGGATTGAAGTTGTCCCTCTAAATTTCACCACTAGAAAGAAGATTTCAAGGTTCATCCTGAACTATATCATATGTCATTATGGAGTCCCCTTGGCTATTATTTTTTATCATGGTAGTTCATTTCAAAAAAAAGATGTTGATAAGCTCTACGAGAATTACAACATCTACCATGTCCATATTCTAGTATTTGCCATCCATAGGGAAATGGCCAAGCAAAAGCATCTAATAAGACCATTGTCAAGACTTTCCAAAAAATTGTCAATGATTTTGGTCGAGATTGACACTTACAACTAAATCCAACTCTTTGGGCCTACAAAACAAGTATGCATGCTCTCTTTGGTGCAACACCATAATCTCTAGTATATTTCATTAAGGCCATACTTCCTATTGAAGTTGAAATTATGTCATTAAGAATATCCCTACAAGATGTTGATGATGATGAAAATTATAGAGTATCTAGACTACATGAACTTGAAATGCTAGATGAATAGAGGCAAGCCACCTTGACACATCTATAGGCTTACCAAAACTAACTCAAAAGGAGCTATAACAAGGAATTATGAGATCTTCATTTTTAGGTCAATGATTTGGTCCTGAAAATGAACTATAAGACTCAACAACATAGAGAGAAACTAGGCAAACTTGAACAAAATTGGGAAGGACCCTATGTAGTTACTATAGCATTTGGGTCTAGAGTATATCAGCTTGTGACTTTGGAAGGTGAACCACCACCAATGTCCATCAAAAACATGTATCTCTACAAGTACTTTACTTGATTCCATCTAAAAGTCTTGAAATAATATTAAAAATGACAAAAAGTCCTAAAAAAATATCAAAAAGTCATAAAAAAGGGAAAAAAATTATATAGAATAAAGTCATGAAAAAATTGGATGCCTTGATGAAAACCTGGTAAACAAGAATCTTGGCACAAAAATTTGAGCCAACAGAAAAATTTCATCCAAAAGTGAAAACCTGGCAAACAAGCACTTTGGGCAAGTACCATGGTGAAAACCTCTCAAACAGGCACCATGTGTAATCAGTTGTTGCTCCTCCATCTATCAAGATTCCATTTGGATTTTCCCTCCTTGTCATTCCGTGATCACATCCTTCATATTGTATGATATCCTTAATCCTTGATCATGGCCCACAAACTGGTTAATATCCATTGATATCTTACCCAAGTGTCACTAGTCTTTACATACTTTGTCTTTGACCTTTGTACATAGTTTGTGTCTTGTTTGGGGACATATTACCTACATAGTGCACAAGTTTGAACTTGAACTAGGGGCATCTCCCTAAAGAACACATTATCCATTAGACTTATTCCATATTAAATTGGAGCTAACACTTGTGAATTCTTTATTATCCTTAAAAAAATCCTAAAAATTCAAATATGATCTTGAAAAAATTCCATAAAATCATAAAATGTCTTGAACAAATTGATACAAATAATAAAATGTCCTTGAAAAACTAATAAAAATCACAAAATGTCCTGAAAAGACTGATAAAAAATCATAAAATTTCCTAAAATAAACCCTAAAAATTATAAAAGGTCTCGAAGAAACAAAAAACACAAAAACATCAAATATTCTCAAAAACCCTAAACATCACAAAACCCAATAAAAATTTGCAATAAACCTTGTAAATAGTCACTATGGATAATGACCCCTTTCTCTTAAACATTTTTACCTTCGTAGACTAAAACTCAAAACACTACATTTCAATGATAATCACACCTTAACCTACTATCTGAGCAATGTGAACCAACAATCAATCGAACTTGTCACTATAAATTGAACCAAAAATCAAAATTATCATGTCATCAATCTGACACAAAACCAAAAACACTAAAAAAGAAAGTAACAATGGATGAGAATAGTTGTTGGTTGTTTAGTGAGTGATTTATTTTTGCTTTGTTTTTCTTTGATCATATTCCTATGCCACTTGATGACATAAACTAATCTATGAGAGTGGTCGAATTGGTTCATGGTCATCTTTTGTTTTTTGTTTGTTGAATGTACCTTTGAGAGTCTGGGGCATGTATATATGCCTTAGGAAGGACAAGGTCACTTTCTATCTACATCATGCTTTTTTACACAAAAGGTTCACATTTGCACTTTGGCCCTTTATGCCATGATGCATTGCATCCCATTTTCCATATCAAAATAAAGCTCATTTGACATATAGTGCACTTTATGAAAGAAAAATTACTCACCTCATACTAAATGGTCCTCATCTCATCTCCTCTATCTTGTAACATTCATCTCATCTACCATCACCATAGTCATGTACTTTGATACACCAAAAGCATCATCATCTTGTAGTCCTGCATATGTCAAAAGTCTTAAAAACCCAAAGAAATACATATATATTCATGGAATTAATATCATTTTAGATTTCATTTGCATTCATTCCATATCATTTTACATTTCATTTGCATTCATTTCATGAGAAAAACATGTGGTAAAAATAAAGATATCATTTCCTAAGCATAACATATGATAAACCAACATACAATGTAATCATATAAAGTCCACATAGAAAAACATAAATGCATCCATATAAAGCATGTAAAATATGTGCATGATCCATCTCATTAGTCATCATAACATGGGTACATCTCAAAAATTTCACAAAAAAGATTAGAGTACATTATTAGGGTTTACATCAATACTAATTTCCAGTAGGCATGAACCATGGAAGAGCATAACAAAAATAATAGAAGCCCCTCGACACATGAGTGTGTCTAAGTCAATCTATACTATCCCTAGCCTTGCAGCTCCTATCTGACCTCAATGATGATCCATCACCTATATGTGGTGGCCTCATTAGTCCCATCACACCTCCACTACTCTGTGTCCTCTGTGTCTACCGAGAATGTGATCTTGATGCCTGGTAGCTCTCTACCCTCTACCTTGGTGGCACTATCACATCATAATGATCCCTCCAATATTATGTCTTTGCATGCACTGTAGCCATCATCCCAACTAACTCTTAAAAGGATACATCCTTGATGCTACTTGTGAATTCTCGAGACTCCTAGACTATTCTCTCTACCCTTTGTATTTTTGCATCCCTCTTTGTCATAACTCACTCTCGTACCACTACCACCACATCTCTCTTTGTTGTAACCTAGTCAATCACTTCCTAATGCTCCTCTAACTACCTCTAGAGCCCTCTAATAACCTCCATCATCTCTAACTTTAACTAGCTAGGCCCTATCTATACTGGTACTAGCATACCCTCTATGTCATCTACCAAATCCTTCTCTATATCCATCACCACAGTATCTACACCTTTGTCCTCCTCTCCATCTAACTCCCCTCTATCCCCCACATCATCCTCTACCTTTTCACTATCCTCACCCCCACTGTCTCTACCCTCCTCATCATTCATCTCCCTCATCATCATACTTCCCCTCATCATCCTCCTCCTCATGCTCCTCCTCATCCCCCCTCTACTCATTACCTCTCCTCCCCTCATCCCCTCCTCTCTTATCATCCTCCTTATCCTCCTCATCATCCTCCCCATCCTCGTCATACCCCACCTCATCATCTACCTCCTCCTTGCCATCAATCTCCTCACTCTCCTCATCATCCTTCTTTTCACCCTTCTCTTCTTGTGGTCTCACCCATGGTACTGAAACTATTAAATCTTTTAATAGCCTTGGTCGATGTTGAGCAAACCATCTGTCATATGATGTTGTCATACCCACATCTATCATATCCACTGCTACTCCCCACAATCTAGGATGTAGCTCGTATAACTATGCATAGGCCACCTATGTCTTAATAGGTTCCCCACACTCTCTTCCCTCTTCTCTAGATCAAGCAAATAGAAAAAGCCCTATAGGCACATCTTTCCTTTCATCAAACTACTAACATACTCACTCTAGCAAGTACATCTCTATCACTAGGTGTCCAATTATTGTATGACCAATCAAATAGTGGTAGGGAAAGTGGATCTCATCATCATCCTACCTTGGAAAATCTCTCTACAATCTCCAGATAAACTACATCATCAGATCCAATTGATGCATGAAGGATCAGGTGTACGTCAGTGGTCCTTGTGCCAGTATCTTGCTATAATTGTATGCATAGGGCATGTTCTCAACCAAATCCCTCTCCACAAGTGGCCTGAATATGTCAATATTCTCATAAGACAAAATCTATAGAAATGTAGCTCTAGTGTTGAAAGTCAATCCACCTCTATATGCAACCTAGTGTAGATAATAGTACAACATCCTAACCATGCAGGACCCCCATGCAAACATAGTCCAATCAATAACCATCCTCTCCAAAACTTTTTGCCATCCAATAGGGAATCCATTCCCTCTCCTTTCTAGTATCAATAAGCCACCCACAACCCAATAGATCATAATAATCATCTACTCATGTCATGCCACTAATATCTCCCATCCAATCTCATAATCCCTAATCCCTAGCTTTGTGTCTCCACAACCAAAAATTTGGTGAAGTGTTTCCCATCCTATAACAAGATCATATGCTACTAACTCCCCATGGACCATTTTTTAGAGGATGCACCATACATCCTCTAAGCTCACAATAGCCTCTCCAGTGGGTAGATGGAATGAACTGGTCTCTAGGTGCCATTTCTTTGTTAGCGCTATCAGTAATTCCCTATCCCCTCTCACCTCAAGCATGAAAATAATGTAGTAAGGCTTAAGCCCTGCCAGTATCTCCCACTTGCCAATGTCATTTGGTGATGTAGAACCAAGCTCCAAGATCTATGGACCCTTGTCTACAATAAGGGAAAGTCCTCTTGCACAATCATATGTTGTCTATCAACCTTCTATGGCTTTTTACTAAGTCTAACCTAAGTTTGACCTAAAATTGGTAAAGTTCAACCCAATTTGAGCTTGATTTTCCTAGGTTTGACTATTTTTCATCAATTTTGGCTAGGTTTCCCTATGTTTTGATCTCTTTCTAGGGTTTTGAATATACCTATCAAATTTTGGGTCATTTCAAATTCATCTGCATTATTTTTGACCCCTACATACCTCTATGTCAAATTTCTCTCAAATTTGACTTTGGTTTACCTGAATTTGACTATTTCTAACCATTTTTTACTAGGTTGACCTATGTTTTGAACTCTTTCTAGGGTTTTTTAAATGTATGTACCAAATTTTGGGTCATTCTGAGTTCATTTGCACTCTTTTCGACCCCATGCATCACTTCCTAGCAACATTCTACCATGTTTGACCTAAATCTAACCTAGTTTTGACTAATTTTGACCATGTTTAACTAAGTTAACCTATTTTCTAAACTTGTCCTAGGTTTTTGGGCATGTGTGCCAAGTATTAGGTCATTTCTAACCAATTTTGACAATTTTTAGGGCCCCAGAGCATCTTGGAGCACAACTAGGGCCCCCAACTACACTCATTATACACTTGGGTATGCTAAGTGCACTCAATGCACACTTGGTCATGCCAACTGCACTTAGAGTGGACTTGGGTGCAAACATTTTGATGCCCTAATTTGTCCCCAAGACTGCAAGTGGGCCCCGTTTGACCCCTATCTAATATTGAAATGCATAAAAAGCATAAAAGACACAAAGGGGCCTTGTTGTACTCATCTATGGTCCTACTTCTACCCATCATTGGTAGGTATGCACTCATTCTCCATGACGTTTCTCCTTGGGTAGCCTGTCCATCCTTCTTGCTCTAGAGCTCTTTTCTTCCAAATGAGAGGGTGAAAATGACTTTGAAACACCCCTCCAATCCCTTTTATAATCTTGTTACTACCTAGATGGATGTACAAGAGGCATTTTCTATGTTGGTCAC
Organism: Cupressus sempervirens; assembly: GCA_028749045.1. Lineage (NCBI taxonomy): Eukaryota > Viridiplantae > Streptophyta > Pinopsida > Cupressales > Cupressaceae > Cupressus > Cupressus sempervirens. Next base: position 408,145,591 of record CM053791.1, read on the forward strand.
GATGCTTAGTTGCACTCTAGACCTCATAACTTTTGCATTTGAGCTTTGATTTGTCGTTTGATAGTTGTTATGGTTTTGTCTTCTCGTTGTCGATAAGTTGACCTACCATATACATTTTTTGGCAATTTCTTGAGGGGGTACCCATATATACCACCCCTACTGGGGCATGCTTTTATGGATTTTTCATTAGTAGTCTTTGACACAATGCTCTAAATCATATTGTATCAAAGAGAGACAAAATGTAGATGCCCAAAAATGGTTCGCGTCTATTGTTTGATCACTTTTTCATACTAAATCATCCCATTTTCACATTGCACTAATTCAGATCTTTTGACCAACTTGATTATCATTCAAGCATATTTCAACAATATCCTTCATAATTTGTATCCCCTTTCAAATCAATTGTAGATCATTTCAGAATTAGTTCCTGTTTTATCTAGACTTTACTGAATTGACTCTAAATCATTTCAATATCATCAAAATCACATCTAATTAACCAAAACCATTTCAACATCATTAGAATCACATCCAATCAACCTAGAATCATCCCAAATCAACCCAAAATCATCCCAAATCATCCCTAATCAACCTAAAACATGTCAAATATCTCAAATCAAACATCATTTGTCAAACCCTAGGAATTTTCATGTCCTTGAGTGCCTTGGGAACCTATCAAATCTTATCAAACCTATCAAATATTACCTTATTATTTTCATGTCCCTTGGTGCTAGGTCAACTTTTCATTCTTATCATATGATTATTGACATTTTTGAGTCCCTCAATGTCAGATCATGACCCCATCCAATCAATTTAATAACGCTGACAATGTTTTTCAATGTTATTACGGTCAATATTGTCAATCAACTTTGATCCATGGCATTTACAATGTCTTTTAAATGTCCCATGTCCTTAATCCATTTCATGTGTCCTTGGCATGTTATCAATCCTAATTAGTCAATTAATCTGATCATGGCTTTAATCTACCCAGCATCATCCTAATTGATCTGCATAATCGTCACATTTTATCAAAGGATAACATTACATTAATTTCATCAAATTGGCTAATCACTCACTAATTTATCTTATAGGATTAGGTAACCCATAATCTAATCTAATTATATGTCATTTCAATCATTTCATTGCACATCACTAATTATTCTTGCTAACAAAACATTCTTAATTAATTAATATTTAGTAACTAATTAATTGATTTATTTTTCCCAAATTATGGGAATTCTCAATATTCTAAGTCATATTTTCTACTTCTAATTTCTATTTTACTAATTTCCATTTGTGTGGAATAATGAAATTTTAATTCAAATATTCCACCTATTCTTGACACATGGGCACCCTACATCATAGATCCTCTTTCTACACTTGGTTAATATGTGTCATATTTGACATATTTTATTCCTTATGCATGTCTATAATAAGCCACCTTTGTCATAGATTCTTGTAAGAATTTGCCTTAGGGAAAGATTCAACCCAAGATCATAGAACTCAACACAAGCACAACTATAGATTAAAAATGGATATGATCTATTAATCAAAGTATGTATGAATACATTGCTCTATTTAGAATATGATGTATATAAACACACTAGAAGTGCTTGTATATAAAGTCCTCTTAGGAAGCACCTAGAATGCCTCTAGAAACAACCAGGAGATAAGATAAGTATTGACAACTAAGCACCTTATCCAACATTCTAGATGAATGGATAAGAATGATGAGGTGTCATATGTGTGTAGAAGAATCCTGTGTTGTAGACAACATGTGCTTAAAAGAGGTGTGGACCCTTGTGATGTCAACATGACAACTCACAAGAGTGCACAAACTCCTAGGTGACTAATAAATAAATAATAAAAATATGCATTAACCTAAGTAAACTTAAGTAAATGTAAATAGTGAATAATTATTTACACCAACATACCCCCTTAAGTGCAACTTAGGGGAATGCACTTAAGTTCACAAGAACTAGGATGAAATGCATAATGGGTCCTGGCTACTAGGCCATGTTAGGTACCCATGTACAAAATGCAAATTAAAATCTCCCATAAAGCGGGAAAAGAGGGAAAACCTCATGGGAAAAACCCTCCCCCAAAAAGAGAGATGAAAGTGGATGCATGGAGGATGGATGGAGTAATCAAGACTCCCCCATTATGACATACATCTAGTATATACAAGAGAAAAATGGAGGAGGACAAAACCCCCTTAGAGGAAAAAGTCCCCACAAAAATGAGAAGAAGGAGACGAGGTAGTCCCCCCCCTAAAAGTATTGTGTTGATCAGTGAGAAATGTTGTGATGTAGAAGCTAATCCATGACCACTAGACGATGTTCCTCCCCTTTGGAAGAAACAAAAGCAAGGGTACTTGTGAGATCCCCTGGTGTTTGAAACTTGTTTAAAGGTCCCTATGTCAATACTAATGACGGCTTCCTCCAAAACTATTGAAGAGAACAATAGATTGAACAAGGAGTGATGTAGAACATGTTGCAGGAAACCAAAAGTCTTCTCAAATGTGAAAGAGACCTCATGTAGGTGTTGTACATGAGAATCCACAATAATGCCAACCTCTGAAGATTGATCATGTAGAGAATGTGCAATAACTATAGAAGAATCTGCCTTAGCAAAGAGAAGCAAGAAATCATCATAAAAGTCTCCCATACCTGCTATGTGTGACTCCAAGAACAAAGCTGAAATGTCTGGCAAGAAATCATCACCTGGAAGATCATGAGTACCCTATAGTGTTGAAGTACATGACTTGGTCACTGCAGCAAAAGATGAAGTATCCACCTCAAAAAGAAGATGAATGTCATCAAGAATGTCTCCCACATCTTCAATGTGAGACTCCATGAAAAGGCCTGCAAGGGTGGGAAGGAAGTCATCGCATGAAGTTAGAGTAGGAAGACATAAAGGGTCCTGCTGCACTAAATCTAAAGCATCTATGGCTAAAACTGGAGCAGTAGGAGCAATAGGAGTTGGAGGTGTGATCTCATCTGGAGTCAAAGAAACCATAGCTAGAGTGACTGGATGTAGAATGTCCTCTGGAGATGGAGGAACACATGGATCTCCATATGCTTCCCAAATAGACATCCAAATATCATAAGGAAAATGTGCCATTCTAAGAGGAGCAAAAGATTCCTTAGTCATACTGTTATACAGAAAGTGACAAAGGTTTACAACATGTGTCCAATTAAAATGTGGTGGAAATGAATAGAGATAAGGAAGCAATTCTAGATGGTCTCTTAGATGGTCAAGTAGAAAAGTACTCCATTTGTGATAGTTCCTTTTTGTCAACTGTGATCTAATACCAGATTGACAAATCTAACAAGACTTCATGAGATCAATCAATGAACCTCAGAAGAATCAAAGAACCCCCCTGAAAAAGATGTTGTTCACACTTTATATGTGGTATTTTACTTTTCAAAATGAACAAAGTAAATTTTTGATTTTCTCTATTGCAACTACTGCTTGAGGCCTAAGATTGGAACTAAGCACTATAGCTGAATTTTGAAGGCAAGACAATGCAGAAATGGCCTTGTGTTGCATAAAAATGTAACTAAGAAAATAAAACTAAGCAACTAATGCACATTCCTACATTATCATCCAAAACCTCAAAATATGAAAGAAGACATGTAAATGAACAACAAACAAGAGAATGAAAGCATTCAAAAATATCACTATGCAAACCTAATGAAACCATCAAGTGATTGATGATTTCACATTGTTGTGGGATGTGGTTGCTCACAAATTCAGCAACATAACAATAAGGTAGATAGTGCTTTTGAAAATGAGGAGAGGGCTCTCCTTTTATAGGAAAATGGATGCAATGGATGACTAAGATTGAATGCAAGATGGAGGGCTAGGATCTCTTAGGATCAATGAGGTGTCCATGAGGTGGAGGCCAAGTAGACTCCATGTGGATTAGGGTTTTGACCATTCAAAGGGGGAAAGATGCTCACACATGTGTGAACAACCTTTGATGTGACATGTCAATGACAAGTGTAAGAGGTGTGTAAGATCATGTTTCCTCACACATGTGTGAGACACCTTTGAAAGTGATGGATCAATGACATGTGTAAGAGGGTTGGAGGCTCAAGGTTTCTCACACATGTGTGAGACACCTTGGTTCACATGTGAAGGGGGACAAGGTTGTAAGAGGCATGCAAGATATGAGGGATAAGGAAAGTGTGAACATCTCTCACACATGTGTGAGGATTCCTCACACGTGTGAGAACACACTTAGGATCAAGAGGTGATTAGCTAGGATGAATAGGAAAAGAAAGTGTGATTAGGAAGTGGGTAGGTTTAGCAAGATGGGTTAGGTAGGCTAGTGAGGTTAGGTGAGGGTTAAATGTAGGAGCCATGTGCTCGAATAGGATTAAATGCAATATTTAATTCCTAGTGGGATTAGGAGGGAATTAATTAAGTAAATGAAGTACTTAATTAAAGGGGATGGGGTTAGATGCAAGTGGGAATAGTTAAGATTTAAATAAACCTTAGTTTATTTAAATCAAGGAAAGGGGAATATAATTAAATAAATGTAAATTTATTTAATTAAATGATAAGGTAATTAAATAAATAATAAATATTTATCTAATTGGTCAGGAAATGGGTTTTGGACAAATTTAGGTGTCTACATTTTGCCCCTCTTTGATATAGCATTAGTAATGTTATATCAAAGAAGAATAAAATATAGTGGCTGAGAGGATAAGACTAGTAGCATGATGCCCCAGTCATGAAAGGATGAGGAAGGATGATGAGGATGGAAGGGGATGCCCCCTCGAGAGGACATGTAGGTTAGGAGAACACAAATGTTCTCTCGAAATGCAAGGAAGATGGAAGGAAGTTATGCTGCAATGGTGTGAACAACCTAAGATTGATATTGTACTCAACACTATACACTAAGGTATAAGGAACCAAGATGACAATGTGTCAAGTACGTGAAAATAGGGGTCTAATACAACCATATGCCTTATGAAACCATGATATGGAAGATCATGATTCCTGGGACAATAGGAGGCAAAGACCATGATACATGCAATAAATGCTAATGCAGACAAGTAACAAGCAACCATGCACAAAAGACCAAAAGCAAACCACCATTTTGCCCCTAGTCAAGCTGAAAACCCATTAATGGATTCATTGATGATGATTGATTAAGGATGGTAAAGCTAATGCTAAGCGTAATGCACATCCAAGGATTGGGAAGGATTCATCCCATGATAATGATGTTTGAATATGGTCAATGGATTATCAGTTGATTGGGTCAAATTGATGAATTGATTAAGGATTGATGGTCAAGATTGCAAGATTAGATTGATTGAATTAGTATTATTTGCACAAGTGATATTTTTTAATTTTTTGATTTTATGGTGGATAGAAGAATGAACATGGATAAGATTGGAAGAATGATGTTGATAGGATGAAAAATGATGAGAGTAGAATTGATTTGATGTGAAAGACTTAGAAGAATGCAAATTTGATTGAATTGAGTGGAAGAACTAGATTGAGTGTGATATGAATGAATAGAATGGATAGAAATGAATTGATTAGAAAAATGTGTGAGAGAATGGATAAAATGAATGGATTGAAGGAATGTCAGATAGAATGAATAGAATGTAACCAATAACAAGGGAGGGTCAAGGTATGGTAAATGGAGGAAAAGCAATGTGATGTTGGTGGATGCAAGGAACAGTGAAAGGATATGAGGGGCCAAATGATATTGTGGCAAAAAAATGTGGGGCCAAGGATCATGTTTCGAAGGAGTCCAAATGCCCCATACCAAGGATAGGAAAATGGAAGAAAATGTGGTGGGAAAGGATGCATGAAAATGGAAGGATGGTGCGAAGGCTTAGTGTATGGAGGAAGAGAAGGCATGTGCTCTTCCAAAGCATGTATGAACATTTTGGTATTGTGCCTCTAGTAGTGATCATGAGCATAGGCATGAAAGTGGAATGAGTAAGGAAAATGTGAGGGAGGGAGTGTATGAAAAAGGGATAATGCTATGAAGGGTATGGATAAAAAGTGTGATATGAAGTGGATGAAATGAAAGGGATAACCAAGATCAAGGACAAACAAAAAAAAAGATGGAAGCATGTAGGATTATGGATGGAAAAGAGATGCACATGACAAGGACTATGGAATGCAAGATATGGAGAATATGTCAAGATCAAAGATGTGAAAGTGGATGGAAATATGTAAGATAATGGATGGAGGATGTGCAAGGGATATGGAAAGTACATGTGGATGGATGAAAGGAAAGTAAAAGTCAAGATCGAAGATGCAAGGGGATAATGAATGGTAAATGGAAGGACGGAAGAGATGCATGGAAGTTTGGTATGCTTGGAGCTTGCCACCAATGTAGAGTGCAAGTGGAAGAGAAAAAGTGGATGGATAGATAAGTGGAAGTGGAAGACATGGGATACATGATAGGGAAATGAAGGCAGGACTCAAGCATCTATTTTTCATGGATGGTATCCCTTGATTTTTTTGTCCTTTTTTCTTTATTTATTTTCAAGGAATTTTTACTATTTGCTCATAGATGTTGATAGGGTAGTGAACGGAGGAAAATGGCTTGTGAAAAAGTTTGGATTAAGGGATTGGAGTGGGTGGGAGGAAGACATGGTTGATGGATGCTAAGTTGGAAGGCTTGTGAATGGGTGGATGAAGGAGGTGGAAAGATCGTCATTGGCACACACCTTGAAGGGTGATGGAAATGAGGAAATTGTGGAGGATAGGTAGGGGAAAGTGTGGATTTTGGGATATAGGGACCCAAAATAGATGAAGGAGACAATGGATTTGGAATGGTGGATTTGGGTATATAAGGACCCAAAACGGATTTGGAAAATGGAAGCTTAGATGGTTTAGGAATGAGGGAAGCCTTTGGATTTGCAAAATTGGATGTCATTTGGAATCTTTCTTTGAGATTCATTGCTACATTAAGTAGCTTTGGTATCCACAAAAATTTTGCATTTTTGATTTTCAGCCTTTGTGGGCTTTTGATTTCACTTTGGATCAAATTTTTCTTTTCTTGAACATGTCTTATAGAGGGGACATGTTGATCCTTGGGCTTTTGTGGATTTTTACCATTATTGTCTTTTTCTTTAGCATCCAATTTGCTTCCATTGGCTATGGTAGGGGTGCATGAAGGAGAGCGTATGGATGGTGAACATTGGAAGGAATTCAAGGAAGTTTTCCTTTGTTGATCTTTATTAGGAGCACAAGGGGATGAAGGGGAAAATATGGATATAGTGGATGGATGTATGTAAGGACCTAAAATGGAAGGAAGGGGTGAAGGGTTTGGATGTGGAACATAAGGACCTAGAATGGATGGAAGATAAGGACCTAGAATGGACTTGGAATATAAATGATGAGAAGTTTTAGGTTTGGAAGGAGGAATTGTGGAAGGTTTACCAACATCTAGAGACATTATTTGTTCAATGGGATACTTATTAGTCTCAACACAAGATGCGAGTCCATGTATATGGGGTTCATGAATGGATTGGATAGGTGTGATTGGATCATGTGGAGGATTAGGATCATGAAGGGGATTATGAGGGCTAATAGGATCATGAGATGTCATGGGAGCATGAAAGGAAAATGCAAGGGTGCTTTGATCTTGACTTGAAATGGGCTCATGGAGTGGAATGCATGGATCATGAGATGGAATAGGATCATGAGATGGAGTGATTTGATCTTGACATGGAGGAATATTAGTGGATGGAATGGAAGGAACTTCAGTATGAAGTGGAGGATCTATGGATGCTAACTTGTGAGATGGAGTGGAAGTAGTAATGTGCATGGTACATGGAATGCCTTGATCTTGATTAGGAAGGGGATCATGAGATGGACTAGGAGGGATAAATGGATCTTGAGGGATAAGGGAAGGATGGGATGGAGAAATGCTCGGATCTAGAGGAAAAGAGGAATCTATAGTGACATGTTTTGGAGGAAGGTCATGAGATGGAACTAGGGGTATCACTGTGGGTGATTGGCTCTCTTCATTTTGTATTTTACACTTAGCCAATAATGATGAGAAATACCCCTTACGAGGTGGGGATGATGTGGATTTTGGAGGATGAGGATCATGTGATGGTTGAACTATGGGGAGGGGATTACATGGAGGGTTGGAGATGGATGGGACATGAGGACTAGGATCTTCGAAAAATGGGGGAAGAGGACACATGGCATGGAAGTTTGACTCTTTTTTTTGACTTGCTAGGAGATAATGCTTCAATTGTTCTATTTCCATGGCAAGGGTATTTGTGTTTGAGGAAGTGTGTGGGCTAGGAATGGAATTGTATGGAGTTGAAGGATAATGAGGTGGATTTCCCTTGTCAAAGGTAGAAGAATAATGAACATGAGATGGATTAGAGTTGGACATGAAGTGTTGAGGATGGATTTGATATGCAGGTTGAATGGGAGGTAGAACTCCATATTGTCTTTGAAGATTGTCAACCATTTGATTAAGAAAATTCAAATCCATAGATGTTAGAAGAAGAGTGATGAAAGATTTGATGAAGGATAGGATATGAACTTAGGACTAGGAGCAAGCTTGGACTTTGCATTGATTTGATTTGAATTTGATATTGATTTGATTGAATTTGATTGGATTTGAGTTGATTGGATTGGGGTTTGATTTTGAATTGATAAAAACCCTAACCAAGTGAATGTGAAATTTGAATGAAAGTCCAATGGTGATGACAATGCGCCTATGTCCAAAGTAGAAAGATGTAATGCAAAGTTGAATTAGAAGAAAACATGAATGAAATTAGAAAAATTGATTATGGATGAAGATGTAAAAGGATCAAATTAAGAATTGATTAGAAAGGAATGAATTTGACAAGGGATTGGAGTAGAAGAATGATGATGTGAAGGATTCAATTAAGAATGCATTATGAGATTGGTGGAAGAAATTGAAGTTGGATGATGATGAAGCATGACTAGGATGAAGATTAGGAAGTAGATTGAATGATGAGGAAATGATGTGGACAAACGGAGATGATTAAGATGTGGAGGAATGTTGTGAATGCTGAAGACAAGAGATGTATGAGTGTGATGACTTGGATGGAAAGAAGATGTGACGTGGAAGTGATGTGGACAAATTGACTAAGAAGACCTAGATCAAGATGTGTTTTTGTTGTTTTTGAAATTGTTTTTAATTTTTTTGGATTTTTGAAGTTTTACAATTTTTTTGGATTTTTAGGTTTTGAGATGTAAAATATATACAATGAAATATGTACAAGGCAAGTGTGTTTCAAACACTCAAGAACGTCAAATATACCAACAATCCTATAAGGTTTTGACTAGGATGTACAAGGATCAACTGGGGGTGTCCTTGATATACACAAGGTATGTGAGGCCCAAATCTGTAGATGAAAGAAAATACTGCCACACAGCTAGGGGAGACGGTAACCCAAATCTCCTCCTTCACTTCCCAAAGGTATAAATTTCTTTGGGGCTTAGCCAAGAGTGACAATATTTTACTTCCAAGAGAGGTGTCTTTTGATTCACCTCCCAATTTTTATACTCTGCCAGAACACTAGAGTTGAGGTCATCCCAAGGGGTGATGAAATCCCCAAGCAGGCCTCCTAAAAAAAGAAAAAAAAGACCACTTATTTCTTGTGCACCCAAGATCACCTGAAGGCGCGAGGGGAGAGAATACGTAAGTGGCCTTGGAGTTCAAAAAGATAGGCATTCGTTCCCAATGAAACTTTAGGTTTTGTAATCTACTTGAAGACACACGTGTTTAAAGCATACAATGTTCTTTCCAATTTGAAATAGTGCCAACGTAAATGAAAATGCAGATTCGTCAACAAGAAAGTAAATTGAGCATGTGCATAAGCAAAATTGTTGAAAATGAAATCAATTTCCCTTAAGGCATTCAAGATTGTGTGAGTTCATTTTAAGCACCAATTCGAAATGTGTGCTAACCTAAGCATACATGTCCATTCCCTTAAGGCATTCAAGATTGAATTTGATTGTTCATTTTAAATACCAATCCAAATGTTTGCTACCCTAAATATGCATGTCAATTTTAAACACCAAGTCCAAATATTTTCTATGCTAAGATTCATCCATTCAAATGAAAGTGATTAAGCCATACAAGTTCATTAACTTATGAATCCAAGTGATAAAAATCACTACAAATTCCCTTAGTGATGAAAATCACCATTGTTTGTTTTAAGTCTTTCAAGCTTAATTTCCAAGAGTAATAAATATTAAGAAAAACTTGCAAGAAAATATGGTTAGGTGTTTAAAATTCTCCCATCTACAATATTGCAATAAACAAGTTAATTAGCTTCAACAAAATTTCAAAAATGAAGGCTAAGTATAGGAAAATTTCATTTTAACTTTTTTTGTAATTTTTTCTATACATGAATATGCTTGAAACAACAGAACGCAAAGACGAAAATATAGACTTCAGAGACGTGCTGCCAAAATGCAGATGATAGACAGACTAAGTTTTGTGGATATGATAGTATACAGTCGCAGACGACAGAATGGTTTAAGCTGGTAATCGACAGAGACACTAGTATGCAAAGACGACCATGCATAGACGCTAGTTCACAAAGATGACACTCAGAGACGCTAGTATACAGAGATGACATGCAAAGATGCTAGTATACGGAGATGACATGCAAAGACACTAGTTTGCGAAGATACTAGTATGCATAGACGTTGATCTGCGCAGACATTGGTCTGCGGAGATACTGATCTACGTAGACGACAAATGCAGACGATGTTGCAGCCTGCGGAGATGACAATGCGATGTTTTGCGACTGAACCAGAGTTGTTTGAGAATTTTTGAAATGAAACCAAGGACGTGGGTCCCATCAGGTGTGCCAAAATGTGTTGCATAAAAATGTAACTAAGGAAATAACACTAAGCAACTAATGCAAATTCCTACATTATCATGCAAAACCTCAAAATATGAAAGAAGACATGTAAATGAACAACAAGTAAGAGCATGAAAGCATTCAAAAATATCACTATGCAAACCTAATGAAACCATCAAGTGATTGATGATTTCACATTGTTGTGGGATGTGGTTGCTCACAAATCCAACAACATAACAATAAGGTAGATAATGCTTTTGAAAATGAGGAGAGGGCTCTCCTTTTATAGGAAAATGGATGCAATGGACGACTAAGATTGAATTCAAGATGGAGGGCTAGGATCTCTTAGGATCAATGAGGTGTCCATGAGGTGGAGGCCAAGTAGACTCCATGTGGATTAGGGTTTTGACCATTCAAAGGGGGAAAGATGCTCACACATGTGTGAGCAACCTTTGATGTGACATGTCAATGACAAGTGTAAGAGGTGTGTAAGATAATGTTTCCTCACACATGTGTGAGACACCTTTGAAAGTGATGGGTCAATGACATGTGTAAGAGGGTTGGAGGCTCAAGGTTTCTCACACATGTGTGAGACACCTTGGTTCACATGTGAAGGGGGACAAGGTTGTAAGAGGCATGCAAGATATGAGGGATAAGGAAAGTGTGAACATCTCTCACACATGTGTGAGGATTCCTCACACATGTGTGAGAACACACTTAGGATCAAGAGGTGATTATCTAGGATGATTAGGAAAAGAAAGCATGATTAGGAATTGGGTAGGTTTAGCAAGATGGGTTAGGTAGGCTAGTGAGGTTAGGTGAGGGTTAAATGTAGGAGCCATGTGCTCAAATAAGATTAAATGCAATATTTAATTCCTAGTGGGATTAGGAGGGAATTAATTAAGTAAATGAAGTACTTAATTAAAGGGGATGGGGTTAGATGCAAGTGGGAATAGGTTAAGATTTAAATAAAACTTAGTTTATTTAAATCAAGGAAAAGGGAATATAATTAAATAAATGTAAATTTATTTAATTAAATGATAAGGTAATTAAATAAATAATAAATATTTATCTAATTGGTCAAGAAATGGGTTTTGACAAATTTAGGTATCTACAGGCCCTAGTACTGAAAGTGAGATTTCTATCTACACAACCCTAGTATCTGACTACAGATCTAGAAACTAGACCAAAAAAATGTACTTTTTAAAAAATAAAGCCTGAAAAGGAGTCCAGATGTGCTCGTACGAATCATTTTAAGTTGCAAAAGGTAGGATTGTGCAGGTACAGTCAACAAAAGATCTAATTTCTAAAAAATCCTTGCACCAAAACTAGAAAATAATACCACCATTAGAAAATTCAAGAAATTCTACCCAATTTCAAAAAAAATTGCACGTGAATCAGAGTTCGAATGTCTAAGATATGAGCTCACGAAGTCAGGCTGCCAAACTGAAATGCAATCTAGAGAGGGGTCTAAGAAAATACTGTGAGCATAAAATTAATGGTGAAATGATCATCACAAAAATTTTAAAATGCCTACATTTTATGGTCAAATGGACGTCAAATTTAACCCATGGAAATGATGACATCAACAAAACAATCCCCTTGCTGATGTGTCAGGCTGACTGGGTGCTAACTAGGCATTTGTACTATACAAAATGTATAGAGAGAGGAAACGTGGCAATTGATATGTCTAGACATGTGTCAAAAAGGTTCGACTATCCATGTGGTTGACGTGGCAATTCTAGCTAATGCTAACGAGGTGGACAAGTCTGCAGACACATGTCTTGGTGTTTATACATGTGGCAGATGTGGCAGGATGTGCCTGCATGGCAACCACTATGATAGGGTTCCAATGTGGGAAATTGTAATAATGCCACATTTTAGAATAACTATGCTCCATAGGCTATTTGCACAGGGGTTCGTGGGTCCAATGAATGAGCATAGAGATTTGATGTGGTGCAAGCAGGTTGTCATGGCAGAATCTACAGGTGTTGGGCGAGAGTCACAGGAATATTCTGCACTGAAGATGATGTGTGACATTAGAGAATTTCACACAAGGGTTTAAAAAATGGCTGCTAGAAGGAGACTGATCGCCTGTGGATCATCGGGAAATGAGTGTGACTGTTGAAATAATAGTTGCTACTAGTGTCAGATGCATTGTTGAAAAAGTGAATGTCGACAGTGCTAGATTATGTTTGTTGTCATGCATGGGAATCTGAAGGTATATGCTACCATCTACTGGGAAGATTCTCTTTCTATGCCAAAAACCTTTAACCCTTGCCGAATTGTATGCAGGGTGTCGGAAATATTCACAGCACCCGAGCTATACGTAGGGTGTCAGGAATATTCGCAACGCTTGGACTATACTGCAGATCATCAAAATCTTGGTCGCCATTGGTATATACTATAGCAGATGCCACCAGTGATTGGTGGGTTAATCTCACATGAAAGGTGGGAGCATTGTTGGCACTTTTTAAAAGAAAAGCCGCCCAGTGCTAAACATAAAGTGAAGCTCGTCAGGTGGAATATTAATCATCAGTGGGTCAAACCAGTCCTATTGCCGGTTGTGTATATCCGATCTGGTGGGGCTAAGTTGGTGCTTGATTTTGGAAGCCAAAAAAAGGGGGGCACTTGTCGAAAGAGATTGTGCAGTGCCAAAAATAGGGGGTAGTCATCAAATTTGTAGTGTGATGCCCCAGAATAGTTAAAATTCACTGAATTAGTTGTGCAAACTTGTAGGGCTAGCAAAAAAAATTTCTCTTCAAGGCTGCTTGGGCTAAAAAAAATTCTAAAATTTCTAATGAAGAAATATGATAGAAATTTTGAAGAAAATAAAATATTGAAATGACCATACCCGAACTACAAATCAAGGCCTATGGGGTTCAGTTTGCAAAAAAAAATTGCCTCACGGTCGACTATGGCCAAAGATAGCCAAATTTGTAGCCAATTTTTACTAAATCAGCATTCTAAACATAATGGTGAGGTCAAATCTAGCTCTAGATGCTCCCAATTTCTACAGTACTCCGAATTCAAGCTAAGGTGCTAAAGCAATAGTGATATTGAATGGCTATGTGATGAGAAAATCTCCAAGAGCTCTAATACCATCTAAGAATTTGGTATATCTCTGATACCATGTAAGAATTTTCCTTAGGGAAGGATTCAACCCAAGATCATAGAACTCGGCACAAGCACAAATGTAGACCAAAAATGGATATGATCTATTAATCAGAGTATGTTTAAATACATTGCTCTGTTCAAAATATGATGTATATAAACACACTAGAAGTGCCTATATATAAAGGCCTCTTAGGAAGCACCTAGAATGTCTCTAGAAAAAACTAGGAGATAAGATAAGTATTGACAACTAAGCACCTTATCCAACATTCTAGATGAATGGATAAGAATGATGAGGTGTCATATGTCTGTAGAAGACCCCTGTATTATAGACAACATGTGCTTAAAAGAGGTGTAGACCCCTGTGGTGTCAACATGACAACTCACAAGGGTGCACAAACTCCTAGGTGACTAATAAATAAATAATAAAAATATGCATTAACCTAAGTAAACTTAAGTAAGTGTAAATAGTGAATAATTATTTACACCAACAATTCTTTTCTACAAGTGGCTTTGAGCTATCATATACACATCATAGATTCTCCTCCACTTTTAGCCTTGTTGACTTTCATGCATCATAGAACCCTACATTTGGCTTAAACCACACTTCTAGTACTCAATAGAATCATCATATCATTGTCATTTTGTTTCAATTGTGTGCACTATAGGAAATTAGAGCTACATCAAATGGAGAATAAAGAAGAACATGGTAACTACAATTGAAGAGGGGGTTTTGCATATATTGATTTCCTTTATTTCAATTGATTTTCATAGTAGATTGGAAGGGTTAGTGTATTTTGATTGAGTTCTTGTGGTTGCTCATAATATGCTAGGTTCTAACCCATTTTCTAGTCCTACAGGTTGAAGTGTTGGCTTTGTATAGTGACCTAAAGATTGTTGTCAATTTGGGATGGAAACATCATTGTATTGAAGGGGACTCAAAAATAATTGTGGAAAATATCAAAGGAAATATGGAACCATTCTAGTCAATCTAAACTATAATTGATGAAATATGGATGCTTCTTTCTAGTTTGGAGATATATAAATTACAACACACCTACAGAAAGGGCAACGTTATGGTAGACTTATTGGCTAGCCTTGGTCTATAGGTCCAAGGTATTAGGTGTTGAAGGAAAATAGATCCTCTACTAGCTAATATAAAATCCCTCTTACAAAGGGAATGAAATTTCACACACAGGGAATGATTGTTACTTATGGGTTTGGGTTTCATATTTGTTTTAGAGGCAATGCTAACTTTTAAGCAAGGTGCCTTTAGGAATTTGAATATAAATTTGTGCATTGTCATTATAAGAAGGTGGAATTTAAAAGTGTATCCTTATTATATTAATGGAGTAATCATGATCCAAACTCTAAGCTTTATAGTAGGGGATTGATTTTTTTAAATTATTTTCATCCTTCCAAGCTCTTGATTTAGATTAATGATCACATATCTTAGAGAAAAGTTAAAACAATAATTGAAAGTGGGAAAGGCTAGACACATGTGTCTCATTGATGCTGTTTGAACAAATAATACCATTATGAGTAATCAATATAACAACTCAAAGTAACTTTTTATCTTTATTGTAAGCTTGGATTTTTTGGGTTATCTACAAGAAACTATATGTTAAGTTAGAGTTTCTAGAGTAAGAGCTTGATTAATACTATCAATTTGGAGTTTTTAGAGGGTTTTGAGAAAGGGACAAAGATGGCAGAGTATATGGTGAGGATTCAAACTCCCAAATTTGAGGACTACATGCAAAACAATCCTTGTTCCTAGATGGCTATTGAGAAAGGTGGCTTGGAATTGTTCACAAAGGATATGGAAGGACATGATGAAAAATGCTCCTTGCAATTTGTTAATTCTTGGAATGATAGGAGAGTTACCATAAATGAACTACCTTTTAGGTTTATGATGAAATTATTGTGATGGATATTGACCTACCCATGAATGGCATATAATGGAAGAAGGTTACCAAGGTTTCTAATGAGACCAACCTCTGTTGGCAATGTGGTAAGTAAGTTGAGTATTTAGTTAATTTGGTTTGTCATTTATGGCAACATATATTTTGGTATTTCATTATGAGATCAGAGACATACAATTGTCTAAGTGTTATATAGTTTGCATCAGCACAGAGATAGATTTTGTGAGAATGGATGAAAGTTTTAGATTGACATGTGTGCAGTTGAGGATATATAGTTGACAGTGTCGTGATAATGTGTGCCAGTGTGTAGATGTGTATGGATAGTACAAAAATAGTTTTAGAGGATTTACTAGTATAGGTAATTAGCAAGGTAGAATAGATCATGGAAGAAGATTTAGTATTATGATTATCCTAGGTGTTAACGTTGAGCGAGCAGATGCTAATTTTATATTTAGCCAATCGTGTGAAAGCATCAAGGCTAAAAAAATGGAGTTTTGCTAAAAGGATAAGGTAGAAGTAAAGATCATAACTTGGGAAATTAAGTGTTGTTGTAGATTATATGTGAACTGATGTGAAGATTGTTTTTATGATTTGCGAGCCTTGCATGATGTGAAGTATGATGTATGATCAAAGGAACTATGAAGTATAGAAGTGAGGTAGTATTGTATGTATCTCTATTTTTGTAAAGAAGTTTATTTGTATATTGCATGTTTGGGAAGTGGGCTCATCCTACATACATTGTATTTGTATCACCAACTCCTAATAGGGTTGAAGCAACTCCTAATAGTTTTGAGGCTTTTAATAGGACCTAGTTCTCTAACAAGGATCGAGACACTGAATGTAATTAAAAGACTCCTAACAGGGTCAACATCCTTAACTAGATACTTTTTTTTAGTGGATCATTCTGTGGGTACCATCCCCATCGGTGTTTTACCTTGGCCAAGGTTTTCCTAGTTAGAAAAATATGGTTTTATGAGTTTCTCATTGTGTATGGTTATCTTTACTATTCTACATTATTGGTTTACTTTATTATGCATGGTTTTAAGTAAGTACCAATATCCTATTATGGAAAAAAGTTTGTAGAATATTGATTCACCCCCCCCCCCCCCCCCCCCCGCACTCCCCCCCCCCCCACTCTCAGTATTCCCTATATCTAAAAATTGGTATTAGAGCTTAGTTACTTAGAGGAGACTTGATAGCTTGAGTAAGATCCCTATGGTTATGGAAGAGTTACAGAAGAATCTTGAAGAAGCTCTTGAGCAAATTGATATTCTAAATGACAGATATGGAGATGCTAAGGTACATATTGGAAAGTTGAAAGATAAGATAGACCATCTTTGATCTAAGAAAGAGTTAGTAGAACCTATCAAATACAGTGATGAGATCTTTAGATTAAATAAAGAAAATAAAATTCTAAAGCATGAATTAGATATTACAAAAATGAAGTTGAGCCTAAAGGATGATGATAGAAAGATAGATTTTGATTTGAAATATGAGAATGCAGATCTTAGATCCAATCTTGAAAAAGTCACATTTTCACTTGAAACTACTAAGTTGTAGCATGTAGAACTTGAAAAATACAATATCATTGCGAAAGGATAATTGACACGAGCTAAGAAATAGCTTGAGAAGTTGTATACAAGCAATGAGAAACTTAATGAGCAAATGTCAATACAAAGACCTACTTATGATAAGAAAGGACTTGAATACTTTCTTGGTATGTTAGCTAAGAAAACTAAAATAAGAAAGGAATAAGATCTAGTTATTTAAACCCCTAAAACTTCTATGGATAATCATAATGAAGTAGAAGCACATAAAGAAGATGAGCAAGTAAGTCAACCTGGAGAATGCATTGAGCCTAAGCAAATAGAGCAAGTTGAACTGCCTAAAAAAATCAGATATTAATTCAAAGGTAGATGTTTTATAAGTAATGAGGTTGGACACATGAAGAGAGATTACATAGGCAAGTCATTTAAGCATGTTAAATATTTTTATTGCTATAATTTTCATGGTATTGGTCATAAACCAGTTAACTGTAGAAAACCTAAATTTGATAATAATAATAATAATGGGACTAGTAGAATGTTTGGAGGTACTAATCTTGCAGGTAGTAATGAAAGAAGAATATCCAATGAAAGAACATCTAGAGAAAGAATATATAATGATGGAGAAAAACCTATTGAAATGAGGAACCAAATTATATGTTATAAGTGTAACAACTTTGGACATATAGTTAGGAATTCCAGAGCACTAGGCAATCAGAATGAACCCAATCAAAGAAGTACACCTATATGTCATTTATGTAATAATTTTGGATACATAGCATGATTTTGTACAATGGACATGCGGAAATTTAACAAAATCCAAAACTTTAGAAGGAATAACAAAAAGAATGTCAAAAGAAATGATAGCAATAATAGTAGATAGAAAGATGAAATAAAAGAACATGCAGAAGAATTCAAGGAAGTATTTGTCAAAGAAAAGGAGCCATCAAGCTCACACATAGTATTGGAAGAAGAATTATTTGATGCACCTAATGGAAAACTAAAGTCAGCTATTGTACTTTATTCATCCTATCTAAATTAAGCATTTCCTATAAAGACAAAGCATCAGTTTGTTAGAACTAAAGTTAGAGTTTGAATTACAATTTGTGAAGTTAGCAGGAGATAAAAGGCATAGTGAGGAGGCTATGGTTAAGTGCACATACATTTTCATAATCACAAGAAGTCTTACGAAAGAAACCAATCTTATTGGTAATCAGAAATAACTTTTACAGATGAAGAAGATACACATTTAATGCCAAGTTAATTTTGGAGATATTTAAGGAATACAAACTTGAGTAAGTGTACCATTCAATTGTGTAAGGAGTTATAGAGCCTTTGAAAGAAAATTGACAATGAATTATGTTGGCTCCTTATTTAACAGTTTTGAGACTGACCAAGAAACCAGAGCAATGCATCTAAGGCTAGAAAATTTCTATGATAGATACACTTGAATGTAGTCATGGGCCAACTATAAGGCTTGACCCTTCTTCATTTCAGGCTCTGCAAGACCTAGGTGGGTTAACCTTGAGGTTCTAATAAATGGTACGAGTGCAATTAAAACATAAATTTGAACCTATTTATTGCAGATGAAAACCCCTTTATCTCCTAATAACTCATGTAATAACATAGATCTATAGTAGCTAGATGCAAATCTATGAACTTCATCAGCTGAGTGAGGGTTAGACTTTTTAGCTCTTCAACATGAAAGGGAAGAACGTTTGATAAATGATGTTGAATTCAACAAAACCCCTAATATGCAGCAACATGAACAAGTGATCCTGTAACTGACCAATGCCTAATCCATTGGGCAATCCCATGAATCAAATACATATATAAGGGTACCTGAGACATATTCGTATCTTTAGATATCTGATCTATCCATTCACCTTGTAAATGGACATCTATGTTTTATCTAAATCTCATTCTTACTTGATATCCTCAACAGTAGACTTGCAACCTTGTTGATTTCTCTAAAGCATTTACATAACTCCTTGAATTATAAGAAAAATGAAACAACATACAGCCTTAAGGGACTGCAACTACAACCTAGGCTCTTTGTTCAAAGATCATAAAACATTGAAGATTACTAATAAAGGAGACAAGATTTAAGATGAAACTCAACCTATTGTTCTTTGTATTAATTTCCTTGAAATAATACATTCATATGCATGCAATAAAAGCATAAAAACACCTAAAACATTTGAACTATCTATGTTCTCTTCATTACTACTATTCATACAAGAGAAATTGCTAAAGGAAGGTGGTGTCATAGTATGGGAACACATCAAAACTGGAACCAAAACTTGGTATCATAGTAGTGAGTGGTTTTTCTTCAAAGAATGGAACCAACAATGGTCTCACAATGAAAAATTGGAACCCTTACAATGGATGAAAGAAAGAAAGATATAGACAAAGATGAACTCCTAGATCTGATCTTAGAATGAAATGTGTCCACTTGGAATTCTATCCCCTGTAACTAAATAACCTCTCTCTTCTTTCTACCCATCGGATCTGATTTTTTTTTCATCATTACTTTGTAACAAACTTGTAAATATCTCCGTTGAATGATGAAAACTTCTATGAAACCATAAAATCTGAACTGCATCATGAAATGCTAGTGAAAATGTGGGTTAACTAACTTAAAAGTGATCAAATTTGACCTCAATTTCATTTCCATTGTCTTTTATGTTTATTCAGTTCATTACCGTGCTAGAAATTAGTTTTGAGCTTCAATGTCTGAATAGGGTTGCAAGTTAGGAATCTAGGAGAAAACCTTGAATAACTTGAATAGATTGCTTCCTGTGTGAAAGCTAACCCTAGAATAAAAAAGTTCATCTTCTCCCAAATTCGGCAATATATAATATCTCTATATTTGCTTACCAGGAACCCCCTGAAAGTCTATTTGAAAACCACTCCCTTGTTATAACTATCTGGTCTACACTGCTTAATTTTCAAAAAATTAAAATTTTTCTAAAGTTTGACTTTAGAAAATAATCCTTCTGAATTTAAAAAACTTGAATGTACAAATGATGAAAAACAATTCTAAAAAATGATATTTTAAAATTATTTATTTTTGCCCACACCCTTTAATTTTGGTGTCAACCCTCCTTTGACTAGGTGCCATGTGGCAGCCTCTAATTGGTCAACCTCATCTCAACCTGCCACCTCATCACCACATGGCACTTGCCTACATGCCCACATTGCTTAACCACCTTGCATCTTTGTATTGCGGGCATGCACTAGCCACATCATAGCACATGAATCTTTGTTTAAAATTTGACCTCCTTTGTTGTGCCAACTGTCTTCATCATGCACAGGTCCCACCTTGAATGCTTGCACTTCAAAAGCGCTTGTCTTTTAAGACATCAAACCTTGTCAATGTGAATATATTTAAATGCTATAACCATCCTTGTATAAGCAATGTGGGATAAAGGCTAAATGGAAACTCCTCTACTCTTCCACTTTCTTAGTTATAAGCATTTGTTCTCTGTCAACGATATTGGTTGAGAGCAGCTTAGAGCAAAACATGCATCCATAAAACTCTTAGAAAGGAGAACCAAGTGTTGTGGTTATTTCATATTTTCCATTACTGGATCCGTTGCTGATGGATTTTTCTTGCCGTACAAATGCCTTCACAACAATATCTGCATCAGCAACCCATTACATTGGTTGGAATTTATTATTTGTGTTCTGTTGACTTGGACTATGGCCATATGGTTGTGGTATAGGAGTTGTAAGAGCATATGGATTAGATGTAGCAACTAAAACATAGTGACTTTGGCTATCCATCCCCTGTGTCACACTGAACCAACACTGTGAGGTCCATGGCAGTAAAATTGTACAATTTTGCATTCGAATGTTTGGCTCTGAACTCCTTTGACTAGTTATCCTCGTGGTGCTTGAAGTCCCTCTCTAAAAATGCCTATTGATTCCCATTGAGCTTGTAGGGATTATAAGTGGGACTCTCTCTATTTGTGTGTGGATTCTTCTACTGTGATCAGCGGCTTGCTCCTTTTTAAAATACTTCGGGCTTCCACTTCAAAGACTACGCAGGTTTGCTATGACCCTCCCCTACTTTGGCATGGGCATCTTTTTCTTTTCCTACGAATTTCCTTCCATGGATGGACTTTTTATTTTGGTGCATGGGCTTCCTTTGAAATAACTTCCTTGTATTTATCTCTTGCACAAACTCGAGGCCTTTTCCATGGAAACTTCCCTCTCCTTTGACTGCATTGTTTCTTCTTTAGTATGTGGGTTTCTCCTTGGATCACTTGCATGGTCTTCTCTTATAGCCTAGATGCCCCTGCTTTTAACTTCCTTTAGCTCTCAGGACGTGGGCTCACTTTCTTTCCATTGGCAGCTTTTTGTTTTGAATATGTGTTCCTTCTATAGCTACTCCCATGAAGATGTCACCTGCTCCTCCACATTTGGCAGCAGATTCTTGTCTTTGCTGTACAAATAGTTTGACCTGATTGCATGAATTAATAATTGTAGCTCCTCTCAAATTTTTCTTTGGTGGCCTTTTAAAATGAAGCTTCATAACATCCTCTTTCGAAGGTGGCTTTCTTTTGCATAAACTTCTACTTTTTAAACTTGTCATTTATTGCTCCCACGTGGACTGACATTAGAATAATTTTCTATGTTACCATGGAAATCAAAAATGATATTATTGAGGTCAATGTCAATTTTATCATAATTATTTGGAGCTTGAGTTTGGTGTAATTTGGGATTTGTACTTTTTAACTTCCTTGCTGGAAGCCTTGAAGCACTCCGATTTTTGTGTCTCTTATTATGTTTATCATTTGCACGCATTACATAATCTCTTTTCTTTGGAGGAAATGAAGGCATTGTTCAAAAAAAAATTCTTGTTAGGATAGTGTGTAGCCTTGTATAAAAGAAAAGCAATCCTTTTCTTCTCTTTTTCTTCCTTGATGCCATGCTTCATGCTTGCCTCCCCAATCTCATTAGTATTTGGCCGCCCACCAACAACATCCCATGAGAGAAAAATCTTATAACGAATGATCCACACTAGAACACAAACAAATCCAATGGCTTTCATCAAACTTTCCCCAAACACCATCATGGTCTATGGAGGAGTATTATTTATCAACCAAATATGACCAACATTGTAAAGCACTTTAGATGTTGTGGTTAACAAATATGCTTCATCACTTTAAACATGGAGGCATTCACTTTAGATTCATTATTCTCATGCTTTCAATCACTTTGCCTAATGGAATCAATCGAGCCATAATGTGGGTCCAGCTAAAAAAAATTTCTTTTCGAACAACTAAAATGCCAAACTAATCCAATAGTCATCAGATATTCACTGGGAATCATTTGACTACTATTGATTCAAATTTTTTTAACTCAAATAACTTCTTTTCGCAAGTTGTCAACTTTGTGCCAAGAGGTCCTTTGATTGGCCTCACAAATTGACCCAAACACCTAACTGGGCTCTAAAAATTGACCAACTAATTATCTATTCTACACACTTGTACCATGTCAAATCTCGTCTCAAGACTAATTCGAGGTCAAAAGATATTGATTGTCAAAGTTACCTTCTCAGAATTACCTGCATGAAAACATGTCATAAAACAATAAATTGCATTTGGATTTGGCTTTGAAAATTGTGTAAACGAATACTTGGGAAGATGAAAACTGGGGCATTGATTCATTGTCATGAGGAGAGTATAAATCTACAATTTGGGGTCATGATAGATAAATGGGTGCAAATGGCAAGCAGTCAAAGTGGGCTACTTGGAATTTGTAGACTGGAAACAATGTCAAAAAAACATTTTTTTGCTTGGCACACTTAAAGTATTTTCAGAGTAAAAAATAGTGGTACAATCCATTTGATCTCACCTATCATAGATTTCAAGATATGACATCATGAACAGGAGTACCAACAAATCTACTCCTTTTGACACCAGTAAAAAATTAGAAATTGCATTTGACTTGCTGTGGAAATTATCTCCTACTTATCAATTGATGAGATTAAGGGGCTTTATAATGAATGGTTCATAAGGTACAACATTTGGTGAAGGTTTTGCAAATGGGGTTGCAAGCTTTGGGTTTAACCATGAAGGAAACTTTGTAGTTAAGTGCGCTCAGGTTGGAGTAGTACTAGGATGGGTGACCTCCTGGGAAGTCCCGATGCTTCACCCCTATGAGCATCACCTAGATCCAATGAGTTCCAAATGTTCCATTTATTCTCATGAGAGATGGATTCATGTTGAATCACTACTCATGAAACATGGGTCAGTGAGTTTGACTCAAAATCACACAGTTAAATCCTAATAGCAATATCACAATTTGACTTGCTATGGAAATTATCTCCTACTTATCAATTGATGAGATTAAGGGGCTTTCTAATGAATGGTTCATAAGGAACAACACTTGGTGAAGGTTTTGTAAATGGGGTTGAAAGCTTTGGTTTTAACCATGGAGGAAACTTTGTAGTTAAGCGCGATCAGGCTGGAGTAGTACTAGGATGGGTGACCTCCTGGGAAGTCTCGGTGCTTCACCCCTGTGAGCATCACCTAGATCCAATGAGTTCCAAGTGTTCCATTTATTCTCATGAGATATGGATTCATTTTGAATCACTACTCATGAAACATGGGTCAATGAGTTTGACTCAAAATCACATAGTTAAATCCTGATAGCAATATCACAATTTGACTTGCTGTGGAAATTATCTCCTACTTATCAGGTACATTTATTGTAAATTTAAGAGTATTGGAGATGAAGAGATTCATAAATACTTGAACACTATTTTCAATGGAGATTTATTATTGAAACCCTATTTCGCACATCTGAGTGAGTTGAATCTAATCAAGTATATTTTCCACACAAAATTTGATAACCATGAATGAAGTATGATTATTCTGAGTAGAGTTCATGATGGAATGTTTTGGGTAGGTGATATACCTATCATGATCGATAATGACCTAATTCAAAGGTTCACATGACTGAGTAGTGGGGTTAGTAATCCTATTAATGAGAAGAATGTAAAGAAGTTGGTTGAAGCTAATCTAATGACCAAGTTTGATGGGAGAAATATGAGACTTAACCTAGTCAAGGATACTTGAGTTAGAGTTTTGAGCAAGATCATTGGTTATAAGCTTAACCATAGATCAAGGACAAATTATGTACTATTATTATTTTTACATGTAGCATATTTGATGATTATTGAGAGGAAAAAGGTAAACATGTGTGAGATAGTCAGACTATAGCTGTTGGACAACATAGAGAAGCTAAAGAAATCCAAGAACACAGTCTTTAGATTTGAATCTTTATTAACCTACTTGTTTTTCCAAGCAACTAGACAATTCCTAGAATAACAAACAATAGTTGGGATAGTGATCAATGCACCATGAAGCTAATCATTCAGTGCTATAGAGCTAGAGCTAAAGGAGTAAGATATTCTATGTCCTTAGAGAAAATTTATCTCCTAAGGTTAGCATTTTGTAGAGTCAATTGGAGGAGTGTCTTGCAAAAAAGAAATCCTATGACAAATTTGCCTATACATATTTGAGTGCAGTGGATGTGGCATCATATGCATTATGTGCACTTCTCAACATACCAAATGTAGTGAAAGATAACTAGAGGAAGAAGCTTGACTTTGTAGATTGCATATCAAGAATCTCAAGTTAGAATAGAGAAAGGTAACACAATTTTTTTTTGTACATATAATTTTGCATACCTTTGTCATTGATGTCAAAGGGGGAGAAGAATGTAAAGGAAAATTATATAAATTGTATAGATGATATATGTAAAAAAATGAGTGTAAAAGATGCATATATATTTAAGGGGGAGTTTAGCTATGTATATAATAAATCATTGTAATAGGAGAGATAAGGAAAGATGGTAATATGTAATGATCCAAGTTTTGAATAAAATTTAGAAATTTTTGAAATTTTCTTAAGGCCATAGTTTTGATCAAAATTTTGGGACTTAGCCAATTTTCCCATATGTCTCCATCAATGATAAAGGGGGAGTTTGTTGGACATATGGTTAAGTTAGTTAAGTATTTAGTTGATTTGGGTTGTCATTTATGGCAAGATATATTTTGGTATTTCATTGTGAGATTAGAGACATAAAATTGTCTGAGTGTTAGACAGATTGCATCAACACAAAGATAGATTCTATGAGTACAGATGATAGGACAACATCCTAGATGTTAACTTTGGGTTAGCAAATGCTAATTTTATATTTAGCCAAGTGTGTGAAAGCATCAAGGCCAACATAACAGAGTTTTGCTAAAAGGCAAAGGTATAAATAAAGATCATAACTTGCAAAGGTAAGTGTTGTTGTAGATTATATGCAAACTCATGTGAATATTGTATTTGTGATATGTGAGCCTTGTATGATGTGAAGTCTGATGTATGATTAGAGGAATTGTGAAGTATAGAAGTGAGATAGTATTGTATGTATCTCTATTTTTTTAAAGAATATTAATTATATATTGCATGTTTGGGTAGTGGGCTCATCCTTCATACATTGTATTTGTGTCACCAACTCCTAATAGGTTTGAAGAAACTCCTAATAGGGTTGAGGCTTTTAATAGGGCCTAGTCCTCTAACAAGGATTGAGACAATATATGTAATTAAAGGACTCCTAATGGGTTCAACATCCTTAACTAGATACTTTTGTTTAGTGGATCATTTTTTGGGTACCATCCCCATTGGGGTTTTCTCTTGGCCAAGATTCCCCTAGTTAACAAAATATGGTTTTATGAGTTCTCATTGTGTATGGGTATCTTTACTATTTTACATTATTGGTTTGTTTTCTTATGCATGGATTAAAGTAAGTAACAATATCATGTTGTGGGAAAAAGTTTGTAGAATATTGATTCACTCCCCTCCCCCTCCCAATATTCCCTATTTCTAACAACCTCAACCTTTTTTAAAGAAGGAAAAATAACTGATTAGGCATGGAGGTGGGTTTACTTGTGAGCACCTTCTCAAACCATGGGATGAGGTATGTATTTTTATTATGAAATACCTAATTCTTGAAGGTAGGTTTGGTGTTTTCTATTACTACCACTTTCCTCTTTTGACTCATTTTAGGCACCATGATGAAGTATCAATTCCCTTTTTTCTATTGCATGATCTTGATGCTATGGTAATGGATGTTAGGGATAGAAAATAGTAGAGTAAGAAATTTGTAAAATTTACCAAGGGATCATTCTTTGTCTTTATAGTTTCCATTTTTCCCTTTGTCCCCCTCCCCCATTGTATTACCATCCAAGATTCCTAGGGCCCGTCCAATCGCCCAAAGAATGTGGATAATTTTTTCTCTATGACCCCTACTCCTCAACCATCCCCATCTTCAATGCCATTTCAAACATTTAAAAAAGAAAAAAGTAGTATGGATTAGGCCCAAGTTAAATATTAAAAAACTTGAAATTGAACACCATGTGGAGGTGGGTTTGGTGGATTATAAAGAAGAAAATGATGGGGTCAAAGGAGATCTGATAGACTTTCCAAGAGTAAGGCAAGGTGTAAGCAACCAACAAATAGAATGTTGGAAACTAAGGAGGAGGAGTCACGATCAAGGACAAGTGAAGAAAGAAAGCTAAGGAGGAAGGATAACTCATTTAAGGAAAAATACATTGAAGAAGATGAGGTGGAAGAAGAAGATAGAGTGGAAGAGAATACGTTTGATTCAATGGCTAACAAGGTTAAGAAGAAGGAGACCAGCTGTGTCACCACCCATATGTCAACCAATTTCACCATCAACACCATTGATTTCACCTCACCAACCCCACCTATTGATTAAACTAGAAATGACACCTCCCTAGTGACTTCGACTTCCCTAAAAGGAACAGGGAAATAATAAGGTTTTTTGTATCCCTAATTTGCTACAAGTTAGAGACTCTGTGAAGCTTAAGGGAAACTATGTAGGTTTCTAGATCCTAGAGGAAACTATGGAGATGACCAAGGGTGATTTTGAAGCCATGAAGGTCAAGTTTACTACCCTAGATGAGTGCTTCAATACCAAGTCAAGATTTGTTGTGAAGGTGACACCTGCAGAAGCTATTGCACTACAATTACTCCAATAAGAGGAGGGGTTGGGCATGAAGGACTCCAATAAGCTCCATGGGTTCTTGATTGATGATTGGGAAAAGATTTTAATGTCAATGAAGGGAAATAAAAAGGACAAAAATTAACTTTGAAGTGTTTTATTGTTTGAGTTATGGATCTATTGGGATGACACAGTTTTGAATTTTCTAAATTGACCTTGCATGGCCTTATTTCCTCTTCAAGACTTTTATAGTAGTGTTATATCTTTTGTTATATTACTTTTATTATCATAGACAATTCTATAGAGATGGATAGCATAATGGTAGACATGTTAGATAAGAACTGGATTTGGTTATGTAGATATTGTGGGGATGGGTTTTTTTATATTATATGTTGGCATTGTGAATGTGTTGGTTATTATGTAGCTAGTAGTATATTGTTAATGGTTTTTCAATTGTTGTTTTTGAGGGTCAATCCCCTTGTATTGGTTGCTTTAATACTAAAAACAGAATGTCTACTAATACGATGAATGTTTGGAATACTTTGTTTTATCTTAATTTTCAAATCAAAATTTAAAAAAATGAATAAAGGAGGGTGGTCATCATCATGATTGCTATTAATAAGGTTTTTTTTTCATGAATTATTTAATCAAATGATTATTTGGATAAATATTTATTTATTTATTGATAAAATTGAGTGGCCATTAAATTTGATAAAGGTTAAATCTTGTTGAGTGTAAGAAATCGAAATAACAAGAAATTGGGTTGATCATATTTTAATTTTTTTTTGTTAAATTGACAAGTTTTAATCATTTGCTCTTAGTCTAAAGCTTGTGTTCTTATATATAGTAACAAATTCATCTTGTCAATGATAAAAAAAAATCTTGAGTCATAAAAAGAAAGAGAAGAGATTTTATAATGTATTAATTTAATAAATATTTTTGATCAAGGTCTAAGATGAGGTGACAAATAAAGAAACATATTCTTGATATGAACATTCAACAATAACATCTAAGAAAATTTGAACCTTAGAAATAAGAATAATACTAAAGCTTAACCATTATACTAACCTAATATTAACAAATTTATGCAATACTTATAAAATATAAAATTATTATAATAATTGTAAAAGATTACTTATTTCAAAAAATCTCGATTCACATAATTTTTTAATTTTTTTTTGTAATTTTAATTATTTTTTAATGGTAATAATGCATATATTACAGAAGAATAATACAAGGAGAAGAAAAATACAAGGAGGGCAGCAAAGAATGTTGTACGAATATAAATAGATGACACATGCCTAAACACATAAGAAGGCAACTTGTGAAAAATGACAGTAGAAGCAGCCTATACCAAGCACTACCGAACATGACCAAACATTGCCTACAAATTAAATTTAAAGTAGTATTGCAGGTAGGTAGATCAAAAGAAATCTTTCTTATAAACTGTGAGAAGCTGAAATTTGATACTGTCCAACAATTTCTGATCTTGGGTTGTTTTTTAGTGACCCCTTGTAAATGAAGACATAGTGAAGTAATTAGAAACAAGATATCCAAGTAAAACTTTAGTTTTTCATTCCCCTGTTGAACTAGTTGATGAGAGAAAATAACCAAACACCTACATTTCCAAACATTAAGTAGAATAGTGTGTCTTAAGGAATTAGCAACCACATTATGATGATCACCCAGCCCCAGAATAGTAGATTTCCAGCTCAAGCCATGTTCGAAAACCAGAGAGAGAGAGAGAGAGAGAGGACAACCCTCCATTTTGATTTGGCAAATGGACATTCCCAAAAAATATGCTTTTAAGTTCTCAATACCATGACATAATGGACAAGTGTTAGGTTGGTTGAATAATCAAACATTTCAACCTGCTCCCTACAAGAAGTTTGAAATGAAGGATCTTTCAAGCCAACATTGGTGCATTGGCATCAACACAAGATCTCCAAATTTATTCACATTAAATTTAATTAAATTAATTATTTCAACATTGGCCCTCTAAACTTGCTACCCTCTTTTCAAAACCGTCAATGAATATTATATTTTTGAAGATCTGAGATAACGTTCTAACTTTGTTTAAGGAATCTCATATGTTTCCTTATAAGGATGCCAAGGTGACCAATAAATAGAGAAGGAAAAAGTAGAGCATTAATTTATGTTGGAGTGCGTACAATTTGCTTATATTAATTCATAATATGATGGTGCAAGATATTTTCTTTGAAATTTCCAACCACGACAAGATATAAAGCATTAATTTTCTCTAAAAGGAAGGAAAGAAATAAATACAAATCCTTACTTTGCATCCAAGTTTCCCTTTACAATATCATATCTACAAAGTCTTTTGATGCCCCGTCATCCAACATAAAATAATTGGCAAGTGAATGAGATGTTCCACCAAGGTTATCTCATTAGAGTATAAAGTTCAAATTATAAATTACATTTTAATAAGTAAATGAATTTTTAAAACAATGATTTAGGATATTAATATTAGCATTTTTACAAAGGAAAAATAAAGTTTAACTTTATAAACAATAATTTATATTGAAGATTTTTTAATGTCTTACTATTAGCTTTAAGATTTAAATATTTTTGGGTCAAAATACTTTTAAAGGTATCATTATAATACAAGAAAAATGGCGCTCTTCTCTACTTTTGCAAAAAAATTAAACCCTTCTCTACCCGCGAAACCTTGAAAAAAATTCTTGCGAAAACATCAAAACACAAGCGAATTCGGGCCGATTTGGTAGCAGAAGAAACCACAAAGCACATATGATCAAAGATATTCAATAAACACAACAAATAGATTTGAGATTCTTAAAAATGATGCAGAGGAACCTCGCAGCCAGAGATGTGGCAGGAGCAATAAAAAACATGAGATTCATGCCCAAAATCCTCCCCCACAGAATTCTTTGATCATCTCTAAGGTATACAAAAATCCAATTCACCAGATATTTTTGGTAGAACAATTGGATAATCAAATTTGTATTTTTAATTTAATGAGATATGCTCACCCGGAGATATACAAGGCTATGGATCCGGATCCAAATCAACCGGTTTTACATCAGGCAAGAATTTTTTTCCCTATGTTGTCTCTCCAAGGTCCTACATCCCCCCTCATCGTAGAACCCATAAGTCATGTCATCCTGTGAACCCTAGCCCATCTCCTAGGTCATCTTTGCGCTATGCAAAGGATGAACCTACCAAAATTTCAAGCATAGCTATCAAATCATCATGGGACAAATGCTTAAAGAAAGGCATTTTTGCTATATGGAATGGTCCACAGGATGATTTCCCTCTATTGCTTGACTAGTTGGAGGAGTCTTGCGAGAACCAGGTAAGTATTTCCACTTTCTCAGATAACACACTTTTTTTGCAATGTTTAGATGAGTCTATCAAGAAAGAGTTTTTATTATGGTCTGAATTTTTTTTAATGGTCACTGTGTTAAATTTATAGATTGGTCACATAATTTTAAATTAGAAAATTAGATTGCAAGTTTCCCTCTTGGTTTGTCCTGCAATCCCTCCCTTCGAAGCTTTGTCATGAAGATATTATTAAAGCCATAGGGTCAGAGGTAGGAGAGGTCAGAGGTATTGATGCTTCTTTCTACTATTGTAACAATGTCAAAGTGTTAATCAGTGTGAAGTTTAATCATCCATTGGAATTTAATAAAAAAATTATAACTAGTAAAACATCTTATGATATCAAGTTTCAGACATATAAAAAGAGAATAGTTGACATTTTAAGATTTTATGATTCACATAAAATCATGCCCAAGATCCTCCCCCTTACCTCGGATATCAGCAGTCAACTTTCTTGGTTGAGAGCAATGAAGAACAAATTACTGGAAGATCATACCTCTCCAACAGAATTCCAAAATCAGGTTAATCAGAAAGAAAGGATAGTTCATAAAGTTTCAAACAAGGTTTTACCTAATAATAGAAGACTTAAATCGGTTATAGTTTCTATTCCTAAAAAGGACTCAGATCTTGGATTGGAGGGAAATTGTTCTAAGAGACAGAGAGGAAAAAAGAAAAAGGATACGGGGGAACATGACAAGGAGAATTGTAAGTCTAATCCCTCAACAGAAAAGTTGGTAGTTAGAGACAAAGAACCCCCAAAAAGGAGTGTAACAATGTCCACAATAATCATAAGCCAAGATCTAGAGCAAGACACAAAAATACAAGAGGCCACTACAAAGTACAAAGGAAGAAGTAATATGGAAGATGGAAATGAAGAGAATAATTGGGAAATTGAAACTATAAAGGGGTCTTCTGCATATATGTATTAGAAGGAGCTTGAAGAGAATAAGGAAAAGGAACGGCAAGAAGAGATACAAAATAGTACTATAGAATCAGTGAAGAATCCAGACATAGATGAAGCTGAAAATAATATGCTTTTCTCTTCACCCAAGGGTAGGACAGAAAAAGCAGTTTCAGGATTAAAAAAATAGGAACATCAGCAAATGAATACTGAAATACTCCTTGAAGTATCGGAGTGGTTAATTCTACTTCATCAGCAAAAATAGGAACTTCAAAATTTTGGCAAACTCCAATTGGGCATCCCTCCTCACCTTTCAGCCCAGTGGAGGTTCAATCACAAACATGGATTAATGGCAAGAGTCCAGAAGCCTCGATTGTAAAATACATTCAGAACTTTTTAAATTAGGATCTAGAATTTACACTAGAGACTGAAGTGTTAGAGTTTGAAGATAACAAACTTGAGAAATTAGCGAAGGAGCTCATTCAGGTCTTTAACTATGATAACATAGATAAGAGTACTACCTCTCAAAAAGAGGAGATGATACAAAAAATTATCAAATTGGGAGAAGATGACTATATAGCTGAGGATCTCCAAAGGGATATCATAGAGATCCAGATGAAGGACAGTGTAATGAAGCAAGACAAACAGCGTGGGTTTAATTCAAAAGGCAAGTAGGAAATGGATAGGACAAACATGGGAGAGTTGACAAAAATAGAGAATAAAGAATTGGAGGAGGACAATCTCGGAAATTAGATTTACAAGGAATTGGAAATGGAAGAATTTGATAGAACAGAGGAAGGTGTTGCACTAACAGAGCAAGAATTGGATATTTTTCAACAAGAGCTTGGTATACAAATGAATTAGCAAGGTATAACCTTTCCAAATTATGGCAAGCCTAAAGGAAAAAGGGGTAGGAGATCTTTGAAGGAACTATGTGAAACAGAAGGCCTAGCCAGAAAATAGAGGAAAATTGATGAGCTGCTTAACATAGGGAAGGGGAAGTGCCTTCCTAAGGCAGTATGAGGATAAAAACATGGAACACTAAGGGCCTTAATGCTCCTAGTAAAAAGGTTATTTAAACAATATTTTAAAAACTATAATTCAGAAATAATTTTAATCCAAGAAACAAAATTCAATAAGGTAGAAGGAGCTAAATTTAGTAAGATGCTGGGATTGTGGGATTCTATCTTCATAGAGGCAATAGGTGCCTCAGGTGGCTTAGGAATTATTTGGAGTTCTAGGAAAGTAACACTAACATATTTGGTAAATAATAATAATTGGTTGTGTGTCAGTATACAGAGTCTAAAATCAAATATGAAATTCATCCTTATCAATGTGTATGGTCCTAACAGTAATATAGGGAAAAAATTGTTTGGGACAAATTAAGTATGGTTATCCCAAAGCACAAAGATAGTCCGATTATATTAGGAGGTGATTTTAATTCGATTCTAAGTTTAGATGAGAAAGTAGGGGGTATTGAACACCTATCGCTATCATCTATAGAATTCAAAATATGGATTGACAAACTCGGTTTATTAGAAATTCCATCAAGTAATGGAATATTTATGTGGAATAATAGAAGAAAGGATAATGATTATATTGCGAAAAAGTTAGATAGATTCTTTATTGTAGGTAATCTCTCTTCCTATAATAAGGATTTTCAATCCTCCATTCTTCCCTTTGCAGGATCAGACCATTTTCCTGTTTGTTTGGAGATTACAGAACCATCTAAACTGCCCAGAAATCCTTTTAAGTGTGAGAAGATGTGGTTTCTAGATCTGAGATTTATGAAATTAGTGAAGACATGGTGGACTCAAGCAAATTTTGTGGGGTCCAAAATGTTCATTTTCATCTCCAAACTCAAATTACTGAAAGAAAATATTTTGAGATGGAATAGGGAACACTTCAACAATATTTTTAAAGAAAAATTGGAAACTAAAGAAAAGCTGAAAAACCTAAATTAAGAAATTATAAAATATGGTATGAATTATGAGAAATACACTTTAGAAAAAGATCTCCTCATGAAACAAGAAGCTATTTTATCCAAAGAAGAAACCTTCTGGAGACACAAATCTAGAGAGAAATGGTTGGATGAGGGAGATCAGAATACAAAGTTTTTTCATAATTCAATTATGTTGGACCGATCTCTAAAGAAAATCACTAATATCTTGACTCCGCAAGGCTTTCACACAGAAAACCCAATTGAAATAGCAGACACAATAGTTTCTCACTTTAAGAATCTACTTAATAATTATGAAGGGTCTAATAAGGAGGCACAATCTCGAATGCTCAAATTTATTTCAAAATTGGTCACTACAGAAGACAACAAATATCTAAATAAACCAATAACTCTGGAAGAGGTAAGGACTGTGGTCTTTAATATGAGTCTAGATAAATCTCTAGGCCCTGATGGGTTTCAAGCCTTCTTTTTTCAAAAATGTTGGGATATAATAGGGGAAGATTTATGGAGAGCAATTGAAGTGTCTAGGAATGGTGGATCCTCTCTGGCTGAAATCAACTATTCTTTCTCCACACTTATCCCTAAGAAGGATTGCCTGAAACATCCTGGAGACTTCCGCCCTATAGCCCTTTGCAACTCTATATATAAAATATTTTCAAAAGTTATAGCTAATAGACTCAAGGTCATCATGCCAAAATTGATTTCTGAAGAACAGACAAGCTTTGTTCCAGGAAGATCTATTTTGGATGGTATAATTATAATTCAGGAAGTCATCCACTCGGCTATCATAGATAAAGAAGCATGTATGTTTATGAAGTTAGACATCCAAAAGGCTTACGACATGGTTGATTGGCATTTTCTCTGTAAAGTCTTAGAAGCATTCAATTTTTCTCATCAATGGATAAATCTAATATTTAAATTTATTTCTACTCCGAAGATTTCAGATCTCATAAATGGGACACCTAAAGGTTTTTTTGATATTTCTAGGGTTATTAGACAGGGAGACCCACTATCTCCCTTTCTCTTTATTCTAATGGCTGAAGCTTTTGAGAGAGCAGTCTCCTTCGCTTATCAGGAAAGGAGGATCTCTGGTATTCGGTTACCAGGAATCTCCCTAACATTACACATCAATAGTATGCAGATGACACCATTTTACCTGGCAAGAGCTCCGTCCAAGAGGCCATGGGTTTTAAAAGTATAATTCAAAAATATATGGATGCTTTAGGTCCGAAGGTTAATAAAGAAAAATCTGAAATTTTCTTCTTAAATACCGCTCTTGAAATGGAAAATAGGATATGTGGAATTCTGGGATACAAAAAGGGATTGTTCCCATGCAAATATTTGGGTATCTCCCTAGAGAAGAACTCGAGGTATAACAAAGTTTGGATGGACATGATCGATAAGGTGGATAAGTGGATTGGTAGCTGGAAGAATAAGTGGCTCTCCAAGGCAAGAAAGATTACCAAGATCCGAGCAGTCCTTTTAGCCACTCCAATTTTTCCCATGGCATGCCTTCCTCTCAATAATTGGATGTCCAAGAATTTTGAAACAAAACTTAGAAATTTCCTATGGAAGGATAAGGAAAATGACAAGAAACTTGCTCTTATTAAGTGGGACAATTTATGCAAACCCAATGAATGTGGAGGTTTAGGAATTAAGAAACCACAATGGCAAAACGAGGCTTTATGAGCTAAACTTGTATGGAGGTTATACCAAGAAAATGAACATAAATGGGCCAAAATTTTATATTATAAATATCTAGATCCAACAGACCCGGAATCGGTGTTCAGGATGGAAAAATTACCTAAAGGGTCAGAGTGTTGGAATTTCATGTCAAAATGCCTGGGAATCATTAGCAAATATCTAACTTGGGATATGGCAGCTGGGAATAAAGCCTTGTTTTGGGAAGATTCTTGGGATGGGCAACCTCCTATTAATTCATCCTCTAACTTAGATAACCTCATTTCTAAGTTGAAATCATCGTGGGGTAATAAGGTAAAAGATTATAAAGTTAAAGAGATGTCGGATGGGGAATTGCGATGGAGATGACACTCTATCGATGATTTAGAACTTGAACCGGATTCAGTTGCAGCCTTAAAAAAGATCATCTCAAATAGGAAAATAAAACAAACTGAAAGGTTGGATAAACTCATCTGGGTTGGATCAAAGGATGGTATCTACAATTTAAAGCTCGGATACCAATCTATAATTCACTCGCAGCAGTGGAACTATGTGGACATCCCTTTAAAATTGTGTTGGGATCTAGCTTTCCTTCTCAAGGCGAGTTTCTTTTAATGGATGGCCCTTCAGAATAGAGTTTTGACCGTGGATAGATTAGCCAAATTTGGTATCATGGGCCCCAACTGGTGTGTCACGTGTAAACAAAGCAACGAAGATGTAGACCATCTCTTCCTAAATTGCTCTTTTGCTCAAAATTGCTAGGAATGGATTAAATCTTGACTAAAGTGGTCAACCCCTTTTTAGAATTCCCTTAAGGGGCTCCTTAGTTCTTGGCCCACACATTTGGTTCGTGGTGTATATAGAAAACTTTGGAATATTTTCCCATCCCTAGTGGTATGGGAACTATGGAAAGAAAGAAATCATCATATTTTCCAAAATAAAGAGCAAAATTTAGACAGTTTTTTTGCTAAAACTCGAAGTATCTATTATAGAAGTTATGAATGCTAATATAAGGAAATATTTTCATGAAGAAGGCTCTTTCTCATTTTGGGATGTTATAATGAAGAAACAATGGTCCAATTTGATCAACCCTCCTCTAGTATATGCAGCCAGCAATAAGGAGGCAAGGGCCAACTACAAATGGGCTCCTCCTCCCCCAGGATGGCATAAACTGAATTTTGATGGAGCTGCAAGAGGGAATCTCGGTATAGCTAGTATAGGTTGTATCATCAATGATGAGGATAGTAGGTGGATTGCAAAGTTAGCTTCTCCTCTTCCTCCAATTTCAAATAACATAGCAGAATTTAAAGCGCTAGAAAAAGGTCTGCAACTCTGTGATAAATTAGGTCTTCCTAAAGTTGTCATTGAAGGCGACTCTCAAGTAGTCTTGAATGCCATTAGGAAAAAAAAGACTCTGAATTGGGCCTTGAATTCAAAACTCCAAGAAATGTTGCTATTATTGGGAAATTTTGAGGATGTCTTGATCATCCACATTTATTGAGAAGGTAATACGATAGCTGATGGACTTGCGAATAGGGGTGCTGATGGAGAATCACTATTGATATACAACTTAGAGTCTCCTCCTCCCTTGTAGTTCCTAGAGGGTTTTTTCTTTCAGATTCACTCATATATTTTATTATAAATATATATATATATATATTCATATATAAATTCATATTTACATACGTATGCAGACTCATAAATACAGATATATATATATATATCTGTATATATAGATATAGATTTTCTTAGATTTTACTAGAATTTATATTTATAAATATTCGAAATTATAAATATTTAAATATTAATATTTTATAATAAAGTAAGAAAGGAGAATAATTTAAGATATATTTGAATATTTCATTTTTTAATCCTTATTATTAGTATAATAAAACCTATTATTATTAAAAATATTAATAATATGTAGCTGTATTGCTATTACTTATATACCTGAGATATACTTCCCATTTAAAGTCTCCTAGATTAGAGTCCTTATTGCAGCTATGGAGCAGTAACCTCGAAATCTTTCATAATTGCCCCCCTTTAGGAATGGTGGTCTAATTTAGT